>CM041639.1:21915068-21935032 GCA_023333625.1 Bothriochloa decipiens | reverse complement strand
GGTGAAAGGTGAGATAGAGCGCTAGCAACCTAAAACCTAACAACTAATACCCCCATAGGATATGTTTGGGTAAAGTGGCTAGTAAGTCCTATGGTTTGCCGATTTAAGACACATGCAGTGAATTTACTTAAACATGAATAGGCGCAATATGTTCAAAAGAATGCCTGCACTTGCCTTAAATCCAAAGTCTAGCTGCTCTTCTGGCCTCCAGCTTCAGCTACACTTGTCGGTCCTCTGCTTAGTCTTCGGCGTTAACAAACCACTCTTCGTCTAGTCGCAGCAACCAAACAACACAAACAAACACACAAAAAGACAAGATTAAGAACAATACAGCAATAAAAAGGGGAACTAAAAACAGAACGGTCTAAATGGCCAAACTCGGTGCTACGATCGTAAGAGCGCGAGAACGACAAACGATGGATCTATCGTTAAAGAAAACACGGCTATCGAGGTACTTGCAACAAGCACAAATACAAACTTTAAGATTGATACATTTACTAAAGCAAGATGCAGAACATATAAGAAAGACATAAAGTCAAATCAGTTGGATGATGTTGAAATGTAAAGCAGGGTTAAACATTAGTAATACTCTATTTATAAGCAATTATATTATCTAAGACAATTAAACATTCATAATTTATAAAGCTTAGAACATGCGAGAGCACTAAAGAAAACATCATATGCTTAATGATTAATTTAAGCAGGATATAAACGACAAGACATGTTGATATTAAACATAGAGCATTTATGATTCAAGGTTAAACTAAGCATGCCATTAACAAAAAGACATTATTGCTGATATAAAACATATTAGCATTAAAGACCGATGTGAAAGTAAACTAAGTCAAACACTAACATGATCCAACTTATAAGCATGTGAGAACTACTATAAGAAACATAACTAGTTTCAATGTAAAACTACACAAGGCATAATTAATAAAGAAGCATGTAAATTGGTACTAGTCATATTGACAGGCATGTACGAACACTCACGGTATAAACCTAAAATTACTTTTACACAAGAGAGCATAAATTAATTAAACAAGATTACTTACATAGACACATGATGTGACAAACATTATTTATAACAAGCAACATACGTTGACACGTTCGCAAAGCAACGAGAACGGAAAATGTAACCCTAGGTTACTTTTAATTAGAAGACTATTAAATAGTTATCAATCAAAGGCATTTAAATAAATAAATTCATAAATTAGATACATGATAAATTTTACTACTCCTGCATAGATCGCGACGACATGAAACTAACGCAACTGGAATCACTCAAATCGGAGTTAAAACGGTGAAACGGCGGGGATTAAATGATCGATGGCATAACTGTAAATAAATCGCTTGGTGGCAAAGTCGTAAATACCTCGTATTCTACCTCTGTCCATCTTCCTCTCTAGGTCATGGCCATGGCAGCCATGCTGCTGCTCGCGTCGGGTGAATGGGCCTCGGCCCTGGCCTGCTGGGGCCAGCGGCGGCCTGCTAAGGCCGGCTAGGGCCTGCTATGGCCTGCTGGGGCCTGCTACGGCCGGCTGGGTCCTGCTACGGCCGGCTACGGTGGCCAGATGCGGCCTACAACGGCCGGTGGTGGCCAGATGAGGCCTGCTATGGCTGGCGGCGGCCAGCGGCGGCGCGTGGGAGAGGGAGGACCATGGCCCTTAGCCGGGACTTGGTCGGCCGGCAGCTGTCGACTGTGGCCGGCTTAGGCTGGCTGTGGCTGGTAGCGGCTGGCTGTGGCCGGCTGCGAGCAATTAGGGTTTGTCAAGGGGCTGCGGCACGCTGGGGCTGGCCTTTTATAGGTTGGCGGGGAACCAGTGGGGCTAAAGCCGCTGGGCTTGGCCTGTTGGGCCGGCTGCGGCTACCTATGGCCGCTAGTGGCCGGACTGGGTGGCTATGTCCGGCCAGAATTGGCCATGGCCGGCTGGATGTGGCCACAGGTGGCTGTAGCTGGCCGTGGTTGGCCAGATTAGGCTATGTGAGGCTAGGTGTGGCCCAGGCTAGGTAGGAGCTGGCCAAATCAAGTTTGGAGCTGATGGCCAAGTTTGGCCACTGCAGGCCGGCTCCGGTTACTGCTTTCCAGGCCAGGGTGGCCGTGGCCGGCTAGGGCTGGCCGGGACTGGCCAGAGCTGGCCAGTTAAGGCTAGGAGAGGCCAGATCAAGGTAGGTCGGGCTAGGATAGGCTAGGGTAAGCCAGGGATGACTGGAGCTTGGTAGGGGATGGTGTCTAGCTAGAGCGGTGGCCAACACTACAGAGGAAAAAAAACTCTCTCTCTAAGCAAGAGAAAGGATTTTTCTAAAAACGTTTTCCCAAAACCTTCTCAAGGCAAACTTGGGTTTCCGAAGCTTTATTTTCAAATTCAAAGAAAACCTAGACGTGACTTGCTCGAGGTTTAGAAAATTTTTTTTCACACCAGCAAAACCAAGCAAAGCACCAAGCACAAACCCTTTCCATTATTTTCTAAAATATAGAAAAACACATTTTATTTAGTGTTTTCTAATAACAACTCAAAATACAAATTTTGGGGTGTTATAGATCTACCCCACTTAACATGAATCTCGTCCCGAGATTTGAAGAGACTTAAGAGAAAGAAGACAAAGCAGGTTTCAAGTGCGAGTAGTCATCGAGACTCGGCGAAAGCTCAACGACTAGATATGAAGAATGACCGACAATAGAGGTAAAGGTTGACGCTGAGAGTCATTGACACAAAGCTTATAAATAGATCTCTAGGTCTTTATGAGATGTATGGTCCAATGCCATTATTGGTAGAGAAATGAAAAAGGTGGAGATTGATGCTATGGTTCTTTGAATTCCTTGATTCAAGATGTATGAGACATGAGGTGGATGAATTATGAATTAGCAAAGAGAATAAGGATTGATTACTTTAGGCCTTCATGTTTTCCTTACTTCCAGTCCTATGAGATGTTAGGATAAGAAGTAAGGGTTAGCAAAAGATGATTACAAGATACAGTTTGATCCTTAGATCTTGTAGTCTTGTGACTCAGGACATAAGAGGTTGATGAGATGTAGAACAGAATCGAGTATTGTGAAATGATGAAAAGAAAAGCCAATACAAGCATTTAGATCTTTATGTCCCATGACCAGAGGTGCTCAAGATTGATTAAAGTTGGTAGAGAATGCAACCCCACTTAATAGAATTCTTGCTTGAGTCCGAGAGGAATGATGAGAACACCAGCTTGTCAGAACCTCTTTAGAAGATCTTTTTCTGAGATTTGGTCTTTAAGTCACTCAATAGAAAAGTTGAGGTGTTATAATCTTGAGGTCTTCTGCGCTACAGCAACATATCGGCGAGGGCCGACAAGTTGCCATTGAAAAAAATTCATCTTCAAGGTGTGGTCCGCTGAACTCTCGGTATACAATCCGTCGAAAGCCCCTACCTGGCGCGCCATCTGTTGATATTTTATCACGGATAGCCCACCATCGGGGTACCCGACAGGGTGTTTTGTTCGTAGCAGCTTGGCAGACTGCAGAACTCGGCGTTTGCGGCAACAAGCTTGATGAGACAGACGATTTTATACTGGTTCGGGCCCTCGACTTGCGTCGAGTAAAAACCTTTACGTCCAGTCGGCATGAGCCTGTTGCGTTGTATTGATGAGTATGAGGGATTGTGTGTTGTTGTGTAGTTCGCGTTGTGGTGTTGCGATGTGTTTCTGCCGATCTAGGGAGCCCTGCCCTCCTTTATATATCCTAGTGGCAGGTTTCCTAGTCGGTTACAAAGTAGAGTTCCTAGTAGGATTGCGTGTAACTAGTCCTAGTAGGATACATGAAAGGAATCCTAATTGGACTAGGTTCTTCTTATGTCTTCTCCATGGGGAACCTCTGGTGTCCCCGTCGACAGTCGCGTCCTCTAGTTACTCCTGCTGAAGGTTGAGCTCTGCTGTGTCAAGTTCTCTTCTGGTGAAAGGTAATGCTATTATAGGTGAGGTGGTTGTCGAGTTCTTTTTTTCTGACACCTTTTATTCCTCTTTTTTTATGCTTTGTCTCCTTCTTGCTTGCAGATGGTGCCACTGTGGTTCTGTTTGAGACTAAGGAAGATGAGGAGGCGCAAACTCCTCTTGTTCATAAGTCGTACGTTCTCTTTAACTTCTGACTCTTTTTTCTTTTGTCGTTTCATTTATTTTGCTTGCTGATGCTTCTTCTGGTATTTGTAGCCGAACGGAGGCTTCTGGGCTTATTCTTCTCTTTCTCCTTCTCTTGCTGCCCACATGTCTTTTGTGGTGCAGTCTCTTGCTACTGTTCCTCTCCCTATCATTCCTAGGAGGGATGTAGGTTTCAAGCTTCCACCGAGGTAATTTGTCTTGGGAATGTTCTTGTATTGGCTTTTGTTCTTGTTTTTGTTTTTATGCTCTCTCTTTTGCAGGCCTGGTGCCGTGGATTTGTCGGTTTCTTCTTCTGGCGGTGGTTCTGGTTGAGCCCCCGTGGTGAGCTTAAGGCTCAAAGTTCTTTTGCTGGTAAATTCTTTGTGAGTTCTTTTGGTATTCTTCTCACTTCTTTCTTTGTTGAAGGTTCCTGACATGTTGTGTTGCTTTCTTGCAGATGCTATTTTGCAGGTTGGCCGGATGACCAATGTTGGTGTGAGTTCTGGACTTCCTTTGCAGGCGGTTCCTTTGGCAGCGCCTACTGAGTTGGATCGTGATCTTCCTCATGCTGAACCGGTGACTCCTGGAGTTACTGTTGTTGGAGGAGGTGACGGGGTTGTATCTGATCCGCCACTACCTACTCTGCCACTGTCAGGTTCTTCTGACCCGGTGGATCCTGAGATGAGTTGTCCTCAACGTCTGGTGGCTTTGAAAGCTTGCTTTGAGGAGCTCTCCACCAAAGTTAAGTGGCATGGTGCATGTAAGAGTTCTTTTCTTGGCCTTGAGGTTTGTTGAATTTGATTTGGCATCTTTTCTAACTCTTATTCTTTTCTCTTTTAGTCTCTTTTGCAGGATCAGGACCTTCTCTTTGGTTCTGTTGAGGCTAAGGCGACCACATCTAGCTTTGTCGATCTTGAGCGGGTTTAAAAAGAGCTTACTTGGGTTCAGGTGAAACTGGAGCTTGAGCGTGGGCAGCGTCAGGCTGCTGAGGTGACTCGTCAGGCTGTTGAGGCGACTCATCAGGCTGCTGAGGTAACTCATCAGGCCCAGTTGGCTGATGAGATACGTCATCGTGAAGAGGCGGTGAAAGCTGCTGCTGATGAGGTCCAAGCCTTGAAGGCTCAGGTCGTAGGTATTTTTTCTTCTTGTCGAGTTGATTTTCTTCAATTTCTTGGTTTCTGAGTTCTTTCTTTAGCTGATTATCTTGATTGCTTCTTTGTAGAGTTCGAACGTAGATAGCTCCAATGGCATCAGAACTCAGAGGATATGAAAGAAACCCTTAGAACCTCCAAGAACAAAGTTGAGTTGGTAAGAGAGATGCATTATCGATGTGAGGATGCTGAGCAAAAACTTGCCTTGGCTCACCACTTCTGACGTGATGCTGATCGAGATGTTTTTCAGGCCCTGAAACTATCCAAGAGTTGAAGGGCCAATCGTATGTGGCCAGTGCCAAGTTCTAGTCGTTGTGGGGAGCAATGACCTATCTCTTATCTTTTATTAGACTGGAGGAGGATCAGCCCCTTTATGTTGATGTAAGCTATGCACCTTTGATTGCATCTCAGTTCTTCAACTTTATGAAGGAAAGCTTCTAGAGGTGTGTGAGCAACATCCTGTGCCATGTTCGAGTTCTTGCTCTTGAGGCTAAGTTGGAGAAGTTGGTTGACCCCAACCTGTCGGTAGGTTTTGTGCTCCAGGGTGGAGAACAGGAACCTGCCCTTGCTTCTCTTGTAGATCGAGTTGTAGATAGGATAAACTTGGGTACTGACCATGCTGCTCCTGTGCCTTGAGCGCTTTTTTGTAAGGAACTTCTTGGTCATCGGTGGGTTGAACTTCTGGGCTGTTGTTGCCCTTTTTGAACGTAATACTTTGTTTTGTGGGCTTCATCCTGGTGTTTAAAGATTTGACGAGCTCTTGTTGTGTGGGCTTTGTCCTGACTTTGTTCTTGCTTCTTACGAGTTGTGCGGGTTTCGTCCCGTCTTTGAGTATATTTGATGAGTTGTGCAGGCGTAGTCCCGATTTTGAATAATCTTGATGAGGAATGTGGGCATAGACCTGACTTTGAATATCCTTAACGAGTTGTGTGGGCATAGACCCGACTTTGAATAACCTTAATGAGCTGTGTGAGTATAGACCCGACTTTGAATAACCTTGACGAGTTATGCGGGTATAGACCCGACTTTGAATATCCTTGATGAGTTGTGCAGGTATAGACCCGACTTTGAATAACTTTGATGAGTTGTGCAGGTATAGACCCGACTTTGAATAACCTTGACAAGTTGTGCAGGCATGGACCCGACTTTGAATAACCTTGACAAGTTTGTGCGGGCATAGACTCGGCTTTGAATAACCTTGATGAGTTGTGCTGGCATAGTCTCGACTTTGAATAACCTTATTGAGTTGTGCGGGCATAGTCCCGACTTTGAATATCATGGCTGTTGTTGAGCCGTTGTTGTTTCTTTATGCTACCCGCTGGTACAATTGTGGCCATTGTTAGGCCAGAGTTTTTCGTGGTTGTGCTGCTTCATGTCACAACGTAGTTGGTAGCTGAGCCTGAACCCGTAGGTTGTGCCTAAGTTTAGTCCAGTAAGTTGTGCTCTGCATCACATCGCAGGTAGGGGTGGAGAGTCAAAGATCCTGGACGGACACGGTGTGCCCTGATCCCGCTGTTTGCAGTGAAAGGTTTTGACTCCCGAACCAGCACTATGTGCCCGGGTTCAACTGCTTTCTCATTTCACAGTAAGGAAGAACTTTCTGATCGTGAATCCAGCATGAGAGCTCATATTCACTCCAGAAAGGCCCAAGTGGACCGATACACGATGCCCTGATCCAAACTCGGTGCTCTGCGCACAGGGCAGGCAAGGTGGGGAGCCAAGGTCCAGGATCCACACGGAGTGCCCTGGTCCAGCTATTGTGAATGGGTTTGGTCTCCCGAACCAGCACTAGGTTCCATAGTTCAATTGCATTCTCAATTCGCAGTACTCTCTGATCATGAAATGACACAAGTGCCCTGGATCACCCCAGAGAGGTCCGATCCTGGACTGACACGGAGTGCCCTGATCTAGTCCTGAGCCGCGCGTCAGGTGGCTGGCCTATCCATGGAGCGGTACTAAGACTCTAGTCCATGCAGGCACACTATGAGATCACCCCATAGCGCGATATCTTGAAGAGGCACTGAGTACCTGGTGGTCTTGTTGTTGCAAACGGAAAGAATGTTCTGATCTTTAGATTAGAACATTTGTATTTCATCATCGCGGGTTCTTTTACAGGACTCTTCACTTTAGTTGTAGAATCTTCGAAGTTGGCTGATGTGCCATGTGTTCTTCAGTATGGTTTCTTCGTCTGTCATAAGCTCGTATGTGCCGGGTCCGGTTGCTCTTCTAACTTTGAAAGGTCCTTCCCAAGGACTTAGTAGTTTGTGTCTTCCATCTTTCTTTTGGATGAGTCGAAGAACTGAGTCCCTAGGTTTGAGGATCTGGGGTTGTGTGCTCTTGTCATAGTGTCTTCTTAGGCCTTGTTGGTCATTTTGTAGGATTGCACACTTGGTGACTTCTTCTAGTGAATCGAGTTCCAGGCGTCTTGTTTCTTCAGCTTCTCCTTCTTCGTATTGCTATATCTTTGGTGATGTCCAAATTAAGTCTGCTAGAACTATTGCTTCTGATCCGTAGGTAAGAAAAAAGGGTGAGTATCCAGTTGCTCTGTTGATCTGGGTTCTTAGGCTCCAAACTACTTTCGAAACTCCATCAATCCACTTTCCTCCATAGGCCACTAGTTCTTCGTAAAGCCTTGGCTTCAGTCCTTGTAAAATTAACCCGTTTGCTCTTTTCACTTGCCCGTTTGCTTGAGGGTGGGCAACGAATGCGTAGTCTATGTCAATTCCGCAATATGTTGCCTAGGATATAAACTCCTTCGCGATGAATGGTGAACCCAAATCTGTGATGATTCTGTTGGGTATTCCAAATCAGAACATGATGTTTTGTATGAATTCTATGGCCTTCTCTGCACTGCACTTGACCACGGGTTTGTATTCTATCCACTTGGTGAACTTGTCAATTGCGACAAATATGAACTCGAATCCTTCGGATGATCTTTTTAGTGGACTGACTTGATCCAATCCCCAACAGGAGAAGGGCCAAGAGGGCGGTATGCATATCAGATTGTGCACTGGTACGTGTTGTTGTCTTGAAAACATTTGGCACTTCTTGTACTTCTTGACGAATTCTTCTGCGTCCTTCATTGCAGTGGGCCAATAGAATCCCATCCAGAAACCTTTCCTACCAAGGTTCTCGAGGCCGCATGATTGCCACAGCAACCCGCGTGTATTTCTTCGATGATGTTGATTCCTATTTCTCTTGGTACGCATTTGAGTAGAACTCCTGACGATGCTGCTCTTCTATATAACTTATCTCTCACCAATACGTAGTTCTTACTTCTATGCATTAGTCGGGTTCTTTGTGTCTTGTCTCCTAGTAGTGTCTTGTCTTTTATGAAATCTTTGATCTGTTGTCTCCAGTCTTCATAGATTATCATGACCTATTTTGTCAGAGGGTCTTGGTCAATCTCCATTGGGTCATCTTTGCTTGATCTGGGTTGTTGTTCTTCACCGGGTTGTTTGATGGATGGTTCCTTTAATTCTTCCACGAATATTTCTAGTGGTACTTTTGCTTTGTCTGAGCCTAGCTTGGCCAAGGTATCAGCGGCCATGTTGGAGTCTCTAAGAACGTGGTGGATTTCTAATCCCTGAAAATTTTTCTCCAATTTTCTAACTTCTGCACAATAAGAGCCCATGTTGTCTTTTGTGCAATCCCAATCTTTGTTGACTTGGTTGATAACAACTACTAAATCACCGTAGACTAGCAACCTCTTTATTGCTAGAGAGTGAGCTACTCTTAACCCATGTATGAGTGCTTCATATTCTGCTTCATTGTTTGTGGCCTGCCATATAATCTGCAGGACGTATTTGAGTTGCTTTCCTTCTAGTGATATGAATAGGATCCCTGCTCCAGCACCTCATAATTTGAGTGATCCATCAAAATACACCCTCTAATGATCTATTATGGGCTCAGGTTCTTTCAAAGTTGTCTCTATCCACTCTCCTAAGAAATAGCTGAGAGCTTGGGATTTGATAGCTTTCTTTGATTGGAATTCCAAATTGAGAGCTCTAAGTTGTAACATCCCAGATGTTAGTAAGAAATTAAAATAATAATCAAGTGCATTACCAAGCATAATCATTGAGCATCATGACATAAATGCATTCATGTTTAAGATTGTCTTTTATGTGGTGCTTTGTTTTATACATGAAATGATAAGTTGATTGCTAATTCAAAAACTACTTTCAAAACCCTATTTTACCCCTCTTTCTATATTTCAAAATTTATAAGGAATTTTTAGATACTCTCAAAATATGGTTTGTAGATCTTGATAAGAGCTACAATATTGGTATTCAAAGTTTTTGAAGTTTCTAAAAATAATTTCAAATAAATTTGAAAATATAGTTTTCCAACACTTATCCCCTTTTCAATTTAAATTAATATCTCAAAAATTATTCAAAATTTGGGAAAACTTTCTGTATGAAAAGTGTTTGGTTTGATAAGCTGAACATTTCATAGATTGGAATATTTTCAAGTTCTATTGAAAAATCAAAAGTAATTTCAAATATTTGTTTCTAGGGTTTTGTTTCCCTTTTAAATTTGAATTCATATTTCAAAAAATAAGCAGAATTTGAAAATATTTATTAAATGAAAAGTGTAGCTCTTGAAAAGTTATGAAAACTTTATTTTTGGAGATTTTCAAGTTCCTATATAGTTGGGAGTAATTTTCAAAATCGTGACAGGGGCAATTCTAGAATTTTCTCTAAAATCGAGTCATGGCGGAGCAGCTCGCTGTCGGCGACCTTCTCCTTGCTTCTACGCGCGTCCCCGGCTGCCAGCTCTTGCTTCGACGTGGTGTGGACCTCCTTATGTATCGCCAAGCCATCCCTCTAGCCGGACTTCAAATAGGAGAGGTCGTGGTCCTCTGCTCATCGCCATGGCCGCCGTGCCCTGCGCCGCGCCTTGCCGCTGCCACTGAGCCCGCTCCGCTTCTTTTGATCATGCCATCACCTCCGCCTCGCCCTTCTCTCCGCTCAGCACCTCTCAACGGAGCCGGGAGCTGTCGGCTGTGCCGTGGCCACCGTGTAGTTGCCCGCCATGGTCACAGCTCACGTGGTCACGTCTCCACGGGCCACCTCCAGCCGAGCCGAGGGTGCCAGCGACTACGCACGGGCTCCAGGATGCTCCCTGGCCTCTTCCCTGACCTCCTCCACCGTTGTGGTGTGCCACCACATGTCGAGCAGCAGCACCGCTCACTGCTGCACACGGGCAGGCTACCATGGGCGGCCTCTCGCGGGCCTGTGCCCCTAATCGGGTACGCACGAGTCCCGGGATGATTCCCTGCCACTCCTTTGCCACCGACGAGCACCACGCCACCGAAACCGCGAGCCCGATGAGGTCCTCTGTTTCCATTTGCATGAAGGACCTCGTGCTTGAATTTGACAAAAGGTAGGGGCCTAAGTGCACAGATACAGACTCAGGTAAATAGTACCCCAAGGACTTGTTTGTAAGAGCTTTTCTCGAATTTTGAAAATTCATATCTGGAGTTTGGTAACTCCGTTTTTGGTGAACCAAATTTTGTTGTATTCCTTGTGATGCCTAGTTTTTATTAAAAATATAAAACATGCCATGTTTTGTAAAAAATAAATTGTTATGTTTTATGATTTTTATTTAATGATAGAAAAGAAGGAAAATTCATATCTCATGTTGTGTAGCTCCGTTTTGCTTAAAATTTTTATGACATGTTTTTGATGCCATGTGTGTGTTTTAGTAAAAATATTGTAGAAATTGGATGTCGTATGACGTTCTTTGATTTATCTTGTTTGTTACTAATTAAATGGTTTATAATTGTGATAAAAATATATAAATGGAAAATGTGGTTCCTTTACCTTTGTACGATGCTGCTATGTTATATTAACACCTAATATGGCTATGTGATTTTAGAATATGTGGAGTTTTATATTTATCTTATTTAATGCTTATTAATGGTTTATGATTAGTTTATAAATTAAGTAATTAGCTTTAATGACTTAGGGTTTGAGTGACTTTTGGGTTTATTGATGACCTTAGGTTATTAACCTTAATAACCTTTGGCACTTTAATTAATTGTTTGAGTTTTTCTTAATCATGTGATACATTCCATCATGCTAAAGCATGCATCTTTTATATACGTGTAGTGTATACGAGAGTGAGAAGGTTCGTGTTGAAGAAGTTTTGAAAATGGTCATCCATCCATGGTGCCGATATCATTGATCCATGGTGTCAATGCCAAGTCTGACTTTTGGAAACTAAGTTCTCTGCAACACAGGCAAGCCCCGGATGCATTTAAACCCTATCCTTGTTTTTATAAAGTTTTTATCACTTCAGTAATGAAATGTTGCATTAGGGGATAGGAGTTGACTGAAAACCTACCAGTTGCATTACCTGTCTTACTTCCATATTACCTTGTTACCTATTTATTTGGAAAGTGCGTAGTAATGCTTAGCCCTGCTTAATTAGATAGGTTTTCAAAAAAAATAAAAGAATGGAAAAGATGAGTATGGCTTTACAAGTTGGAATCATGATGATAGTTAATAAATGGAGTCCGAACGGGTAACTTGCATTGGGAATGGAGTCCCACTGTAGTGTTTCCGTCTGTTGATGCCCTAGGACCCGTCCGTTGGTGAACTGCATGTATCGAGAACTAGAAAATCCACATGCATGAAGTGATATACTAAGGGTTGGAGCCCAGGTATGTCATGGAGTGATATATTGTGGGCCAGAGTTCCCACAAATATCATAGTGTGTTATGCTGTGGGTTTAAGTTCCCACGTATATCGGTACATTGGGTCAGAGTTCCCAAGTGTATCATGTGGTGATATATGGCTGTGGTTGTTATCCCGGTATATCTGTGATCTGGTATGCATCGGAGTTAGAGTCTCCGGTATATCAGTGATCTAGGTCCCAGCTGGGTACACAAATGGATTTGAATCACCGTTGCTTCTCGGAGAAGAAGACTCAATCTCTGTTCATCATCGTAGTAACAACTTGAATGATGATAAGGTATCAAAATGAAGTTGGTTGGTAATCTTGAGCTAGAGTAAGACAACTTTACTTTTGTTATAATCAATGCTGAGTTAAAACTTGGTTCATAAGAGCTTTTCTGCAAAAGTCTTTGCTTCTTGCGAGCCTTACCTTGTCCCTCTGGCCTGCATCCTTGAGTCTTCACCCCTCTTTTTCATCGGGTCAGTCTTGTTGAGTACTTTTGTACTCAGGGTTTGTTGAACCCCTGTTGTAGGTGCTAATTGGTGTTCAAATCAAGTTCATGTCGGTGGGCTCGACGTGATCTGGTTGTCCTCTCCTGACTTACCTAAGTTGTCCTCTCCCGCTCTACCTAAGTTGTCTTCTGTAGTTCTTCTCTGCTTCCGCAATTGAAGTTAAGTTTGTAAAAATTTAACTTATTCATATATTTTGTAAATTTAATTTTATTATTCTTCCACACTCTATTATATATTTTATAATAAATGTTGTAATGTTGTAGCTAATCCTTTGTTGATCCTGGTATGAGTTGTCAAATGTAGTTTAATCGGGGTCCTTTGAGGGCACCCGACAGGGCTTTCTAAGTTATCTGGAACACATGCATGGCTATCAGAGGTCTTCGGGACAATAATAGGTGCCTGTGGGCCATATAATTTGGGTGGTTCTGCCACACAAGTTCTACTGCCTATTTGGATATTCTTCCTGTTGAGTCTCGCTTTCTTAAAATGTCTGCTAGTGGGAACTCGGTGATCACTGTGATCACATGTTCTTGAAAGTAGTGTCTCTGCTTCCTTGACGTGATCAGGATGGCATAGAGTAGTTTTTGTATATGGGGGTATCTAACTTTTGATTCTGTTAGAACTTCACTGACATAGTAGACTGGTCTTTGAACTTTATAGACGCGACCGGGTTCTTCTCTTTCAACCACTATTGTTGTGCTTACGACGTTCTTTGAGGCTGAGATGTATAATAGCATGTCTTCCTTTTTCTTTGGTGGCACCAATACGGTGATGAAACTAGGTAGTGTTTGAGTTTCTGGAAGGCTTCATCTGCTTCTTCTGTCCACTCAAATTTCCTATCTTTTTCAATAATTTGAAGAATGGAATGCCCTTCTCTCCTAAGTGTCTTTGATTTTTCTTGGAGGTTCCATGTCTAAGATTGCCTTGATTTGCTTTGTGCTTGCTTCGATTCCTCTATTGCTAACTAAAAAACCAAGTAGTTACCATGCTGGGACTCCAAAGACACATTTGTTTGGGTTAAGCTTCCTTCTCCATTTTTTCAAGTTTGTAAAAGTTCCTTGTAGATCTTCTATCAGTGCGTCAGGTTCATTAGTCTTGACAACGACATCATCCATGTAAGCTTCGGCGTTTCTTTGAATTTGGTCACCAAAGGTTGTTTGAATTGCTCGTTGATAAGTTGCTCCTGCGTTCTTCAAGCCAAATGGCATTGATACGTAGCAATATGCCCTAAACGGTGTGACAAAAGATGTCTTGCTTTGGTCTTCTTCTCTAAGAGATATTTGATGGTATCTGGAGTAGTAATCTGGAAACGAGAGTAAGGATGCTCCTGCTGTTGAATCTATCACTTGGTCTATTCTTGGAGGACCGTATGGATCTTTGGTGCAATGCCAGTTGAGGTCGGTGTAGTCAATGCACATACGCCAGTCTGGCGAGTTCTTTTTCTCCATGAGTACTGGGTTGGCCAACCAGTCTAGGTTGATTATTTCTCTGATAAATCCGGCTGCCATAAGCTTTGTAAGTTCTTTCTTGATTGCTGCCTTTCTGTCGGGTGCGAATCTCTGTAGCTTTTGTTTGATGGGTTTTGATCCTTTGTTTACATCGATGGTATGCTCAACCAAATCTCTTAGGACTCCTGGCATGTCTGCTGGCTTCTAGGCAAAGATATCTTTATTGTCCCTAAGAAACTTGGTGAGCGCGAGTTCCTATTTAGGGTCGAGTTTTGCGCTGATGGTCGCCATTTTATTGGGATCACTAGTTTCCAAGTCAATCTTCTTTGTCTTCACATCAGTTGGAGTAGTGAAACTTTTGCTTGCCTTCTTTATAGGGATTTCTGTTTCTTGCGGATTCAATGTTGCAGCTATCATGGCAATTTCCCTTCTCCCCTGCTCGCCTTGTATTCTTTCTGCAATTTGAATGGCTTGTACGTCACAGTCGAAAGCTTTCTACAAGTCTCCTTGTAGTGATAATATCCCTTTGGTTGTTGGCATCTTGAGTAGTAAGTAAGGGTAGTGTGATACGGCCATGTATTTGGTTAGTGCTGGTCATCCCAAGATAGCATGATAGCACGACTCAAAGTTTGCTGCTTCAAACTTGATGAACTTTGCTCTATACTTCTCTTTTGTACCAAACATGATTGGTAATGTGATCTGCCCGAGGGGTACTGCTGCTATCCCAGGTACTATGCCGTAGAATGGTGTGCTTGTTGGTGTAATCATGCCTTCGTAATCAAAATTCATCTTCTTTAATGTTGCGGTTAATATGATATCCAGCCCGGCTCCACCATCATTTAGAACTTTGGGAACTATGATTCCTACTATCGTTTGTGCTACCACTAGTGGATAACAACCTACATTAGATGTACTTGTCCATTGATCTTCCCTTGTGAAGTTGATTGGGTATTCCGACCAGTTTAGGTATCGTGGGACAGCGGGTTCTGCCGCCATGATGGCTCTATGCGCTAGTTTCTATTGTTGTTTGTTCCTTGCACCTGGTATTCTTGAGAATATCACGTACAGTTGCTTCTGAGCTTCTTGAAAATCTCCTTTGGGTTTCTTTTCTTCCTTCTTCGGTTCTGGCAACCTTCTTTCTTGGTTGTTATTGTGTCTCCCATCTTTTCGGTATTGAGTGTTAAAATTATGACATTCCTTGAGCTTGTGTCCTGACCTTGGGTGCATAGGACAGTTAATGTCTTCAAAATTTGCAAATTGCCTTTGCTTTATTCTGTCTTTTTCTTTGGGAGTTAGGTTCTGGTAAGTGGTGGTTCTTTTGTTGGCTACTGCCACCGTTGTTTCTTGCATTGTTCTCTTGTTGTTGCTTCTGAAGTCACATCTTCCTCTCCTTTCGTTGTTATCTCTATTACTGGTAAACTTTCTATTTGTTTTTTCTTCTGATGATATGAGCTTTTCAACAGCTCGCTTGAACTCTTCATTGGTCTTTGGGTCTTTGCTGTTGAACGCTTTATATTGCGATCTTGCGATGATTCCGTTGCTGAAAATATCGATGCCTTCTCTGTCTGTAATTTCATGTACTTGTGCTCCTGCTTCGCTGAATCTTCTGTAGTATTCTCTAAGTGATTCCCCATGCTTCTGTGTGATTCCTTCTAACTCCGCTGCAGTCATTAGGTGTATGATAATTCCTGCGAAGTGGCTGCAAAATTACCTTTGCAAGTCACTCCAATACTTGATTGATCCTGCAGGTAATTTGTCAAACTATTGCAGAGGCATTGCTTCTAGTGCCATTGGAAAGAATAATGCTTTGATGTCTTCATCTCCTCCAGCTCTGGTATTCTTTGTGGTGGGTACGGGCGGGTTCTTCCCGACCTTTGAGGTGGAGGCGGTCTTGATTACTGATGCTTGGTTGTTCTGGCCCTGACGTTATTGCTCTCTTCTGCTTCTATTCTGGTAAAAACTAATCTTCGGGGTTGTTCAACCGGTTGGTTGACAATGGTAGGTTGTTCTTTCTGCTGGGCTTCTTTTGGTTCCATGTCAGGTTCCTGAGACTTCTTTTGAGCAGCTTCTTTTTCATTCTATGCCCTCTTCAGTGATTTGAGTTGTTCGGTTAGTTGGTTGATCTTGTCCTATTCTTCTTGTTCAGCCGCTTGCTTTTCTGCCTTCATTTTGTTGTAGGCTATGCGGTCTTGTCTGTACTTGGTCCATGCTTGCTTCTTACGTTTTGCCTTGGTTCTTCTGCTGGCTCGGCAACTTGGCTAACCTTGATTGTTTTTGTTCTTCTCTTTCTTCTTCTTCAGTTTTATCATCCTTGGATATGTTGTCTTCTAATTCGTCAGATGAATGTACCTCCTGTGTCTTGGGTGAAGCAGGAAGTTCAATTATGTTAGCCATGTAGATGATTCTCCTCTTCAGCCTTCTTAGAATCTTCTCAGGTTCTTCTTCTTCTGAGTCAATAGCATCATAGGGCTTTAGCTGGACAATCTCTTCATTAGAGATGTCGTATCACCCCCATCCTGGAGTTCTTAAGAAATTTGGGATCGGAAGCCCCGAGCGTTGGCTTGGTCCTGTTGTCGAGTTGTTGTGAATAACATGTTTGAGTGCTTGTTACTCAAATGGCTTTTTTATGATCTGCTTCTTGATAAGATGATTTTGACGTGACGCCGAGCAGGCGCTGGTATGTTGATTCCTGATGCCATCAAATCTCTTGCGTAATCACGTGCGTGCTGAATCTTGCTTGCTTGCTTCTTCTTCTCATGCCTTGGTCTTGTAGGTTGCTTTTCATGGTCTCAAGAACTCAGCTTGATTTTTTATAATATGTCGGGTTGTCGTTGGACGAGCATACTTGCGTGCATGTCGCTTGGCTGCTTGATCATGAGTCAGGCATCAAGTAGTAGCCTGGGAAGCGGTCCGAGGGTTGTAGTCAACTCCCAGCTTCGGATGGCTCGTGCTGGCTCCACGGGTACTTGAGTTGCTTCGGTGGCGCCTCATGGTGCTATTTGAAGTCGACAAGTTAACCATGCCGCTGATGGTCAGCGTGATGAATTGTACCTACCACAGATAGCATAGAGGTAGACTACAAGCTTAAAACTGTAGAGTTTCTTAGGGTAGTGCGACCATAATGCCACATAAATAATATCTGAAGATATTTTAAAAATATGACGTGACATAGCTTTGGTTCATGGTCGAGTTGTTCGAACGAGTAGTCAGTTACTGCGTCCGAGTTGTTCATAGAGTTGTCGGTGCAGTAGTGTGGCTGAGTAATTGGCTTCCAGATGTATTCGTCCTATGTTTCTTCCTTACTCGCTGCATCCCGGAGTTGTATGTTCGAACATACTGTAGTCTTCTTCTTTGTTTTGTGCATGCATATACAAATATATGCCCTATTTGCCTTGCGTTCTTCACTTGAATGCCCTTATACGCCTTCTTGTATCTTCGATTTCCATATTTAGTATTGCTAGCTCACGGCTGCACGGACTTCTTGCTTGCATGCTGTTGTCTTGTATCACTTCCTTGTCTCCATATCTGAGTTGAACTCCAGAAGTGCATGCTTGATCTAGTGTGTGAAGTTGTTGGGCTTCTGCCGTGGTATGTATGTTTTTCAATGATCAGTCTACTAACCGCACAGTTTCCTTGCTTGCATGTTGCCTTGTCCTGGTCGAATTTGGGCATGTGTAGGACGTCGTGTCGGAGACAGAGGTAGTGCAATTTGACTTGTGCTCTGAATCAATCCGGATCATGTCCGATAGCTGGTCCAGCATGTCAAGTTGGAGCAAGACTGCCCCGTTGTCGTGTCCCGGCGTCTCGGTGGGATCTTGATGAGTCATCAACGTTGATGAAGAGGTTGACCACGTGCATTCAGAAGACGATCATTGATGCATCTGGTGGCCAGCAATAACCATCTGGGAATCATGCGGGAGGCGGGCGGGTAAAATTTTGAGAACTTCCCGCACAGCACCTTGAAATTGAGCAGTATGGTGATCTGGCCGGTGTTCGTGTTCCTAGTGGCAGCCTGCACGAGATTGGGTGTGCGAGGCCATCACTAAAAACATGTTGATCTTGAGGGTTGAACGAGAGCTGCAAAGTCTCGACTGCAGGGCCGACAAGCGCCGTAGCATGTTGTCGACGAGAGCCGATGAGCACTGCGATAAGTTGTTGACGAGGTTGATGAGAGCCGCAGCGAATTATCAATGAGAGCTGACTGTTGTTCCGGTTGAAAAACTCATCTTGAAGGTGTGGTCTGCCGAACTCTCGGTGTACAATCCACCGAAAGCCCCTACCTGGCGCGCCAGCTGTCGATGTTTTATCATTGATAGCCCATCACCAGGGTAATCGGGACGCTGTTTTTGTTCGAAGGAGCTTAGCAAACTGTGGAACTCGGCGGTTATGACAAGAAGCGATGAGACAGTCGATTTTATACTGGTTTGGGCCCTCGACTTGCATCGAGTAAAGACCTTTACGTCCAGTCAGCGTGAGCCTGTTGCATTGTATTGATGAGTATGAGGGATTGTGTGTTGCTGTGTACTTCGCATTATAACCGCGAGGTCAGGTTGTGTTGAGAGGTGGTGTCGATCTAGGGAGCCCTGCCCTCCTTTATATAGTCCAAGGAGAGGCAGGGATCCTAGTCGATTACAAAGTAGAGTTCCTAGTAGGATTGTAAATTAGTCCTAGTAGGATTACATGAAAGAAATCCTAATTGGACTAGGTCTTCTTATCTCCTCTTCGTGGGGAAAACGTATGGTACCCCATGTTCTACTCAAATCAGACGACGGGTTCTTCGATCCTCCATTCGAATTCTGTCTTCTTGGGGGACCTCCGGTGTCCCCCATCAATAGCATCAAAGGACACATGCAATTGAATTATTTGTGTATCATGAATATGACAACAAGAGGGTCCTTAGCTATACTTGCGGAGTTCGACATGGACTCACTCTTGCTATTTCCCACACACCCTAGTGTGCAGTCAAGTGTTGCTTAGAGGAAGAATAGAGATGTTGTTTCTAAAGTGCCTAGCATACGGAACCCCCAGTGAGCCATCCCTATTTCAGATGGAGCCTCAAGAGAAGTTTAGCAACCGTTCTGCATTACTCTGATAGTTGTAAGTGTTAATACTAGTATGTTTTTTGCTACATAACATTGTTTTCTAATATTTCTATTCTTTTTTTTGTATGTGTGGACTTTCTAGGCACACAAATAACAACACTCGGTTTTCGTTAGAAACCAGGGTGTGACAAGACTCCACATGTTCACATATTTCTATGGGGCTAGGGGTTTAAATGGATGTCCAAAGAGTTGATAAATAACCTAGAGCAATTATTTTAGACATGGAGGCATTTCGATCCTACGGGTTGTCGCAAACCAATAAAACTAGGTCCTCAAACGGCCTTTTTATCAACTAGCGGATTAGAAATACCTGACTCCACCTATTCACTCAGTTTCCCTGGGGTAGGTGTTTATGGATGTTCAAAGAGTTAATAAATAACCTAGAGCAATTAGTTTTTGACATGGAGGCATTCGATCCATGGGGTTGTCGCAAACCAATAAAAACTGAGTCCTAAAACAGCCTTTTCATCAAACTGGCGGATTAGAAATAGCTGACTCCACCTGTTCACATCGTTTCTGTGGGACTAAGGGTTTAAATGGAGGTTCACAGAGTTGATAAATAACCTAGAGTGATTAGTTTTTTACATGGAGGCATTTAGATCCAGGAGGTCATCGCAAACCAATAAAAACTGGGTCCTGAAATGGCCTTTTTATCAACTAGCGGATTAGAAAATAGTAGACTCCACCTATTCACTCAGTTCCCTAGGGTACGTGTTTAAATGGATGTTCAAAGAGTTGATAAATAACCTAGAGCGATTAGTTTTTGACTTGGAGGCATTTCGATCAAGGGGCTTGTCACAAACCAATAAAAATTGAGTCCTAAACAGCCTTTTTATCAACTGGCGGATTAGAAATAGCTGACTCCACTTGTTCACATAGTTTCTGTTGGGCTAGGGCTTTAAATAGGTGTTCAAAGAGTTGATAAATAACATGAAGCGATTAGTTTTTGATATGGAGGCATTT
>CM041639.1:21878611-21901871 GCA_023333625.1 Bothriochloa decipiens | reverse complement strand
AGGCATTTTGATCCAGGGAGTTGTCGCAAACCAATAAAAATGACTCCTGAAATAGCCTTTTTATCAACTGGCGAATTAGAACTAGCTGACTCCATCTATTCACATTGTTTTTGTGTGGCTACGGGTTTAAATGGATGTTCAAAGAGTTATAAATAACCTAGAGCGATTAGTTTTGACATGAAGGCATTTCGACCCTGGGGGTTGACACAAACCATCCTAAAATGACCTTTTTATCAACTAGCGGATTAGAAATAGCTGACTCCACCTATTCACTCAGTTTCTCTGGGCTAGGTGTTTAAAGGGATGTTTAAAGACTTCATAAATAACCTAGAGCGATTAGTTTTCGACATGGAGGCATTTCGATCCAGAGGGTCCTCGTAAACCAATAAAAACTGGGTCCTGAAACAGCCTTTTATCAACTAGCGAATTAGAAATAGCTGACTCCACCTATTCACTCAGTTTTCCGAGGGTAGGTGTTTACATGGATGTTCAAAGAGTTGATAAATAACCTAGAGCGATTAGTTTTTGACATGGAGGCATTCGATCCAGGGGGTTGTCTCAAACCAATAAAAACTGAGTCCTAAAATAGCCTTTTTATCAAACTAGTGGATTGGAAATAGCTAACTCCACCAGTTTACATAGTTTCTGTGGGACTAAGGGTTTAAATGGAGGTTCAAAGAGTTGAAAAATAACCTAGAGTGATTAGTTTTGACATGGAGGCATTTCGATCCTAGGGCTTGTCGCAAACCAATAAAACTATGTCCTAAACAATTTTTACATACAAACATCCTTTCCAAATTTTGGAGACAAACATTTCATTATAAACATTTGAGATGCTAACATGTGCAGCGAAGATAACATAGATACTTCGCTACACGTGTTTTCTTCGCTTATGTATTTTCACATGTTTCAAGTTGACTGGCGAAGATGACTTCGCCGTACGTTGGATGCTCAGCGAAGATGACGTGGACACTTCGCTGTGGCTATCAAACTTCGCACATATGATTTCACATGTTTTAGGTTACTTGACGGAGATGATTTCGCCAGACTCTTGATGAGCAGCGAAGCCAACGTGGCAGCTTCGCATGAAGAGTCTATGAGGTTCTCAGCTGAGTTAAGAAATCATGATTAAGTCCAAAGTTGCTTAAGAAGACAAAAGGAAAAGGGCGAAGTGTGTTTCACCACTTCGCCGATGTGCTTTCTAGCTAAATGTATAGGAGGTTTCATGGCTAATTTTGTAAGATTCCTTAAATGGTGAAGCCAGGGGGTCTATAAATACCCCCTGCAGTGTAAGTTTTTGGACAGAATGAAATACAATTGGGATTAGCATATTGTTTTCACCTTTCATATATGTGTGTGATTCCATTACCCAACATATGGCTCCGTCCGTTTGTGTGATCGAAGACACCCACGACCACCATGCGGACGCAAAATGGCAAGACTCAGCAAAAAGGCAGCTTCGGCTGGTGACAATTCAAACCAAGACAAAGATCCACTTTTGGAAGATGAGACAGAAATAGAAAACAGATGTGTTCAAGAAGAAGAAACCCAGAACGAAGAAAGAAGACTCAAAGAACTCAAGATCAACTCATCGTCAAGGAAAAAATCTAGAGGAAGCAAGAGTAAAGACAAGAGAAAAGTCTTTAAAGCAAAGAATCGCAGAAGCAGAGGCTGAACTAAGAAAGCTCAATGATGAAATAGAAAATGAGAGCAAAGTTATAATTCAAGACCAAACTTAGCAAGCAAAAACACCAACAACAAAGAGAGCCAAAGTCAAATAGCGACAATTGACACAGAGTCACCTTTGTCAATCGACATTCAGCTAGCGAAGTGGCCAGTAGGATTTAAATTCAACATCATCCCAATTTACAATGGCATGTTCGACCCAAGACAATTCCTTATGAGTTTTGAAGCAGCAGTTGCATCAAGTGGGGGAGATGCAAACACCTTAGCAAAGTCGCTCATCATGGCAGTAAGAGGACCAGCACAGCACTGGTACTCTTCGCTAAAACCAAGGTCAATCAAATCTTGGGATCAACTTCGCACAACTTTGCTCCTAGATTTCCAAGGCCTACAAAGAGTTGAACTCACCAGCGATGATCTTTTCAACATCAAGCAGTAACCAAAAGAACCGTTGAGCCGAAATTACAAAAAAATTGTACAAGTAAAAGCTCAAATACCAAACATACCAGACGAAGTCGTCATCATAGCAGCAATCAAAGGACTACGAGCAGGCCAACTCTCATCACATTTCAAAAGGAAAAGACCAACCATAGTTGAAAAACTATACGAAGAAATGAGAAAGTACTATGAATCCGATGAAGACTACAGAAAAAGAATAGAAGAAGAAAACAGAGAAAGAAACACGTCAAGAGCAAACAACAACCTCCAGCACTCAAGAGTGACAAACATAGAGCAAAGACCACTTTGGAGAATAAACCATATCAACAACACAAGCGAAGTAAACAGCCAAGGTCCAAGCTCAAGCAATCAAAGATATTTCCAAAGCAACAAAAATTACAAGGAAAACTTTCAGCAAAGGGCAAACTATAACAATCAAAGTAGAAACTTTGAAAGGAAAATTTTGAGGCCCGAAGAAATGTACTGTATCATACATGGCAAAGGGGCTAGTCACACATCAAAGATGTGCCCAAGAGTAAATAAAAGCATTGAAGAAATGCATGAAGAAAATAGAGCAACTTTGCAGCTAAAAGTTGTCAATCATCTAGCCTCCCAAAGAACAAGTTACTCGCCAATAACTTACCTTGCGCATGTTGCCACCACCTTCGCCAATCTATTATTGTCAACCGTTAGCAGCGTGCCCGCAAAATCAATAGGGCCCAAGCCAGCAGCAAAGTTTCCACCCTGAAAGTTCAGTAGCAAATAGCAACCACCAAATTCAATACAACAACAACATGCCCGAAGCGTCAACAAGAAACAGGAATGCAATCATCCCAAGCAAAGGCAGAATTATGACAATCTTCAGAGGAAACAACATGGAGCTTGATACAAGAAATGAAAGAAGAAATTATTTCAGAAGAGTAAACTCCATAGCAGTCGAAGGTCCATTCAAGAAAACAAGATGGTCCCACATACCAATCACATTCTTAGAACAAGATCTCAAACTCAAAGATTACCCTCATATGGACACAATGGTCATGGAAGCAAACATTGAAGGTTGGGCAGTAACAAAAATTCTAGTAGATGGTGGCAGCTCAGCAGATATCATATTCACGAGAACTTTAGGTGCAATGCAAATTGATAGAAAAATCTTGGGAAGGGCCGAGCACCCATTAGTTGGCTTCGGCGGAAAGAAAATAAACTTAGTCGGCAGAATTGTCTTGCCAGTCTCATTTAGAATAATGAATAATGCGAGAACAGAACAAATAGCATTTGATGTTGTCAAAATGCACAGCCAGTACAACGCAATCTTTGGAAGGGGAAGTTTAAATGCTTTCGAAGCCATAGTAAGCTACCCATACTTATGCATGAAGATGCCAGCAGTCAATGGCATCATAACCGTCTTCAGCGATCAAACAGAGGCAAGAAACATAGAGAGAGATGCAAGCCTGGCTTTCAAAAATATCCACGTCATACAAGAAGAAGAAGAAGATGATGAGCTTGAAACTAAAAATGTGAAGACATAAGAAAAAGCGAAGCCTTGCGAAGACACAAAGTAAGTACCAATCGACCCAATGGTGCCAGAAAGACAAGTTATCATCGGCACAAATCTACAAAAGAAGAAGAAGAAAAGATAATACAAGTCCTGCGAAGTAACAAGGATATCTTCGCCTGGTCTGCACAAGACTTAGGAGGAGTAAGCAGGGATGTCATAGAACACAAGTTAAACATCGACCCAAACTTCAGGCTGAAAAAGCAAAAACTCAGAAAGTTGTCAGAAGACAGAACACAAACTGCAAAAGCTGAAGTCCAAAGATTGTTAGATGCAAAAGTCATAAGAGAAGTTCAATTCACAACTTGGCTTGCAAACATAGTCATGGTGCAGAAGAAAAACAAAAAGTGGAGAATGTGCATAGACTTCACAGATCTCAACAAAGTGTGCCCAAAAGACAACTTTCCATTACCAAGAATAGACACTTTGGTAGATCAGGCAGCAGGAAGTGAAATGCTCAGTTTCATCGACTGCTATTCAGGCTACCATCAGATTTGGATGAAAAAAGAAGATGAAGAGTACACAAGTTTCATTACACTAAACTTACTATTTCCAAAGAATGGCCGAGGGGCTCCGCAATGCAGGAACAACTTTCATTAGAATGACATCCACAGTCCTCAAAGATCAAATACCAAGAAATCTGCTTGCGTATGTTGATGACTTGGTAGTCAAAAGCAAGAAAAGAGAAGACCATGTCGAAAACTTACAAGAAACCTTCTCAAACCTCAGAAAAGCAAATCTAAAGTTGAACCCAGAAAAATGCACATTTGGAGTTCAAACAGGCAAAATTTTGGGGTGCATCGTATCCGCAAAAGGAATTGACCCGAATCCAGAGACGGTGACGGCAATACTGAACATGCAAGTGCCAAGAAACATCAAGGACATCCAAGAGCTGACAGGAAGATTAGCTTCGCTGAATAGATTTATATCCAAATCAGTTGAGCGAAGCCTCCTAATATTTCAAGCACTAAAAGGGAAAAAGGAAAAATTCAAATGGGGGCAAGCACAACAAGATGCTTTCGAAGAAATAAAGAAGCATCTATCCAACCCCACAACTTTGGCAACACCTGACCCAACGGCAGACTTGCTACTATATGTATCAGCAAACGAAAGTACAGTTAGTGTAGTACTGATACAAGAAGAAGAAAATGAGCACTCAACAAGACAAGTTCTAGTATACTTCACATCCGAAGCTTTGTCTGGATCAAAAATTTTCTATTCAGAAATCAAGAAAATTGCATATGCAGTACTTATGACATCTAGAAAGTTGAAACACTACTTCAAGCACATAAAATAAGAGTGCTAACAAATCAACCCCTCAAAGAAGTGCTACAAGGCTGTAAGTCCTCAGGGAGATTGGGAAAAGAGGCTGCAGAATTGTCTTAATACTTCATCAAATTTGAGAAAAGAACAACAATCAAATCTCAAGTGTTGGCTGACTTCGTAGCAGATTAGACACCTTCGAAGTACAATCAAGAAAGAATGGAGCAACCAGAATGGATAATCTATTGTGACGGCGTTTGGGGCTTCGCTGGCGCAGGAGCAGCAGCAGTCATAACCTCACCTTCTAGAATCAAACTCAAATACGCAGCAAGACTAGACTTTTAATGCACCAACAACATTGCAGAGTATGAGGCAGTATTGTTGGGACTTCGCAAAGCAAGAGCAATGGGAATTCAAAAGCTAATAATCAAGACAGATTCTCAAGTTGTGGCTGGGCATATAGAGAAAAATTACAAAGCAAGAGATCCAGAACTAGTAAAGTATCTCCAACTATTGAGGGAACAAGAAAAACACTTCGCTGGATTCACAGTGAAAAGTATCTCAAGAAATGATAACACAGATGCAAACGAAATTGCAAAAGCCGCCGCCCAAAAGTTAGAGTTACCACCAGAAGTATTCTTCCAAACTATCACTGAAGCCTCAACAAAAACAAAAGTTGAACAACCAAAAGAAGTACACATCATAAAAAGCGAAGACTGGAGAGCTCCAATTATGGCATTCCTCAAAGGATTTTACAAGCCAGAAAATGAAGTTGATGAAATAAGAATGAAGCAAAAGACCAAAAGTTACAAAATCATCAACGAAGAACTGTACAAGGAAGGAGTTTGCCAACCACTACTAAAGTGCATCTCAAGAGAAGACGGGAAAAACTTGTTGAAAGAAATACATGAGGGAGTCTGCGGATGTCACGCTGGGGCTAGATCAATAGCTAGGAAAGCTTTCAGACAACGGTTTTTTTGGCCAACTGCCCAAAGTGACAGCAAAGAAATCATTCGGACTTGTCACAATTGTCAAATGGCAGGAAGTAAAGTCAATGCACCAGGAACAAACCTACAACCAATTGAACCAACTTGGCCACTTGCAAGATAGGGAATAGACATAGTTGAAAAATTACCTCCGGCTCAAGGCAATTACCAATACGCAATAGTTGTAGTCGAATATTTCACCAAGTGGATTGAAGCGAAGCCAATCACCAACATGTCTTCTTACACAATGAAAAAATTCCTATGGCAAAACATCATATGCAGATTCGGAGTTCCGAGACACATCACTGTAGATAATAGAACCCAGTTTGATAGTGAAGACTTTAGAGAATACAGCCATTCAATGGGAATCAAACTTTGCTTCACATCAGTAGGATACCCATAGTCTAATGGAGCAGTCAAAAAAGCAAACGGGATAATTTGCACTGGAATTTCAAAGTGCTTAATAGACCTGAAAAAAGGAAAATAGGTCGACGAATTACCAAGAGTAATCTGGTCTCATAACACTTCAAAATTGAGGCTAACAGATTTTTCTCCATTCAAGTTACTTTACGGAGATGAAGCAATGACTCCCGAAGAAATAAAATACGAAGGTCCAAGAACAAATATTCAAATGATCACAAAAGAAGACCAAGCAACAAGCAAAGATTTGCTCGAAGAAGAAAGAAACAAAGCACTTGAAAATATCAAGAAGTACCAACTTGAAACAAAGAAGTGGTACAACAAGAAAGTCAAGCCAAGAGAGTTAGCACCAGGAGATTTTGTCATCATAAGAAAAAGAGATGAAGACACAGTGGGAAAATTCCAACAAAAGTGGGAAGGGTCTTTCATCATCACAAGAACAAACAAAGAAGGTGCGTATCACCTAGCAAATCTGAAAGGTAAAGAACTTAGTCACACTTGGAACATAGAAGCACTTCGTAAATATTACCCGTAGCCAAACTAGAAGAGAAGTTTTACTTTCTGCAAAGTAGAAGTAGAAGTTTCATTCCAAGCAACTTTACAATTCAAAAATGAAATCGAGCTGCACTCTTTTTCCACTCAGGGGAAACCCTTCGCAGGGTGAGTGGTTTTTTAACGAGGCAGTCTCTTAGTAAATCTCATGAAATATAAATGAGAAAGTAGTTTTCCCAGAGATATGTCTCCACATTGAAGTACAAAATGCCGAAGAGTATATCCAACATATACTCCCATATCGGCACAAATTTTGCAAAACTAAGTTAGCATTAACATTTTATTAAATCTAAAAAATGCTAACTTATCCAACTCAAATAAGGCAAATTTTTTGACTTCATTTCATTAAGGTGAAAATGTTTTTAGCTTCTAAGGAAGCTACGCGTCCACTTTGCACAAAAAAGAAGGGACAGCATTTCAAAATTTGCTAAGGCAAATTTTTCGACCTCATTTCACTAAGGTGAAAATGTTTTCAGCTTCTAAGAAAGCATACACGTTCACTTCGCATGAAAAAGAAGGGACGACATTTCAAAATTTGCTAAGGCAAATTTTTCGACTTCATTTCACTAAGGTGAAAATATTTTCAGCTTCTAAGGAAGCGTACGCGTCCACTTCGCACGAAAAAGAACGGATGGCGTTTCAAAATTTGCTAAGGTAAATTTTTTGACTTCATTTCACTAAGGTGAAAATGTTTTCAGCTTCCAAGGAAGCGTACGCATCCACTTTGCACGAAAAAGAAGGAACATCATTTCAAAATTTGCTAAGGCAAATTTTTTGACTTCATTTCAGTATGGTGAAAATGTTTTCAGCTTCTAAGGAAGCGTATGCGTCCACTTCACACGAAAAAGAAGGGCGGCGTTTCAAAATTTGCTAAGGTAAATTTTTTGACTTTATTTCACTAAGGTGAAAATGTTTTCAGCCTCTAAGGAAGCGTACGCATCCACTTCGCACGAAAAAGAAGGGACGACGTTTCAAAATTTGCTAAGGCAAATTTTTGACTTCATTTCAATAAGGTGAAAATGTTTTCATCTTCTAAGGAAGCATACGCATCCACTTCGCACGAAAAAGAAGGGATGACGTTTCAAAATTTGCCAAGGAAAATTTTTTGACTTCATTTCACTAAGGTGAAAATGTTTTTAGCTTCGAAGGAAGCGTACGTGTTCACTTCGCACGAAAAAGAAGGGACAGCTTTCAAAATTTGCTAAGGCAAATTTTTTGACTTCATTTCACTAAGGTGAAATTGTTTTCAGCTTCTAAGGAAGCTACGCGTCCACTTCGCACGAAAAAGAAGGGACGGCGTTTCAAAATTTTCTAAGGCAAATTTTTTGACTTCATTTCACTAAGGTGAAAATGTTTTTAGCTTCTAAGAAAGCGTACGCGTCCACTTCGCATGAAAAAGAAGGGATGGCATTTCAAAATTTGCTAAGGCAAACTTTTCGACTTCATTTCAGTAAGGTGAAAATGTTTTTATCTTCTAAGGAAGCGTACACATCCACTTCGCACAAAAAAGAAGGGACGGCGTTTCAAAATTTGGTAAGGCAAAATTTTCGACTTCATTTCACTAAGATGAAAGTGTTTTCAGCTTCTAAGCGAAGCGTACGCATCCGCTTCAAACGAAAAAGAAGAGACGGTGTTTCAAAATTCATTTTCAGTCCCTAGGCGAAGTATACGCGTATACTTCGAACGAAAAGCAGGAACGACATTTCAAAATTTATTACTCTCCAAATCAGTCTAATTAGAGCAAAAATATTACCAGTCCTTAAGCGAAGCACAGACAACTATCCTCAAACAAAAAGCAGGATCTTTAAAGAAAGGCGATAAAATTCAAATCGATTATGCAATATTCATTTACAAGCGAAGGTAAACTCACACACTTCGCAATACAATAAGATGTCTTACAAATACAACTTATCCAATTACAAAAATGTGTTTACAAAATTAATCATCTTGAGAACTAACTACTTCGGCAGCATCACCAAGTATGTCGCTCACAACTTTATTAATAATCTCGTCCACTTCACGGTGTAAATAGTCCTCACAAACATTTACCGGCAAAGTACTCGACTCAGATGACTATAAGAAGAAGTTAGAAAACAAGAGTCCAATACAGAAGAAAAGATAACTTCACATGACAAATTTTTACCTGTGCAAAGTCCGTGAAATCAAAAACTCGGCAATTGGGAGGCCCGATATTACGGTATCGTTTATTCACATCTATAAAAGATTTGTAAGATAGAATCACCAAAAAAGTTCAAGATTTGTAAGATAGAATCATCGACATTATAATCATCATACTTCGCACGAAAATCATAAAATTCGCTAGGCTCAAAAATGAAGTTATCTTTACACATTAGTAGCGGAATAGCATCTTCGACATCCTGCACAGGCTCAGTGTGAGGAACCTGCACAGGACGGACAAATAGTCAAACAACTTCCAAGTACATATCTTATAAAGAAAATAACTGTGAACCATTGTATCTTGACACCTTCTCATCTCACAAAAGAAAAAACATCTAAAGCCTAAGGATGGCCGCCACTAACATTGCTAGATCTGGCATCGCCTTGACCCCTAGCATCGGCCTCCCTCTTCACGGCTTCCTCCGCCTCCCTCCGAGCAGCCTCCGCCTCCTTTGCAATTTGCTAACACAAAAAGAGAGAAAAGTTAGATATGAAACACAATAGAAAACAAAAATGATTAAGTGTAAAATTTAACTTCTGTAATTTCTCTCTAGCTTTATCAAAGCAATGAGCCCGACCACCTGACCTCCAATACTGCTCAAGATACTTGTTGCACAATATTTGTGTAGCCTTCGTCACAGTGGTAAGTTCGTTCACAGAAGGAAACTTGTAGTTGGCATTACAAAGTTGCGCAAACAAAGGATCTTGACTCTGTTTCATCAAATGAAACAAAGCACGAGCAGAGTAATATACCCCAATATCAATTGTGGTCTCGGTAACTCGGGACAAATCTTCGTATTGACGACAAAGCCAACTGAAGAAGCTATCATGATCACCAAGCTCCCAACATTTTTCCTCAGGGCGAGCTCCAAACTTATCATAGCATTCAAAACAAAGTTCCAAAATCCGGTTGCAACTGTCGAAGAAGGACTTGTCCTGTTCCTGCAACTTCTTCTCAACACGTCACATACCTTCCTTCAACTTTTCATTTTCAGTGATAATCTTCTTCATCTCATCCTCTTTCTTCTCAACAGCAGCAAGAGCACTAATCAATCTAGTCTCTGAGTTATTATGGGCATCTACAGCATCAGCTCTTTCCTTTTCTTTCTCAGCAAGTTGCTTCTTCAGATTTTCATTTTCAACTTGATAGTCACGTTCGCAACCCTCTCTTCAAGATAGAACCTTTGTACATCATAGACAAGCCAGCATCAACAACTTCGAGCAAAGGCTTCTTCGATATCTCAAGCTCAGCATCTGGGACAGTGAAAGCCTCGTCTATACACTTTGATAGCTGAACCTCAGAAGTGCAAGGCATCATCCAAAGTTTATCAGCCCCAATACCTATAAACTTGAAACAATCAAGACCTAAACTTTTCTCTTGGCAAAACTCGAAGCCTCGCTTTAGCGCATCAGAAACTTCCCCTCCGTCGACAACAGGGGCAACAGGAGTAGCAGGATCTTGCTGAACATCCTTCATCTTGCCAAAATCAACATTCTTCTGGGGAGAAGATAGTGCGTGAGGAAACATAGTTTCTGCAAAAATAGAAATCAAGACTTAGCAAAAGAAGACAATTCCAGTAAAAAGGAAACACGAGGGCACAATACTCACTAGTAGAAACGCGCTCTCCCAAACTGCAATCAACCTTCTGGCCAGTCTCAACATGAATAGTGGAGCTCGACAAGCGCACCAACCTTTCTTCATTAACCACATCATCAAAACTTTGTCATCACTCTCCTCAAGATTAAGAGAATAAACCCGAGAGCCACCAGCTTTTCTCACCACATTCAGAATACCAACTTCGCCAATCCCAACTGTTGCAAGGTCTTCAAGCGAAGTAGTCTTCCCAGCATCAACATTCTCATCATGAGATCCAACAACAGGAACCTCAGAACCAAACTTTGGCGAAGTCAACCCAGCAGCTTTTTGAAAATCTCCAACTTGAGTCTCTTTTTCAGAGACCAAGTTAACTCCCGCACCAACTTCGCCAAGACCACCAGCAAAAGCACCACGAGCTTGCAAATTCTGCAAGTTTTCGTCAAGTGGAGTAAGTAATAGTGGAGCCAAACCACTAGAAGCAAAAGTCATATAAATTTTTCTCACCTCATCCTCAACATCTTGAGAGACAGGAAAACCGACATCACCACCTTCGCCACCAGCACCGACATCAGAAACAATATTCCCCTCAATATCCAAAGTCTGATCAAGAATAGCGTCAAGTTCTTCACTATCAAGAAGAATGGCACGACTATTATTCTTCTTGATCTTCTTCTCAACAACCTTAGTTGAACCTTCAGCAGCCTTACGTTTTACTTTCACCTGAGCAGCAGTTTCTTTCTTCTGGCCTTATTTCTTCTCACAGCTATAAGCAGGAGGAGGTCTCTCATGATATTCAACCTTAGCAACCTCAAAAACCCTATTCAAGGGCTTATACTCTAAACCAATAATTTTATCTATATTATCCTTCTCACTCTTCACATATTTACCAAGTAAATCATCTGCCCTATTTTTGACAGACTTCACAAATTCTTCATTCGAAGCAAATGTCCTCGGGCGACAAAAATCATTGTCAAGAAACTTGTAAATGATGCCATAAATCTGTTTAGGATAGAAGCGCAAGAAGGTCCATCCTTTCTTCAAAGGCCAGATTCTAGCTGCAGCATACTCTTCAATAATATCACGAGTGCATTGCAGCGAAGCTGTAGCCTGGAAGGCCTTTACCGCAGTCTTGGAAATCATAGTAGGGGAAAAGAAGGAATACACACAAATCTTTCAATAACCATTTTCGCAGCCAAAGGATACTTTTTCACCATCCTCTTTGTAACAGGATCCCTTTCTTCAACCATTGGCACCTTATGATAAAACCAGTACCTGGACCAGTCACCAACTCCCCACTTGTTCTTTGTGGCAGGAGAAATCTGAGCAGCATTACGAGCTGTCTTAAAACTACAGCAAGCAAAATGCTTAGTAATCAAGCGCCCATCAAGCATAAATGTCTTATACTGAGTGTGCATCTCAAACAGCTCGCAAAAAGCAACAATGTTGTCATTGGCTTCTAAAGATCTCATAGCCCAAATGAATTGTGACAACCTAACCACTCCGTTAGGTGTCAAATGATGCATCTATATGTTGAAGGCCTTTAACACATCTTCAAGAAAATCTCAGCATGGAAATCGAAGCCCAGCAGTAAAAAGATCACGATAAACAATACATTCATCAGGATGAGGTTGAGGGTTAGTTTCATCAGCATCGGGAATCCTGACGAGGTCACGATCAAGAATTCACAGCCTTACCATTTTATCAAGGCAGCTCTTATCAGACAGACTCCTGCCGAAGGTCAACGTATAACCCTCGTCATCCCTAACCAAATCCTCGACCGAAGCATCAACATTTTCCAAGTTTTCATCATATGAATCCAGATGAGACTTATCTTCCTTAGTTTTAGAACTCTCCTGAGACTGAGTTAATCTTGCAAATCATGCGAAATCTACAAAAATCAAAGATCAGAAACACTATTCGACAAAAATCATGAAAATATAAAAGTTAAAGAAACAAACCTTGACAAAGGTGTTACACAAACTTCGATCAAAGATCTAAGACCAGGTGAACACAATGGAAAAACGTCAAGAAAAGCTATCTCAAACTTTAGGGTTCAAGAAAATTTTTGGCAGAGTATCCCTTCTTCTAAAAACAACAGCCTCAGGGGGGAAGGCCTTGCTATTTATAGGCAGAGTCTGGTCAACCAGTCAAAACTAGCCGTTGGATTCAAAATTTAAATAGGCCAACTACAAAGTTTAGATGGCGTTTGTTAGGCAAAGTTTCATATAAACTTCGCGGGATTCAGACCTTCGAAGTAGGCCTTCACCCGCGAGGGGCTACTGTTGGGGAACAACTTTGACATACAAACATCCTTTCCAAATTTTGGAGACAAACATTTCATTATAAACATTTGAGATGCTAACATGTGCAGCGAAGATAACGTAGATACTTCGCTACACATGTTTTCAACTTCGCTTATGTATTTTCACATGTTTCAAGTTTACTGGAGAAGATGACTTCTCCGTACGTTGGATGCTCAATGAAGATGACGTGGACACTTCGTTGTGGCTATCAAACTTCGCACATATGATTTCACATGTTTCAGGTTACTCGGGGAGATGACTTCGCCGGACTCTTGATGAGCAGTGAAGCCAACATGGCAGCTTTGCATGCAGAGTCTGAGGTTCTCAGCTGAGTCAAGAAATCATGATTAAGTCCAAAGTTGCTTAAGAAGACAAAAGGAAAAGGGCAAAGTGTGTTTCACCACTTCGCCGATGTGCTTTTAGCTAAATGTATAGAAGATTCCCTGGCCAATTTTGTAAGATTCCTTGAATGGAGAAGCCAGGGGGGTCCATAAATACCCCTTGGAGTGTAAGTTTTTGGCAGAATGAAATACAATTGTGATTAGCATATTGTCTTCACCTTTCATATATGTGTGTGATTCCATTACCCAACAATGGCCTTTTTATCAACTGGTGGATAAGAAACCGCTGAGTCCAACTATTCACTCAGTATCTCTAGGCTAGGCGTTTAAATGGATATTCAAAGAGTTGATATACTAATTAGAGTGATTAGTTTTTGATATGGAGGCATTTCAATCCAGGGGATTGTCGCAAACCGATAAAAATGAGTCCAAGAACGGCCTTTTTATCAACTGGTGGATTAAAAATAACTGACTCCACCTATTCACATAGTTTCTATGTTGCAAGGGGCTTCTATGGATGTTCAAAGAGTTGATAAATATCTTAGAGCGATTAGTTTAGACATGGAGGCACTTCAATCCAAGGGGTTGTCACAAACCCATAAAACTAGGTCCTAAAATGGTCTTTTTATCAACTGGCGGATTAGAAATAGCTGACTCCTCCTATTCACTCAGTTTCTCTAGGCTAGGAGTTTAAATGGATGTTCAAAGAGTTGATAAACAACCTAGTGTGATTAGTTTTTAACATGGAGGCATTTCTATCCAGGGAGTTGTCGCAAACCAATAAAAATGAATCCTGAAACGTCCTTTTTATCAACTAACGAATTAGAAATAGCTGACTCCACCTATTCACATAGTTTCTGTGTTGCTAGGGGTTTAAATGGATGTTCAAAGATTTGTAAATAACAAAGAGCGATTAATATTGACATGGAGGCATTTCGACATTGGGGGTTGTCACAAACCAATAAAAACTAGGTCCAAAACTAACCTTTTTATCAACTAGCGGATTAGAAATAGCAGACTCCACCTATTCACTCAGTTTCTCGGGGGTAGGTGTTTAAATGGATGCTCAAAGAGTTGACAAATAACCTAGAGCGATTACATTAGACATGGAGCCATTCGATCCAGGGGGTTGTCACAAACCAATAAAAATTGAGTGCTAAAACAGCCATTTTATCAAACTGGTGGATTGAAAATAGCTGACTCCACCTGTTCACACAGTTTTTGTGGGACTAAGGGTTTAAATGGAGGTTCAACGAGTTGAAAAATAACCTAGAGTGATTAGTTTTGACATGGAGGCATTTGGATCCTAGGGGTTATCGCAAACCAATAAAACTAGGTCCTAAAATGGCCTTTTTATCATCTGGTGGATAAGAAATAGCTGACTCCAACTATTCACTCAGTATCTCTAGGCTGAGGTTAACGGATGTTCAAAGAGTTGATAAATAACCTAGAGCAATTAGTTTTTGACATGGAGGCATTTCGATCCAGGGGGTTGTCGCAAACTGATAAAAATGAGTCCAAGAACGGCCTTTTTATCAACTCGCGGATTAAAAATAGCTGACTCCACCTATTCACATAATTTCTATGTGGCAAGGGGCTTCAATGGATGTTCAAAGAGTTGATAAATAACTTAGAGCGATTAGTTTAGACATGGAGGCATTTCGATCCAAGGGGTTGTCGCAAACCAATAAAACTAGCTCCTGAAAAGGTCTTTTTATCAACTGGCGGATTAGAAATAGCTAACTCCACCTATTCACTCAGTTTCTCTAGGCTAAGAGTTTAAATGGATGTTCAAAGAGTTGATAAACAACCTAGTGCGATTAGTTTTTGACTTGGAGGCATTTCGATCCAGGGGGTCATCACAAACCAATAAAAACTAGGTCCTGAAATAGCCTTTTTATCAACTAGCGGATTAGAAATAGCTGACTTCACCTATTCACTCAGTTTTCCAGGGGTAGGGGTTTAAATGGATATTCAAAGAGTTGATAAATAAGCTAGAGCAATTAGTTTGTTACATGGAGACATTTCGATACAGGGGGTCATCACAAACTAATAAAAAGTGGGTCCTAAAACGGCCTTTTTATTAACTAGCGGATTATAAATAGCTGACTCCACCTATTCACTCAGTTTCCTTGGGGTAGGTGTTAAATGGATGTTCAAAGAGTTGATAAATAACCTAGAGCGATTAGTTTTTTATATTGAGGCATTTCGATGCAGGGAGTCATCGCAAACCAATAAAAACTGGGTCCTGAAACGGCCTTTTCATCAACTAGCGGATTAGAAATAGCAGGCTCCACCTACTCACTCAGTTTCTCTTGGGTAGTTGTTTAATTGGATATTCAACGAGTCGATAAATAACCTAGAGCTATTTGTTTTTGACATGGAGGCATTTTGATCCAGGGGGTTGTCTCAAACCAATAAAACTGAGTCCTAAAACATCCTTTTTTTCAGTTGACGGATAAGAAATAGCAGACTCCACCTGTTCACATTGTTTCTGTGGGGCTGGGGGTTTAAATGGATGTCCAGAGAGTTGGTAAATATCCTAAAGCGATATGTTTTGACATAGAGGCATTTCGATCCTAGGGGTTGTCGCAAACCAATAAAACTAGGTCCTGAAACGGCCTTAGAAATAGCGGATTAGAAATAGCTGACTCTACTATTCACTCAGTTTCTCTAGGCTAGGAGTTTAATGGATGTTCAAAGGGTTCATAAACAACCCAGAGCGATTAGTTTCTGACATGGAGGCATTTCGACCCAGGGTGTTGTCGCAAACCAATAAAAATGAGTCTTGAAATGGCCATTTTGTCAACTGGCAAATTAGAAATAGCTGACTCCACCTATTCACTTAGTTTTGTGTGGCTAGGGGTTTAAATGGATGTTTAAAGAGTTGATAAATAACCTAGAGCGATTAGTTTTGACATGGAGGCATTTTGACCCTGGGGGTTGTCACAAACCAATAAAAACTAGGTCCTGAAATGACCTTTTTATCAACTAGCAGATTAGAAATAACTGACTCCACCTATTCACTCAATTTCTCTAGGCTAGGTGTCTAAATAGATGTTTAAAGAGTTGATAAATAACCTAGAGCGATTAGTTTTTGACATATTGGCAGTTCGATCCAAGGGATCATCGCAAACCAAAAAAACTGGGTCCTGAAATGACCTTCTTATCAACTAGCAGATTAGAAATAGCTGACTCCACTTATAAACTCAGTTTCCCTAGCTAGGTGTTTAAATGGATGTTCAAAGTGTTGATAAATAACCTCGAGCGATTAGTTTTTGACATGCAGGAATTTGGATCCAGGGGCTTGTCGTAAACCAATAAAAATTGAGTCCTAAAACAGGCTTTTTATCGACTAGCAGATTAGAAATAGCTGACTCCACCTGTTCACATAGTTTTTGTGGGGCTAGGGGTTTAAATGTATGTTCAGAGAGTTCATAAACAACCTAGAGCGATTAGTTTTTGACATGGAGGCATTTCTATCCAGGGAGTTGTCGCAAACCAATAAAAATGAGTCCTAAAATGGCCTTTTTATCAAATAATGAGTTAGAAATAATTGACTCCACCTATTCACATAGTTTCTGTGTTGCTAGGGGTTTAAATGGATGTTCAAAGAGCTGTAAATAACCTGGAGAGATTAATATTGACATGGAGGCATTTCGACCCAGAGACTTGTCACAAACCAATAAAAATTGAGTCCTAAAATAGCCTTTTTATCAACTGGCGGATTAGAAATAGCTTACTCCACCTGTTCACATAGTTTCTATGGGGTTAGGGGTTCAAATGGATGTTTAAAGAGTTGATAAATAACCTGAGCAATTTGTTTTTTACATGGAGACATTTCGATCCAGGGGGTCATCGCAAACCAATAATAACTGGGTCCTGAAATGGCCTTTTTATCAACTAGCGGATTATAAATAGCTGACTCCACCTATTCACTTAGTTTCCCAGGGGTAGGTGTTTAAATGGATGTTCAAAGAGTTGATAAATAACCTAAAGCGATTAGTTTTTTACATGGAGGCATTTCGATCCAGGGGGTCATCGCAAACCAATAATAACTAGGTCCTGAAACGGCCTTTTTATCCACTAGCGGATTCGAAATAGCAGAGTCCACCTATTCACTCAGTTTCTCTGGGGTAGTTGTTTAATTGGATGTTCAAAGAGTTGATAAATAACTTAGAGCCATTTGTTTTTGACATGGAGGCATTTCGATCCAGGGGGTTGTCACAAACCATAAAACTGAGTCCTAAAACAACCTTTTTATTAGTTGGCCAATTAGAAATAGCTGACTCCACATGTTCACGTAGTTTCTGTGGGGCAAGGGATTTAAATGGATGTTCAAAGACTTCATAAACAACCGAGAGTGATTAGTTTTTGACATGGAGGCATTTCGATCCAGGGGGTCATGGCAAACCAAAAAAACTGGGTCCTGAAATGACCTTTTTATCAACTAGTGGATTAGAAATAGCTGACTCCACCTATAAACTCAGTTTTCCTAGCTAGGTGTTTAATTGGATGTTCAAAGAGTTGATAAATAACCTCGAGCGATTAGATTTTGACATGGAGGACTTTGGATCTAGGGGCTTGTCACAAACCAATAAAAATTGAGTCCTAAAACTGGCTTTTTATCAACTAGCGGATTAGAAATAGCTGACTCCACATATTCACATAGTTTCTATGAGGCTAGGGGTTTAAATGTATGTGTAAAGAGTTCATAAACAACCAAGAGCGATTAGTTTTTGACATGGAGGCATTTCTATCCAGGGAGTTGTCTCAAACCAATAAAAATGAGTCCTAAAACGGCCTTTTTATCAACTAACGAATTCGAAATAAATGACTCCACCTATTCACATAGTTTCTATGTTGCTAGGGGTTTAAATGGATGTTCAAAGAGTTGTAAGTAACCTGGGGCAATTAATATTGACATGGAGGCATTTCCACCCAGGGGCTTGTCACAAACCAATGTAAACTAGGTCCAAAAATGACCTTTTTATCAACTTAGGGATTAGAAATAGCTGACTCCATCTATTCACCCAGTTTCTCTTGGCTAGGTGTTTAAAGGGATGTTTAAAAGTTGATAAATAACCTAGAGCCATTAGTTTTTGACATGGAGGCATTTCGATCCAAGGGGTCATCGCAAACCAATAAAAACTGGGGCCCGAAACAGCCTTTTTATCATCTAGCGGATTAGAAATAGCTGACTCCAACTATTCACTCAGTTTCCCTAGGGTAGGTGTTTAAATGGATGTTCAAAGTGTTGATAAACAACCTAGAGCGATTAGTTTTTTACATGGACACATTACGATCCAGGGGTTTGTCACAAACCAATAAAAACTGAGTCCTAAAATAGCCTTTTTATCAAATAGCGGATTAGAAATAGCTGACTCCACCTATTCAACTCAGGGGTTTAAATGGATGTTCAAAGAGTTCATAAACAACCCAGAGCGATTAGTTTTTGACATGGAGGCATTTCTATTCAGTGGGTCATTGCAAACCAATAAAAACTAGGTCCTCAAACGGCCATTTTTATCAACTAGCGGATTGGAAAATTTAAAAATTCGAATAATGTGGGGACCTCCCCCACAGTATTTTTGGTAAAAAAAATTGACAAATTGGAAATAACTGACTCCACCTATTCACTCAATTTCTCCAGGGTAGCTGTTTATATGGATGTTCAAAGAGTTGATAAATAACCTAGAGTGATTTTGTTTTGACTTGGAGGTATTTTGATCCAGGGAGTTGTCGCAAACCAATAAAATTGAGTCCTAAAGCAGCCTTTACACAGTTTCTATGGGGCTAGGGGTTTAAATGGATGTCCAGATAGTGGATAAATAACTTAGAGCGATTAGTTTCAACATGTAGGAATTTTGTTCCTAGGTGTTGTCGTAAACCAATAAAACTAGGTCCTGAAATGACCTTTTTATCAACTAGCGGATTAATAATAGCAGAGTCCACCTATTCACTCAGTTTCCATGGGGTAGGCGTTTAAATGGATGTTCAACGAGTTGATAAATAACCTAGAGCGATTAGCTTAGACATGAAGGCATTTCGATCCTAGGGGTTTTCGGAAACCAATAAAACTAGGTCCTAAAACGGCCTTTCTATCAACAGGCACATTTGAAATAGCTGACTCCTCCTATTCACTCAGTTTCACTAGGCTAGGAGTTTAAATGGATGTTCAATGAGTTGATAAACAACTTAGTGCGATTAGTTTTTGACATGGAGGCATTTCGATCTAGGGGGTCATCGCAAACCAATAAAAACTAGGTCCTGAAATGGCCTTTTTATCACCTAGTGGATTAGAAATAGCTGACTCCACCTATTCACTCAGTTTCGCTAGGGTAGGGGTTTACATGGATATTCAAAGAGTTGATAAATAACCTAGAGCGATTAGTTTTTTACATGGACGCATTTCAATCCAGGGGCTTGTCACAAACCAATAAAAACTGAGTCCAAAATAGCCATTTTATCAACTGGCGGATTAGAAATAGCTGACTCCATCTGTTCACAAAGTTTCTGTGGGGTTAGGGGTTCAAATGGATGTTCAAAGAGTTGATAAATAACCTAGAGCTATTAGTTTTTTACATGGAGACATTTCGATCGAGGGGGTCATCGCAAACCAATAAGAACTAGGTCTTGAAATGGCCTTTTTATCAACTAGAGGATTATAAATAGCTGACTCCACCTATTCACTCAGTTTCCCAGGGGTAGGTGTTCAAATGGATGTTCAAAGAGTTGATAAATAACCTAAAGCGATTAGTTTTTTACATGAAGGCATTTTGATCCGAGGGTCATCGCAAACCAATAATAACTAGGTCCTCAAACGGCCTTTTTATCAAAAAGCAGATTAGAAATAGCAGACTCCACCTATTCACTCAGTTTCTCTAGGGTACTTGTTTAATTGGATGTTCAAAGAGTTGATAAATAACCTAGAGGAATTTGTTTTTGACATGGAGGCATTTCGATCCAGGGGTTGTCACAAACCAATAAAACTGAGTCCTAAAACAACCCTTTTATTAGTTGGCAGATTAGAAATAGCTGACTCCACCTGTTCATATAGTTTCTGTGGGGCTAGGGGTTTAAATGGATGTTAAAAGAGTTCATAAACAACCTAGAGCGATTAGTTGTTGACATGGAGGCATTTCGATTCAGTGGGTCATCACAAACCAATAAAAACTAGGTCCTCGGACAGCCATTTTTATCAACTAGCGAATTGGAAAATTTAGAAATTCGAATACTGTGGGTACCTCCCACACAGCCTTTTTGGTAAAAAAATTAGCAAATTGGAAATAACTGACTCCACCTATTCACTCAATTTCTCTGGGGTAGCTGTTTAAATGGATGTTCAACGAGTTGATAAATAACCTAGAGAGATTTATTTTTGACATGGAGGCATTTCGACCAAGGGACTTGTCACAAACCAATAAAAACTGAGTCCTAAATTAGCCTTTTTATCAACTGGCGTATTAGAAATAGCTGACTCCACCTGTTCACGTAGATTCTATGGGGTTAGGGGTTCAAATGGATGTTTAAGAGTTGATAAGTAACCTGAGCAATTAGTTTTTTACATGGAGACATTTCGATCCAGGGGGTCATCGCAAACCAATAAGAACTGGGTCCTCAAATGGCCTTTTCATCAACTAGCGGATTATAAATAGCTGACTCCACCTATTCACTCAGTTTCCCAGGGGTAGGTGTTTAAATGGATGTTCAAAGAGTTGATAAATAACCTAAAGCGATTAGTTTTTTATATGGAGGCATTTCGATCCAGGGGGTCATCGCAAACCAATAATAACTAGGTCCTGAAACGGCCTTTTTCTCAACTAGCGGATTAGAAATAGCAGACTTCACCTATTCACTCAGTTTCTCTAGGGTAGTTGTTTAATTGGATGTTCAAAGAGTTGATAAATAACTTAGAATGATTTGTTTTTCAAATGGAGGCATTTTGATCCAGGGGGTTGTTACAAACCATAAAACTGAGTCCTAAAACAAACTTTTTTTTAGTTGGCCAATTCGAAATAGCTGACTCCACCTGGTCATGTAGTTTCTGTGGGGCTAGGGTTTTAAATGGATGTTCAAAGACTTCATAAACAACCGAGAGTGATTAGTTTTTGACATGAAGGCATTTTGATCGGGGGTCATCCTAAACCAAAAAAAACTGGGTCCTGAAATGACCTTTTTAACAACTAGTGGATTAGAAATAGCTGACTCCACCTATAAACTCAGTTTCCCTAGCTAGGTGTTTAAATGGATGTTCAAAGAGTTGCTAAATAACCTCGAGCGATTAGTTTTTGACATGGAGGAATTTGGATCCAGGGGCTTGTCACAAACCAATAAAAATTGAGTCCTAAAACTGGCTTTTTATCAACTAGCGGATTAGAAATAGCTGACTCCACCTGTTCACATACTTTCTATGGGGCTAGGGGTTTAAATGTATGTATAAAGAGTTCATAAACAACCTAGAGCAATTAGTTTTTGACTTGGAGGCATTTCGATCCTGGAGGTCATCGCAAACCAATAAAAACTGGGTCCTGAAACGGCCTTTTTATCAACTAGCGGATTAGAAATAGCAGACTCCACCTATTCACTCAGTTTCCCTGGGGTAGGTGTTTAAATGGATATTGAAAGAGTTGACAAATAACCTAGAGCGATTGGTTCTTTACAAGGAGGCATTTCAATCAGGGGGACTTGTCACAAACCAATAGAAACTGGGTCCTAAAATAGCCTTTTTATCAACTAATGGATTAGAAATAGCTGACTCCAGCTGTTCACATAGTTTCGGTGGGGTTAGGGGTTTAAATGGATGTTCAAAGAGTTGATAAATAACCTAGAGCAATTAGTTTTTTAGATGGAGACATTTCGATCCAGGGGGTCATCGCAAACCAAAAAAACTGGGTCCTGAAATGACCTTTTTATCAACTAGTGGATTAGAAAGAGCTGACTCCACCTATAAACTCAGTTTCCCTAGCTAGGTGTTTAAATGGATGTTAAAACAGTTGATAAATAACCTCGAGCGATTAGTTTTTGACATAGAGGAATTTGGATCCAGGGGCTTGTCGCTAACCAATAAAAATTGAGTCCTAAAACAGGTTTTTTATCAACTAGCGGATTAGAAATAGCTGACTCCACCTGTTCACATAGTTTCTATGGGGCTAGGGGTTTAAATTTATGTATAAAGAGTTCATAAACAACCTAGAGCGATTAGTTTTTGACATGGAGGCATTTCTATCCAGGGAGTTGTCGCAAACCAATAAAAATGAGTCCTAAAACGGCCTTCTTGTGAACTAACGAATTAGAAATAAATGACTCCACCTATTCACATAGTTTCTGTGTTGCTTGGGGTTTAAATGGATGTTCAAAGAGTTGTAAATAACTTGGAGCAATTAATATTGACATGGAGGCATTTTGACCCAGGGGCTTGTCACAAACCAACATAAACCAGGTCTAAAAATGACCTTTTTATTAACTAGGGGATTAGAAATAGCTGACTCCATCTATTCACCCAGTTTCTCTGGGCTAGATGTTTAAAGGGATGTTTAAAAAGTTTATAAATAACCTAGAGCCATTAGTTTTTGACATGGAGGCATTTCGATCTAGGGGGTCATCGTGAACCAATAAAAACTGGGTCCTGAAACTAGCGGATTAGAAATAGCTGACTCTAACTATTCACTCAGTTTCCCTGGGGTAGGTGTTTAAATGGATCTTCAAAGAGTTGATAAACAACCTAGAGCGATTAGTTTTTTACATGGACACATTTTGATCCAGGGGTTTGTCACAAACCAATAAAAACTGAGTCCTAAAATAGCCTTTTTTTTATCCACTAGTGGATGAGAAATAGCTGACTCCACCTATTCAACTCAGGGCTTTAAATGGATGTTTAAAGAGTTCATAAAAAACCTAGAGCGATTAGTTTTTGACATGGAGGCATTTCGATTCAGTGGGTCATT
>CM041639.1:21860881-21878601 GCA_023333625.1 Bothriochloa decipiens | reverse complement strand
GGATTAGAAATAGCTAACTCCATCTGTTCACAGAGTTTCTGTGGGGTTAGGGGTTTAAATGGATGTTTAAAGATTTGATAAATAACCTAGAGCAATTAGTTTTTTACATGGAGACATTTTGATCCAGGGGGTCATCGCAAACCAATAATAACTAGGTCCTGAAACGGCCTTTTTATCAACTAGCGGATTATAAATAGCTAACTCCACCTATTCACTCAGTTTCTCTAGGGTAGTTGTTTAATTGGATGTTCAAAGAGTTGATAAATAACCTAGAGCCATTTGTTTTTGACATGGAGGCATTTCGAACCAGGGGTTGTCACAAACCAATAAAACTGAGTCCTAAAACAACCCTTTTATTAGTTGGTAGATTAGAAATAGCTGACTCCACCTGTTCACATAGTTTCTGTGGGGCTAGGGGTTTAAATGGATGTTCAAAGAGTTCATAAACAACCTAGAGCGATTAGTTTTTGACATGGAGGCATTTTGATTCAGTGGGTCATCACCAACCAATAAAAACTAGGTCCTCAGATGGCCATATTTATCAACTAGCGGATTGGAAAATTTAAAAATTCGAATACTGTGGGTACCTCCCACACAGCCTTTTTGGTAAAAAAAATTAGCAAATTGGAAATAACTGACTCCACCTATTCACCCAATTTCTCCGGGGTAGCTGTTTAAATGGATGTTCAAAGAGTTGATAAATAACCTAGAGAGATTTATTTTTGACATGGAGGCATTTCGACCCAGGGACTTGTCACAAACCAATAAAAACTGAGTCCTAAAATAGCCTTTTTATCAACTGGCGTATTAGAAATAGCTGACTCCACCTGTTCACGTAGTTTCTGTGGGGTTAGGGGTTCAAATGGATGTTTAAAGAGTTGATAAATAACCTGAGCAATTAGTTTTTTACATGGAGACATTTTGATCCAGGGGGTCATCGCAAACCAATAAGAACTGGGTCCTGAAATGGCCTCTTTATCAACTAGCGGATTATAAATAGCTGACTCCACCTATTCACTCAGTTTCCCAGGGGTAGGTGTTTAAATGGATGTTCAAAGAGTTGATAAATAACCTAAAGCGATTAGTTTTTTATATGGAGGCATTTTGATCTAGGGGGTCATCGCAAACCAATAATAACTAGGTCCTGAAACGGCCTTTTTATCAACTAGCGGATTAGAAATAGCAGACTCCATCTATTCACTCAGTTTCTCTGGGGTAGTTGTTTAATTGGATGTTCAAAGAGTTGATAAATAACCTAGAGCAATCTGTTTTTGACATGGAGGCATTTCGATCCAGGGGTTGTCACAAACCAATAAAACTGAGTCCTAAATCAACCCTTTTATTAGTTGGAAGATTAGAAATAGCTGACTCCACCTGTTCACATAGTTTCTATGGGCTAGGGGTTTAAATGGATGTTCAAAGAGCTCATAAACAACCTAGAGCGATTAGTTTTTGACATGGAGGCATTTCGATTCAGTGGGTCATCACAAACCAATAAAAACTAGGTCCTCAGACGGTCATTTTTATCAACTAGCGGATTGGAAAATTTAAAAATTCGAATACTATGGGTACCTCCCACACAGCCTTTTTGGTAAAAAAATTAGCATATTGGAAATAACTGAATCCAGCTATTCACTCAATTTCTCCGGGGTAGCTGTTTAAATGGATGTTCAAAGAGTTGATAAATAACCTAGAGAGATTTATTTTTGACATGGAGGCATTTTGATCCAGGGGGTTGTCACAAACCAATAAAATTGAGTCCTAAAGTAGCCTTTTTATCAATCAGCAGATTAGAAATAGCAGACTCCACCTGTTCACATAGTTTCTATGGGGCTAGGGGTTTAAATGGATGTTCAGAGAGTTGATAAATAATCTAGAGCGATTAGTTTCGACATGGAGGTATTTCATTCCTAGGGGTTGTCACAAACCAATAAAACTAGGTCTAGAAGCGGCCTTTTTATCAACTAGCGGATTAATAATAGCTGACTCCACCTATTCACTCAATATCCCTGAGGTAGGTGTTTAAATGGATGTTCAAAGAGTTTATAAATAACCTAGAGAGATTAGCTTAGACATCAAGGCATTTCGATCCTACGGGTTGTCGCAAACCAATAAAACTAGGTCCTAAAACGGCCTTTTTATCAACTCGCGAATTAGAAATAGCTGACTCCACCTATTCACTCAGTTTCTCTAGGCTAGGTGTTTAAAGGGATGTTTAAAGAGTTCATAAATAAAATAGAGTGACTAGTTTTTGACATGCAAGCATTTCGATCCAGAGGGTCCTCGTAAACCAATAAAAACTGGGTCCTGAAACGGTCTTTTATCAACTAGCGGATTAGAAATAGCTGACTCCACCTATTCACTCAGTTTCCTTTGGGTAGGTGTTTAAATGGATGTTCAAAGAGTTGATAAATAAGCTAGAGCAATTTGTTTTTGACATGGAGGCATTCGATCCAGGGGGTTGTCACAAAATAATAAAAACTGAGTCCTAAATTAGCCTTTTTATCAAACTAGTGGATTGAAAATAGCTAACTCCACCGGTTCACATAGTTTCTGTGGGACTAAGGGTTTAAATGGAGGTTCAAAGAGTTGAAAAATAACCTAGAGTGATTTGTTTTGACATGGAGGCATTTTGATCCTAAGGGTTGTCGCAAACCAATAAAACTTGGTCCTAAAATGTCCTTTTTATCAATTGGTGGATAGAAATAGCTGACTCCAACTATTCACTCAGTATCTCTAGGCTAGGGGTTTAAACGGATGTTTAAAAAGTTGATAAACAACCTAGTGCCATTAGTTTTTGACATGGAGGCATCGATCCAGGGGGTTATCACAAAATAATAAAAACTAAGTCCTAAATTAGCCTTTTTATCAAACTAGTGGATTGAAAATAGCTAACTCCACCAGTTCACATAGTTTCTGTGGGACTAAGGGTTTAAATGGATGTTAAAGAGTTGAAAAATAACCTAGAGAGATTAGCTTAGACATCAGGGCATTTTGATCCTAGGGGTTGTCGCAAACCAATAAAACTAGGTCCTCAAAAGTCCTTTTTATCAACTGGTGGATAAGAAATAGCTGATTCCACCAATTCACTCAGTTTCCCTGGGGTAGGTGTTTAAATGGATGTTCAAAGAGTTGATAAATAACATAGAGCAATTAGTTTTTGATATGGAGGCACTTGATACAGGGGGTTGTCGCAAACCAATAAAAACTGAGTGCTAAAACAGCCTTTTTATCAAACTGGTGGATTAGAAATAGCTGACTCCACCTGTTCACATAGTTTCTGTGGGACTAAGTGTTTAAATGGAGGTTCAACGATTTGAAAAATAACCTAGAGTGATTAGTTTTGACATGGAGGCATTTCGATCCTAGGGGTTATCGCAAACCAATAAAACTAGGTCCTGAAACTGCCTTTTTATCATCTGGTGGATAAGAAATATCTGACTCCACCTATTCACTCAGTTTCTCAAGGCTAGGGGTTTAAATGGATGTTCAAAGACTTGATAAACAACCTAGTGCGATTAGTTTTTCTCATGGAGGCACTTCGATCCAGGGGGTCATCGCAAACCAATAAAAACTAGGTCCTGAAATGGCCTTTTTATCAACTAACAGATTAGAAATAGCTGACTCCACCTTTTCACTTAGTTTTCCTAGGGTAGGGGTTTAAATGGATATTCAAAGAGTTAATAAATAACCTAGAGCGATTAGTTTTTCACATGGAGGCATTTCGATCCAGGGGCTTGTCACAAACCAATAGAAACTGAGTCCAAAAATAGCCATTTTATCAACTAGCGGACAACAAATAGCTGACTCCAATAGTTCACATAGTTTCTGTGGGGTTAGCGGTATAAATGGATGTTCAAAGAGTTTTTTATCACAAACCTACGGGATTAGTTTTTTACACGGAGACATTTTGATCCAGGGGTCATCGCAAACCAATAAAAGCTGGGTCGAGAAACGACCTTTTTATCAACTAGCGGGTTAGAAATAACTGACTCCACCTATTCACTCAATTTCCCTAGGGTAGGGGTTTAAATGGATGTTCAAAGAGTTGATAAATAACCTAGAGCAATTAGTTTTTTACATGGAGGAATTTCGATCCAGGGGTTCATTGCAAACCTATAAAAACTGGGTCCTGAAATGGCCATTTTATCAGCTAGCGGATTAGAAATAGCAGACTATACCTATTCACTCAGTTGCTCTGGAGTAGCTGTTTAATTGGATCTTCAAAGAGTTGATAAATAGCCTAGAGAGATTTTTTTGACATGGAGGCATTTCGATCCAGGGGGTTGTTGCAAACCGATAAAACGGAGTCCTAAAACTGCCTTTTTATCAGTTGCCGGATTAGAAATAGCTGACTCCACCTATTCACTCAGTTCCTCTAGGCTAGGAGTTTAAATGGATGTTCAAAGAGTTGATAAACAACCTAGTGCAACTAGTTTTTGACATGGAGGCATTTCGATCCAGGGGGACATCACAAACCAATAAAAACTGGGTCCTGAAACAGCCTTTCTATCAACTAGCGGATTAGAAATAGCTGATTCCACCTATTCACTCAGTTTCCCTGGGGTAGGTGTTTAAATGGATGTTCAAAGAGTTGATAAATAACCTAGAGCGATTAGTTTTTGACAAGGGGGCATTCGATCCACGGGGTAGTCGCAAACCGATAAAAATGAGTCCATGAACGACCTTTTTATCAACTGGCAGATTAGAAATAGCTGACTCCACCTATTCACATAGTTTCTGTGTGGCAAGGGGTTTCAATTGATGTTCAAAGAGTTGATTAATAACTTAGAGCGATTAGTTTTGACATGGAGGCATTTCGATCCTAGGGGTTGTTGCAAACCTATAAAACTAGGTCCTGAAACGGCCTATTTATCAACTGGCGGATTAGAAATAGCTGACTCCACCTATTCACTCAGTTTCTCTATTTTACGAGTTAAAATGGATGTTCAAAAAATTGATAAACAACCTAGTGCAATTAGTTTTTGACATTGAGGCACTTCGATCATGGGGTCATCGCAATCCAATAAAAACTGGGTCCTGAAACGGCCTTTTTATCAACTAGCGAATTAGAAATAGCTGACTCCACCTATTCACTCAGTTTCTCTAGGGTAGGGGTTTAAATGGATATTCAAAGAATTGATAAATAACCTAGAGTGATTAGTTTTTTACATGGAGGCATTTCGATCCACGGGGTCATCGCAAACCAATAAAAACTGGGTCCTAAAATGACCTCTTTATGAACTAGCGGATTAGAAATAGCAGACTCCACCTAGTCACTCAGTTTCTCTAGGGTAGCTTTTTAATTAGATGTTCAAAGAGTTGATAAATAACCTAGAGAGACTTGTTTTTGACATGGAGGCATTTTGATCCAGGGGATTGTCACAAACCAATAAAACTGAGTCCTAAAACTGCATTTTTATCAGTTGGCGGATTAGAAATAGCTGACTCTACCTGTTCACATAGTTTCTCAAGGGCTAGGGTTTTAAATGGATGTTCAAAGAGTTCATGAACAACCTAGAACGATTAGTTTTTGACATGGAGGCATTTTGATCCAGGGAGTTGTCGCAAACCAATAAAAATGAGTCCAAAACGGCCTTTTTATCAATTAACGAATTAGAAATAGCTGGCTCCACCTATTCACATATGTGGCTAGGGGTTTAAATGGATGTTCAAAGAGTTGTAAATAACCTAGAGCCATTAGTTTTGACATGGAGGCATTTCGACCCTGGGGGTTGTCGCAAACCAATAAAAACTAGGTCCTAAAATGACCTTTTTATCAAGGGAAAATTAGCTCAGTACCATTAAAAGATTTCATCTTTGGAAAATTAGCATTGAAAGATTGGAGTATTGAAAAGTACGATCGAAAGGTTTCTCCATCGTAGCCTTTTACCATTCCCGTCAAGTTCACGTTAGCTGGGGAAAAACCGGATCTAACTCAAAAGCACAACGCATGATGACGACGATGATGAGCCGCTGCTGGCGCCCAACAGCGGTGGCTTCAACCTGATCCCGGAGGCTAATGAGGAGCAGGGCACCGCCGCTTCCTCCCGAGATCTAGAACCGCCGCTGCCGCTTCCTCCTGCCACGCGCCGTCGCTGGGGCCAGGGCTGAGCCCATGAGCGCCCGCGGTTGCTGGGACGGAACTTGCCTGTCCGTAGTCGCCGTGGCCGGGGCGGAGCTCGCCCGCGCACCATCGCCGTGGCCAAGGCTGAGCCCGTGGGTGGAGCTCGCCCTCGCACCGTCGCCGTGGCCATGGCGGAGCTCGCCTGCACGCCGTCGCCGTGGTCGGTGCGCTGCTCGCCCGTGCGCCGTCGCCGTGGCCGGGGCCGAGCTCGCCCGTGCACCGTCGTCGTGGCCGGGGCTGAGCCCACGGGTGGAGCTCGCCCGCGCATCGTCGCCGTTGGCTGTGGCAGAGCTCGCCTGCTCGCCATGGTATTTCACCTCTTGCTAACGTCAATTTAACAGAAATGGTAGATTGCTATAGCGGAGGAAACTTTCGATGCTAGACTTCTATAGACTGAACTTTGGATGGTATTTTTCTAAAGATGACATCCTTCGATGCTACTGATCTAATTTTCCCTTTTATCAACTAGCAGATTAGAAATAGCTGACTCTAACTATTCACTCAGTTTCTCTGGGCTAGGTGTTTAAAGGGATGTTTAAAGAGTTGATAAATAACCTGATCCATTAGTTTTTGACATGGAGGCATTTTGATCCAGGGGGTCATCGCAAACCAATAAAAACTGGGACCTGAAACGATGTTTTTATCATCTAGTGGATTAGAAATAGCTGACTCCACCTATTCACTCAATTTCCCTAGGGTAGGTGTTTAAATGGATGTTCAAAGAGTTGATAAATAACCTAGAGCAATTAGTTTATTACATGGAGGCATTTCGATCCAGGGGTCATCGCAAACCAATAAAAACTGGGTCCTGAAACAGCCTTTTTATCAGCTAGCGGATTATAAATAGCTGACTCCACCTATTCACTCAGTTTCCCTGGGGTAGGTGTTTAAATGGATGTTCAAAGAGTTGATAAATAACCTAGAGAGATTAATTCTTTACAAGGAGGCATTTCGATCCCGGGGGTCATCGCAAACCAATAAAAACTGGGTCCTGAAATGGCCTTTCTATCAACTAGCGGATTAGAAATAACAGACTCCACCTATTCACACAGTTTCTCTAGGGTAGCTGTTTAATTGGATGTTCAAAGAGTTGATAAATAACCTAGAGATATTTGTTTTTGACATGGAGGCATTTTGATCCAAGGGTTGTTGTAAACCAATAAAAACTGGGTCCTGAAATGGCCATTTTATCTACTAGTGGATTAGAAATAGCAGACTCCACCTATTCACTCAGTTTCTCTGGGGTGGCTGTTTAATTGGATGTTCAAAGAGTTGATAAATAACCTAGAGAGATTTATTTTTGACATGGAGGCATTTTGATCCAGGGGGTTGTCGCAAACCAATAAAATGGAGTCCTAAAACTGCCTTTTTATCAGTTGGCAGATTAGAAACAGCTGACACCACCTGTTCATAGAGTTTCTGAGGGGCTAGGGTTTTAAATGGATTTTCAAAGACTTCATAAACAACCTACAGCGATTAGTTTTTGACATGGAGGCAGTTTGATCCAGGGAGTTGCCACAAACCAATAAAAATGAGTCCTAAAACAGCCTTTTTATCAACTAACGAATTAGAAATAGCTTACTCCACCTATTCACATAGTTTCTATGTGGCTAGGGGTTTAAATGGATGTTCAAAGAGTTGTAAATAACCTAGAGCGATTAGTTTTGACATGGAGGCATTTCGACCCTGGGGGTTGTCACATACCAATAAAAACTAAGCCCTAAAATGGCCTTTTTATCATCTAGCAGATTAGAAAAAACTGACTCTAGCTATTCACTCAGTTTCTCAGGGCTAGGTGTTTAAAGGGATGTTTAAAGAGTTGATAAATAACGTAGAGCCATTTGTTTTTGACATGGAGGCATTTCGATCCAGGGGGTCATCGCAAATAAAAAAACTGGGTCCTGAAACGGCCTTTTTATCATACTAGTGGATTAGAAATAGCAGACTCCACCAGTTCACATAGTTTCTATGGGACTAAGGGTTTAAATGGAGGTTCAAAGAGTTGAAAAATAACCTAGAGTGATTAGTTTAGACATGGAGGCATTTCGATCCTAGGCTTGTCGCAAACCAATAAAACTAGGTCCTGAAATGGCCTTTTTATCAACTCGCGAATTAGAAATAGCTGACTCCACCTATTCACTCAGTTTCTCTAGGCTTCGAGTATAAATGGATGTTCAAAGAGTTGATAAACAGCCTAGTGCGATTAGTTTTTGACATGAAGGCATTTCGATCCAGGGGTTATCACAAACCAATAAAAATTGGGTCCTGAAACGGCCTTTTATCAACCAGCAGATTAGAAATAATTGAGTCCACCTATTCACTCAGTTTCCCTATGGTAGGGGTTTAAATGGATATTCAAAGAGTTGGTAAATAACCTAGAGCAATTGGTTTTTTACATGGAGGCATTTCGATCCAGGGGCTTGTCACAAAAAAATAGAAACTGAATCCTAAAATAGCCTTTTTATCAACTAGCGGATTAGAAATAGCTGACTCCACCTGTTCATATGGTTTCTGTAGGGTTAGGGGTTTAAATGGATGTTCGAAGAGTTGATAAATAACCTAGAGCAATTAGTTTTTTACATGGAGACATTTCGATCCAGGGGGTCATCACAAACCAATAGAAACTAGGTCCTGAAACAGCCTTTTTATCAACTAGCAGATTATAAATAGCTGACTCCACATATTCACTCAGTTTCCCTGAGGTAGGTGTTTAAATGGATGTTCAAAGAGTTGATAAATTACCTAGGGAGGTAAGTTTTTTATGGGGAGGCATTTCGATCCCGGGGATCATCTCAAACCAATAAAAACTGGGTCCTGAAATGGCCTTTCTATCAACTAGCGGATTAGAAATAACAGACTCCACCTATTCACTCAGTTTCTCTTGGGTAGCTGTTTAATTGGATGTTCAAAAAGTTGATAAATAACCTAGAGAGATTTGTTTTTGACATAGAGGCATTTTGATCTAGGGGGTTGTCGCAGACCAATGAAACTGAGTCCTAAAACTGCCTTTTTATCTGTTGGCGGATTAGAAACAGCTGACTCCACCTGTTCACATAGTTTCTGAGGGGCTAGGGGTTTAAATGGATGTTCAAAGAGTTCATAAACAACCTAGAGCGATTAGTTTTTGACATGGAGGCATTTTAATCCAGTGAGTCATCGCAAACCAATAAAAATGGGTCCTGAAACGGCCTTTTTACAAACTAGCGGATTAGAAATAGCTGATCCACCTGTTCACCCAGTTTCCCTAGGGTAGGGGTTTAAATGGATATTCAAAGAGTTGATAAATAACCTAGAGCAATTGGTTTTTTACATGGAGGCATTTCGATCCAGGGGATTGTCACAAACCAATGGAAACTGAGTCCTAAAATAGCCTTTTTATCAACTAGCGAATTAGAAATAGCTGACTCCACCTGTTCATATAGTTTCTGTGGGGTAACGGGTTTAAATGGATGTTTAAAGAGTTGATAAATAACCTAGAGCAATTAGTTTTTTACATGGAGACATTTCGATCTAGGGGGTCATCGCAAACCAATAAAAACTGGGTCCTAAAACGGCCTTTTTCTCAACTAGCGGATTATAAATAGATGACTCCACCTATTCACTCAGTTTCCCTGGGGTAGGTCTTTAAATGAATGTTCAAAGAGTTGTTAAATAACCTAGAGCGATTAGTTTTTTACATGGAGGCAAGTTGATCTAGGAGGTCATCGCAAACCAATAAAAACTGGGTCCTGAAATGGTCATTTTATCAACTAGCGGATTAGAAATAGTGGACTCCACCCATTCACTTAGTTTCTCTGGGGTAGCTGTTTAATTGGATGTTCAAAGAGTTGATAAATAACCTAGAGAGATTTGTTTTTGACATGGAGGCATTTCGATCCAGGGGGTTGCCGCAAACCAATAAAACAGAGTCCTAAAACTGCCTTTTTATCAGTTGGCAGATTAGAAACAGCTGACTCCATCTGTTCACATAGTTTCTGAGGGGCTAGGGTTTTAAATGGATGTTCAAAGATATAACACCCTAGTTTTTGAATCTTTAAATTTTAAATGAATTTGAGTTTATACTTGCATGGACGCTTTACATTTATAGGCCAACTTTAAAGTTTTATGAATAACTTTAAAAGGTGTAGCACGTTAGAAACCATGTTTTGTGCATTCAAGCTGCTGCACAGTCTTTGGTTGACTTTTTTGAGCTAGTTATTCAATTCTTGCTTTGCTCTCTAGTTACCTATATGCTCTAACTTATCCTCGCTAACCCTAGACTGACAAAACCTAGCCTAACTTGCCTAGGCTAGACCCTAGTAGTTCCAGGCCAACCCTAGCCTCTCTTGGCCAAGCCTGGCCAGCCACAGCCAGCTATGGCCAGCCTTGGCCAAACCAGCAGTTGCAGACGCAGGCCACGGCTGGCCACAGCCGGCCAGGCAGGCCAGCAGGTCACCCGGCGGCTCAGCCGGGCCAGCCGCCACGCAGCCCGGCGCTCGCGTGCCAGCAGGCCGGCCCAGCCACACGCCGCAGCGCGCGTGCCACTTGATGGGCCGAGCGGCCCAGCAGGCTGAGCTGCCCGTGTCCGCGCGTGGCCCGCGTGCGTCAGCGCCGACGCCAGCCGCTTGCGCCAGCAACGCGTCACCGCCCACCATCACTGACAGGTGGGGCCCACCCAAGTAGGGCCTACCCGCACAGTGTCGTCTCCCTCGCGGGGACGGACACCGAGCGGGGGTCCGCGCGTCGCATGAGCACGTGGCCCAAGGATCCCCGGCCCGCTTTAAAGTCGCCTCTCGGAACCCTAGCCGCCTCTCCGCGCCGCCTCTCGGAACCCTAGCCGCCACCCGCGCTGTCGCCTCGCCCGAAACCCTAATCTGCTCGGCCGCTACCGTTGCCGCCGCCCGAGCTCCATCGATCTCTACCGTCGCTTCGTCTCCGCCGTCAAGAACACCGCCAAACGCCGCACAGGGAGGTGAGCTGGCTGCTAGCGCCCTTGTTTTGGTCCTCTGTGGCCCGCATCATCTTCCCCACCGAGCACCGACCGACGGCCATGGCGCCGCCCGCTCGATCCACCGCCTCCGGCCGCCAGTGACCGTCTTTGACTCCACGGTCCGCTCCCCGAAGCCGAGCCAGTCACCTCGTTGCACTCCGCCGCCCGAGATCTCCGCCGCCGATCATGGCTCCTCCGCGTAGATCACCGCCTCCGGCCATCCCCTGCCGCCATCGACCCCAGAATCGAGTTCGCGACATCATGCCGAGCCTTTCCGTACCCTTTGCCTAGATAGCCGAGTGCCGTAGCGCGTTTTCGGCCAACGCCGGTGAGCCTCCGTCGTCGGTCGACGCCGCTCCGGCGACCCCGTCCCGCCGGACCTTCGCCAGCCCTCAGATCTGAGCCGGGCGGCTCAGATCGGGTGTTGACTCCCGATCAACCATGAGGTCAACCGGGGTCCGCACTGCCGACGTGGCAGCCACGTGGACGCCAAGCAGGCGCCACGTCAGTGCCACGTGTGCACTGACCGCGTCAACACGGTGGTTTTCTTCATTTACAAACTAGTCCTACCAGTTTTGCAGAAAAGCCGCTGTGGTTTTCTTCATTTACAAACTAGTCCTTCGCAGTTCAAAAATAATTTAATTTTAGTCCTATTTTCTGCAGAATTGCCCTAGACTTGTTTTAGCCATAACTTTCATGTTTTAACTCTGATTGTAGCCAACTTATACTTTTTGGAATCATTTCGATGAGTAGAGTGTTTTTATGCTATTTTTTGCTACTGTTGATATGTTCTGGTGTACTGCTCTAATTATAATATGTTTGTTTGCATGTATTGCTCATGCATGATGATTGTGGCATCTAGAGAAGAAGTCGTGGGTGAACGAGGATCAGCAGGACCCGGAGGCCTGCTTGCAGCAGGACATTAACCAAGGCAAGTGTAGGCATTTTTTTGAACATATTGCGCCTATTCATGTTTAAGTAAATTCACTGCATGTGTCTTAAATCGGCAAACCATAGGACTTACTAGCCACTTTACCCAAAGTTATCCTATGGGGGTATTAGTTGTTAGGTTTTAGGTTGCTAGTGCTCTATCTCACCTTTCACCGCTTAATGAAGATAAAACTTGCTTCTTAAAATATGTTGGAGCCGTGGGCTCTTGGCTTCGGCCGTTGCAGAAGTTGATGCATGTCCGCATCATTGGTTGGCGGTGAAAGAAGGGGGAACAGATGTCAGTGGGCTCATAGCGACGGGGTCATCCGTATCTCCTCCCCCTTGTGGTCCTTTCGTGGAGCAGCAACCTGGGACTTCCGTACAGCTCCAGGCTAATGGGCTCTGGCTTGGTCGATTAGCAGGATCATCATGGGCAGGATAGACAGCTTACCGACGGGTGGCCATAGCTATGGTTGCTGGCGCTTGTTTACAAGTATTTAGTATGGGAGGGGCTAGAGATGCGTGATGGGGGCGGCCTCACAGGGTTGTCGCCCATACGCTTGGACTCAAGGCTGGCGAGTTGTTACTGCCTATGACCCTATGAAGGACCTCGTTGTGACCTTTGCCAGCCTATCTTGGTAATGGGCTAAGAGACTTGCAACCTCAGGCATAAAGAGTAATCACAATCTGGAGTGAAACTGTACACCTCTGCGCAGAGTTAAAAATTGATTATCATCCGTGCTCACGGTCGCGAGCGGCCAGGATCCTCGCATGATTAGCCAAATGGTTTAAGCTGTGAAATCGTGGTGATGTTGCTGAGGTTGCTACCTCGGGTTTTATCGGGATGGCTATCCTGTGTTCCTTTGAGATGGCTATCTCATGTTTAATGTGTTAATGATTTATGTTTATATCTATGATGATAAATGACACTATTATTACTTGAACCTTAATAAAGGGTTGGGTGTTTCAACCAAGTTGATTAGAGAATAGGTTGCAATAAGTAAAATCTTAATTGTTTAACTTTAAAATGCTACCGCAGTCTACCTTTCAGCTTTACCTTGTACTAGCCTTGCATGTCATTACTTTCCGTCTGTACTTGCTGAGTTTCGACATGGAACTCACCCTTGCTATTTCCCAACCAAAGGATGCTCGAGTGATGACTCGGATGGAGACTTTCCTGAGAACTATCCGGGATACTAGGCGTCGTGATGCTGCCGTCGACCTTCCTGTGGCGAGATAGAGTCGCTACGTCTACGTCGTTTAGTTGTTATTCGCTTTGGACGATGTGATTTATATTCCGCTTTACTTTGGTGACAGTTATGTAATAATGGTACGATGTAATCGTTATATTATGTTTTATTCGAACACTGTGCTTTTGAACCATGTAATTTGTCGTTCATGTGTGTAAATTGTTCCTGGCGCACATGAGCTTTTGCCTTGGTTTCATTCCTTCAAAATCAGGGTGTGACAAAGTGGTATCAGAGCCGTGTTGACCGTAGGATCACGAAGCCTTAGTTAGAAATGGTCGACTTAGTTTGACCTCTATAAGTTATTGTATACCCCATCAGTTATTAGCATGTTTCATTATTACCTTGATATGCATTTGCTTCAGCTATTATTACTAACATTTATTGATCATTTATTATCTTATCTTATAGTTACTACCATGTTTTTGTCATTATGATCATGTCATTATGTTGTCTTGGTTTTACTACAAATACCACAGAATGCATGAACTCTTTATATATGTTATCCTTTGATCGTAGATATGTTTATCTCTCCTATCATGACAGTGGTCTGCTTTGTGCTTTGCACGTGACCACATCTCCTATAGAGCAACTGGAAGACGTACTAGGAATGACTAGGATGTCCCTTTCATGTAATAAATAATGCTACGTTAGCACGCTTAAACGCTTAGCTTATCGAGTCTAGTGCGAGTGTGTTTGGAGTGTGTCTTGCTTTATTAGTGTGGAAACTTGTTTATCATGATGAACTACGTTTGATTTGTTTCTTTGTAATGATTGAGATAAGTTGTCGGGTGATGTCCACACTTATCATATTTATATAGGTTTAGGACTTTGTTTAGTAATTCAGGGTTTTGGGTCACTAGTTAGGTTGTGCTCTATCTCTCTTTCTGCTTCATCCTATCAGTTATTCTGTCATAGCCTGTGTCACTTGATCATGCCAGCTATCAGTTTGGAGAATTATATATTTGCTATTCTGTTAGTGATCATATTGTGGGAGGTTATGTCAGATGGGTTGTTGATATAAAGAGACAGTATATTATGTTGCAGTTACATTCACAATTTATATTCAGCACAGATATATATGTTGAGACTGCATATCCTTATACCCTTCCATTCGTTTGCATCAGATGGTGAACACCAGGAGGAACAGCAACAATGGTGGCTCCAGCGGTACTGGTGGGAGTAGCCAGAATCCTCCTCCACCACCACCTCCTCCTACTATGGAGCAGATGATGGCCATGCAGACTCAGTTCATGCAGGGCATGAACTCCATGATGACCCTGCTGCAGCAGAATATGATGATGAACCAAGTCCAGAATCAGCACCACGGCCAGAACCCTCCACCACCACCCAGGGACAGGCGCAGTGAGTTCTTGAAGGGGCGTCCACCTTTCTTCTCTCATTCCCCTGACCCTCTTGTTGCTATGGATTGGGTGAAGGATGTGGAGAAACAGTTGGAGATTTCCTAGTGCAACGACCGAGAGAAAGTCCTCTATGGATCTGGTCAGCTACAGGGAGCAGCCGCTTCCTGGTGGGATTCATACCGCTTTCCTCATGCAGCTCCTGACACCATCACTTGGGCACAGTTCACTGAGGCGTTCAAGGAGTTCCATGTTCCCGCAGGACTTGTGAAGCTAAAGAAGAAGGAGTTTGCTGATCTGAAGCAAGGCTCCATGTCTACTTGTGAGTACCGTGACAAGTTCATTGCTTTGTCTCGCTATTCACCTAGGGATGTCGAGCAAGACCAGGATAAGCAAGATCATTTCTTGGGAGGGTTGAATGATGGACTTGCTTACATGATGGCAAACATCAAGTATGCCAATTTCCAGGAAATGGTGGATAGGGCCATTGTGCTTGAGAGCATGCGCTACAAGATGGAGGACAAGAAGAAGAAGAGGAAGGCTAGCAAGTACCAGGATCAGGGAAGCAGCAGCGGTCCTCGCTTCAACAATTTCCAGAACTACCAGCAGCGTTCTTCTTATTAGTATGGGAAGAATCAGGCACAGCAGTGAGGTCAGCGCAACAACAACTCCAGCAATGGCAGTAATCAAGTGCAGCACCAGAATGGTCAAGCCCCTCGTCAAAACAGTCAGGCTCCTCACCAGAATGCTCCCCACAGTGTTCCTGTGAAGACCAACAGCACCCCCAGCAATGCTTGCTTCAAGTGTGGCAAGGTGGGGCACTATGCTAATGCTTGCCCTCAGAATTAGAAGCCACAAAACTTTGGGAAGGTGAACGATGTTAAGGTGGAGACTGCTGAGGAAGCTACAGATGTGGTGCTCGGTACTTTTCTTGTTGACTCTCATCCAGCTTTAGTTCTATTTGATACTAGTGCATCACACTCTTTCATTGGTAGTCATTTTGTTCATAAGCATAGCATACTAACTCGACTTATGCCTAGTCCTATGAAAGTAAGAACACCGGGAGGAACCATGGACTCCAATGTCTGGTGTCCAGACATAAAGATTAATTTAAAGGGGGTAGATTTTCCTGCTAAACCCATAGTGCTTGAGTCGGAAGGTCTTGATCTTATTTTGGGAATGAGTTGGTTGAACAAGTGGAAAGCAAATATTAAATGTTCAGAAAGAACAGTGATCTTGACTGCACCTGATGGAGGTGTGGTTGATGTGGTGATTCCTCTGCCATCCAAGAATCAGGGAACAGTGAATCATGTCAGTGGTGAGCCCTTGAAAACATCAGAGTTGTCAATGAGTTTCCAGATGTATTTCCCGAGGATTTGCCAGGTATGCCACCTGAACGAGAGATTGAGTTTATTATTGATTTGTTACCTGGTACCGCACCCATAGCTAAAAGACCTTATAGAATGGCTGTTCATGAACTAGAAGAACTTAAGTCACAACTTAGGGAATTACAGTCTAAGGGCTACATTCGACCTAGTTCATCCCCTTAGGGAGCTCCAGTAATCTTTGTAGAAAAGAAAGATGGAACACAGAGGATGTGTGTAGATTACAGATATTTGAATGAGGTGACTGTTAAGAACAAGTACCCTTTACCTAGGATTGAGGATCTGTTTGACCAGTTGAAGGGAGCTAGTGTCTTTTCTAAGATAGATTTGAGATCAGGTTACCATCAGTTGAGGATTAGACCTAGTGATATACCAAAGACTGCTTTTACCACCAGATATGGTTTGTATGAGTATACAGTGATGTCTTTTGGGTTGACCAATGCTCCAGCTTACTTTATGTACATGATGAATAAAGTTTTTATGGGAGTATCTGGATAAGTTTGTGGTTGTATTCCTTGATGACATTCTGATTTATTCCAAGAGTGTGAAAGAACATGAAGAGCATCTTAGACTGGTGTTGCAGAAGTTAAGGGAACATCAGCTTTATGCCAAGTTCAGTAAGTGTGACTTCTGGTTGAGTGAAGTTTCTTTTCTTGGGCATGTTATTTCCAAGAATGGAGTTACAGTTAGTCCTAAGAATGTTGCAGATGTGCTCAAGTGGAGTCCACCTAAGAATGTCAAGGATATCAGGAGTTTTCTAGGAATGGCTAGATACTACAGGAGGTTCATTGATGGGTTCTCTACCATAGCTAAACCTATGACTGCTTTGCTTAAGAAGGATAAACCATTCAAATGGACAGAGCAGTGCCAGACCAGTTTTGAGGAATTGAAGAAGAGGTTGACAACAGCACCGGTGCTAGCTCTGCCAGATATGATAAAGGACTTCTCTATTTACTGTGATGCTTCTAGACATGGCTTGGGTTGTGTTCTGATGCAAGAGGGTAAGGTCATTGCTTATGCCTCTCGACAGTTGAAGAAACATGAATTGAACTATCCAACTCATGATCTGAAATTAGCAGCTATACTGCATTCGTTGAAGATTTGGAGACATTATATCCTTGGTCACAGGTGTAACGTTTACACTGATCACAAGAGCTTGAAGTATATATTCACTCAGAAGGACTTGAACTTGAGGCAGAGAAGGTGGTTAGAATTGATTAATGATTTTGACCTAGAGATTCTCTACCATCCTGGTAAAGCTAATGTTGTAGCTGATGCTTTGAGTCGGAAGAGTCAGCTGAACATGTTAGAAGTGATGGAGTTATCCAAAGAGTTACTAGCTGAATTTGAGTATCTCAATTTGGGGTTTGTTGCTAACACTCAGGGAGTTTCTATGGACGTGGAACCGACACTTGATCAGGAGATCAGGAAGGGTCAGAAAACCGATAAGGAACTTCAGGAAATTGTCAAGATGGTGAGTCAAGGTAGAGCCCTAGGATTCAGTGTTGATGAAGAAGGGACACTCTGGTATAAGCACAAGTTGGTTGTGCCTGATAATCAGAAAATCAAGGATACTATTCTTAAGGAGTGTCATGAGTCATCTTACTCTATTCACCCTGGAGGTACTAAGATGTACCAGGATCTGAAGGAACAGTATTGGTGGAAAGGTATGAAGAGGGACATTGGGGAGTATGTTGCCTT
>CM041639.1:21824971-21837317 GCA_023333625.1 Bothriochloa decipiens | reverse complement strand
CTGGGGGTAAACTCGGGGTTCAACCGAAACCAAGGAAGGTTTAGGTTTTCCCTTTTCTCGGTAACCGATAGTAGCCCCCGAGGCTTCGTGTAAGTGTTGATACTTACACGGAGGCTCAGTCAGATGGACTCAGAGTGTTGGTCGTATTCCGAAGGGTGCGCGCGAGCGCACCCTTCGGGTGTAGCCCCCGAGGCCTCGGGTGAGTAGAATACTCGCCCGAGGTCTTTTATTTTTCATTTGGTCGATGCATGCTCGAGTGACCGAGCCCCCGGGTGGTTGGATCCTCTTTCGTTGAGGCCACCTGGTTGCGAGTCCGCTCCTTAGCTTCTTTCGTCGAAGCCGATCAGGTGCGAGCTCGACTTTTTTGTTCGACCCTCACGAACCCTTTCGATCTGGTAGAGGGGGGAGAAGCGTTGTGCTACCCATGCTCGGGCGAGCATCAACGTCTTAGGTGAGCTACTATCGGGAAATTCAAGTAAGAGCTCATGCCCCGTTCGATAGGGGTCGACTAGTGGCCCTGAGGCGCTCTTATTCGAGCAAAACAGTGGGTCCCGCGGATGCCAAACCCTTTCGATCGGGTCTGGTGGCTCGATGCCTCCCCTCGAGGGGATTCCGTCGTGGTCCCTTAGTTTTGCCTTGAATGTGTCCGAGGGGGCCTCGAGAATTCGTTCTCGAGCAAGGGACTCGCGTCGGCCCCCCTCGGTCACCCCTAACTCCGGTACTCGAGGGCAGCTGTCGAACCCTTTTCGAGGGCCAGCCTTCGCTCCCTGGAGATTTCGAGGGCCTGGGCCCGTATCCCGTGTCGTGGGAAGATCCGTCTGTGGATGACTCCTCCTGTCCATCACGCGTGCCTTTTTACGCAGAAGCCGAAGCGGCGCGGTAGTGGGCGATTCCTGTACTTGAAGCGCATTTCGAGGAGGATAACTGTCAGTTCTCGTTTTTCAAGAAAAGATTTGAAACGGCGCGGCCGTAATATCACGGGAGTCGAAACAGCGCGGTTGTGGTGGGGCCGGCATAACGCCTGGTTCGCGGATGCTTGACGTGTGTCCGTGGTCGATGGCAGTCGAGGGGGTGAATGCGAAATGGCCCTGTCCATGACGCACTGGAATCGAGAGGAAAGTGCTTTGGGTGCATTTAATGCGGGGACTTACTGGTCGGGCAAGCGTCGGCCGTCCGTCGGTCTTTTGCCCCTATAAAAAGGGGGCACTCCGCGCACCTTTGCTCTTCACTTGCTTTCCTGTCGTTTTCGCATTCGCCTTCCTTGCGCTCATTTGCCTTCCTTACGCTCGCCTCCCTGCGCTTTCCTTCCTCGCGCTCGCCTCCCTGCGGAGATAGGAAATCTTCCGGGTCGTCCGTCCACCGAAGAGCTCCGTGCTCTTGCCATGGCGCCGTCGGAGATTCTTCAGCCCGTGGCGTGGCTCCCCTCGGAGGTGACCAGGAAGGAGCTGGAGGGGTTGGTGGCGGAGGGGCTTCTTCGCCCCATCACCAACAGGGACGAGCCCGAATGGCTCGTTCCGCCGAAGGGGGACCACGAGCCGAACCCACCGGAGGGCTACGTGGTCAGCTTCGTCAAGTTCCACCGGCTGGGCTTCGGTGCCCCGCCGAACCGGTTCATGCGCGCCCTCACTCATTACTATGGGATCGAGCTTCAGCATCTCTCCCCCAACGCGATCTCCTACGCCGCCATCTTCACCACAGTCTGCGAGGGTTACCTCGGGGTGGAGGCGCACTGGGAGCTCTGGCTCAATCTCTTTCGGGCGAAGTACTTTTCCAAGAGCGCGTCGCAGGGGGTGCGGAGGCTGGTGCGGGTTGGGTGCTGCAACTTCACCGTGAGGAAGGCCGACGACTTCATCCCTATCGGCCTGACTTCGAGCCACGGCCCCTGGCCTTCGAAGTGGTTCTACATCAGGAACGACGAGGGGCTGCTGCCTCCGTACACGGGACGCGTCATCGAGTCACGTCCCCACAACTGGGGCGCCCCAGCGCGGGACCATCAAGGGAGGCTCGAAGACCTCCTCGACGCCCTGGTGACCCTTCGAGGGCAGGGGTTAACTGCTGGGGTCGTTGCCTCGGCCTTCCACCATCGACGGGTGCTCCCCCTGATGCGGTGCTCGCTTCGCATGAGCCAGATGGTCGCTGGAGTGGAGCTCAGGGGGATCCGGATGGTAGCCGAGGCTATTACGCCGGAGAGCGTAGCCAAGAGGGTTCGAGGCACGGTGTCGGGCCCCTTCACGGCGCAGGATGTCAACCGTCTTTCGATGCGGCCGGATCCCGGTTGCCCCGAACTGGTAAGTGTATTACTTTGTCGAGCCCTTCTTTTTGTTTCTTTTCACCTTACATTCTTTGGGCTTTTGCGCGTAGGAGGAGCTCGACTACGAGCTGTCGCTGCCCCCCGTTAGGGAAGATTTCGGGGCTCGTCCAACGGGGCTTCTCGGTGCCCCGTCGGCAAAGAAGACAAAGGAGGAGGAGGGCAAGAAGAGGCGGATGCATAGCCTCGATCTCTCTGCGGGCGAGCAGCGCTCGGCTAAGCAGAGACGAGAGGTGGGGCCCGTCACAAGGTCCTCGCCTGAGGAATCGGGGGAGGATTGGAGTGGAGAAGAGGAGCACCTCTCGACCCGGAGGGTCGCGGCCGGTGCCCCTTCGACGCAGGGCGCCGCTGGTCCTGAGGGGCCCACGGAGGGGCCCCGTGAAAGTCACCCGGCCCTCGGGGCCGGGCCAGTGGCGCTGGCCTTAGCCGCATCGGCGGTGGCCTCAAGCCTTCCGCGGCCGTCGACGGGGGCCTCACGAACCCCGGGAAGGTTCCCGGTGGGGTAAGTCCTTAACCTTGGAGCAGCTTTCGTGTCTCGATTCCACGCGTCTAATTTTTTCTTTCTTACAGGCTCAAGCGCGAGCGGGCACTGGCGGTTGGCCCGGGGAGCTGAAGCGGCCACTGAGCCTGCGGTGGCTGTGGCGTCGAGCCCCCGAGCCAGGAGGGCCGTCGAGGCGCCGAGAAGCAGCGTGCCGGAGGGCCCCTCAGATGACTCGCGGCTGGGATTTTCGATGGCGGCACCCATCGTCCTCGAGGCCGAGAAGGGCGAGGCCTCCGTTGACGGGGGGAAGGAGAAAGACGCCGCGCCCCCCTGTCGCCACCGAGGTCGGGGGTCATTGAGTCCAGGGGTGCCGAAGCGGACCCGTCAGGCGGGACCCCCATGGGTGCTTCGGTCGAGGAGGTGAGCGTCGCCGTGTCTGCCCTGGCGGACCTTTTTGTCGAGCGGGAGGAGCCGCAGGCCGGCTTGCTGGCCATCGTGCCGTGGGAGGGTCAGTCTCCCCCTGCGGTTCCTGAGCAACGATCTGCGGCAGTCGCGGCCGTCGAGGCGGAGGGTGCCGGAGCCGAGGCGGCGCGGCGGCGCTTCGAGGCGGAGACTTCGGGATGGGGCTCGGAGCCTATCCGCGTCCACGACACCACTAGCCACGACGCTCCCTTGTGGGAGGTGGATGACCCCGCGGAGCTCGAGTGCTGGAGGGCCATCGAGGAGGAGCGTTCTTGCCTTCAGAGCTCGCTGAAGACAATGTTCGGTCTCGTCAGCAACAACCTTCACCAGCGCCTCGAGGTAAGCGTCCTTCCTCGAAGTTATGGAACTCGGGGTGTATTTCCTTTGTCGATGATGTCTCTTCTTCTTCTTGCTCTTAGGATCTGAGAAAGCGCTCGAACATCAAGTCCTATCTTATCCACGGCGCCAAGGATAAGTGGAACCAGATCCCTGAGCTAGAAGCAGCGCTCGAGGTTGCCCGGGTCGAGGCCGCGAAGGCGAAGGAGGAGGCCGCTGCCGCTCGGAGTGAGCTTGAGAAGGCAGAGTCCGAGACTGCCTCGGCCCGAGAAGTGGCCGCCCAGGCCAAGGAGGCCGAGGCCAAGGCGAAGGAGGAAGCGGGGAGGGCCCTTGAGCGGGCGAGGTCCGAGGCCAGCGATGAGCTGGCGAGGGTTGGCGCAGCCCTCAAGGCCGTGCGGAAGGAGCTCGAGGTCTCGGTCTCCGAAAACGCCAGGCTTTCCGAAGCCTGGCAAGAGCAAAGGCGGAATGCCCTTTCGGCAGGCGAGGCCCTCGAAAAGCTCAAGGAGGAGAAGGCATCGATGGTCCGTGCTGGTGAGGCATTTGCGAACGAGTATCTTGTTCTGCAAGACACCCACACGAAGCTCGAGACCCATGTCGTCGGTGAGTCTTCCTTCTTCTTTCGAAGGGTTTTCTGCCTTGGTCTTCTTTCTTAAGCGTTATTGACTCCGTTTGTTTATTTTTAGCCTTGGAGGAGGAGCTGGATCGGGCTCATCGCGACCTCGGCCTGCTTCAGAAGTCGTACACGGCCGAGGTGAAGCTGACCGGTGAGCTCGGCGGTATGCTCGACATGGTCTGCGACAGCCTCGGCGTTCCTCGTCCCGAATCGGCCGCGGATGATGTCCATGGGGCGCCTCTCCTTGACCGGCTGTTCGAGCTCGGCCGCGTGGTTAAGGAGAAGGTGCGGGGCGCCCTTCATGTCGGCGTGAAGCGGGCGATGGCGGTCATCGGCTCCGGCTACATCTATGACATGGGGGTCGTGTCCCACTGCTTCGTCAGCGACCCTTCGAAGACTGACGAGGAGAACGAAGCTGTCTTCATGGGGTTGGTCAAGGCTGCCGAGGAACCTGGCGGTCGTCTTGCGAGCCTCTTCGAGCGTGAGGTCCTTCCGCCTCCTGAGGATGATGGCCTGTGAGCCAAGCCTGGGCAAGGAGGCCTTTGTGAGAAATTTTGTAATCTTTTGTTCTCGAGGTCGTGAAGCCTTGAGCCAACGTACATTTATATCCGTACGTATGTATCTAAGTGTGCTCTAAGTCTTTTCTGTCTCTACTGCCTGATCGGGTCTCTACTTTTATCGATTTCGTCACACGATCGTGCCCTTCGAAGGGGGGAGTGAGTGGAGGTGCCGTAGCCTTGGGGCGTTGGCGGTCTCCCCTCGTGACATCCCTCGACCTTTCGGACCTTCTCGTGTCGTCTTTGACTTAGTATTAACCCATGTCGAGGCATATCGGGGCAGAGTGGACCTCAAGACTTAGAGAGTGTATGATTTTTAAATCCTTTTCTTTCTCGCGTTCCTGATAACATTTCTTAGTGAATTCGACGTATGTTCATGTCCCCCCGTCGGGGAGCGAGTGGAGGTACCGTAGTCCTGGGGCGTAGGTGGTCTCCTGGCTCGACAGCCCTCGACGCTTGGGACATTCGCATGGCATTTTCGACTAAGTATTAGAACGTATCGAGGTGCGTGGGAGAAAATAGACTTTTTGAGTTTTGAAAAATCGAGTTTTTTGGGGACTCGGGGGGTTCCCCCTTTATAGCCCCCGAGGGAGGTTCGACTCTGAGGGAGCAGAGTCGAGGCTACCTCTTGCATGTATAAGGAAATTAAGCTTGTGGTCGAAAGCATTCCGTTATGCGAAAATGTAAGAAGAAGGCATCGACTTAGGGATAGAAGCGACGTAGCTGGTCGATGTTCCATGCGTTGGTGAAGATTTCTCCTTTGTCGTTAGCGAGCTTGTAGGTTCCGGGCTTCAACACCTCTACTACGATGAAGGGGCCTTCCCATGGTGGAGTTAACTTGTGCCGGCCCTTGTTGCTCTGTCGTCGTCGTAGGACGAGGTCGCCCACTCGAAGGTCCCTTTTGCGCACATGCTTGTCGTGGTAGCGTCGAAGCTTCTGCATGTATCTTGCGGAGTTGAAGAGGGCCATGTTTCGAGCTTCTTCGAGTTGGTCGACGGTGTTTGCGAGGGCTTCCTCGTTGCTTTGCTCGTTGTACGCCTTTAGTCGAGGGGAACCATACTCGAGGTCAGTGGGGAGGATGGCCTCGGACCCATAGACCAAGAAGAATGGGGTGAACCCCGTGGCTCGACCAGGTGTTGTCCTTAGGCTCCATAGGACTGAGGGCAGCTCGATGGCCCACTTCTTGCCGTGCTTGTTGAGGCGGTTGAAGATTCTCGGCTTGAGTCCCTGCAAAATCATGCCATTGGCGCGCTCGACCTGGCCATTAGTTCAAGGATGGGCAACCGCGGACCAGTTCACGCGAATGTGATGGCGATCGCAGAAATCCAAAAACTTCTTGCCAGTGAACTGTGTGCCGTTGTCAGTGATGATGACATTCGGGACCCCGAAGAGATAAATGATGTCGGTGAAGAAATCGACCGCTCGCTCGGAGCGGATATTGCCGATAGGCCGGGCCTCGATCCACTTGGTAAACTTGTCGATGGCAACGAGTAGGTGGGTGAAGCCTCCGGTTGTCCTTTTGAGGGGACCAACGAGGTCGAGCCCCCATACGGCGAACGGCCATGTGAGGGGGATCATTTGCAAAGCATGCGCAGGGAGGTGCGTCTGCTTGGCATAGAACTGGCAACCCTCACATGAGCGGACGAGGCTGATGGCGTCAGAGACAGTGGTCGGCCAGTAAAAGCCTTGTCGGAAAGCGTTCCCGACGAGGGTCCTGGGCGCAGCATGATGACCGCAAGCCCCCGAGTGTAGGTCGTTGAGTAACCTTTTGCCTTCCTCGATGGTGATGCAACGCTGCAAAACTCCGGTCGGGCTCCGTCAGTAGAGCTCCTTGTCTGGACCGAAGAGGACATAGGTTTTGGCCTTCGCGCAATGCGTCGAGCCTTGTTCCGGTCCTCTGGCAGCTCCCCTTGAGTAAGGTATTCGAGAAAGGGCTTACGCCAATCGACTTCGTCGCTTGCTCGAGGGGATGATACCTCGAGGTCCATGACCTCATCCCCGGTCGAGAGGGCCGGGGTTGGTTGAGGCTCGACCTCCTTGGACGGATGTTCATGTTCACCCGCGAAGTCAACTGATGGCTTGTAGAGATCTTTTACGAGGACGTCGGGTGGCACGGTGCCTCGGGTTGACGCGATCTTTGTGAGCTCGTCGGTGGCCTCGTTGTAGCGTCGAGCAATGTGTGTTAATTCGAGGCCGTGGAATTTGTCTTCCAATTTGCGGACCTCTTGATAGTATGCTCCCATTTTTGGTTCGCGACAGCTCGATGCCTTCATGACTTGATCGACGACTAACTGCGAATCGCCCCGAGCTTGGAGGCGTCGAACCCCGAGCTCGATAGCGATGCGTAGTCTGGTCACGAGGGCCTCGTACTCCACGACGTTGTTTGAGGCTGCAAAGTGGAGTCGAATTACGTAACGCATGTGAAACCCGAGGGGCGAGATGAAGAGCAGGCCCGCGCCCGCTCCCGTTTTCATCATCGACCCATCAAAGTACATGGTCCATAGTTCGGCCTGGATCTGTACGGGCGGTAGTTGAGCATCGGTCCATTCAGCCATGAAATCCGCCAGCACCTGTGACTTGATGGCCTTTCGCGGTGCGAAAGTGAGGGCCTCGCCCATGAGCTCAACTGCCCACTTGGCAATTCTCCCTGAAACCTCCCGATTCTGGATTATCTCCCCGAGGGGGAAGGACGACACCATGGTTATCGGGTGGCTTTGGAAGTAATGTAGGAGTTTGCGCCGCGTAAGGACTAGAGCGTACAACAGCTTCTGAATCTGAGGGTAGCGGGCCTTAGTCTCTGAGAGCACTTCACTGACAAAATAGACCGGCCTTTGAACGGGCAGGGTGTGCCCTTCTTCTGCCCTCTCGACCACTATGGCCGCGCTGACCACCTGGGTGGTCGCGGTGACATAGAGGAGGAGGGGCTCGGCCGGATGAGGAGGTACTAGGATCGGGGGCGGGGCTAGCATAGACTTGAGCTTTGAGAGGGCTTCGTCGGCTTCGGGGGTCCATTCGAAGTGCTCCGATTTCTTCAAATGGCGGTAGAGGGGCAACGCCTTTTCCCCGAGACGGGAGATGAAGCGGCTCAGGGCTGCCAGGCATCCTGTGACCCTCTAAACGCCTTTGAGGTCTCGAATGGGCCCCATCTTGATGATCGCCGAGATTTTCTTCGGGTTGGCCTCGATGCCGTGCTGAGAGACTATGTACCCTAAGAGCATGCCTCGGGGGACGCCGAAGACACACTTCTCGGGGTTCAGCTTGATGCTCTTCGCCCGGAGGCATTTAAACGTGGCATCGAGGTCAGAGACGAGAGCCTCGACTTTTTTGGTCTTGACCACGATGTCGTTGACATAGGCCTCAACCGTCGAGCCGATGTGTTCACCGAAAATGTGGAGCATGCAACGCTGATACGTTGCCCCGGTGTTTCGAAGGCCAAAGGGCATAGTAATATAGCAGTACATGCCGAAGGGGGTGATGAAGGAAGTCGCGAGCTGGTCGGACTCCTTCATCCGGATCTGATGGTAGCCGGAATAGGCATCGAGAAAGGAGAGGGTCTCACATCCCGCCGTCGAGTCAACGATTTGATCGATGCGTGGCAAGGGAAATGGAACTTTAGGACATGCTTTATTCAAGCCGGTGTAATCTACACACATCCTATATTTCCCATTTTTCTTTTTCACTATTACAGGGTTAGCTAACCACTCGGGATGGTGAACCTCCTTGATAAATCTGGCCGCCAAGAGTTTATTGACTTCTTCCCCGATGATCCTGCGCTTCTCCTCGTCGAAGCGGCGCAGGCGTTGCTTCACCGGCTTAGACCCGGGGCGGATCTCCAAGGCGTGCTCGGCGACTTTCCTCGGTATGCCCGGCATATCCGAGGGACTCCACGCAAACATGTCAGCGTTCGCGCGGAGAAAGTCGACTAGCACTGCTTCCTATTTGGCGTCAAGAGAGGGGCTGATGAGCAGCGCCTTCCCCTCGGAGCAGCTCGGGTCGAGGAAGATCTTCTTCGTGTCCTCGGCAGGCTCGAAGCTGCCGGCATGTCGCTTGGGCTCGGGGATCTCGTCGGCGAGGGCCTCGAGAGTGGCTGCAAGCATCGCCGTCTCCTCGAGGGCCTCAGCATGTTCGACGCACTCGACGTCGCAGTCGTATGCGTGCTCGAAGGAGGGGCCGACGGTGATGACGCCGTTGGGGCCCGGCATCTTGAGCTTGAGATAAGTATAGTTGGGAACGGCCATGAACTTGGGATAGCCCGGTCGCCCAATGATCGCATGGTATGTGCCTCGGAACGGGACTACCTCGAACGTGAGGGTCTCCTTTCGGAAGTTCGAGGGAGTACCGAAATACACCGGTAAGTCGATGCATCCGATGGGAATAGCCTTCTTGCCTGGCACGACGCCGTGGAAGCCCCCAGTGCTGAGCTTCAGCTTTTCCCTTGGGATTCCGAGGAGGTCGAGGGTCTCGGAGTAGATAATGTTGAGGCTGCTGCCTCCGTCCATCAAGACTTTGGAGAAGCGGGTGTTGACGAGACAGGGTCGACAACAAGCGGGTAGAGCCCCGGGTTCGGGACGTGGTTCGGATGGTCATCACGGTCGAACGTGATAGCCGTCTCGGACCAGTCCAAGAATCGAGGGGTGGCGACTTGAGTGGAGAATACCTCCCGACGCTCCCTCTTACCCTGTCGAGGGGTGAGTCGGGCGGTAGGTCCCCCGTAGATCATGTAGCAGTCCTGCACCTCGGGGAACCCATCAACCTTGTCGTCATTCTTGTCGTCGGGCTCTTCCTTTTCCTCTTCCTTCCCTCGAACCGTACCCCCGAAATGCCTTTTGAGCATCCGACAGTTTTCGAGGGTGTGATTGGCCTGGCCCTTGTGATACGGGCATGGTTTCTTGAGCATCTTGTCGAAGAGGCCCTTTTCGGGAGGGCCTCGAGGCTTCTTATGCTCGACAGCCGCTACGAGGTCGTCGTTGGGGGCGTCTTCGCGCTTGCCTCACGGGTTCTTCTTCTTCTTCTTGCCCCCTTTCTTGCCGCCCTGGTTCGAACCCTCGGGGCTGGCCGCCTTGGCCTGTGTCTGGCCTTTGCTACCGTCGAAGAAGGCACCGACGGCCTCTTCTCTGACGGCAAAGTTGGCCACGATGTCCATCAATTCGTCGGCGGTCTTTGGGGGAGTACGCCCGAGTTCCCGGACCAGTTCCTTGCAGGTGGTCCCAGCAATGAAGGCCAGGATCACCTCTTTGTCGGTGACGTGGGGAAGCTCGGTGCGCTGCTTGGAGAAACGTTGAGTGAAGTCACGGAGAGATTCCCCGGGCTTCTGTCTGCAGCCTCGGAGTTCCCACCTATTGCCCGAACGCAAATAGGTGCCCTTGAAGTTCTCCTCAAAAACCCTGACCAGGTCGGACCAGTCACAGATTTGGTTAGGGGGAAGCTCCTCGAGCCACCGTCTTGCGGTGTCAGAGAGAAAGAGTGGGAGCTGACGAATGATGGCGCTGTCATCGCGGGCCCCACCAAGCTGGCACGCCAGTTTGAAGTCGGCAAGCCAGAGCTCAGGCTTTGTCTCGCCGTCGTATTTTATGAGACTTGTCGGGGGTCTGAAGGGGCTAGGCAGCGGCGTGCTGCGAATCGCACGGCTGAAGACTCGAGGTCCCGGCGGATCCAGGGATCGACGTCGGTCCTCGTCGCTATCGTAGCGTCCGCCCCGATGAGCGCTGTAGCCTCGCGCCTCGACGTCACCGCACTTGCGCTTGCGGTGTTCGTTGATGTCGTGACGCGCGTCGCGGGGCTCGCGGTTGTCACGAACGCGATCGTGGTCCGGGACCGCCCCCTTCGGGCGGGGGGAGTCTACCGGCTGGGTCGAAGCCTGCCTCTCATGCCGCGAGGGTTCGTGGTGTTGCCCTGAGGCCGCACCTCAACGCCTCGAGGCAGAACTTTCGGCCTGCTGAATGGCGGCCACCTCGAGAAGGCCCTTGATCTCCTGTTGGACTCGCTGGGCTTGGGGATTCGAGGGGGCCGGCATGTTGTGAAGGAGCATGGTTGCTGCGATGACATTCTGGCTGGCTCGATTGAAGGCGGGACGTGCAACCGTATCCGCGCCCACAATCTGCCGCTGCACTTGCCGCGCTCGAGCCCGAGCTCCTCCGCGCGGGGGGTTGCGATTGTCTTGCTCGAGGGTACGCTCGAGCTGGCGCAGTCGCTCGTTGTCTTCGTCGAGCTTGGCCCGAAGCTCCCGAACCTGCGCGAGCTGGGCGACGCGAGCGCCCTGCGAATCGTGCGGGTCATTGGTCGTGGCAGGGGGCCCTTCCTCCTGTCCCACCAGGAGGGGCCCACCTGTTGCAGCCGGTGGTGTGGACGTCTCTGCGGGATCGGCGGCGTCGTCGTCCGACGCGGCGACTATGTCGACGTGGAAACACTCTCGCGTGGGATCATAGTAGCTGGAGTCGTAGTCGGAGTCGGAGTAGAGCGGGCAGGGTACGACGGTCCGCCCAAATTGTTCCACTTCCAGCCACCTTCGAAGCGCGTGAGGGCAAGTGCCGCGTGGGTGAGGGTTAATCGGGCGTTCGGGGGCCAGTACCAATACCTCCCGGCGCGCTGCTGCGCGCGAGGGGGGCCGGTCCATTCCCTGTCCGCCTCGAAACCCGAGCGCACGATAGTGGAGTATGTCGAAGCGGCATTGTCGAGCCCAAATGGCAGTGCCGGTCGGACGGCAAACTGCTCATGGAGCAAGAGAGCCGTAGACGTGAAGGGAGCATTCGCCTGGGGAGAAGCGTTCAACCCTGGCGAGCGCTACCCCACGTCAGGCCTAACGCGTAGTCGCGGGAGCCTCCGGGCCAGAGAGCTCAAGTCATCCACCGAAGACGAAGATGATATGACGATCGTGGTCGCACGGCGGCGCCGCCCCCCTGCGATCCACGTCTCCTTCTTGATTGGGAAGCGTGGTGGTGAGGACGACGCGGGGCTCCTCGCGGAGTCCCTGAAGCGTCCCCGCTCAGGTGCCCGATTGAGAGCAGGACCATGTCATGGCTCGTGCCGAGCGACATGAACTCTAGACTCCTAAACCAGATCACCGAGCCGAAAGGGAGCGATGATACGAGGTCCGCCATCCGGACGAGGCGGTTTGACACACAGGCCCCCTACCTGGCGCGCCAACTGTCGGCGTTAGGAACCCGGGGGCGTCCTAAGCCAACGAGTAATCGTATGTGTGCAACCCGTCCGGATGGTGATGCAAGAAGAATACAGCGATTTATCCTGGTTCAGGCAAAGAAGGCCCTACGTCCAGCGGGGGGAGAAGATTTGTATTATCTTGCACCTAAGTGCTTGTACAGGGGCGAATACAAGCGAAGGAGAGGATTCGAGGGAGGGGTCGAGTACAGAGCGAGAGAGTTATTCGGGATCTAGGAGTCTGCCTAGGCGTGTGTTCGGTTGTCGTGAGATCGTTGTCTGGAGTCATTCTCCTCTATCCCTATTGGGTCTCCTGGCATCCCCTTTTATAGGCCAAGGGGAGGCGCAGGGGTACATATGTTCTGGTTCGATGACGCGGTGGTGACGTCGTGGGTCGTGGCGGTCAACTCGAGGCCTCTGTAGAGGCGTGCGCT
>CM041639.1:21766616-21813498 GCA_023333625.1 Bothriochloa decipiens | reverse complement strand
TGCACTTTCTGCACCGATCGAGTATCGTTTCTTGGCTATATTGTTACCCGCACAACTCGTTGAAGCTATTCAAAGTCGGGACAAAGCCCGCACAACTCGTTGAAGCTATTCAAAGTTGGGACAAAGCCCGCATAGCTCATTGAATCTTTTCCAAGTCGGGACAAAGCCCGCACAACTTTTGAAGCTATTCAACGTCAGGACAAAGCTCACACATCTCGCTGAAGCTATTCAAAGTCGGGACAAAGCCTACACAGCTCGTCGAAGCTTTTCAAAGTCGGGACTAAGCCCACACAACTTGTTGAAGGTATCCAAAGTTGGGACGAAACCCACACAACTCATTGAAGCTATTCAAAGTCAGGACAAAGTCCGCATAACTCGTTGAAGCTATTCAAAGTCGGGACAAAGCCTGCACAACTCGTTGAAGCTATTCAAAGTCGGGACAAAGCCCGCATAACTCATTGAAGCTATTCAAAGTCAGGACAAAGCCCGCACAACTCAGTGGAGCTATTCCAAGTCGGGACACAGCCCGTACAACTCGTTGAAGCTATGCCAAGTCAGGACAAGGCCTGCACAACTCATTGAAGCTATGCAAAGTCGGGACAAAGCCCGCACAACTCGTCGAAGCTATTCAAAGTTAGGACGAAGCCCGCACAACTCATTGAAGCAATTCAAAGTCGGGACAAAACCTGCACAACTCGTTGAAGCTACAAAAAGTCAGGACAAAGCCCGCACAACTTGTCGAAGGTATCCAAAGTTGGGACGAAGCCCTGCTCATTGAAGCTATTCAAAGTCAGGACAAACTTCGCATAACTCGTTGAAGCTATTCAAAGTCGGGACAAAGCCCGCACAATTCGTTCAAGCTATTCAAAGTTGGGACAAAGCCCGCATAACTCGTCGAAGCTATTCAAAGTCGGGACGAAGCCCGCACAACTCAGTGGAGCTATTCCAAGTCGGGAAAAGCCCGCACAACTCATTGAAGCTATGCAAAGTCGGGACAAAGCCCGCACAACTCGTCGAAGCTATTCAAAGTTAGGACGAAGCCCGCACAACTAATTGAAGCAATTCAATGTAGGGAAAAAACCTGCACAACTCGTTGAAGCTACATAAAGTCAGGACAAAGCCCGCATAACTTGTCGAAGCTATTCAAAGTCGGGACGAAGGCCACACAACTCGTTGAAGCTATTCAAAGTCGGGATAAATCCCCCACAACTCGTTGAAGCTATTCGAAGTTGGGACAAAGCCCGCACAACTCGTTCAAGCTATTCAAATTCGGGACAAAACCTGCACATTTTGGTGAAGCTATTCAAAGTCGGGACAAAGCCCGCTCAACTCATTGAAGCTATTCAAAGTCGGGACATAGTCCGCACAACTCGTTGAAGCTATTCAAAGTCGGGACAAAGCCCGCACAACTCGTCGAAGCTATTCAAAATTGGGACGAAGCCCGCACAACTCATTGAAACTATTCAAAGTCAGGACAAAGTCCGCACAACTCGTTGATGCTATTCAAAGTTGGGACAAAGCCTGCACAGCTCATTGAATCTTTTCAAAGTTGGGACAAAGCCCGCATAACTTGTTGAAGCTATTCAAAGTCAGGACAAAGCACGCACAACTCGTTGAAGCTATTCAAAGTCAGGACAAAGCCCGCACAACTTGTCGAAGCTATTGAAAGTCGGGACAAAGCCCGCACAACTCATTGAAGCTATTCAAAGTCGGGACAAAGCCCGCACAACTCGTTGAAGCTATTCAAAGTTGGGACAAAGCCCGCACAGCTCATTGAATCTTTTCAAAGTTGAGGCAAAGCCCGCACAACTTGTTGAAGCTATTCAAAGTGAGGACAAAGCACGCACAACTCGTTAAAGCTATTCAAAGTCGGGACAAAGCCCGCACAACTCGTTGAAGCTAGTCAAAGTCGGGACTAAGTCCGCACAACTTGTCGAAGGTATTCAAAGTTGGGACGAAGCCTGCACAACTCATTGAAGCTATTGAAAGTCAGGATAAAGTCCGCATAACTATTTGAAGCTATTCAAACTCGGGACAAAGCCCGCAGAACTCGTTGAAGCTATTCAAAGTCAGGACAAAGCCCGCATAACTTGTCGAAGCTATTCAAAGTCAAGACGAAGCCCGCACAACTCGTTGAAGCTATGCCAACTCAGGACTTATCTAAATTTTCAAGAGAATCATCAAAAGTTTTTCCATAAACAGAAAAATCATCCATGAAAACTTCCATGATTTCTTCAATCATTTTAGAAGATATAGACATCATACATCTTTGAAAAGAAGCAGGGGCATTATATAGTCCAAAAGACATTCTGTGATAAGCATAGGTTTCATATGGACATGTAAAAGTGGTTTTATTTTGATCATTTGGATAGATTGGAATCTGATGATATCCAGAGTATCCATCAAGAAAATAAAAGAAAGAGTGATTCGCCAAGTGCTCTAATATTTCTTCAATGAAAGGCAACGGAAAGTGATCTTTCTTTGTTTCCTTGTTGAGTTTTCGATAATCAATACATATTCACCATCTAGTATGGTTCTTTGAGGAAATAATTCATTCTTTTCATTCCTCACAACAGTCATGCCTCCCTTCTTAGGCACAACTTGCACAGGGCTTACCCACTCACTGTGTGGCACAGGATAAATAATCCTGGCGTGTAACAGTTTCAAAACCTCTTTCTTAACCACTTCTCTCATCGCATTATTGAGTCTCCTTTGAGGTTCTCTAGAAGGTTAAACATCAAGATCTGTAGGAATACGATGAGTACAAAGGGCAGGGTTAATCCCCTTGAGATCTTAGAGTCAATAGCCAAAAGCTAATCTGTGATTCTCTAAGATAGTGATTAAGAGAAATGTCTCTTCCGAAGAAAATTTATCACTTATAATCACGAGTGTTTGGATCATCGTTAAGAAAAACATAACGAAGTCCTAGAGGTAGAGGTTTCAACTCAATGGGAGGTTTAGGGGGTTCTTCAAAAGGATCTAGAGGTTGTGGAGGTTGATCCTCCTCTTCTCTATGAAAATCTGAGCATCCTCTTCTAAGTTGTGTTCTATTAAAGGTTCTAAAGATGTTACCTTGACCTCTTCCATCGGGTCTGGCTCTAAACAGGGTTCAACCTCAACATTTAAGGAATGGGTAATGGATAGTGGGAATGAAAGATTTTTCCCAAGATAAATGTTTAGTTTTCCTCTATGTCCTTCATGAATAAGCCTCTCAATTGGTTGGCCTATCAACTTGTCGAGCTCAATGATGTCAAAGATGTAGAAACTCAAATTCACCAAAATGTCATCTACCTGGATAGGTAAGACATATAAAAATTCCTAAACAAGGAAGAATATGTCCTGAAGGGCTTTTTAGAAGTTTTGATGTTGGAGTTAATGGCATGTATGCTAGTAAATCTTGAGCAAACATTGCAGACATGATATTAACACCTACAACTAGATTGTATAAGGCATCAAAAGGGTCTTCATGAAATTGGCAACAAATAGAAGTAGAAGGTGAATCTAAACGAATTACATCACATGAAGACTCTGATTCTTCTAACCATTCATGGCTTATCACTGAAACTAACTCTTTTGTAGCCTCATGTAAGAAAGATTGATCAGTCATATCTAAAGGTTTTTCTAAAAGTTTGGGATTCCAAGGCTTTCTTACCATATGATATTTCGAGGTATCACCAAATTCGGTGAAATAATCATCCTCAAAATTGAAGATTTCTAAAACCAGAATTTCCTCCTCATCAGAGTTTAAGATAGCTGAAGTTGATGGATTGGATAGGATTTCTGGTTCAACTAAATGGGTTTCTTTCTCTTCTAAGAACTCTATGGGCTCAGCTTTAGTTGTGGATTTAGCAATCTTGAGCAATAGCTTTCTTGCTGTGGAGGCAGATATATGCAGGAAAAATCTATTAGAAGCTAAGTTAAGAAAAGAAGAAGTTTTCTTTTTCAGACCTAAACAAAAATATTGTAGAAGCATAGGGTCTGGAATGCATAAGGATGGACCTGAACGGACAAGATTGTCAAATCTTTCCCAGGCAGCAACTAGAGATTCATTCTCCTTTTGAGCAAAAGACAAGATCTCTACACGCAGTTCGGTGATTTTGAAAATAGGAAAGAAAGCTAAACAAAAGCTAGAGTAAAGATCTTTCTAATTTCCTTCCTTACTCAGTACAGTTCTAGAATACAAGATCTTAGCCCTTCCTTCCAAAGAGAAAGGAAAAAGCTTCCATCTTAGGGTTTCATCGAACATGCCTTTTATATGAATACATGAATAGGTCTATTCGAACTCGCTGATGTGAGTATGAGGATTTTCGTATACCTTGCTTGAAAAGGATTGGTTTTGGACCATCTCTATTAAGCAATTGCGTAGCTTAAAGCCATCAGAAAGGATAGGTATGTCGTATGGTGGTGGCTTTGAACCTACGACTTTAGGAAAGTGGCAAAGTTCGATAGGGGTGGAATCTTTTGAATCTTTGAAGATTCTGAGAAATCCATGGGATAAAAAGAATAAATAAAATAAAAGGAAAATAAAAGTATAATACAAGATTAAGCTAGACTCAAGATCAGCTAACAATTGTTCCCCGACAACGGCGCCAGAAATGCTTGTTGGTATTTATTATGTGCAACAAAAATATAAAAGTTATCCGCAAGCGCACAGATAATATACTGATGTAGCACTTCACCAAGATGACCCAGTTTTAAATATCAAACCCAAAGGAACAGAAGAAGGGATCTTGATCTATGCTTAATACCTAAGCACAATCAAGGATGAGACACTTAGAAGGTTGAGGGAGATGACTAGGGCTGTCTAGTTCTACCTTTAGAAAGTAGTGCTCTTATCAATCCACTATGGGATTATAATGGAAGACCGCAAACAGAGTACGAATCTACCACGTAACCAAATCTCCTGCAAGTCCTACATTTGGGGAGTGGTCTATCGAGGACTTAACGAAGTTGTCATCTTCACGATCAACCACATGGCCCGAAACATAGGGGGCATTCCACAAGTAATCGAACCTTACGAACGACAACTCCTCTAACCCTATGCTACCAGGATCAAAGTACTCAAAGAGTTGCGAAAATAGAAAAAGAATAAGAACAATTACTCACAGACCCATAGAAGTTGATGACCATAGAAATCTCTGATCCAAGCTCTTGGAAGAACTTGAATCCGTAGGCACAAGGCATAGAGGAGCACCGACACGCCCGGAGCTACCTCCAGATCTTCTACCTCTCTCCCTCTCTTTTAGTTCTAGTTTAAGACTAGATCTAAACCTAACTAGAGGTGTACTAGTCTTCTTCTTGATTGCTAAGCTCTAGAGAGGTAGTCCATTCAAGGGACCCCTCTCCTAAGATCTACTATGGAGATAATGAATGAGTTGATGGATCAATTGAGAGATAGATGCCTTCAGGGGGTCTGCCCTTGCGTATATAGCCTGTGGGATGAACTATAGTACTTGGATCAAACCGACTTGAAACAATGGTCAAGATGCGTCGTGGAGGTCGGTTGAAGATCGAACTCTGAAGGAGACCGCTAGGTGGGACCCACCTAGGCCGGCCGGCCCCACATGGCAGGCTGGTCGGCCTGGCCCAGTGCCAGGTGATCTTCTCCTTTGCTGTGGTGTCCTCTGGTGTCCTTTAGAACCTTCTCATCAATTCTTACGGAAATGCGACTTGATTTGGTTCAGTTTCTTGACTCCTACTCTTCCTCAGCTATTTTTGATCCAATCCCCGAAAAATCATAATTCACCAAAGTTGTGAAAATTATTACGTTAGTCCAGAAAACTCTTGCTTGGCGATGGTTCCGGTGTCTTCTAGAAGGTTCAAAGCATACCCAAAGTGGACTCTCTCGTCGGGACTCCAAATATAGCAAGTGATATGTCAGTTATGATCGTCTCGACGAGCTCTTCATAATGGAGTACTCTAATTCTTCATCTGAGATACTTTTCTTGGATAAAATAAGGATAATCCTGCAATCAAAGTGAAAACACCAACACTCGTGGAACTTGTTAGTTTTAATACCCTACAACTATGCTTTATGATCTTTTCAAATGTTGTTAAGCAATAATTGATAGGTACATTAAAGCATTAACGAGTGTCAACAATGACGACAAACTGGCAATACGAGGAACAGGAGGTTATATAGGACACGCATCAGAGGAACGCGACGCGACCCCGCCGCCAGTTGGGGAACTAGAAGAACACAACTGCATGCACGCATGGGGATGATGCACCTAGATCATCGCTTAGTGGCCCGCTGCTCGTTGGGAAACTAGAAGGACACAACTGCATGCCTGGGGAAGATGCACAGGATCATCGCTTAGTTTCTCTCTGCATTGACCGCATCGCCGGCCCACTGCCTGTTTTTTTCTTTCTACACAGTCTTCTAGTTCTACTGCATCGTGTGATGCATTTTCTGGTTGAGAGCCCCAGACCGAGAATACGAGGAACAGGCCTCTCTATATAACCTCTAGTGTATCTAATGGAGAGATTGCTCGTCGACGCGAATTGGCTGCGGTCTAGGTTTGGACCTTTTCCTTCAAACCCAACCATCGGTGCCTCTAGCGGTGTAGGTAGCAGGAGACAACGGGACCAGACGCAGGCCAGACATAGGGCATTCGCTAACAGAGCACTTAGTGATGCATCGTTCAGCAATTGTCTAGCTGTGCTCGGCATCCTGGATAGCTTGATTGTCCCTCCAATTCCATCCGAAAACTTTGTACTGTTTTGTACTTGTAGAATTTTTCTGGGAATGACAGAAAGTCCGACCACTGGATATTTGATCCTATAGGACAACATGTGAAGGGTTGTCTATTTTGAATGTCGTAGCAATCAGTATGATGCATGTGCGGATGTATGAATAATGCACGTTGGATGCGTATGATATGATGATTATGATTGCATATCATATTATAAACTTTACTTTAACATGGTCATAAATCATCCCATCACTAATGGTACTCAATTTACCAATTATCACAACTCTATTCGAATCATGATAAACACATATCACAGTCAAAGCTTTACACTAAACAACATTCATACAAGCTTCACTATCAATTCACATACATAAAGTAGCAGTCCAGTAATTATATCATAACTGAAGATCTGTAAATCCAATTGACATGAAATAGGACAATCTGGGAAGCTTATGAAATTTCCTACAAAACATCTTGAGACATCAGAACCTGATTCCCAAGTTAGATAGGCCTAAAACAGATAACATCAAGGTCTGGTCCTGACCAATTAGCAAGCAAACAACTCTGCAATCTAATTTCAACAGTCATAACATTCAAATTATTAATCCAATGACCACCAAATTTTAACAGCAGTTAGCTATATCAATTATTCACATTTCTTGTATTCACAAGTTCCCCAAAAAATCAGTTCATCATTAGGTTCTTTAGAGCATCCCTAAATCTGTCCAAACTACTCAATTAAAAGTAGAAAGAAACACTCATAGACTCATAAGCTAAACTGAATGTATAACTAAAGCAATCACACTAACAGATCATATGCATCACAAACTCATTGAAAAGCAACACACATCACTCACATAGATTTATCAAGCCAATTTATGCATATATTTATAATCCAGTGGGACAAGGACATATCGATAGACTACTCAGAAAATCCTATCAAAATTACAGTAGTCTAATCATATCAAACATAGCCTATCGTACAAATTTTAGCTCCATTGCTTAAGTGAATCAAGATACACAAAAATGACAAATGGCAATACTTAACTAGGCATGAAAATACTTTGTACTGTGAAGTTGATCAAACAACATGTTTTACAGTTTTCGTAGCTTCTCCTTAACATAACAAGAGCATAAAAAAATTTCCATGCACACATCTAGCATATATTAGTTACTATGAATTATTTAAGATATATCTTATTAAAGCACATAAATCACAACAACAATACTTTACCTTAGAAGCACCCATGATACTATTTTCACAGCAAGAGAATCACATAAAAATAATAAAAAACAAGAACTATATTTTTCTAAGCTATATTCTATTTACTATGCATTTCTAAAGATATAAGCATTTATCAAGAATAAATAAGTCTATAAAGAAAAGTTCTACAAACTTGCCATATCATATTTTTAATGTATAGATCTGCTCAAGAAAAAACAATTGCAAGTTGAATCACTCAAATATGACCAATATTCGTCAAGTTATGAATTAAACAAGCATTGAACCTATTTGTGAAAATCTATTTCTTAATCAAACCGAAATAGACACTTTGCATAAGATCCGTGTACTTTCCCCGAATTATCCAAGGACAAATCTGAAGTTCTATGTGTCTACGTACTTTGCATAAAAACCCGAGAAGAGTAATCGATTTCTGTTGTCACCCCTGCTCTTCTTCTACCTCTGTTCACGGAGGAGGGAAACGGCGGTGCTCGGTGTCACGGCCGGCCGGCGGGCAGCGAGCGGCGGCGCTGCGCCCGGCGTGGACCTTCACGCACACGGGAAGAGGCTCAGCTCAGTCGAGCCAGCCCGTGGCGACTCGACCACGTGCCTACGGCGAGCGGGCCGCGGTACGGCGACGGCGGCACGGCGCGCCAGCGCGTCGCGGCGCGGACGCGTCGAGCACACAGCGACGGAGCGGAGTAACGGTGCAGCAGCAGTAGAGCAGCAGCGGCACGGTGGGGCGAGGCAAGGGTGTGGCGGCGGAGGTTGGCGCGACGGCTATGGCTGCTCGCGCTGCTCGCGGAGGTGACGAGAGAGAGGGGGAGGAAGAGTGGCAGGCGCGTGAGGGAGTGGAGAGTGATGCGAGGCGAGGCAGAGGAGTGGAGGGTGACGCGGCATCTTCAGCGAGCACGGGCGCGGAGGAACGGCGCGTGTACGCGGTGCTGGCCGACATGTAGCTCGCCACGGCGGTAATTCCTCGAACATGTGGCGAGCGACGACGAGGCCACATTAAGGATGTCAGATGGGCCATTTCTGTGACGATTTAGGCCATGGGTCAAAAATGACATTTGTTCACCAGATGATGCTCTACATTTTTTGTTAAGTGACCCTAGTGAAACTCATGATAGATTATTAGATAATTAGTGCCTAAAACTGCAATGTCAATCTGCTAATGACGATCGACAAATGACTCGCATTTCTCGAAATTGGTCAATCAAATTTGCTCAATTCAATCCCAACTTTTGGGAAGATGTTCTCCAATAAATTATCTACATTATTCATAATTAGACCAACTCAAGTTGTTTAACAAAAATTGGAGAACACGGCATGCCAACCTAATGACGTCAGTTAACCCTAATGACTTAGAAATGTTTTAAGTCAGGAATCAGCCCTCTATTCTGTGTTTTTCACCCCGTTCGAGCATGTTCTAGGAATTTCCGTGAAAGTGAACATAACAACTTTTGTTCCTTATCAAATTATCTATAAAGTTTATTTAGTGATCAAAAGCCAGAAATGAATTTATGAAACACCTTTGAACTTAGACTAGTTAACCCTATGCATAGTCAATCCAACATGTAACAAGCAATTCAAGCATCATATATACATTTATATTCTCATTTTAGCTAATGCACATGACGATGATGCTTATGCCTCATGAAATGAAGGTGCAAATGCATACTTAACATCAGGGATGTTACATCCTTACCCCTTAAGAAAATCTCTTCTCCGAGATTTCAGTCAGGGGTTATTTTGAAAAGCGGTTAACCTCACCAAAACATCGTAGTTAGTTACTTCCTTTACTTTTCCCTCCAATCAGAATCAATGTGATGAAACAGCAAAATAAAGCGGTGTGGCAACATCGCAGGCTAACTATATAGTCACATTCCCTCCAAACAGGACCTAGGACGGTCCAATATTATCTAATCTTATATATACTCCTATAAAGCAAAACCCCACTAACTGTTTCTCTCAACATGCATCCACGACATCCGCATAAACAAGGACTATCATTTAAAATTAACATCCGCTAAATAAAGTTCAACCTCCGCGTATTTGATCATGTAGAAAAGTCTGACCCTGTACATTCTATGGCGTCAAAAAGTATCCTGTTTAGTTTATCCTCGTTATTCAGTGACACTGATTACTGTGTGATTTAATATTTTATGATGCCAACTTTGTAGGAACGAAGGGAAGATAGTACGGTATACTGACGAACTATATCAAGACGAGTTGGGTCAACATAGATCAATGCCACTATGACTAAATGACCTGAGCCACACAACGCTCAACAGAGTATGACCCACCTAATACAGAGTTCAATAAAGGTTAACACAATCATGCAAAATAGATATGTCCATGAACAACGAAAGAACATTTGGTCCCTTGTTTTTAGAATAACACAGTACAACACAGAGATACATCAAATTAAGCTTTATTTTACTTCTCCCCTCAAAATCAACACATGAGCCAACATAGCACACCAGGGATCCTCCGCCGCTACCACTGCCGCACGTGTTGAGGGAGGGGAAACAAAATTCCCATGAGTCACATATCTCTAATTCCATAGATACTAAATGTTCACACCATCTGACCATTTTCATGTCGAGGCACGCATGGAATACTCATTGATCTTATTGAGCTCCTCCTGTTTCTCTTCAAAGGTATGCATGAAATACCCATAGAGCTTATCGAACTCCTCCATATGCTTTTTGCTGAACTCCACTGATTTCAGTCGAACCATTAACATCTCCCTTATCGTTTCATTCAGTTGATTGGGGAGCGCAGGAGAATATTCCTATTTAGCTACAAGCTATTCGCGAAGCATTCTCTCCTGAAAAATCCAAGCAGTAAACATCAACTTAAAGATAGTGGAAGAGGACTTCAATTGAAAATCCAAGAGATTATGGAGTGGACCCTAGAATCAATGAGGCGGATGGTGTCGAGATTGTATTCTTTTGGATCCAAGTGTGCTGGCCATTGCACCCATCCTATTGCTCAGTTGATTGGTGAGTGTGATAGAATATTCCCGTTGAGCTACAAGCTGTTCGCAAAGCATTCTCACCTGCAAAATCCGAGCATATGACCCTGGTTTCCTTGGTGGCTGCGTCGTCATTGGACAAACCGTAGTCGCCATGGTTCGTCGCGCGTCAGATGAGCTAGAAAGGATTTCTCTATCATTAGCCTGTTTAGGTTCATAGGATGTGGCACACCTTTCGTCCTGTGCGTTCCTTGAGGCCCCCGTTGCCGCCGGGCAGCCTACAGCTCTGGGGGAGGGCTTTGACATAGCCCCTATCCTTTCTCCCGTACAGAGGGAACATGTTTTCCCCTAATGAGCCATCAGGACGGGTTTTCGTGAGGTGCCACTGTTTAGGCATGTTACACTCTAACAATAGAGCATGCCTTTTCAGCCTCCTCCGGCCAGCCGTTCACAGGCCTGGGCCTTATTTTCCCTTAGCCCACCATAGACAGTTGTCCCCGGCTGCCTTAGTGGGTCATAGGCTTAATAAACCGATCCTTTGTTAGGAGAAAATATTTCCCCGCGATATTACATCAGCTCAAAATGTACATCTTAGAGGAGGTTTTTGAGGAACTCGAGAAGGTGAAATATGTCAGCTTAGGTAAGCATGGTGCAAGAAAGACTCCCAAATCAAAACATGCTTTGAATAATTTACTATACTTGGACCAGAGAAACTATAGTTATCAATTATTCTAATTAATTATAAAAAATATGGATCTAAATCTAAAAATGTTATACTAAAAGATACCATATTATATATACACTGTGTGAACCTGAGTCTTAAAAAATAATTTTTTATTTTATGATTTTTCAAAGATTCTGTAAAAATAAATAAAAATAAAAATATAAAACTACCTTCAAAACCGCTCCAAGGAGGCTTTAGGAGGAAAAATGTGTGTGGTCTGAACAGTGGAGGGATTCGGTTTGTCTAGAATTGAAGGATAGAAAAAGGCAAAGTTGAGAGAGAAAAACTAGATTTTTTTTTTGTATCTAGACTAGACTAGACTACTCCCCCACTCCCTCATGCGATAAGATAGCACCCTGTGGGCCAAATTCTCCCATGGAGTAGGTCTTCAACCTGGCCCAAGAATCCCAATCGAACCTAGTAGCCCCTGCCGAAGTGCCGAGTGCCCGCGCACCCCCACCCAATCACTCTCAAGCGCCCACGCCGCGTCCGACCGTCGCCGCCTGCCGCCTCCCGCCTCATGACTCGGTGGGGGCTGGTCTAGCAGGCCCTTCGGTGGCGGCTTGCACTCATATCCGTGCCCCAACCAGCAGCAGCCCCCTGCTGCCCCTATCCCCGCAAGCGCAACTGACCTCCAACTTCTCTTCTTCTCCAACCTCTAGGATCTGGAACTGGAATTCAGGACTTCTGGAGCTTTGCAAGTAGTGTATTTGAATCTGATTATTCGATTTTGATTTTCGAATATGTGATGACTGTCAATGTCAATGCCCGTAGCATGCATGCTATAAATACACAGGCTTACTATTGCTTTTTTTACATCTTGCTTATGCAATCCATTGCTTAATTGTGCAGGCCTGTAATACCCAAGTGGTTTCACTATATGATATGCTTAGTAAGGTTTTTAGTAAATGTAGAGCAATGGAAACTATTCATACTATGTTTACAAAGCTTTGCTGCCGAAAAATTTGGACAGGTATGGTAGAACCATTTGAATCCTTCACCTTTGCAGCAGAATTTAATGTAACTTATAAATTGCTATGCAGCAGAATTTAATGTAACTTATAAATTGCTATTGCAAAAACAAGACATGATCTCTTATATCTACTCATGCAAAAACAGACCAATCTGTTGGTCACCGCTCTTAAAGTCTTAATCACACCCTCCTTACTACCTTCAGTTTCCTCCAGGTGAAAACAGAGGTGAGGCCCTCTCCTCTTCTCCTGCTGGTTTCCTCTCCCCGCCATGCAAAAATAACAGAACAAATTACTTATTCCTTCAGTCCTTTGGACCTGGATCCATAATCTCACAATTCCACTCTCTGTGTTCCGTTCTTAACTATCTATTGAAATGCATTGTAAAGAGCAGCTGCTCCCATGGCGAGCTACATTGTCCTCCTGCTGCTCACACGCCCTACCTTTGCATGCAAAAACAACAACCCTCGATGTTTATTGTTCTTCCTTTATGCCCTCCCTAATTCGGAAGAGTAAAGGACATACATACTCCACTCTCTCCATTCTGTTTCTGCATGCATACATGCAACAGAGGTGCACCTATCTTCTAACCTCCCTCCCTCCATCACGCACAGCAGACGGACACCCACTTCCCTGGTCACCATCCTCTCCTATGCCGCCCCTCCTCTTTCCCCATCAAAACTTATACCAGCAGTAATTCTTCCTCCCTTAATTCCCTGGCTGACACGTCTATTTAGTCCAAATTCTATCCTCTCCAATTGCACGCATACAGTCCTATTTTCTCCTCACTCCCTCACGCTGAAGCAGGACAGCAGTTCACTACTTCACGTTCATCTTCTTCCCTCCTCCCTATAAATTGGAAAGCCAGTGCTGCTCAATCCATTTTGCCGCTGCATTCGTCGTCCTCGAGCTCAAGGACGCAGATGGAGAAAGCCACCACCACTATGTCTTGGGTACAGAGCAAGATGATGCTGTGCACTCGTCCTCTTCGGTTCAATCTCGCTATTCCTCTCCCATGTCTCATTCGATCCTCTTTTGCACATCAAGGGACAAGGGATCATCATTGAGTTCGGTTCATCACAGGCCATCTTCAACTGCTGTCCACCATTAAGAAATAGATGCCACTGTGTACTCCCTGGCAGCAGCATCTCCCAATCTCCCGCAGGCTACGCCGTGTTGCTGCAACCCTGTGTGGATGTCACCTCGGTGTTCCTCTCTATCATTCTGAACCAGCAGCACCGCCCCACTTACCGCCGACGTGTGGAGGCTGTCTCGCCACCAAGGTTTCGTTATCGGAAATAAAATTTTATTGGAGGTCATGGATAAATTTCATTATCGCCGCCAATTGTTGATGCAGACAGCCGTTAGTCTAATCTTCTGCTCCTGAAATTTTGCAATGTGAGAACCCACATACCCCTCTCTATTTTATATGTTGATGTCTATCTCAGTTTTGGAATTCATAGTTCAAGTAAGGTCGATCTCCGACGAGGATTTTCCTTTGTGAATATTTTGCTGTTTCCCATCCACTGTTTTGTCATTTGGCATGCAAGTTCCTAGAAGTAGGCCACTCCATTTGTCAATTCCTTTGAACTACATGTATACCTTATAATTGTTCATTTCTGTGCAAAATTTCATAGCCATATCATCAATTCCGTCCTTACTCTCCCTGTTGTCCTGGCACACGCCATTGGATGTGCAAAATCCAAATTCCCAATCCAGTCGACCCTAGCACTCCCTTCCTCCGACCTACGGCGTGCTGTGGTCCCACAACGCGTCTGCGCTGACCATGCCGGACACCCGTCATATCCATAGCTACTGGCCTGCTGCCTGCTATGCATTTGCTGTTGCCGACGAACTGCTCGTCGCAGCCCGCAGCCCAGTGACAGCTGGCAGGTGCCACTGCACCGGCACGCAGCGGCCAGGAAGGCTCTGCAGCCGTGGAGGATTCTAGAAGCCGTTATTTCTTTAATACTTTCTCCGTTCCAAATTATAATTCATTTTAATTTTTTTGGTACATGTATTTTATTATGTATCTAGACATATTATTTATCTAGGTATATAGTAAAATATATGCACCAAAATAGTCAAAACGAACTATAATTTGGAACGGAGGGAGTAGAAGGCTAATGGTATGTCTCCTCATAATTGCGTGATTTTTTAAATGTATTACTACAATATAATTTGTATATTACACAGTATGTCACTAACTCATTTGTTCTTCAAATTTATAGGTTTGTTAGTTCTAGATTTATTGGATATATTTTGGTCTTTAATTTAGACATTTATTCTTGTTCGGTTGGTCTTTGTTGAACTAATAAACTACTATCTTTAAATGCGAGGAACCATTATCAATCAATGTTTAAATTTGCCATAGATAGCATGTGAATGCTTGCCATGTCATTAAAATGTTGTGTCTGTGATGTGCCCCACCTAAATTTCTATTCAAGTTCTACCACTGTAAAACAATTATACATATAGCTTTTATGTGCAAACTTCTTGTCTTGCACTCAAATGACAATACCAAATATTTTTGTACATCTCTTATGTGCATTTTTTTATAAATACACAAAAAATATCTTTTATTGGAAATTAATTAAGCTAATAATATACAAATAATTCTGCAACATTTACAATAACTTCCACTAATCCCATTATATAGATATATGTATATGTTTCTGTTCTTCATGGAATTCCTTGTGTCCCTGACCTATTTAAGAAGGCATCCGCCATCTCCACTGGTTTTCCACTTGCTAGGAATCTCATGCAGATTGGAGGATCCACATTAAAGAAGCCTAATAATGATGATGGTAGATACCATATTCCATCTCCACATACTAAGCCTGCTGCAACTGCAGATGACAATAATTGTGCACTTTGTCCATTTACCTTGGTCCATATTATTAACAATATTGAACCAAGAGCAAAATCAATGGTGAAGGTAGGTCCAACGAGGAACGGTAGTGCTATTGCTGTCATACAAGGGATGTAATGTTGCACTTTCCAAGCTTTTCTATGAGACACCAATCTGATTGTTTCAAGAGCTATTGTTATGAAGATGGTGATGAAACAAAATGTGAAGCAATGTTTAGGTAGCTCCTTTACTCCTCCGGTACTAAGTAGGGCAATGGCACGATACACTGCTGCTCCAGGGCATGGGTATATTGAATTCTTTGTTCCAAGGGGGGGAGATTTTTTGGCATGTGCTTTGAAGAAAAGAAAGATGAGTGGGTTGATAATAGAAGCAATTAGTACACCATAAATATGCCCTGCAACTACAAATCTTGGAGAAGTTAGTGTCATATAACCAGTCTTGAGGTCTTGCATTGCTTGGCAACAAACATTAAGGGATATCAATGCTAGACCGCAAGCTGCAAGGCCAGCAATAACTGCACCAGGTTTGGCGATCCATGCTGCTATAATGAAAAGTACGACCTTACAATAAGTTGGTGAAACTGTCCAATCTGTGAGTCCTGTCACGTATGTATTGCTGAAGAAGAAAACTAGAAATATGGTGATGAATAATGTGGCTACATGATAGAACTTAATTTGATGGAAGATCCAAGGGTAAATAATTGAACACATTATCCCAAATGCAATGTATCCAACCACTCCTCCAATAATAGGGATATGATTACCAAGAAAAATCTCAAGCCTTTTACGATCATCATAGTTAAGACTGGGTTGTTTCAAGATATACTTAGACATCCCTGAATCATTTTCTTTCCTTTTGTTGTAGAGGTCAATTAACAATACAGTCATGAGGGTAATGAAGTTATAAATTCCCTCAGTGACGACCATAGTTAGCCCCATGAAAACCTACCATAAGAAAGAGTTAGTCTTGCTTTGCCATGAAATTATTACCAAATGAATCGTGACATTTCTAATACAATGGATACAATGTATAATGTATGTATTTGTAAATACCTACACATGGATTATACATCCATTAACAACTGACTTGCTTTTACCTAGCTTAAACCTAAAGTCTAGGTTTGATATATGTAAACATGCGACATGTATGAAAAAATGGGCAATTTCTTAGTTTTTGTTTATCTTATTATCATATTCCTAAAAGTTTCTTTTAATTGCATCAGTTTTGAAATATAGTGTTGATAGAGTTAATTTAGGAATTATGCAATTTCTCCAGAACTATATATACATGTGTCTAAATGAAGTGATTTGGAGTAATTTAACTATTTGAAATAGTAAAAAAATTCCAAACAAAATTTACTTGCTAACTATACTGAGCACCATCTAAAGTGAGCCCCTCAATCTAAATGTACTTTCATTTTTTTGTGAAGGCCCTAGAGTAACTAAAACATATTTGTATCTATCCAAGTTATTGAACTCCACAACCACATGACTTAAAGGAAGGTTTAGTGAGGAACTAAGGATAATAAGAAATCAGTGGGATTTAAATGATAGCTAGGGCTAGTAGAACAAAGGTTGTTGATCAGGACATCTACATGTAATTCACAACCAAGAGAACATAGGGGTTATTGGCAAGTGCTTCAATTTTTAGTATATTTCTTGGCTACAACATTAGATAAGAATTTGAATTAGTTGACTATGTGGCTTTTCATATCACATTTTCCAGGGATTTATTCTTCTTAGAAATATTATCGAATGTGGTTTGCTCTCCACTATTACCACTTGGATGATTAAAAATAGATCGCAATGAATAAATCTTAACTAGGCACAAATCAAGGGCAATTAACACTACTACAAATCAATTTTAGTAACCTTTGCCTTCTATAATTTCAAAAGTGGGAATTTTGATCTAACACCTCATGAAATCTTGGGCACAATAGGCAAAGTCCACCATTGGAAAAAATAATTTCTATCAGTAGTAAATTTAAGAGGCCTGCCTCTAAAAATAGGCCTATTTTAGAGGTTGATTTCATAAGAAACACACCACAAGGATAGAGGCCAACGCCATTTACTAAAGCCTAAGTATACAACACTCTCCCTAGGCCTCTTTGTCAATTACTACCCAGTATCTCTTAATAAATTTTCTCTCTCCATTGATATACTCTCACCATAATGCCTTTCTATCTCCATCATCCTATATGTCCCATTGAGGAAGACACTGACGGTGTCAAGAGCCATGAAAACTCTATGAATTCCATGTGTGAGTGTTCCCACTTATTCCACTTTTGCAATGTATCGGGCAACAACTCTCCACCTCCCATCTAGGCAAACCTTTAGGGACCATTTGGGGACATCTAATCCATTGTGTTTATTCTCTCCCCCCTTGTCACTAGATTTGAACAACCTTGCACTAGAAGAATTTCTAACTTTGATCCCACCCAAACAATTTGTATGTGCTGGAACAAGGGACCAGTGGTGTACATGAATATGTACTACCTTAGTGGTAGGACAAGATATAGTTTTTTACAACAGTAGGATAGGATATAGTTAGCATCGATGCACTGGCACCTTTATGCAACCAATAGCTCACTATGACTTATGGACAGTAGGATAGGATATAGGTGTTCTAGGACTACCTCCACAACAGTGTGTCAGACTACACAAACAATATGCACTACATACTCATCAACAGCTACAACAACTTCAGTAACAGATCTCCAACCTTCACTATTGAGTATGGTGGCGGTGTTTCTCCGAATGTGATAGTGACATTGTTGTTTTTTTGTTCTTTTCCAATTTCATAAGGTTAGGGAATACTTCAAAGTCGGCTGAATCCACCATCTTAAATATTAATTAGAGGAGCTGATACTTTTTGTCTAGTCTATAAAAGAATTTTGTAGTAGTGCACCAATTAAGTTTTCTTCATCCTAGTATTGGATGCACTCAATAGGAGTTTGTGTAAATCCATATATGGATCAAGGATAACCACAACCACTTAGTTTTATTATTGGTGATTGATTACTATAGATCACACATTTGGAGCATGACATAGAATTGGATTTGCAATTTAGAATTTATTTTAAAAGTGTGATCTTCATGAACAATGTCATGAAGATAAATTGGAGTATTTCTGAGGGGAGGAGCTCAAGGGAATTTTTCATTATCCGGTGATGTAAATGTTTCTGTCAAATTTAATGTGACATATAAAGGTATGTGGATTTTGACCCGCTACTATTCCATATATAAATGTTGGTTAGTGTTGTTAACATGCCTACAACTAAGTACCCATAAAAACATGTATCCCTTTCTTTTGTTGGTGACATATGAACCTGTCACATGAAGCGAAACTCACTTTGCTCAATTTTACATATTTATCACATCCAATCTTCTTTGTTTAACCTTCGAGCACATTAAATTCTGTAATTTTATATTAAATGTCCATAACCATTTGCATCCCCTGGCTACTAAAACAGTACTGTTTGTTTATTTGGCAATTAGCCTTAATTTGTCCTGTTTATTGATTTTATTACCTAAATATTCATTGAATTAAAATTAGAAGTCTGCCATTTTGTCCTTGTATATATATGTTGTCACTCATTAGTATATGATACATATGGTTCTTTAATATGGTAGGTAAACTATTGTTACTTGTGCCCCAAAAGAGTAGCTAATTTTTAATTTATTTCTTTGTGATAGAATAGCTCACATGACCAAAAGAGTGAAAAAGATGTCTAATTTAGTAAATATTTTGATGTTATTTGTGCATACTCTATGTGATTTAAATAAATATTATGTTTGGACTAGAAGGAATGAAGTTATTAGTTGCTTGTATTGAAATCAAGTTGCAGTTATGCCAATGAAAATGACGTGCAATTATGAGCATCAAACACAAAGAAAAGCTAGATCTAGGAAAAGGTAATGGAATTTTATAACTAGAATATTAGAACTTTCACTAATGTGCTACAATTATTGCGTAATCCAAGTGTTGTGGAGTTCTAGATGCATAACCCCACCTAGCATACTTTCTGAAAGAAAGAATGGTCACCCAAGTCATCTTCCCTAGCAAAGGCTTGAATTTACCTCCCCTTGTCTAGAAACAAATTTACTTTAAATAGTTGTGATAGTTCAGATGATATTGAACTAGTTTATGTATAGAACAATAGCTTTTATTAGAAGTAGGATATAACAAGTATAGGGGCAGTTGGGCCATACGGCCATCCCATGAAAGGCATGTGGCCAGCCCGCGCGCTGCTGTTGCCACCGTTGCCTCCATGTCAAGTTAAATTAGGGTTAAGCCGCTTAGGGGCTAAGTGATCCTTGGCTATAAATACAAGGCATATGTAATCAAACTAAATCAATAATAGAAGTTGCCACAAGGTACTTATTTCATCTCACTAGCTCTTGGCTCTCTCTCTTTTCTCCCTAACCCTAGCTGCCAGGGTGCCTCCACCATGCACGCTGCCTATGTCGTCGCCCAAAACGCTGCCACCAGTCACTACTGATCTCCGTAAACTTCGCCGAAAATTCTACCAATTGGGCCCCGAGTGTAACACTTGTTACATCTGGTATACGGAGTTAGCTAGCTACGATCCATGGTTGCCACCACCGCCATGAATGTCGATGACATCTACAACGACATCCAAGCCCTACTCACAGGTGCAGTTAAGGAACTCAAATTTTTTTCCTGTAGCATGAGAACAAGGTTCAGATCAAATCTAATCTGGACACCACCATGAACCTCGACGGGGAGATTGCTACGTTGGATCAACACCTCGCGGCCAAGGAGATGGAGATCTTGCGCATGCACTTGTGGCCACACCACCAATGGCCACCCTCGTCACCAACACCCCAATGATGTCATCATCACCAAGGTCCAATCAAAATTGGATCTGGAGGAGACGATCAAGGAGGAGATAATAATCTTCTCCACCAACAACACGACGGGAAGGACGTCAGCAGCGACACCCACCAACTGTTCGATGGCATGCCCACCCAAGCAAAGCGTCGTCTCATGGTGCCATCGCGTGCCAACGACGACACCTTCATCAAGCTGCCCCCCAACGATCGCGATAGCAGCGCGCTGTCGCGCGATGTCATCACTGTCAGCACCAAGGAGCCACCAAGGTTGCAGCGCGAGGACGCGCTGCGTGGAAAAGGGTGGAGTGATATAATAAGTATAGGTGTAGTTGGGCCATACAGCCAGCCCAGGAAGGGCAAGTGGCCTCCCCGCGCGCTGCCGCCTCGGCCCACGCACCGTCGCCGCTGTCGTGTGCCACCATTGCCACTGTGTCAAGTTAGGCTTAGATCGCTTAGGGGCTAAGTAATCCTTGGGCTATAAATATAAGATATATGTAATCAGATTGTATCAATAACAGAAGTAGCCGCAAGGCACTTATTTTAGCTCTCCAGCTCTTGGCTCTCTCTCTCCCTAACCCTAGCCGCCAAGGCGCCTCCGCCACGCACACCGCCTACGCTGTGTCGCCCTCAACGCCGCCGCCTGTCACCGTTGTTCTCCATCAACTTCGCCAAAAATTCTGCCAATTGGGCCCCGAGCGTAACACTTGTTACATAGGATTTTAACATTGGATTATGCATGTATTGTAACAAAATAGTTACATAGAAATTGGTACCGGTACAGTTTTGATAGACAACTGAGCCTTGTTTTTTTACGAACAAAGCTTAAAGATTGACATATGTATACATTATTCAAGGGTACCTTATATCTGTTAATTCCATCCAAAGATGATGGATTTTGGGTGTAATACCATTGTCCTCTTTTACTTTCAAGAAAAGGATATATGATTCCTCCAGAGATGACGCCCCCAAAAAACAACCCAAAGTTCACAACATGTGGAACAATCATACCAAGATCAACCCATGATGTAGAGAAATCAAAATAGAATCTGTAAATATAAAACACATGTTAGTACTTTTCATACTGTGCTTGTAAATATTAAATTTTTTGAGATTATCTTGTAAATATTAATGCTACATTGTAGGAAACCCTTTTGTGCTCCCATATGTAGTTATTTCCATGTTTGTTACGTCACAACCAAGGGGTGCATTTTTTTTTGGATTTTGAAAAGATTTTATTGACTCACAATCATTACATCGAGTTGATATAACTTATGTATCTAGCTCAACATATGCTTTATATCTATGTTGTAGTTCACTAGTCCACTGGAGAGTATGTCAGCCCTGTGGTATATGTAACAGGCAACCACTTCCTGCAGCCCATAATAAATAAGTTTGTAAGGTTTAATGTGTGCCCCAAAAAACTAACATTCTATACAACACATGGAACATTATTGTTTCCTAATGTGGAAGCTAATTATTGATGTATGTAGACGATAACTGCCAAATCCGACGATAACTGCCAAATCCAAGAGATGTCTTCCGGGAAAGGAAAAGGGATGAGGGTACATGTGTCTTTCACCAACGCCCATAAGCTATTATGGGACAGGGGGAGTTTATAAGTCTATATGGAAGTAATACAATGGTGTGTTAGAGCTTTTAGCTTTCTACGTTTCTAATAGTTTTCTTTGGAATGAGATAGAATGTGTGTATCAGCATACGAAAGGTGGATAATAAGTTAGTGAACAATGGAAAGTGGTCATGTATTAGTGGTGTATAGAACCAACTATGAACATGCATGTGTACGTCAAGGAATTAGAAGAAAAGTGTAGCTTTTATTACAAAAAATGCATTTCTATGACATGTCATTGGTAGGAGGAAATTAATTGCAAACAGTCGGATATGATACTTATTATAAAATAATCTGAGTTAAAGTCACTATATTTTCATTCAGTAAGGACAACAATAAAGTAATAAAAGAAATTAGTAAAATCAAATATTGAAATATGGTAACGAACAGAAATAGCCATAAAAGATATTGCAGTTATGCAAATGAGCCCTAGTTAATGGAATATTTCATTCTCGCTTTAATCGCCTAGTCATTGGATAGGTCAAAAGGGATATTCAATTATAATCGATTTCATACCCTACTAGACCCAATGTAGCAACCACGGGTGCTTCTAATGTTATGATCAATGGTATGTCTCCAACAATTAAAAGGAACTCTCCTAAAGTTTTATCGCCATAATTATTTTTATTGATGTAAGCTTCCAAATCATCAGCAAAAGTGAAATAACGTGATTCAGATCAGTGCAAGTTTATTTAGTTGATTTGTTTATTATATTTTATTTTACAATCATCACACATGTGGCTTTCATGATGTTGGACCTACTACCCATTATTAACTTGTCAAGTTATACACATGTTTCTTCTAAGTGTTAAATAATATACACAGATCTTTGTGGTAAATTTATTACTATGGACACGGACCTTTGCCTTAATCTTGAGTTAACACCAAGACAATATACTATTAGAACAAACGAAATTCTGCCCTTGATATTTATTGGATTAAAAATTGAACTTTACTCAGTGCCCCTATTCAAACATTTTAGTGCCCCTATTCAAACAGTACCCTTCTATATCATAAAAAGACATTTCATAGTATAAAAATTCATATTTACTGTTGTAGAAATTCTCTAGCTACTTTGTCTTTGTTGGTTCAAATTTTTATTCTAGACAACACAAAAGAAGGATGTGTTCTTATTTTAATTTATTTACTAATTAGATGCTATCATCATCATGATTAATGATTATTGGTTAATGGCAAGTAACATTATAATACCTACCAAATTTATGCAACTATTTAAGGCAAAAACTATTTTGTCCAATCCCTTATATTTCAGTACTTTTTCTAATGCTCAAATATCTTACAAAATTAAGAGAGTACATCTATATAATCACAGATAGAATTAAAGCTCCAAGGCGAAGCCACACAGTTTTCCAAATTATGCTCTGTAGTTATATTTCTACGAAGCTACCATCAGTGAATATGCGAACAATTATTTGTGATTTCATGCACACGATCACAAATAAAAATTGCGGAGGAAATAAGCTTAATAAATTCCCCACCTACGCTTATGAAGTTCTAGCCCAAACGTTGGGAAGACCTGAAATCCACAACTATCACCTCCGGTATAGAACCATTGGAACACAGACCAAGAAATGCTTCCGAGAAATGCTTTCAGTAAAGCGCGAACCTGCAACCTGAACAGATGTTAGTGCAGCTACCCTAAAGAACAAATAAATTATGTCACTTACGTTTTCAGTCAGAAAGGCTAAACTTTACTTTGCTACATATGCTCCTTGAGGGGTATGGAAACTGTTTATAAGGTGAGCCACAACTGAGCCTGTTGGAAATAGCAGTTTGTAATCAAGGATTATGACCTATAGTGAGAAGGAAAACGGTAAGTGGAGTGTCATTATGTCCACAAGTAAAAAACTAATTTTCACATTTCCACGATTACAAATATTTTAATAAAAATGCTTAAATGCTGAAAATAATATTTGGTTCACAAATTACCTTGTACTTCTATGTTTGCTAGGATTCTTATATTGGCTACATTCATAATAAGCCTCTACAAATATATGGACCATACAAGGACCATGATTTGATAAGACTATTGACTGCTACAGTTCCATTTAACAGGCAATTAGTAACTTCGTGAGGCTGATCATCAAACACTAAACGCTATATATGAAGCTAGACTAAACTTCATCTCGGGTTTGTTACCTCATGCCGATGACACATCACTGTTTTTAGAGGATGACCCTCATTATATTAAGGCTTGTTTAGTTAACATTCCCATTTGCTTGTTGTCTATCATCAAGTTTCTTATAATTGAAAAATACAGGATGAATAGTCCTAATATGTTCTGTTACCCAGATTCTTTACAACAACAACAACAACATAGCCTTTTGTCCCAAGCAAGTTGGGGTAGGCTAGAGATGAAACCTAAAAGAGGCATAAAAACAAAGAACACATAAATGGTACAAGAAAAAGATTACGGTTCAGGCACGTTAATTACTAGTCTTCAAGCGCTCCTATCCATAGCTAAATCCTTAGGGATATTCCACTCCTTAAGGTCTCTCTTAACCGACTTGTCTCAAGTCAGTTTAGGTCGACCTCTACCTCTCTTTACATTATCGACCCGCTTTAGAACTCCACTACGCACCGGTGCCTCAGGAGGCCTCCGTTGGACATGGCCAAACCATTTCAATCGGTGTTGAATCAATTTTTCCTCCATTGGTGCCACCCCAACCCTATCCCCAATATCGTTGTTCCGGACTCTATCCCTCCTTGTGTGCCCACAATACCATCATAACATACGCATCTCTGCTACACTCAATTGCTGGATATGTCGTCTTTTTGTAGGCCAACATTCAGCACCGTATAACATCGCCGAACGAATCGCTGTCCTATAAAACTTACCTTTTAACTTCTGAGGCACCCTTCTGTCACAGAAGACGTCTAAAGCTTGATGCCATTTCAACCAACCGGCTGAAATTCTATGCCTAACATCTTCATCAATGTCACCATCCTTTTGTAGCATCGATCCTAAATACCGAAAAGTATCCTTTTGTTACCCAGATTCTTTCACTTCATATTTTAGAAAAAAAGGGTTTTGCGGGCTGCAAAGGCTGCTTCTATGGCAGGTGGATGATTGTAGGAGGATTTGTTTCTAGGAGGATCACTGGTCTCTAGCTTGGCTACTCAATTTTGGCCTTTGTATGTGACCAATGAGCAACGAGGCAAATGCATTAGAGTGAGGTGGGAGGTTTTAGAACTTTCTTTCAGAAGAACTGTCCCAGAAACACCGATGCATTTATGTTATGAACCTTTGGTGGTGGTCGAGAGTTTAAGTCTCCTGAATGTCAATGGAGAATTTTTGCTCCTGTGATTAATCATATAGGTGTTGTACCTGCTTATGTGCATGCATATTCATGTGGCTGTTAGCTAAAAACTTATTGCTATATATAGATAATTAAGCAAAGCATAGAGAGGTCATGGATTAGTCTTGTTTGTTCTATAAGGAAAAGGAGTCATTTATTCACTTGTTCTTTGATTGATGTGTAGCTAAAAGATTTTGGACTATTGTTTTTGAGGTGTTACATCTAAATGAGGGCTGTGATTTCGAGCTTATTGTCTCTTGTTGGATTGTGAATAAAAAGCATGCAAACTTTTAATACTATTAGTTCTTTACTGCTTTGGTGTTTTTAGAAATGATGGAACAAAATGTCTGTCGAGGGCGAGTTTTCGACCACCATGGAGAAAAGTTTACTGTGATATCGGATTATCAGGAATGTTAAGATGAATGCTAATGTTAAGTCGGGAGGTTGGATGGAATCGTTTTGTGCAGTAACTAGAGAGAAAAGTATGTCGGTGCTACAAACCGATAGTGTTGAGTGCTCTGTCAGTACTGGTGCATAAGAACCAGTAGTGATGTGAACCCCCACATCACTGCTAGTATGTCACCCCCGGTTTAAAATCTGATAGTGATAGGGATTAGGCAGCAGCATTGATGTGATCGGCTGAAGTAGTGACCCCTTATCTATTCCCAACGTAAATGGGTAATGTTGTTTTTTCTTTGGAGCAGCCAGCCCATAACCAATTATGTCGTGAATGGACCGGCGCCATACAATGTTGTTCCTGCCCACCTCCAAGCACTAAACTGTTCCTTCATGCGCTGCGCAATCAACCAAACAAAAAAGGGTATCCACTGCACTGCAACTGTTGGCGCAGGGATTGCATTGCCATTGTTGTTGCTAGTCCAAAACCAAACAGAACGGCAGATCAACCACCAAGAATCGACCGCAAGGCCTCAGGGACCATGCAGGACTCGAGGGAAGGAGATTGACCTCTCGGCTTGTGTCAGGTTGAAGCTGTTTGAGTTGCAATGATGAATCTGCAATGCAATCAGCTTAAGCTGCGGGCATGCCTAAACTCTTGGACTAATGGTACGCTTTATGTCAATCTAAAGTGGGGGGAATCGAATCTTTTCTCTAAAAATCATTATAGTTGAAATATAGCAGTGATCTATGAATAATGGAGGATAAATTACCTTTACCATGGGTATCATTGCCATTATTCCCACCATAGCAGTGAAGAAAATTAATAACCCATATCTTCTCATTGGTACATCCTCAATAATGTCTTCTTTGTCTGGATTTTCACTAAGAGATTTTGCTAAGTCAGAAGTCATTGCAACGAGGTACGTTGCAAAACCACCTAGAAAGAAAGGCCAAATTAAAATTTGATCACTTTAATTTGAATGGTAAAAATAATTGGCGCAATGCATGCAAACAAGTAGACAAAAAACACATTTATAAGAAGAACATGGAGGCCTCTATAATGGCAGAACATTATACATATATATACTTACTTGCACTGCTACGTTAACGCATGTGATGACACTGGTCTGGAGGAAGACATTCTCCTGCCGGGTGAATGGGGCTGCAGCTATACCGCAGCGCCGCAGCAGGGACATGAGGCTCTTGAGGGTGACGAAGCAGAGGATATTTGAAGGCATGTTGAATGCTCCAACGAGCCCAACAATCATGTAGATCCGTATAGACACCATAGAGAATATGAACGCATACACCACCGCGACGGCTATGGATCGCAGTGTCACCAGCCCCCAGAACCCAGGATATGGCTGACCCTCGAATGCCTTCTCCACAGAGGGTGCCGACTCTCCAATTGTGGCATCCATGATGATGAGGCTTGACCTCCAGCCGTAGAGCGCAAGCTCCCGTTGTGCTATCGCTAGTGTTTCTGATTACTGATAGAGGACGATCGAAGAAGTTAATTTAGTAAGGAGATGGGAGGGGGATGCATGGGGTTGGGAGAGTCGAGAGGTTGAGAGGTAGTATAGCCAGGCCAAGAGTAAAAATAGAATTTCTAGCAGACGATGGTTGGAGGATACGTGGTAGGTGGGCACACATGAGTTTTGTTTCGAATAACACAAGTACAAACAAAAATACTACCAGAAAACGGCGATTTGCCGAGTGCAAAAAAACTTCGCCGAGAGCAATCCGTCGGGCACTCGGTAAAGATATCCTTTGCCGAGTGCCCGACCAGGAGGCAAAGATAAGCGCTCGGTAAAGAAGTCTTTGCCGAGTGTCTGGCACTCAGCAAACTATGGCCGTCGGCAAAGAATGTCGGCTTGAGGACGTCCGGCCATCGTCAGCCTTTACCGAGAGCCTCTCCGTTAGGTTCTCGGCAAATTTTTTTCCCGCCCAGTTTGACACAACGATTTTTTTTTAAATTCTATGCCGGCGGCCCGGCAACTGCACTTGGCAAAGTGCAACCTTTGCCGAGTGTCCAGACTTGGCTCTCGGCAAAGGGTTGTCTTTGCCGAGTGTCCTAGCTGGCTCTCGATAAAATAATTTTTTTGCTTTTTTTCAAGCCATTTTTTTTGTGAGGCCTTTATACAGTAAAAAAGCCCTATTTTAAAATTTGGCCCATTTTGATTTTTTTGCTATATTTAGTTGATTTATTTCGTTTCGTTGAATTTTTTTTCACATAATTCAAATTTGAACTACAGGTGCATGGAATATTGGAACTCAGCGATTCAAAAAATGATAGTCATGATATTTGGTGTATTTTGAGGCCGTATGCAGGATCTCACATGAAATCTCGACGTTCTCGTTGACGTAACATGTTGAGATACGTGCGGGAGAAGTGATTTAAAATTATATAAAATACAAACTGAAAGCATCTAGGCCCCTTAATGTGGTTTCGATGATTGATGACAATATTTACCATAACTAACGTGTGTTTTGCAGAAACATTGGTAAGTTAGGTTATGGTGATGGATACCGTGGGCAATACAGGTTTCATGCTCCCTTGACGATGGAAATCGTTTCGGTTTTCAAAGGATGGACGACAAGGTCAAGAATGGTTAGTTCCGATCGTCCATGGTGTTGGGTGACGTCAGATTAGTCGTTAGGACTTTGTTTTTCCTTTGGCCGTACTATTAAGGGAGGTGCAAACGGGTAGCTTGACCTAGATAAGTCTAATGGTTTAGGTGTGATGCACACTTGTGAAACTTAGCACTAGATAACTACAAAAAGGCCCTAAGGTACGTTGGAGTTAAAGCCGTTCATAAAGATCGTCGAATTCGAAGTGGAACGATTGTTTTAGCTGCACCGGACGCTGGACCGAATAGGACCGGACGCGTCCGGTCTATTCATTTGCGTGTGCAGCAGAGTGTTTGAACGCACCGGACGCTGGGACAGTGAGTCCGGTGGTAAGCACCAGACGCGTCTGGTTCAACGCTGAAAATGATAACAGACCGGACGCCGGCCCGGACGCGTCCGGTGCTACACCAGACGCTGTCCAGAAGCTATGTTTTCAGACCGAAACACCGGACGCGTCCGGTGTAACTCACCGAACGCGTTCGGTGGGTACATAACGGCTAGCTGAGTTCGTTCGCGTATTTGAAAGATTGAACAGACCGGACGCGTCTGGTGCTGGGGACCGGACGCGTCCGGTGACCCCGAAAATCGTGGTTTGGAAGGTAACGGTTGGATTTGGCCCGTGAGGCTATAAATACATCTCCTACCCCTCCATACCAGTTGTCTTGCCTATTTTCTTCAGCTGAACAACCTCTTTAGTGTCAAAAGAGAGCAAGAGCCCTAGTGAGGTGCTAGTGATTTGAGAATCCATTGATTAGCACTCATTAGTGATTCAAGAGTAGCAAGTGTGCATCCATCGTCTCATTAGGCTTTGCGAGGTCAAGTGAGAGCTTGTGCTTATTACTCTTGGTGATCGCCATCACCTAGACGGCTTGGTGGTGATTGGGAGCTTGGTGATCATCCAGCGAAGCTTGTGGATGACCCAACTCAAGTTGTGAGCGGTTCCGGCGATTCACCGCGACAGAGTGTCAAAGAATCAGCCCGAAGAGAGCACTTGGTCCTTGCGCGGATCAAGGGGGAGCTATACCCTTGCGCGGGTGCTCCAACGAGGACTAGTGGAGAGTGGCGACTCTCCGATACCTTGGGAAAACATCGCCGTGTTCCTTGCCCCTTTACTTTCCGCATTTACTCTCTAGCATTTATATTTCCGCAATTTACATTCTTAGAATTGCCATGCTAGATTAGGATTGGAACTAGGGTGCAAAACTTTTCTTGGTAGAATCCTTAGGAACACACATAGGCACATAGGGTGAAATGGGCTAATAGGTTTTAATTCCGCAAGAAATTTTAGAATTAGCCCAATTCACCCCCCTCTTGGGCATCTTGATCCTTTCAAGTGGTATCAGAGCCGAGTTGCTCTAAATTAGGCTTAACCGCCTAGAGTAAAGATGTCTCATGGGATGGACCACCGCCTATGTTCGAAGGCGATGATTTTCCTTATTGGAAAGTCCGGATGGAGTCTTATTTAGAAGCTCAACATGCTCTATGTCTTAGAGCCGCCACCGAAGGTTTTCCAAAACCTAAGGAAGGCGTTCCTCTTACACCTAATGAGGAGGAGCAAGAAAAATGGAGTGCAAAAGCCAAAAATCACATATTTAGAGGCATTTGCAAAGATGTGTTTAACCGTGTGCGAAATCACAAAAACGCCCATGAACTATGGACAGAACTTTGTGCACTCCATGAGGGAACAAAGAGTGAGCGTGAGGAGCGCTATCATCTTGTTATGCGCAAATTAAATGCATTTGAAATGAAAGCTAATGAAAGCGCCAATGAAATGTACTCACGTTTGAACATTCTTGTAGAGGAACTAAATGGACTTGGGCTTAATCAAATGTCACCATCTGATGTTGCAAGGAAGATTCTTTGTGTTCTTCCCATTGAGAAGTATGGCCACATTGTCACCGTGCTTCACCAAGGAGATCTTTCCAATGCCACCCCGACACAAATATTGGGAAAGATCAATGCTCATGAGATGTACATGCACCTCACTCCCGAGGATGGTGCATCATCTAAAAAGAAGGACTTGGCCCTCAATGCTAGCCGTCAAAGAAAGGGCAAAGAAAAGATCTCCTGTGACAATTCAAGTGATGGTGAAGTTGATGACTCAAATCTTGCTCTCATGGTCAAGCAAACCACCAAGATGATGAAAAAGCTAAACAAGAATGGCATCATGTTTGATAGCAAGAAGAAGAAGTTCTTCACAAGTAGCAAGAGAAAACCCATCTCCGAGATGGAGTGCTATAATTGCCACAAGCTTGGTCATCTTTCTCATCGATGCCCGGAGCCTCCAAGGGACAAGTACAAGAAGAAGGGCAAGAATAAGAAAGATGATACAAGTGATGATGATGATGAGCAAGAAAAGAAAAAGAAGGAAAAGTTCCACAAAAAGGAGTACCACAAGAAGAAGAATGGAAGGGCTTATATTGTTGGTGATTGGCTCACCGATATTGAGTCTTCTTGTGGGTCATCCGATGATGATAGTGATGATGAGAAGGTTGCCGCTATTGGTATTGGTTCTACACCGCCACCACAACCTCTACCGTTGTCTTCATCCTCTACACACTATTGCCTCATGGGCAAAGGTGACCGGAAGGTACAATCTAATCTTGAGGATAGTGATAATGAAAGTGGTAGTGAAAGTGATGATGAATTTGAATCACCCTCTTATGATGAACGTGTAAAAATTGTGAACAAATACACTAAAGTCATCATCAAAACTAGAGCCCAAAATGATGAGCTTGCTAGTGAGAATGCTTCTCTTGATAAGAAATGTGAAAAGTTGCAAAAATCTACTTATGAGCTTAGAGATCAATTTGAAATTGCATCTTCCCAACTCAAGGAGCTCAAAGCCTCTAAAAAGGAGCTCAAAGAAAAACATGATAAACTTGAGAGGAAGTACAATGAGCTCAACACTAGCTATGATTCTTTAAAAGAGAAGTATACAACTATCAAAATCAATCATGATAATGTTGTTGTTGCTTATGATATTCTTGCCGAAACACATGATGCTTCTAACAATGTTGTTAAGATTGATATAGCTACATCATGTGATGACTTGCTTGTGGAGAGCATTGAGCAAAGCTCTAGTGACAAGGGCAAGAAAGTGGTTGAGGCTGAGAGCTATGATGACTATGCTAAGCTCAAGAATGAAAATGAAGAGCTCAAGAAGAATCTTGAACAAGCTAAGGCCATCAACACAACTTCCATGAAAAACCTTGATCATGACAAAGAGTCAACACTTGAGTACAAGTCACTCCTAGAAGAGAACAAGAAACTCAAGCAAGAGAGAGAACATCTCAAGATTGGGTTGAGCAAGTTTGCAAAAGGCAAGTCACTTCAAAGTGAGCTCTTGATGAACACCGTGATGAAGACCGATAGAAGTGGCATTGGGTTCAAGGCACACCAAGAAAAACAAATTCAAGCTAAGCAAGCAACTCAACAAAAGCCAAAGCCAAAGCCAAAGAGATGTTTTGAGTGTGGATTGGAAGGCCATTTTGCTCATGAGTGTGAAACTCCCTCACCACAATCCTTGCCCAAGCATGCTAGACCTTTTGCTTTCAATGCTCACTACTTGCTAAGAAAGGATGCAAGTGGTAAAATGAAAGTCACATTCTTAGGTCCCCTCAACAAGAATAGGCCTAAGAAAATTTGGGTTGCAAAGTCACTAGTTGAGAAAGCAAAGGGCCCTCATCAAGTTTGGGTCCCTAAACAACAAGCTTGATCTATTGTGTGTAGGTGAACTACAAGACCGGTGGAAGTCATTGGGTTACAAAGAAAGAAGATGCTCAAGTGATATTCAAGGGTTTTAGATACAACAATCTCTATCTAGTGGATTTCTCCTCCAAAGATGCAAGCTTGAACACATGTTTGTTCACCAAAACCTCTCATGGTTGGTTGTGGCATAGGAGGCTAGCACATGTTGGAATGAGTACACTTAAGAAGCTCTTGAAGAAAGATTTAGTGAGAGGCTTGAAAAATGTGAAATTTGAAAAGGACAAACCTTGTAGTGCATGTCAAGCCAACAAGCAAGTTGCAAACACTCATCCAACCAAAGCTTTTTTGTCAACATCGAGAGTGCTAGAACTTTTGCATATGGATTTGTTTGGACCAACCACATACAAGAGTCTTGGAGGAAATCTAAATTGTCTAGTGATTGTTGATGATTATTCAAGATACACTTGGACATTCTTTCTTCATGACAAAACCGAAGTGGAAAGTCTTTAGGAAGTTTGCAAAGAGAGCTCAAAATGAATTTGATGTCAAGATCAAGAAGATAAGAAGTGACAATGGGAAGGAATTTGACAACACACACATTGAAGCCTATTGTGATGAAATTGGGATCAAGCATGAAGTATCATCCACCTACACACCTCAACAAAATGGCATAGTAGAGAGGAAGAATCGGACACTCATCACACTTGCAAGAACCATGCTTGATGAGTACAATACACCGGAGAACTTGTGGGCCGAAGCAATCAACACCGCATGCTATGCATCCAACCGGTTATATCTTCACAAGTTCCTTTGCAAGACCCCCTATGAGTTGCTAAATGGGAAGAAGCCGGACGTCTCATACTTTCGGGTGTTTGGTTGCAAATGTTACATCTACAAGAAAAGGCAACACCTAGGAAAGTTCCAAAGACGTTGTGACATTGGTTTTCTTGTTGGCTACTCATCAAAATCCAAAGCATATCGTGTATTCAACCATGCCACCGGCTTGGTAGAAGAAACATATGATGTGGAGTTTGATGAATCTAACGGCTCCCAAGGAGCAATTGAGAATCTTGATGATGTAGGTGATGAACCATTGAGGGAAGCCATGAAGAACATTCCCGTGGGAGACATCAAGCCTAAAGAGGATGATGAAGATGATGTGCAAGTCATTCACAAGCCCTCTTCCTCATCAAATGTGTCTCAAGATGAAGATAAAGATGGAAGACACGAACATGAAGATACTCATGTCTCCCATGAACAAAGAGAGACACAAGCTCAAGATGTTGATGCTCCTAAACCTTCTCCTCAAGTGGTTGAAAGAAGAGCTCCACAACTTCAAGCCCATCCTCAAGAACTCATCATAAGGGATCCAAAAAGGGGTGTTTCAACTAGATCTCAAAATATGACTAACTTTGTTGAACATCACTCTTTTGTTTCTTGCATTGAGCCTCAAAATATAGATGAAGCTCTCAAGGATCCGGATTGGGTGAATGCCATGCATGAAGAATTGAACAACTTCACCCGTAATCAAGTATGGATACTTGAAGAGCGTCCCAAAGATGCAAGAATCATTGGAACCAAGTGGGTGTTCCGCAACAAGCAAGATGACCAAGGCACCATTGTGAGAAACAAGGCAAGGCTCGTGGCAAAGGGGTTCTCTCAAGTTGAAGGCTTGGATTTTGGAGAGACCTTTGCACCGGTTGCAAGACTTGAAGCCATTCGTATCCTCCTTTCATATGCATCACATCATGATATGAAACTATTTCAAATGGATGTGAAAAGTGCTTTTTTAAATGGCTTCATTAATGAGCGTGTCTATGTTGATCAACCTCCCGGTTTTGAGGACCCTAGATATCCTAATCATGTTTATAGGTTATCGAAGGCGTTATATGGACTTAAGCAAGCTCCAAGAGCTTGGTATGAGCGCCTTCGGGACTTTCTTATTGAGAAGGGCTTCACAATTGGGAAAGTAGATACTACACTATTCAACAAAAAGCATAATGGGAAAATCTTCATTTGTCAAGTGTACGTTGATGACATCATCTTTGGCTCAACAAATGAAGAAGAATGCAAGAGATTTGGTGACATGATGTCAAAAGAGTTCGAGATGTCTATGATTGGTGAGCTCACCTTCTTCCTTGGGTTTCAAATCAAGCAATTGAGAGAAGGAACCTTCATATCTCAAGAGAAATACACCAAGGACCTTCTAAAGAGGTTTGATATGAAGGATTGCAAGCCAATCAACACACCCATGGCATCAAATGGGCATCTCGATCTTGATGAGGGAGGTAACTCGGTTGATCAAACTCTTTACCGTTCTATGATCGGTAGTTTATTGTACCTTACCGCATCTAGGCCCGACATCATGTTTAGTGTATGTATGTGTGCTCGCTTTCAAGCCGATCCTAAGGAAGCTCATTTAAGTGTCGTAAAAAGAATCCTTAGGTATCTTAAGCTAACCCCAAGCATTGGCCTATGGTATCCCAAAGGAGCAAGATTCCAACTTGTTGGCTACTCCGATTCGGATTATGCCGGTTGCAAAATTGATAGAAAAAGCACATCCGGAGGGTGCCATTTGCTTGGGAGGTCACTTGTCTCTTGGTCATCTAAGAAGCAAAATAGTGTTGCTTTGTCCACCGCCGAGGCGGAATACATTGCCACGGGGGCTTGTTGTGCACAAATTTTATATATGAAGCAAACCCTCCTTGACTATGGAGTCAACCTCGGTCAAGTAACATTATTGTGCGACAATGAAAGTGCCATTAAAATTGCTAATAATCCGGTTCAACACTCTCGTACTAAGCACATAGATATCCGCCACCACTTTCTTAGAGATCATGTCTCTAAAAGGGATATATCTCTAGTTGGTGTGAGAACGGAAGATCAACTTGCGGATATCTTCACTAAGCCCTTGGATGAATCAACCTTTTGTAGGTTGAGAAATGAGCTAAATATTCTTGATCTAAGCAATTTCATTAAAAGATAAATGTGTCGTCAAATTGCATTGCATTGTGATATAGTGCATATTTAAATACTTGTAATGCACATAGGACTTGTCTAACATGGTTAAGATAACCCTCTTTAGAGGTGTGAAGAAGCTTTCCCTTGGTTCAAACTTGACAAGTCGACTAGATTCAAATTCTTATCGCATTGCATATGCATGATTGATTTTTTTGTCGTTTGGTTCCTCGCTCGATCTTATTGCCTATTTTCATAAAAAACTAAGTATATGGTAAGCCTATGGCAAAATAAATAAAAAAATTGAGGGTTTTCGAGTGAGGTTCTCATACTTGTTCCAACTAGTGTTTATTTGAATCTTATTTGAGTTGGAACAAGTTGGGAGAAAGCGTCGCGAAGTTTGGGGCTCAAAATCTGCAAAATTTGAGCACCGAACGCTGAAACCCAACGCACCGGACGCTGCACCCGGCGTCCGGTCAGTTCAGCGGCCCGCGTTTCCTGAAATCTAAAGACCGGACGCTGCACAGTAACCCGACCGCGTCCGGTGCCGGATGACAGGACGCGTCCGGTGTGGTCGAGCAGTAGTTGTATATTTTTTCAACGCACCGGACGCCGGAGCCCTGCGTCCGGTGCCTCAGACACGACGCGTCCGGTGCTATCGAGACTTTTCGGGGCTCTCTGGACCGCGTCCGGTGCCCGGACCAGCGTCCGGTGCATAGGATCGGACGCGTCCGGTGCTCGGTTGACGGGCGTATTTAATCCAACAAGTGGGTCCCTTCGCTAGGGTTTCCACCGCACCTCTGCCCGCGCACCTCCGCGCCCTCGCCACGCGCCCGCGCACCACGCCATCGCCGTGCGCCCGCGCCCCACCGCCGCGCCCTCGCCGCGAGCCCGTGCACCACGCCGTCGCCGCTCGCCCGCGCACCTCGCCTTGCTCGCCTGGCACTGCGTCGTCCCCCAGAGCCTCGTCGCTCCACCGTACCCGAGCCACGGTACCCTAGCTTGCAGTGCCGCTACGTCGTTGCGTGCCTTTGCTCCGCGCTGCAATGCTTCCTTTGGTCGCGCCGCGAGTCCCTTGTGTCGCTTCGTCCTTGCGCCCTTCTTCGGTCCAAAGTGGTTCGCCCCAGTGCCGCTTTGCCTCCGCCGCGGTCGTTTACCCTTTTCATCAAGGTCGTGCTCGTCCTCTCAACATGGCTCGTTGCAAAAGGGTTGGTCCCAGTGGTGATGGTGGAGACGACAGTCCTCCTCGTCCTTCTTGCATCCCTGCGACGGTAAAAGGGAAGTCAAAGATGCTTGCCACCAAGAAGAAGAAGAGGACCAGAGAAGAGAGTGAAGCACAGACAGCAGAGGCAGTGGTAGATGTAGCTGACAGAGCTCGCCTGGGTGGCAGGCGTGGAGGAGTTGTGATTCAGGAACCATCAGTTTCTCCACAGTCACAGCCAGAGCAGCCAGAGGAGTCGGTTCCGAGACGGTACCCTACTCGTCGTCGCTGGCTGTATGATCGATCTGCTTTAGGTACACCTCATCAGCGACAGGAGTCAGTCCCCTCAGTTTCACCTCAGGGACGTGGGGGGCGTTCAGTTAGAGTCCCTGCAGTCAGGCATCTGGACCTTACACACCAGGGCTTTTCACCGATAGGGTCTGGACAACTTTTCACTCCAGCTACAGGGTCAGATACTCTACAGGCTACCTTCAGTGAGATCACGTGCCACCCTTCACCGACGTTCACTTCTCTGGGCCCGTCGACTTCTACAGTATCTGTTCCTCAGCTCCCGACCCAGCCAGTGCCAGTGACAGAGGCAGGTACCACTGAGACGGTACCTTCGTCGATAGCTTCCTCAGAGGCTCCCCCAGTGCCTTCAGTACAGCAGCTTCCAGGCATTCTAGAGCCTTCTTCTCAGACAGCTGCTGACCCTTCCCCCAAGGCCGTAGCACCGACCTAGACCGCTCCTCCGTCAGCTACACCGTTAGAGGGTCAAGGTGCTACAGGTCAGCTGAGTCCCGCGTCAAGTTTCGATGATCCCGATCAGTACGTTGTGACACCTTGACCTCCGGCGACTGGCACGTCTTCTCCTCCTCCTTCCTCAGATCTTTAGTTTTTGGTACTTGATGCCAAAGGGGGAGAGAGGGAGAGAGAGAGAGTATGTCAAGTTTCAGAGGGAGTTAGTGATATAATTATGTATTCTTGCACTCTTTATGTTTCTGGTTGTTTGTGTGATACTTCCATCTGCATCATATTTGCTTATGCATTTGTTTATGATATATGTGACATGGTTATGACTTTCTCATGATATTTATATGTCACTCGTTGTGCTTGACTCATATGTGTTTTTGCTTCCGCGTTTGTACTCCGATTCCATATGAGCTAGCGATATATATGTTGTACTAACTCTTCATGCAGACAATATGAGTACACTATGTTGGCTTGGTGTCACATGAGTCACTCTAATCCTTTGTTCTTATTCTCAAAGGCTCATGTGAACCAAGCATAGTTGAAAACCTCACTAAAAATCTCCATACTCAAGAGGTTGTCATCAATCACCAAAAAGGGGGAGATTGAAAGCATCTAGGCCCCTTAATGTGGTTTCAATGATTGATGACAATATTTACCATAACTAATGTGTGTTTTGCAGAAACATTGGTAAGTTAGGTTATGGTGATGGATACCGTGGGCAATACGGGTTTCATGCTCCCTTGACGATGGAAATCATTTCGGTTTTCAAAGGATGGACGACAAGGTCAAGAATGGTTAGTTCCGATCGTCCATGGTGTTGGGTGACATCGGATTAGTCGTTAGGACTTTGTTTTTCCTTTGGCCGTACTATTAAGGGGGGTGCAAACGGGTAGCTTGACCTAGATAAGTCTAATGGTTTAGGTGTGATGCACACTTGTGAAACTTAGCACTAGGTAACTACAAAAAGGCCCTAAGGTACGTTGGAGTTAAAGCCGTTCACAAAGATCGTCGAATTCGAAGTGGAACGGTTGTTTTAGCTGCACCGGACGCTGGACCGAATAGGACCGGACGCGTCCGGTCTATTCATTTGCGTGTGCAGCAGAGTGTTTGAACGCACCGGACGCTGGGACAGTGAGTCCGGTGGTAAGCACCAGACGCGTCTCGTTCAACGCCGAAAATGATAACGGACCGGACGCCGGCCCGGACGCGTCCGGTGCTACACCAGACGCTGTCCAGAAGCTATGTTTTCAGACTGAAACACCGGACGCGTCCGGTGTAACTCACCGTCCGCGTTCGGTGGGTACGTAACGGCTAGCTGAGTTCGTTCGCGTATTTGAAAGATTGAACAGACCGGATGCGTCCGGTGCTGGGGACCGGACGCGTCCGGTGACCCCGAAAATCGTGGTTTGGAAAGTAACGGTTGGATTTGGCCCGTGGGGCTATAAATACATCTCCTACCCCTCCATACCAGTTGTCTTGCCTATTTTCTTCAGCTGAACAACCTCTTTAGTGTCAAAAGAGAGCAAGAGCCCTAGTGAGGTGCTAGTGATTTGAGAATCCATTGATTAGCACTCATTAGTGATTCAAGAGTAGCAAGTGTGCATCCATCGTCTCATTAGGCTTTGCGAGGTCAAGTGAGAGCTTATGCTTATTACTCTTGGTGATCGCCATCACCTAGACGGCTTGGTGGTGATTGGGAGCTTGGTGATCATCCGGCGAAGCTTGTGGATGACCCAACTCAAGTTGTGAGCGGTTCTGGCGATTCACCGCGACGGAGTGTCAAAGAATCAGCCCGAAGAGAGCACTTGGTCCTTGCGCGGATCAAGGGGGAGCTATACCCTTGCGCGGGTGCTCCAACGAGGACTAGTGGAGAGTCGCGACTCTCCGATACCTCGGGAAAACATCGCCGTGTTCCTTGCCCCTTTACTTTCCGCATTTACTCTCTAGCATTTACATTTCCGCAATTTACATTCTTAGAATTGCCATGCTAGATTAGGATTGGAACTAGGGTGCAAAAATTTTCTCGGTAGAATCCTTAGGAACACACATAGGCACATAGGGTGAAATGGGCTAATAGGTTTTAATTCCGCAAGAAATTTTAGAATTAGCCCAATTCACCCCCCTCTTGGGCATCTTGATCCTTTCACAAACGAAGTCCGAAAATCACGAAACATGGCGACGCGTCGTCTTATCGCATTGGAGGCTGTGGTAAAAAATTGAGAAAGTTTCGAGCAAGTCACGACGTCGATTGTCTATAACCCAGACTTCACCACATGGACTTCGTTTGCATTTTATATAATTTTAAATCACTTCTCCCACACGTAACTCGACATGTTACGTCAACGAGAACGTTGAGATTTCATGTGAGATCCTGCATACGGCCTTAAAATACATCAAATATCATGACTATCATTTTTTGAATCGCTGAGTTCCAATATTTCATGCACCTGCAGTTCAAATTTGAATTATGCAAAAAAAATCAATGAAACAAAATAAATCAACTAAATATAACAAAAAAAATCAAAATGGGGTAAATTTTAAAATAGGGCTTTTTTACTGTACAAAGGCCTAAAAAATGGCTTCAAAAAAGAAAAAAAATTATTTTACCGAGAGCCATCCAGGACACTCGGCAAAGACAAGCCTTTGCTGAGAGCCAGGTCTGGACACTCGGTAAAGTTGCACTTTGTAGAGTGCAGCTGCCGAGCCGTCAGCAAAGAATTTTAAAAAAAAACCAGCCTTAACGCACCCCGTCCGGCCCACACACAACCCTATCCCCACATACACCCGCACCCGCCCGCTGCGCGCCCGATGCTCCCCGTTGCCGCCGTTGGGCACCCACCGCCGCGCGCCCGCTGCTGCGCGCCCACCTCTCCCTGCCCCTGCGCGCCACCGCCGTTGCGCGCCCACCGCCCCCGAACCTGACCGCCCCCGCTGCCGCCGCCCCCGCGCGAGCCCTACCATGCCGCGGCCACCAGATTCGCTGCTAGGGAGCCTCCCCGCTCGCTGCCCAGGCCCCCCGCCAGCTCCTCGTGCTCCGGCTACCCCCGAGGCGCCCGCTGCCGGTCCCTATGCCCTTGCTCCCCCCGCCTCTCCCCGTCGGCCGTGGCCCATTAGGGGATGTTGGAGGAGCGCAGGGGAGGTGCAGAAGAGGAGGAAGCAGGAGAAGGTAGGGAGGAGAGGAGAAGGGAAGGGAAGAAGGAAGAAGGGATGGAGAAAGGAAGGGGAGAAAAGGAGGAAGAAGGAGAAGGAAGGAAGAAGGGAGAAGGATAGGAGGAGAGGAGAAGGGAGGGGAAGAGGGAGAAGGGAAGGGGAGAAGAGGAGGAAGAAGGAGGAGGGAGGAAGAAGGGAAGGGAAGAAGGAGGAAGGAGGAGGAGGAAGAAGGAGGAGAAGGTTCCACGGGCATCGCCTCTTGCCATCCATTATCCCCGTCGTCTACTCCGCGTGTCATCCCCCGTCGACGCACGTGCCTTGAGTAGGTATATGACCCATTTCTCTGCTTGTCAGCCTTCGTATCATTTTGGTTATCGACCTTCGTGCCGTTTGTGAATGTCGGTCTTGATGCCGTTATGGTTGTTGGCCTTCGTGCCATTGTAAATGTTGGTCTTCGTGCCTATGTTTTCTGTAGGTTTTGGGCACCTTCCCATGCAGGGGAGGTGCTGCCGAAATTTTTAATTGACACTAACCTTTATCCCTTTTTTGTTGGAGAAGGACCCGTGGGAGGGACTCGGTGACCTCGATCGTCACTGCACCGACTCGCTACTGCCCCGCTACCCTGACATCATTGGCACCTTAGGTATAACCCCTCTCGTATCTGGTCTTTGGTCACGTAACCTAGTTAGGTGTCTCCCATCTGAAAGAGATACGGTTGGAGGTATGCAGGTCTTTGCATATCTACGACCGTATCTATTTTGGATTGTCCACATTTTTTGAACAGCCCGTAGATGCGTAGATGGATTAGTTTCCATGTTTCGCTCCTATTCGAGACAGAGTTTTAGCATCACCCCGCTGTTATTCTCCGGATGCACACTCTCCCTTACAGGACGTGTATCGAGAGAACTGCGGGGAGGTGCTACCGAAATTCTGTCTCGGATAGGAGCGGAGCATGGAAACTAACCTCATCTATACATCCGTAGGTGGGATTAGGACCTATCCTCACCTATTAGGGAGTAGGAATGCCATGCGTATGCAGTTGATGGTAAGATGTGGAGATGTTGTATATGCTAGAGAATGGCAAACCGTCAGTGGATGTACACGGGCCTAACAAGCGTGCATCATATAACAAGAGAATGGATGGACAAGACTGATCGTATCGTGAAGCGTGCATTGGGCAAGGTAGCTGGTTTCCCGAAGCTAGCTTTGTGTCCATGTAGCAAATGTGATAACAGGAGAATGCAAAACCAGGACAACATGGGTCAACATCTGTTCAAGGATGGATTTACGCCGGACTACACGCGGTGGATCCACCATGGTGAAGCCCAGCGTATGAGAGAGGAGGTGGTGAGACCACACCTCGATGCTTTCGATGCTGATGCCGGGGTAGCAGAATGGGTAGATGACTATCACCAAGCAACGTGGTGTGATGTGTGGCAGAACCTCCTAAATTACATGGCCCATACGCACCTGTCATTGTCCGAAAGACCTCTGATAGACATGCATGTGTTCCATACAACCTAGAAAGCCCTGTCGGGTGTCCTCAAAGGACCCCAATTAAACCATATTTTACACTCATACCAGGATCAACAAAGGAGTAGCTCCAACATTACAACATTGGTTACAAAATAGACATCAGAGTGCGAAAGAATAATAATAACATAAAATTTATAAAATATGTATAAGTTAACTTTAACAGACTTAACTTGAATTGCAGAAGCAGAGTAGAACTACAAAAGACAACTTAGGTAGAGCACCTATGTCGGGAGAGGACAACCAGATCACATCGAGCCCACTGACATGAACTTGGTTCAAACACCAATTAGCACCTGCAACAGGGGGTTCAAAAAACCCTGAGTACAAAAGTACTCAACAAGACTGACCCGACAAAAAGAGGGGTGAAGACTCAGGAATGCAGGCCAGAGGGACAAGGTAAAGCTCGCAAGAAAAAGATTTTTGCAGAAAAGCTCTTGTGGATCAAGTTTTAACTCATCATGAGTTATAACAGAAAATAAAGTGGTCATGCTCTAGCTCTTGTGGATCAAGTTTTAACTCATCATGAGTTATAACAGAAAATAAAGCTTACCAACCAACTTCATTCTTATCCTTAACCATCATTTAAGTTGTTACTACGATGATGAACAGAGATCGAGTCTTCTTCTCCGAGAAGCAATGGCGATTCGAATCGATTGTAACCAGCTGGGACCTAGATCACTGATATATAAGAGACTTTAACTCCTAAGCATACCAGATCACATGATATACACGGACTCCAACCCAAGAGTATATCAACCACATGATACACATGGGACCTCTGACCCACAGTGTATGATATACGTGGGACTCAAAACCCACGGTATATCACACCATTGTATGTGGATTTTCTAGTCTCCATACACGCAGTTCACCAACGAATGGGACCTAGGGCATCAACAGACGGAAACACTATAGAGGGACTCCTTTCCTAATGCAAGTTACCCGTTCGGACTCGATTTATTAACTACCATCACGATTCCATCAGGTGAAGCCAATCTCATCTTTTTTATTCTTTTCCTTTTTGAAACCCTAGCTAATTAAGCAGGGCTATGCATTACTACGCATTTTCCAAATAACAGGTAACAAGGAATATGGGAATAAGACAGATAATGCAACTGGTAGGTTTTCACTCAACTCCTAATCCCTAATGCAGCATTTCATAACTGAAGTGATAAAAACTTTATAAAAAAAGGATAGGGTTTAAATGCATCCGGGACTTGCCTTTGTTGCAGCGGTGGTTAGTTCTCATCGAGATCACAAATGTTAGACTTGGCATCAACATCAGGGATGGGTGACACCACACCATTGATAAGCACTTCAACATCATTGGTCGATGGCATCTTCTTGAACATTCTTGTTGGATGGCATCTTTTTGAACGTTGATCAACACGACCCGACTCACTCTCGAAACTACACATAGTAATGATATATGTTTTAGGATGATGAGCTCATGGCATGATGCATGATGATACATGGATGAAAGCATAACAACTTAATTAGCATGAGTACAACTTTCCTTCACGATAAAGTTGTAAGCTAATAAGATTTAAAGACATGTATTAAGCACATAAAATAACATTACTAAAGCATACTTGCATGATAAAAAGAACTCAAACAACTCAATTAAAAATCCATAAGGTTAATGACTCAAGGTCATCAATCAATCCAAAAGTCACTCAAACCCTAAGTCGTCAAAGCTAGTTACTTAATTTATAAACTAATCATAAACCTATTTTCTATAAAAAACATTAAATAAGATAAATGAAAAAATAAAGCATACTGCATCCAAAGACCACAATATTTTTACTACAATACACACATGACATCAGCAACATGTCATAAAAATTTCAAGAGAAAAGGAGCTACACAACATGATATATGAATTTCCTTCTTTTCTAATATTAAATAAAAATCATAAAACATAACTAATTCTTTTACTGCAAAATATAACATGTTTCATATTTTTAATAAAAACTAGACATCATACGGAACACAACAAAATTTGGCTCACCAAAAACGGAGTTACCAAACTCCAGATTCAGAAAAGTATTTATAAACAGGGCCTTGGGGCACTATTCACCTGAGTCATACATTCTGCACTTAGGCCCTTCCTTTTCGTCGAATTCTTGCGCGAGGTCCTTGACGCGAATGGAAAACAGAGGAACTTGCAGAGCTCGTCGCTGCCGGTCAGGGAAGACTTCGCGGGAGGCGGGGATGTGGTGGCGGAGCATCAGCACAACGGACCGCACCCATGGGTGATCGCAGCTCGGCAGGAGGCGACCCGTGGCCTCCTGACCATGTGCGCCGGCGGCTCCTGCAACGGTGGCCACGGCGGCAAACTGCTCTGGCAATGAAGACGGCCAGAGAAAGGGTTGACAAGGTGCAGCACAAGCTGTGGAAGATCCTGGCATGGTCAGAATTTGTGGAGGAGCTCGGAGAGGACGAGCGCACCGCGGCCCTTGCGCGGTGGCCATGGCGGCACAGCCGTGACGGAATGGCGCGCGCAGCCGATTTTGAGAGCGAGGGCTGACGTGAGCAGCTCAGGTAGAAGCGCGAGGAGGTGAACTTGATGGCGTGCTCAATTTGGTCAGAGGTGGCTCGATGGCGGTGGTGCACAGCAGCAGAGCGACGGTGATGGAGTAGGGGAAAAGAAAGAGAAGATGACGGCTTGAGTTTTTATAGGCGTTCGGGCGAGCTGGGGAGGTGGCAAGCGGCTTCGTGAACTCATCCATGTGGCCAGGTGCTCAAATTCACATGCAAAGATGCGAGAACAGTCACGGCTGCGTCGGTGAGCAGTGAGGTGAGGAGGACGATGATGACATCATCGGTACTGTAGCAACTGAGGTTATTCAGAATTTAGCAAATTACTCCCAAAAATATATAGGAACTTGAAAATTTCCAAAAATAAAGTTTGCATAACTTTTCAAGAGCTACACTTTTCCTTTAATAAACATTTTCAAATTCTATCTAGATTTTGAAATGTGAATTCAAAATTAAAAGGGATTAAAACCCTAGATTTGTTATCTTTAAAATTACATTCAAAATTGTATTGAAACTTGAAAAACTTTGAATACCTACTTTGTAGCTCTTGTCAAGATTTATAAACTTTCTTTTTAGAGTATCTCTAAATTCCATATAGATTTTGAGTAATACAAAAGGGGGTAGAATAGGGTTTGGAAAATAGTTTATGAATTATCAACCAACTCACCATTTTAGAAGCACAACCAACTCACCATATGAATGTAAACTTATTTTAGTTGAGACATATCATAGTTGACCTAATATACAAGATTAGCAAAGCATAAGAAGACAAAATTTTAATTTGTTTTTAAACATTTGCATAATCACATAAAATAACGAAGGAACTTTAAATAAACCCTAAGCATCATCATTTCATGTATAAAACAAAGCATCATATAAAAGACATCATTAAACATGAATGCATTTATGACATGATGCTCAATGATTATGCTTGATAATGCATTTGATTAATATTTTAATTACGTATTAACATCTAGGATGTTACATGATGGACGTGAGAAGAAGGAGATGGAGGCATCCATAGAAGCATTCAAGTACATGATGGACTCGGCACAGATACCCCTTCACGATCGGTCTGAGGTCTCACAGCTAGATGTCGTTGGATGCTTAATGACGTTGAAGTCTGAGTTAAACATGAGTCAAGATGGCTTTGATAGGTTGTTGGTCATGGTTGGCAGCCTGCTTCCAAAAAAACACAAGTTGCCGAATAGCATGTACGAGGCACAGAAACTCCTACAAGCACTGAAGATGCCTTATGAGCAGATACAGGCTTGTCCAAATGGTTGTGTCCTATTTAGGAAGGATCACAAGAAGGCAAAGTACTACCCAAAGTGTAAATCCTCCAGGTACTTGGAGAAAGACTCTGGCAATGGTGATGGCAAGAAGGAGCAGCTTAAGATCCCCGCCTTGATCCTACGGTACCTTCCTTTTGTGCCGAGGCTCCAAAGGTTGTTCATGACCGAGGAGACCATGAAACAGATGGCATGGCACAAGAATGGGAAACGGTATAGTCCTGATAAAATGGTACATCCTTCTGATGGTGAAGCATGGGACTTCTTTGATAAAAAATATCGTAGCAAATCTGATGAGGCTCGTAATGTACTTGTTGCCCTGGCAACAGATGGGTTCAATCCTTATGGCATGTTGGCTACACCATACACATGTTGGATCGTGTTTGTTGTCCCCCTCAATCTCCCCCCTGGTGTCACCTTTCAACGACAAAACATCATCTATTCATTGATAATTCCTAGATACCCGGGGAGTAATATGGGTGTGTTCATGGAGCCTGTTATTGATGAATTGATCAATGGTTGGGAGAAGGGGTATGGACATATGACCGAGCTACAAAGACATCCTTCAAAATGCACGTCTGGTACCAATACTCCATGCATGACTTCCTGGCATATGGGATATTCTCTGGCTGGTGTGTTCACGGGAAGTTCCCATGCCCAATATGCATGGAAATTGTGAGGTTCATTTGGTTGAAGAAGGGTGGCAAGTACTCGTCTTTCGATCAACATCGTCAATTCCTAGAGGTAGATCATCCATTCAGACAACACACCAAGAACTTTAGGAAAGGTGTCACAATCACGGACCCTGCACCACACAAGAAGTCTGGTGCTGAGGTTCATGCTGAGATAGATGCTCTCGTGCCTAAGAAAGAAGGAGGTTTTGTGGGATATGGGGAGCAATATATGTGGACTTATAAGTACGGCTTCACGAGGCTCCCTATTGGCAGTCCTTATGGATCATTTTTAACCGCCAACTTATGCCTAAAGGGAAAGAAACTATCATACTTTAACACATAGACATATGCTATTAATAGAGTTTCACTTGTACCCCTAGTGTTTATGTTTTTGCAGGATTTATGGTGAAACAAGTGGAAGTGCACAACACCAATTGGAAAGCATAAAGGAGAAATGTGAATTCAGAGAATGTGCAACCAAGAATAACAAAGAAGCCTTCCTTTATTACAAATCTGGGCCCATTTGTAACCACAGGAGAGGTCTAGGCCCAGAGGAGAACCAACCACGTGAAGGTGGGGGCCAAAAAGGCCCACCAGGGGACCGGTCGGTCCTAGGGGCGACCGCCCCCCTGGTGGGGCCTCTCTGATATGATCCCGCTAGGGTTTGTGGTCGACCTTTCGATGAGAGGCGTGAGATAACTCGATTGGTGGATGGAGATGACGTTCACGGCCCGACTACAGCCTTCCAAGACCGCGCCTTAGCGACCGA
>CM041639.1:21750523-21761616 GCA_023333625.1 Bothriochloa decipiens | reverse complement strand
AGTCCTTTTCCCTCTTGGTCTTCTCCTTGATTCCTAATTAAAAAAAAGTGCACGTGTCTCCAAGATCTAAACAAGACAGACAAGAACTCAAGAAGGAACTCACTTGATGATTAAGTTTGCGAGCACGCGCACGAGTAATAGGACCAGCAAGTATTGGCGTGGCTGACTTGAATGTATGATCAGTGTTGATGTCCTCATCACTCTCGGGCCTAGTTTTCTCAAGCGGTGCGCATGGCGGTTCCCTCTAGATCCTTTTGCAAATGGAAAGTGTAAACCGCCCCTTGAAGGTCAGTTTGGATCCTTCCATGTGAGGATGATCCTTTTGCATAGAGTCACCTCCTCTCAAGCTATAAAAGGAGGCCTCCTCTCCTCACTCAATTGAATTCATCAACACACAAGAATTCACAATGTAGAGGGGAAGAGTGAGCCACATTGCCATCAGCTTCTAGCTAAATTAGTATAGGGAGTGAGAGAGGGAAAGAGCTAGAGAAAGAGCGGAGTCAAAGCAGTTTTACCTTCAGGTGGACAAAGTGCCGGACTTGTCGGCCCTCGCTCCAACTTGTACCTCTACGATCATCTTGCTACTTGGAGTAAAAAGTTCATGTTCACCCTTTGAATTTAAGTTCTTAAGTAAGTTACCTTTGTTCACCTTATTCTTGTAGGTTCATCGTCCGTCCTCGTGGCGTTGCTCTAGTAGAAGGACCCCGGAGATGGGTAAGCCTTGTCGACACGCTAGAGTACATAGTTAACAACTTAGATGTGGAGTTTAGGCTTGAAGCTACCTTCGTTTGCTTACATATCTCGACGGGCAGAGGGGTAGGTGGGCAGGTGGTGATAGCCCTGTCTATCCCTAGCACTCCCCCACATCAAAGTACGGAGTAGAGCTGTACGCCAGTATCGCCAGGCAGACCTGGTGTGCTTCAGTGCCTGAAGTAAGTCTATAGTGGCAAAGCTATGTTCCTTAGGATCTATCCTTAGAAAACTTCACTACCCAAGCTTCTCTTTGTCTTATCATTCTGGGAGAGATCTCTTACACTTACGTTCCCTGTGGAAATACGATACCCTGAATACTTCCGGGTGAAGGCTACAACGGTACTTCCATGTGCTTGCGGACTTTTCTGCTGACGCTAAGAAGCGCCAACAAGCTTTCTGGCGCCGTTGCTGGGGAATGGTTGTCGTATTTGTTGCCTAACCTAGTTCACCCATGTGTCCATGTGTTTTATCCAAAAAAATATGTTCTTCTATGTTCATGACCCTTCTTCGTGAAGCTTATCTTTCAAAAAAATGGGCATTATTATTTTAAAATTGCATGTTCAAACTTTTGCACATGCATAAAAAGATTTTTATCCACTCTTATCATCTTCTCTTATTTTAGGAAAGCATTAAAAATGTTTTATTATTCTTGTTCTCTCTTTCTACAATAATGCCCTTTCAAAATTCAAAAAAACAAAATATTTCTCCTATGGACGAGTTCTTGTAGCCACCATCGAAGCCAACCATAGCTTCTGGCAACAAGCTTCGCCCTAGCTTTGGTGGTCAAGCTTATGACCATAAAGAAAGCACTACCAGGAGATACCCCGGGTTATCTCAATAAAAGCAAGAACATGTGTTCAGTTTGGTATGCACCTTCGGGTATTCTTGGTTGCTAACCATTTCAGGAAGAGATTGAGAAGAACAAAGGACATACGAAGTTTGAGAACATGGGAGCGACATCAACAACACACCTTGATGATCTTGGGTGGTGAATAAACTCAAGAGGAGACCTTGACCCTGCACACTTTACTTTCAACAAAGTCCAAGCGTGGGGGAGGACGGTGCGAGTCCCACCTCAAGATCACCTTGGTTCAAAAAAATAAAAAGATGTTGGCTCTACCTTTCTTATAAAAAAATTTAAATTATAATAAAATAAAATAAATAGGTAATAAGTAAATAAAAACAATCATAATAAGTTTTAGGGTCTCTAGGGTCCAACCTAGTAGAGCCCTTGCTTGTTTTATGTTTTCTTTGTTTTTGTTTCTTTATAAAATTAAAAATAGGTACAAGAAAAGGTACGGTGGAGATCTATAACATCCTGATTTTGAACTTTAATTATTAAATGAATTTGATTTTATTTCTGCATAGATGCTTTATATTAATAGGCTAATTATAAATGTTTTATGAATTACTTTAAAATATGTAGCACGTTAGAAACCCTGCATTGTAACATTCATGCTGCTGCATAGTTTTTGGTTGACTTGTTTGAGCTTGTTCTCTAAGCTTTGCTTTGTTTCCTAGTTGCTAACATGCTCTAACTTGTCCCCTCTAACTCCTAGACTAACCTAACCTAGTCTAACTAGCCTAGGCCAGTCCCTAGGGGATCCTGGCCACACCCAGCCTTCACTGGCCAAGCGTGGCCAGCCCTAGCCGGCCATGGCCAGCACTGGCCAGCCAAGGCCAAGGCAGCAGCAGCAGCAGCCGGCCAGGCTTGGCCACCGCCGGCCAGGCCAGTCAGCCAGCGCGGCAGGCCGCCAGCAGGTAGCCCAGCACAGCAAGCCGCCAGCAGCCTAGCTTGCCCCAGCGCCGCGGTCCGCTTAGCCCCCACGCGCGCTTTGGGCCGGCCCAGCAAGGGCAGCAGGCCGCGCCTGCATGCGTCAGCATCTGCGCCAGCCGCTAACGTCAGCAGCGCGAGTTCGGCCTCGCCCGCACCGCGTCTACTCGCACACGCCACACGTGAACCAAGGACCGCCGGGTGCTATAAAGCGCAGCGCACCGCCTCCCGAGCTGACCTTCGCAACCCTAGCCGCCCCGTTTCGTCGAATCATGAAACCCTAACCTCCATCGTATTCGCCTCTTCCACCGTCCATTGCCGAAGTGAACCCACGCTCGAGCTCCGCGTCACCACCAGGGTCACGGAGATGCCCTCTGCAGATGGCTTCGCCCGCTCCATGCGCCACTGTGCGTCGCCGAAGCGCCGCCATCGCCGCTCATCGTCGCGCGTCGCACCACCACTCCGGCCTCCGCCCGCTGCATCCACCTCGCACCTCGCGTACGCGCGCCTCGCGCGCGTGCGTTCAGCTCGTGCCCTAGGGCCCTGACGGTGCCTCCATGTCGAGCTCCGACCGGTGTCAATGGCGCCATCGTTGCCTAGGCCGTCTCTGGCCTTTCCCCGCCGCCATGGACCCCGCGGTCAAGTCCGCGAGGTCACACCGCGCCTCCCATTCTGTCCGTGCGGCCAAACGGGCCCTGGAGCATTGTTTTCGGTGAACTCCGGCAGTCACCGTCGGCGAGGTCCGCCGCTCTGGCGACCATACCGGGCCGGCCTAACTGTGCCGTCAGATCTGGCTCCGGTGGTCCAGATCCACCGTTGACGCCAGGTCAACTGCGGGTCAGCAGACCCAGTCGACCGCCGATGTGGCAGCTGTGCTGGCACCACGTGTGCGCCACATTAGCGCCACACATGCGCTGACCGTGTCAACGCGTCCAAGAAGCAGTCAGCCCTGCTACTTTTGTAGAAAAACCCTGTTGTTTTGCTTATTTATGAGCTAGTCCTTCATAGTTCAAAAGTATTTAGATTTGAGTCTTGTTTTCTGCAGATTAGACCCTAGACTTGTTTAGGCCATAACTTTCATGTTTTAACTGTGTTTTTAGCAAACTTATACTTTTTAAAATTGTCTCAATGAGTAGAATAGTTATATGCTATTGTTTGCTACTGTTATAATGTTTTGGTGTATTGCTCTAATTAGAATACGTTTGCTTGCATGTGTTGCTCGTGTGCGATGTTTGTGACGTATAGAGAGCAAGACGTGGGTGAACGAGGATCAGCAGGACCCGGAGGACTACGTGTAGTAGGACATCAACCAAGGCAAGTGCATGCATTCTTTTGAACATATTGCGCCTATTCATGTTTATAAATACATTGCATTTGTCTTAAATCGGCAAATCATAGGACTTACTAGCCACTTTACTCAAAGATATCCTATCAGGGTTTTAGTTGATAGGTTTTAGGTTGCTAGTGCTCTATCTCACCTTTCACCGTTTAATGAAGATAAAACTTGCTTCTTAACCTGTTGAGCCTTGGGCTCTTGGCTTTGGCCATTGGAGAAGTTGATGCACTTCCGCATCGTTGGTTGGCAGTGAATGAAGGGGGAAGCGGATGCTAGTAGGACTCGTGTTGACGAGGGTGTCTGTATCTCTCCCCCTTGAGGTCCTTTCATGGAGCGGCAACCCGGGACTTCCGTACATCTCCAGGCTAATGGGCACTGGCTTGGTCGATTAGCAGGACCATCATGAGCAGGTTGGACAGCTTACCGACGGGTGGCTATAGCTATGGTCACTGGGGTTTGTTTACAAGTTGTAGTACGGGAGGGGCTAGGGATCCATGATGGGACGACCTCACGGTGAAGTCGCCCATACGCTTGGACTCATTGCTAGCAAGTTGTCACTACCTATGACCCTATGAAAAGCCTCGTTGTGACCTCTGTTGGCCTATCTCGGTAATGGGCTGAGAGGTTGGGCCGCCTCGGGCAAAAAGGGTAATCAGAACCTGGAGTGAAAGTGTACACCTCTGCGCAGAGTTAAAATTGGTATATCGTCCGTGCTCACGGTCACGAGCGGCCCAAATCCTCGCATGATTTAGCCAAATGGTTTAAGTTGTTAAATCGTGGTGATGTTGTGAGGTTGCTACCTTGGGTTTTATCGGGATGGCTATCTTGTGTTCCCTTGAGATGGCTATCTCATGTTTAATGATGTTCAATGATTCTTAATGATATATGTTTATATCTGTGATGTTAAATGACACTTTAAATGCTATTTGAACCATAATAATGGGTTGGGTGCTTCAACCAAGATGATCAAAGAATAGGTTGCAACTTGTTAAGTCTTAATTGTTTACTTTAAAATGCTACCACCTTTCAGCTTTACCTTGTACTAGCCTTGCATGTCATTACTTTCCGCCTGTACTTGCTGAGTTTCTACATGGAACTCACCCTTGCTCATTCACCAACAAAAGGATACTCAAGTGATGACTCAGATGGTGACTTTTCTGAGAACTATCTGGGATGCTAGGCGTCGTGATGCTGTCGTCGACCTTCCTGTGGCGAGATGGAGTCGCTACATCTACGTCGTCTTAGTTGCTTTTTATTTTGGATGATGTGATTTATATTCCTCTTTATTCTGATGATAGTCATGTAATAATGGTATGATGTAATCGTTATACTATGTTTCATTTGAACACTGTGCTTATTGGACCATGTAATTTGTCGTTCATGTGTGTAATTGTTCTGGGCGCACATGAGCTTTTGCCTTAGTTTCATTCCTTCAAAATCAGGGTGTGACAAAGTGGTATTAGAGCCGTGTTGACCGTAAGATCACGAAGCCTTAGTTAGAAACGACCATCTTAGGTTGACCTTTTATAAGCCATTGCATATCCCATCATTTATTAGCATGTTTCATTTATTATCTTATTCATTGTCATGGTATGCATTTACATCAGCTATTATTACTATTATTTATTGATCATTTATTACCTTATCTTATAGTTACTACCATGCTTTTGTCATTATGATCATGTCATTATGCTGTTTTGTTTTACTACAAATACCAAAGAAAGCATGCTATTCTTGCTTCAATTTATTTATAGCTTTCATATCATTATCTCTAGATATCTATGCATGCACTCTTTATATATATTATCCTTTGATCATAGACGTGTTTATTTCTTCTGTCATGATCTATTAACTACTTGCTGCATGTTTTTGATCTTTGCATATTATTAGATGGTTCGTCAGCTTCTCACCTGCCGCAAGAGCTCCACTGGCTACCGGTCGTTCGTGGCGTCCCATTGAGTACCCGATGACCGGACGCGTGCACAACTATGAGTTTTGCCCTAGCCAGCACCTTGACGATAGTGTGATCCTCGGACTTGGGGGTCAGTACGATCAGTGCCCGGCGCTTGTTCCACAGCAGCAGCAGGCAGGGGACCAGGTTGAGCAGCAGCAAGGAGCACCAGGAGGAGGACCAGGCCCTGAGGCGCCAGGTGCTGGAGGACCAGGTGGTCCAGGACGTCCAAGCGGACCAGGAGGGCTAGGAGGACCTAGCGGCCCTGGAGGTCCTGGAGGCCATGGAGTCCAGGGAGTGTACCACGCACATGACGGCTGGATCGTCACCCTCACTGTTCGTGATGGTGGCAATGACTTCTTCCACGCTCACCTTATGAGGCTTCTTCAACAGCTCTTTGGCCATGGGATGTTTGGAGTGGAGTACCGCAGCGAGTTCTGGAGCCATCCTTTCTACGCGGACTTCTGGAGGGTTGGGTGCTATGTTGGGTGCCCCAACCCTACACTTCATGCTCTTCGAGTTGCTTCAGTCCACGAGGCGCCAGCAGACAGAGCTACCCAGCTGGCAGGCATCACAGATGCAACACGTCAGGCCCTGTTTGCTTACAGGGAGTAGTACTTCCACCTGATCAGTGAGGACACACGCCGCTACTTCCCACGCTGCACTCGTGGTTAGATTGCTGCCAGAGTCGCTACTACTGCTGGGGAGGACCTGAGGCTGCGTGCCACTGTTTAGATGATGGCACATCTGAACATGGAGCTGAACTTCACTCTCTTGGAGCTACGCCAGGTGCGCCTATAGTCAGAGGAGGACCGGAGGAGGATTGCTCAGCTGGAGACGCAACTCACTGGAGTAGCGCCACCACCGCCACCACAGTGGCCTGCTCTGTCACCTGCATGTGACCACATCCCCTACGGAGCAGCTGGAGGATGTACTAGGATTGACTAGGATGTCCCTTTCATGTAATAAATAATGCTACGTTAGCACGTTTAAACGTTTAGCTTATCGGGTCTAGTGCGAGTGTGTTTAGACTGTGTTTTGCTTTATTGTGTGAGAACTTGTTTATCATGTTGAACTATGTTTGATTCGCATCTTTGTAATGATTGAGATAAGTTGTGGGGTGATGTATCATATTTATATAAGTTTAAGACTATGTTTAATTAATTTGGGGTTCTGGGTCTCTATATTTGTGCTTTCTCTCTCTTTCGGCTTTATCATATTAGTTTGTCTGTCATAGCCTGCTGTCACTTGTTCATATCAGCTATCAGTTTGGAGAATTATGTTTGCTATTTGTCAGTGATTATGTTATTGGAGGTTATGTCACATGAGTTAATGAGATGAGGAGACAGTGTTGTTGCACTTATATTCACAGTTTACATTCAGCACAGATATATATATTGAGACTACCTATCCTTATACCTTGCTATTTATTTGCATTAGATGGTTAACACCAGGAGAACCAACACCGGTGGCACCAGTGGTGCTGGTGGGAGTAACCAGAAACCTCCACCACCACCTCCTCCACTTACCGTGGAGCAGATGATGGCCATGCAGACTCAGTTCATGCAGGGCATGAACGCCATGATGACCATGCTACAGCAGAACATGGCGATGAACCAAGTCCAGAATCAGCACCACAATCAGAACCCTCCACCACCACCTAGGGACAGGTGCAGTGAGTGTTTGAAGGGGTGCCCACCTTTCTTCTTTCATCCCCTGACCCTCTTGTTGCTATGGATTGGGTGAAGGATGTGGAGAAACAGTTGGAGATCGCTCAGTGTAATGATAGGGATAAAGTTCTCTATGGATCTGGACAGCTATAGGGAGCAGCCACTTCTTGGTGGGATTCATACCGCTTTGCTCATGCAGCTCCTGACACTATCACTTGGGCACAGTTCACTAAGGCGTTCAAGGAGTTCCATGTGCCAGCTGGACTTGTGAAGCTAAAGAAGAAGGAATTTGCTGATCTGAAGCAAGGCTCCATGTCTGTTTGTGAGTACCGTGACAAGTTCATTGCTTTGTCTCGCTATTCACCTAGGGATGTTGAGCAAGACTAGGACAAGCAAGATCACTTCCTGGGAGGGCTGAATGATGGACTCGCTTACATGATGGCAAACATCAAGTATGCCAATTTCTAGGAAATGGTTAATAGGGTCATTGTGCTTGAGAGCATGCGCAACAAGATGGAGGACAAGAAGAAGAAGAGGATGGCCAGCAAGTACCAGGATTAGGGAAGCAGCAGCTGTCCTTGCTTCAACAACTCCTAGAACTACCAGCAACATTCTTCTTATCAGTATGGGAAGAATCAGGCACAGCAGGGAGGTCAACGCAACAACAACTCCAGCAATGGTAGTAATCAAGTGCAGCGCTAGAATGGTCAAGCCCCTCATCAAAACAATCAGGCTCCTCATCAGAATGCTCCCCACAGTGCTCCTGTGAAGACCAACAGCACCCCCAACAATGCTTGCTTCAAGTGTGGCAAGGTGGGACACTATGCTAATGCTTGCCCTTAGAATCAAAAGCCATAGAACTTTGCGAAGGTGAACCACGTCAAGGTGGAGACTGCGGAGGATGGTATAGATGTGGTGCTCGGTACGTTCCTTGTTGATTCCCATCCAGCTTTGGTTCTATTCAATACTGGTGCATCACATTCATTTATCGGTAGTCGTTTTGTTCGTAAGCATAGCATACCAACACGACTTATGCCTAGAGCTATGAATGTTAAAACTCCTGGAGGAAATATGGATTCAAATGTTTGGTGTCCTGATATAAAGATTAATTTAAGGGGAGTAAAGTTTTCTGCTAGTCCTATAGTGCTTGAGTCCAATGGTCTTGATCTTATTATAGGAATGAGTTGGTTGAACAAGTGGAAAGCAAATATTAAATGTTCAAAAAGGACAGTGAGCTTGACTGCACCTAGTGGAGAGGTGGTCGATGTTGTGATTCCTCTGCCATCCAAGAATCAAGGAATAGTGAACCATGTCAGCAGTGAGCCATTGGAGAATATCAAAGTTGTTAATGAGTTTCCAGATGTCTTTCTAAAGGATTTTCCAGGTGTGCCACTTGAATGAGAGATTGAGTTTATCATTGATTTGTTACCTGGTACTACACCCATAGCTAAAAGACCTTATAGAATGGCTGTTAATGAACTAGAAGAACTTAAGTCACAACTTAGAGAATTATAGTCTAAGGGTTACATTCAACCTAGTTCATCACCTTGGGGAGCCCCAGTAATCTCTGTAGAAAAGAAAGATGGAACACAGAGAATGTGTGTAGATTACAGATCTTTGAGGTGACTGTTAAGAATAAGTACTCTTTACCTAGAATTGAGGATCTGTTTGACCAGTTGAAGGGAGCTAGTGTCTTTTCTAAGATAGACTTGAGGTCAGGTTACCATCAGTTGAGGATTAGACCTAGTGATATACCAAAGACTGCTTTCACCACCGGATATGGTCTGTATGAGTATATAGTGATGTCTTTTGGGTTGACCAATGCTCTAGCTTACTTTATGTACTTGATGAATAAAGTTTTTATGGAGTATCTTGATAAGTTTGTGGTTGTCTTCATTGATGATATTCTGATTTATTCTAAGAATGAGGAAGAACATGAAGAGCATCTCAGATTGGTGTTGCAGAAGTTAAGGGAACATCAGCTTTATGCCAAGTTCAGTAAGTGTGAATTCTGGTTGAGTGAAGTATCTTTTCTTGGGCATGTTATTTCCAAGGATGGAGTTACAGTTAGTCCTAAGAATGTTGCAGATGTGCTTAAGTGGAGTCCACCTCAGAATGTTAAGGATATCAGGAGTTTTCTGGGAATGGCAGGATACTACAGGAGGTTCATTGATGGGTTCTCTACCATAGCTAAACCTATGACTGCTTTGCTAGAGAAGGATAAGCCATTCAAATGGACAGAACAGTGTCAATCCAGCTTTGAGGAATTAAAGAAGAGGTTGACAACAGCACCAGTGTTAGCTCTGCTAGATATGACAAAGGACTTCTGTCGGTTACCGAGAAAAGGGATAACCTAAACCTTCCTTGTTTTCAGTTGAACCCCAAGTTTACCCTCAGATTAATCTGACGGGACCCTCGACTAAACACGTGCAAAACTAGACCGTACATCCTCGGCCCACCAGGGCCCACCGGCAAATACACACTGGGCCGGCCCACAACAGAGTACCTAGTTTCTGCCGCAACCCTCGACAAATCATTGACGTCACCAGCCGATGATCGCTCGAGGGGGACCCCGTGTCGAGTGTCGAGGCCCCGGTGGGACGGACGCCTCGATACGACAAGGGTCGAGCCCCCCTCGATCCACCAACTCCAGATGCGTTCGATAGCGCATTTAATACAAAAACTACCTAACCTCGTCAAATCGTATGGCTATAGTGTCCGCACAGTGGTCCGTACAACGGTCGAATCCCGCTTTACTGCCCATACTGAGGACGTGCATCGGTCTGCACGGCACTATTACGCCGTACTCAGTGCTGTTAGGCAGCTCGAGGCCCCCTCGACGCGCTACGCGACAAACAACCGACATCGAATTCCCTAAATTTGATATTATCCGCTCAACCACTACACTCGAGGCTACCCCTCGACTAGGCCTCGAGTACGCATCGACGCCCTCCGGTCAACCTGCATCGACCTCGAAAGCTGCGCCAACAACTTCGATACGACCCCAACAGGAACTCGCACGTCCTTTACAGGGGATCGCATCTTTCACCGGTCAGCAACCACGTCTTCGAAGGACGCCTGTCAACTCCGAGCCACGCTGCTACAGGACAAGCCATGCTCAGCGCACGTCTCTACAGAGGCCTCGAGTTGACCACCACGACCCACGATGTCACCACCGCGTCATCGAACCAGAGCATATGTACCCCTGCGCCTCCCCTTGGCCTATAAAAGGGGACGCCAGGAGACCCAATAGGAAAAAAGGGGAACGAACTCCAGACAACGATCTCACGACAACCGAACACATGCCTAGACAGACTCCTAGACTCGGAATAACTCTCCCGCTCTATACTCGACCCCTCCCTCGAATCCTCTCCTTCGCTTGTATTCTCCCCTGTACAAGCACTTAGGTGCAAGATAATACAAATCTTCACCCCCCGCTGGACGTAGGGCCTTCTTTGCCCGAACCAGGATAAATCGCTGTGTTCTTCTTGCATCACCATCCGGACGGGTTACACACACATATGATTACTCGTTGGCTCAGGACGCCCCCGGGTTCCTAACGCCGACAGTTGGCGCGCCAGGTAGGGGGCCCTGTGTGTCAAACCGTTT
>CM041639.1:21677357-21750513 GCA_023333625.1 Bothriochloa decipiens | reverse complement strand
TTCGCAGGGCACTCGCGTCGCCCAGCTCGCGCAGGTCCGGGAGCTTCGGGCCAAGCTCGACGAAGACAACGAGCGACCGCGCCAGCTCGAGCGTACCCTCGAGCAAGACAATCGCAACCCCCCACGCGGAGGAGCTCGGGCTCGAGCGCGACAAGTGCAGCGGCAGATTGTGGGCGCGGATACGGTTGCACGTCCCGCCTTCAATCGAGCCAGCCAGAATGTCGTCGCAGCAACCATGCTCCTTCGCAACATGCCGGCCCCCTCGAATCCCGAAGCCCAGCGAGTCCAACAGGAGATCAAGGGCCTTCTCGAGGTGGCCGCCATTCAACAGGCCGAAAGTTCTGCCTCGAGGCGTCGAGGTGCGGCCTCAGGGCTACACCACGAACCCTCGTGGCATGAGAGGCAGGCTTCGACCCAACCAGTAGACTCCCCCCGCTCGAAGGGGGCGCTCCCGGACCACAATCGCGTTCGTGACAACCGCGAGCCCCACGACGCGCGTCACGACATCAACGAACACCGCAGGCGCAAGTGCGGTGACGCCGAGGCGCGAGGCTACAGCGCTCATCGGGGCGGACGCTGCGACAGCGACGAGGACCGACGTCGATCCCCGCATCCACCGGGACCTCGAGTCTTCAGCCGTGCGATTCGCAGCACGCCGCTGCCTAGCCCCTTCAGACCCCTGATAAGTCTTGTCAAATACGACGGCGAGACAAAGCCTGAGCTCTGGCTTGCCGACTTCAAACTGGCGTGCCAGCTTGGTGGGGCCCGCGACGACAGTGCCATCATTCGACAGCTCCCACTCTTTCTCTCCGACACCGCAAGACGGTGGCTCGAGGAGCTTCCCCTTAACCAAATCTGTGACTGGTCCGACCTAGTCAAGGTTTTTGAGGGGAACTTCAAGGGCACCTATGTGCGTTCGGGCAACAGGTGGGAACTCCGAGGCTGCAGACAGAAGCCCGGGGAATCTCTCCGTGACTTCACTCGACGTTTCTCCAAGCAGCGCACCGAGCTTCCCCACGTCACCGACGAAGAGGTAATCCTGGCTTTCATCGCCGGGACTACTTGCAAGGAACTGGTCCGGGAACTCGGGCGTACTCCCCCAAAGACCGCCGACGAATTGATGGACATCGTGGCCAACTTTGCCGCCGGAGAAGAGGTCGTCGGTGCCTTCTTCGACGGTGGCAAAGGCCAGACGCAAGCCAAGGCGGCCAACCCCGAGGGTTCGAACCAGGGCGGCAAGAAAGGGGGCAAGAAGAAGAAGAAGAACCCGCGAGGCAAGCGCGAAGATGCCCCCAATGACCTCGTGGCGGCTGTCGAGCACCAGAAGCCTCGAGGCCCTCCCGAAAAGGGCCTCTTCGATGAGATGCTCAAGAAACCGTGCCCATATCACAAGGATCAGGGCAATCACACCCTCGAAAACTGCCGTATGCTCAAAAGGCATTTCGGGAGTACGGTTCGAGGGAAGGAAGAGGAAAAGGAAGAGCCCGACGACAAGAACAACGACAAGGACGATGGATTCCCCGTGGTGCAGCTACATCGCTAACGACAAAGGCGAAATCTTCACCAATGCATGGAACATCGAACAGCTACGTCATTTCTACCCCTAGAGCATCGATACCCTTGTACATTCTCGCATGTTTCGTACATTTTCGCATGACAAGTATAAGAAGTACTTTTGATTATAAGTTCAAACTTATTATTGTGCATATAAGAGGTAGCCTCGACTCTGCTCCCTCAGAGTCGAACCTCCCTCGGGGGCTAACAGGGGGGAACCCCCTAAGTTCCTAAAAAAATACGAACGAATTTTCAAAATTCGAGTGTCTCCTTTTGCTTTGCAACTAAGTAGAAAACGCCTCAAACTCCCTAAGGGTCGAGGGCTGTCGAGCCTGGGGCTCTCCTACGCCTCAGGGCTACCGTACCCCCACTCGCTCCCCCCTCGAGGGATACGAGCATGCGTCGAACACTTAGTCAAAAAGCAAAAGTCAGGTGATCGAAACTCGAGCGTCTCTTCTTTCCTACGCCTAGATACGCTTCGCGACTAAGTAGAAAATGCCTCGAATTCCCTAAGGGTCGAGGGCAGTCGAGCCGCGAGCTCTCCTACGCCTCAGGGCTATGGTACCTCCACTCGCTTCCCCCTCGAGGGATACGAGCATGCGTCGAACACTTAGTCAAAAAAGCAAAATCTAGGTGAAAGAAAACAGAGAAGGCTCGACCTTAAAATATCCAAATGCATTACGATAGATGCATAGATGTTTTAAAGGCCCTCGAAGCCACACTGAATATAAGTTACAAAAACTAACTTATTTACACGGGCACCTTCGCCCAGTTTTGCCCTACAGGCCTGCCCTACAGGAGTCTATCCCTAAATCGATGCCTTCTTCTTATATTTTCGCATAACGGAATGCTTTCGATCACAAGCTCAATCTCCTTATACATATAAGAGGTAGCCTCGACTCTCCTCCCTCAGAGTCGAACCTCCCTCGGGGGCTATAAGGGGGGAACCCCCCGAAGTCCCCAGAAAACTCGCACGATTTTTCAAAACTCAAAAAGTCTATTTTCTCCCACGCACCTCGATACGTCCTAATACTTAGTCAAAAACACCATGCGAATGCCCTAAGCATCGAGGGCTGTCGAGCCAGGAGACCACCTACGCCCCAGGGCTACGGTACCTCCACTCGCTCCTCGACGAGGGGCACGAACATGCGTCGACTTCACTAGGTAAGAAACATTATCAGGAACGCGAGAAAGAAAAAGACTTAAAAATTGTACACTTCCTAAGTCTCGAGGTCCACTCTGCCTCGATATGCCTCGGCATGGGTCGATACTAAGTCGAAAATGACACGAGAAGGTCCGAAAGGTCGAGGGATGTCGGGTCGGGAGACCGCCCACGCCCCAGGGCTACGGCGCCTCCACTCGCTCCCCCCTTCGAAGGGCATGATCGTGTGACGAATTCGATAAAAGTAGAGACCTGACCAGGCAGTAAAGACAGAAAAGACTTAGAGCGCACTTAGACGTATACGTACGAATATAAATGTACATTAGCTCGAGGCATCGCGACCTCGAGAACAAAAGTTCACAAGATTTTTTACAAAGGCCTCTTTGCCCAGATCTGGCTCACAGGCCATCATCCTCAGGAGGCGGAAGCACCTCACGCTCGAAGAGGCTCGCAAGACGACCGCCAGGTTCCTCGGCAGCCTCGACCAACCCCATGAAGACGGCTTCGTTCTCCTCGTCAGTCTTCGAAGGGTCGCTGACGAAGCCATGGGATACGACCTCCATGTCGTAGATGTAGCCGGAGCCGATGACCGCCATCGCCCGCTTCACACCGACATGAAGGGCACCCCGCACCTTCTCCTTAACCACGCGGCCGAGCTCGAACAGCCGGTCAAGGAGAGGCGCCCCATGGACGTCATCCGCGGCCGATTTGGGACGAGGAACGCCGAGGCTGTCGCAGACCATGTCGAGCATACCACCGAGCTCGCCGGTCAGTTTCACCTCGGCGGTGTACGACTTTTGAAGCAGGCCGAGGTCATGATGAGCCCGATCCAGCTCCTCCTCCAAGGCTGAAAATAAACAAACGGAGTCAGTAATGCTTAAGAAAGAAGACCAAGGTAGAAAACTCTTCGAAAGAAGAAGGAAGACTCACCGACGACATGGGTCTTGAGCTTCGTGTGGGTGTCTTGCAGAACGAGATACTCGTTCGCAAACGCCTCACCAGCGCGAACCATCGACGCCTTCTCCTCCTCGAGCTTTTCGAGGGCCTCGCCTGCCGAAATGGCATTTCGCCTTTGCTCTTGCCAGGCTTCGGAAAGCCTGGCATTTTTGGACACCGAGACCTCGAGCTCCTTCCGCACCGCCTCGAGGGCTACGCCAACCCTTGCCAGCTCGTCGCTGGCCTCAGACCTCGCCCGCTCAAGGGCCCTCCCCGCTTCCTCCTTCGCCTTAGCCTCGGCCTCCTTGGCCTGGGCGGCCACTTCTCGGGCCGAGGCGATCTCGGACTCTGCCTTCTCAAGCTCACTCCGAGCGGCAGCGGCCTCCTCCTTCGCCTTCGCGGCCTTGACCCTTGCAGCCTCGAGCGCTGCTTCTAGCTCAGGGATCTGGTTCCACTTATCCTTGGCGCCGTGGATAAGATAGGACTTGATGTTCGAGCGCTTTCTCAAATCCTAAGAGCAAGAAGAAGAAGAGACATCATCGACAAAGGAAATACACCCCGAGTTCCATAACTCGAAGAAGGACGCTTACCCCGAGGCGCTAGTGAAGGTTGTTGCTGACGAGACCGAACATTGTCTTCAGCGAGCTCTGAAGGCAAGAACGCTCCTCCTCGATGGCCCTCCAGCACTCGAGCTCCGCGGGGTCATCCACCTCCCACGAGGGAGCGTCGTGGCTAGTGGTGTCGTGGACGCGGATAGGCTCCGAGCCCCATCCCGAAGTCTCCGCCTCGAAGCGCCGCCGTGCCACCTCGGCTCCGGCACCCTCCGCCTCGACGGTCGCGACTGCCGTAGATCGTTGCTTGGGAACCGCAGGGGGAGACTGTGACCTTCCCACGGCACGATGGCCAGCAAGCCGGCCTGCGGCTCCTCCCGCTCGACAAAAAGGTCCGCCAGGGCAGACACGGCGATGCTCGCCTCCTCGACCGAAGCACCCACGGGGGCCCCGCCTGACGGGTCCGCTTCGGCACCCCTGGACTCAATGACCCCCGACCTCTGTGGCGACAGGGGGGGCACGGTGCCTTTCTCCTTCCCTCCGTCGACGGAGGCCTCGCCCTCCTCGGCCTCGAGGACGATGGGTGCCGCCACCAAAAACCCCAGCCGCGAGTCATCCGAGGGGCCCTTCGGCACGCTGCTCCTCGGCGCCTCGACGGCCATCCCGGCTCGGGGGCTAGACGCCACAGCCACCGCAGGCTCGGTGGCCGCTTCAGCTCCCCGGGCCAACGCTGCGTGCGCGGCCTTGACCCAAGCGACGACCCCCACGTTCGATATCGACGGAGGAGTCGACCCGGCGCTCGAAGGGACCGGGCCCGTAGCCGGAGCCACCGCGACCGCCATCGCCTCCGTCGCAGCCTCCGTCCGAAGGCGCTTGGCCGGGGCGGGCCCCGCCAGTGCCCGCTGGCGCTTGAGCCTGTGAGAAAGGAAAAATTAGACGTGTGGAATCAAGACGCGAAAGCTGCTCCAAGGTTAAGAACTTACCCCACTGGGAACCTTCCCGGGGTTCGTGAGGCCCCCGTCGACGGCCGTGGAAGGCTTAAGGCCGCCGCCGATGCGGCTAAGGCCAGCGCCACCGGCCCGGCCCGGAGGGCCGGGTGACTTTCACGGGGCCCCTCCATGGGCCCCTCAGGACCAGCGGCGCCCTGCGTCGAAGGGGCACTGGCCGCGACCCTCCGGGTCGAGAGGTGCCCCTCTTCTCCGCTCCAATCCTCCCCCGATTCCTCAGGCGAGGACCTTGCGACGGGCCCCACCTCTCGTCTCTGCTTAGCCGAGCGCTGCTCGCCCGCAGAGAGATCGAGGCTATGCATCCACCTCTTCTTGCCCTCCTCCTCCTTCGTCTTCTTTGCCGACGGGGCGCCGAGAAGCCCCGTCGAACGAGCCCTGAAATCTTCCCTAACGGGGGGCAGCGATAGCTCGTAGTCAAGCTCCCCCTACGCACAAAAGCCCAAAAAATGTAAGGTGAAAAGAAACAAAAAGAAGGGCTCGACAAAGTAATACACTTACCAGTTCGGGGCAACTGGGATCCGGCCGCATCGGAAGACGGTTGACATCCTGCACCGTGAAGGGGCCCGACAACGTGCCTCGAACCCTCTTGGCAACGCTCTCCGGCGTAATAGCCTCGGCAACCATTCGGCTCCCCCTGAGCTCCACTCCAGCGACCATCTGGCTCATGCGAAGCGAGCGCCACATCAGGGGGAGCACCCGTCGATGGTGGAAGGCCGAGGCAACGACCCCGGCAGTTAACCCCTGCCCTCGAAGGGTTGCCAGGGCATCGAGGAGGTCTTGGAGCCTCCCTTGATGGTCCCGCACTAGGGCGCCCCAGTTGTGGGGACGCGACTCGATGACGCGCCCCGTGTACTGAGGCAGCAGCCCCTCGTCGTTCCTGATGTAGAACCACTTCGAAGGCCAGGGGCCGTGGCTCGAAGTTAGGCCGATAGGGATGAAGTCATCGGCCTTCCTCACGGCGAAGTTGCAGCACCCAGCCCGCACCAGCCTCCGCACCCCCTGCGACGCGCTCTTGGAAAAGTACTCCGCCCGAAAGAGATGGAGCCAGAGCTCCCAGTGCGCCTCCACCCCGAGGTAACCCTCGCAGACTGTGGTGAAGATGGCGGCGTAGGAGATCGCGTTGGGGGAAAGATGCTGAAGCTCGATCCCGTAGTAGTGAGTGAGGGCGCGCATGAACCGGCTCGGCGAGGCGCCGAAGCCCAGCCGGTGGAACTTGACGAAGCTAACCACGTAGCCCTCCGGTGGGTTCGGCTCGTGGTCCCCCTTCGGCGGAACGAGCCACTCGGGCTCATCCCTGTTGGTGATGGGGCGAAGAAGCCCGTCCACCACCAACCCCTCTAGCTCCTTCCTTGTCACCTCCGAGGGGAGCCACGCCATGGGCTGAAAAATCTCCGGCGGCGCCATGGCAAGAGCACGGAGCTCTTCGGTGGACGGACGACCCGGAAGATTTCCTATCTCCGCAGGGAGGCGAGCGCGAGGAAGGAAAGCGCCCGGAGGCGAGCGCAAGGAAGGCAAATGAGCGCAAGGAAGGCGAATGCGAAAACGGCAGGAAAGCAAGTGAAGAGCAACGGTGCGCGGAGGGCCCCCTTTGTATAGGGGCAAAAGACCGACGGACGGCCGACGCTTGCCCGACCAGTAAGTCCTCGCATTAAATGCACCCAAAGCACTTTCCTCTCGATTCCAGTGCGTCATGGACAGGGCCGTTTCGCATTCACCCCCTCGACTGCCATCGACCACAGCACACGTCAAGCATCCACGAACCAGGCGTTATGCCGGCCCCATCACAACTGCGCCGTTCTGACTCCCGTGATATTACGGCCGCGCCGTTTCGAATCTTTTCTTGAAAAACGAGAACTGACAGTTATCCTCCTCGAAATGCGCTTCAAGTACAGGAATCGCCCACTACCGCGCCGCTCCGGCTTCTGCGTAAAAAGGCACGCGTGATGGACAGGAGGAGTTATCCACAGACGGATCTTCCCATGACACGGGATACGGGCCCAGGCCCTCAAAATCTCCAGGGAGCGAAGGCTGGCCCTCGAAAAGGGTTCGACAGCCGCCCTCGAGTACCGGAGTTAGGGGTGACCGATGGGGGCCGACGCGAGTCCCTTGCTCGAGAACGAATTCTCAAGGCCCCCTCGGACATATTCAAGGCAAAACTAAGGGACCACGACGGAATCCCCTCGAGGGGAGGCATCGAGCCACCAGACCCGATCGAAAGGGTTTGGCATCCGCGGGACCCACTGTTTTGCTCGAATAAGAGCGCCTCAGGGCCACTAGTCGACCCCTATCGAACGGGGCACGAGCTCTTACTTGAATTTCCCGATAGTAGCTCACCTGAGACGTTGATGCTCGCCCGAGCATGGGGAGCATGATGCTTCTCCCCCCTCTACCCGATCGAAAGGGTTCATGAGGGTCGAACGAAAAAGTCGAGCTCGCACCTGATCGACTTCGATGAAAGAAGCTAAGGAGCGGACTCGCAACCAGGTGGCCTCGACGAAAGAGGATCCAACCACCCTGGGGCTCGGTCATTCGAGCATGCATCGACCAAACAAAAAATAAAAGACCTCGGGCGAGTATTCTACTCACCCGAGGCCTTGGGGGCTACACCCGAAGGGTGCGCTCGCGCGCACCCTTTGGAATACGACCAACACTCCGAGTCCATTTGACTGAGCCTCCGTGTAAGTATCAACACTTACACGAAGCCTCGGGGGCTACTGTCGGTTACCGAGAAAAGGGATAACCTAAACCTTCCTTGTTTTCAGTTGAACCCCGAGTTTACCCTCAGATTAATCTGACGGGACCCTCGACTAAACACGTGCAAAACCAGACCGTACATCTTCGACCAACCGGGGCCCACCGGCAAATACACACTGGGCCGGCCCACAACAGAGTACCTAGTTTCTGCCGCAACCCTCGACAAATCATTGACGTCACCAGCCGATGATCGCTCGAGGGGGACCCCGTGTCGAGTGTCGAGGCCCCGGCGGGACGGACGCCTCGATACGACAAGGGCCGAGCCCCCCTCGATCCACCAACTCCAGATGCGTTCGATAGCGCATTTAATACAAAAACTACCTAACCTCATCAAATCGTAAGGCTATAGTGTCCGCACAGTGGTCCGTACAGCGGTCGAATCCTGCTTTACTGCCTATACTGAGGACGTGCATCGGTCTGCATGGCACTATTACGCCGTACTCAGTGCTGTTAGGCAGCTCGAGGCCCCCTCGACGCGCTACGCGACAAACAACCGACATCGGATTCCCTAAATTCGATCTTATCCGCTCAACCACTACACTCGAGGCTACCCCTCGACTAGGCCTCGAGTACGCATCGACGCCCTCCGGTCAACCTGCATCGACCTCGAAAGCAGCGCCAACAACTCTCGATACGACCCCAACAGGAACTCGCACGTCCTCTACAGGGGATCGCGTCTTTCACCGATCAGCAACCACGTCTTCGAAGGACGCCTGTCAACTCCGAGCCACGCTGCTACAGGACAAGCCATGCTCAGCGCACGTCTCTACAGAGGCCTCGAGTTGACCACCACGACCCACGACGTCACCACCGCGTCATCGAACCAGAGCATATGTACCCCTGCGCCTCCCCTTGGCCTATAAAAGGGGACGCCAGGAGACCCAATAGGAAAAAAGGGGAACGAACTCCAGACAACGATCTCATGACAATCGAACACACGCCTAGGCAGACTCCTAGACTCGAAATAACTCTCCTGCTCTGTACTCGACCCCTCCCTTGAATCCTCTCCTTCGCTTGTATTTGCCCCTGTACAAGCACTTAGGTGCAAGATAATACAAATCTTCTCCCCCCGCTGGACGTAGGGCCTTCTTTGCCCGAACCAGGATAAATCGCTGTGTTCTTCTTGCATCACCATCCGGACGGGTTACACACACATACGATTACTCGTTGGCTTAGGATGCCCCCGGGTTCCTAACGCTGACAACTTCTCTATTTATTGTGATGCATCTAGACATGGTTTGGGTTGTGTGTTGATGCAAGAGGGTAAGGTCATTGCTTATGCCTCTCGATAGTTGAAGAAACATGAATTGAATTATCTAATGCATGATCTGGAACTAGCAGCTGTAGTGCATTCATTGAAGATTTGGAGACATTATGCCCTTGGTCACAGGTGTAACATTTACACAGATCACAAGATCTTGAAGTATATATTCACTCAGAAAGACTTGAACTTGAGGCAGAGAAGGTGGTTAGAATTGATTAATGATTTTGATCTAGAGATTCTCTACCATCCTGGTAAAGCTAATGTTGTAGCTGATGCTTTGAGTCAGAAGAGCTAGCTGAACATGTTAGAAGTAATGGAGTTACCTCAAAAGTTGCAAGCTAAATTTAGTATCTCAATTTGGGGTTTGTGGCAAACACTCAGGGAGTTTCTATGGATGTGGTACCAATACTTGATCAAGAGATCAAGAAGGGTCAGAAAACTGATGAGAAACTTCAGGAGATTGTCAAGTTGGTTAGTCAAGAGGGAGCCCCAGGGTTCAGGGTTGATGAAGGAGGGGCACTCTGGTATAAGCACAAGTTGGTTGTGCCTGATGTTCAGAAGATCAAGGATACAATTCTTCAGGAGTGTCATGAGTCATCTTACTCTATTCACCCTGGAGGTACTAATATGTACCAGGATCTGAAGGAACACTATTGGTGGAAGGGTATGAAGAGAGACATTGGGGAGTATGTGGCCTTGTATAATACGTGTCAGAGAGTAAAGGTAGAACATCAGAGGCCAACAGGATTGTTGCAGCCATTGAAGATATCTGAATGGAAATAGGATGAAATCAGCATGGATTTTATTGTGGGGTTACCTCGAACACAGAGAGGTTTTGATTCTATTTGGGTCATAGTGGATCGATTGACCAAGGTTGCTCATTTGATACCTATCAAGACCACTTATACTGGAGCACAGTTGGCTGAGAAGTATATGGCTCGAATTGTGTGTGCTCATGGAGTTCCTAAAAGGATCATTTCAGATACAGGTACACAGTTCACTTCCAAGTTTTGGGAGAAGGTACATGAAGCTTTGGGAACTGAGTTAAGGTTTAGTTCAGCTTATCATCCACAATCGGATGGTCAGACAGAAAGGGTTAATCAGACTCTGAAAGATATGTTGAGGGCCTACGCCCTGGAGTCTAATGAAAGTTGGGATAATAATTTGCCTTATGCTGAATTCTCTTACAACAACGTTATCAGGCTAGTCTCAAGATGTCTCCCTTTGAAGCATTGTATGGACGAAAGTGTAGAACACATTTGTTCTAGAATCAAGCTGGAGAGAGACAAGTCTTTGTCCCTAATGCTCTGAAGATAGCAGAAGAGCGGGTGCATGTGATTCGGTGTAATCTGAAAGCAGCTCAGTCTAGACAGAAGAGTTATGCAGATGTTCGTCGAAGAGAGCTTGAGTTTGAAGTTGGTGACTATGTCTATCTTAAAGTGTCTCCAATGAGGAATCTCAAGAGGTTCAGGGTCAAGGGGAAGTTAGCTCTGAGGTACATTGGTCCTTTCAAGATTCTAGAAAGGAGAGGAGAAGTAGCTTATAAGCTTGAGTTGCCAGCTTACTTATCCAATGTGCATAATGTGTTCCATGTCTCTCAATTCAAGAATGTTTGAGGGTCAAAGAAGAGGAGTTGCCTAGACAGGAAGTGGATTTGCAGAAGGATTTGACTTATGATGAGAGTCCATCTAGGATTTTGAATACAGCCGAGAGTGTCACTAGAAATAAGGTTATCAAGTGGTGCAAAGTGCAATGGAAGTATCACTCAGAGGATGAGGCTACTTGGGAAAAAGAAGAGGATCTAAGGGCAGAATATCTAGAGTTGTTTCCTGAGTCTTCTAATCTCGAGGACGAGATTCTTTTAAGGGGGGTAGGTTTATAACACCCTAATTTTGAACTTTAATTATTAAATGAATTTGATTTTATTTCTACATAGATGCTTTACATTCATAGGCCAATTATAAATGTTTTGAATTACTTTAAAATATGTAGCATGTTAGAAACCATGCATTGTTGCATTTATGCTGCTACATAGTTTTTGGTTGACTTGTTTGAGCTTGTTGTCTAAGCTTTGCTTTGTTTCCTAGTTGCTAACATGCCCTAACTTGTCCCCTCTAACTCCTAGACTAACCTAACCTAGTCTAACTAGCCTAGGCCAGTCCCTAGGGGATCCTGGCCACACCCAGCCTTCATTGGCCAAGCATGGCCAGCCCTAGCCGGGCATGGCCCGCACTGGCTAGCCATGGCCAAGGCGGCAGCAGCAGCAGCCGGCCAGCAGTGGCCAGGCTTGGCCACAGCCGGCCAGGCCAGCTAGCTAGCGCGGCGGGCCGCCAGCAGGCTGCGCAGCACAGCAAGCCGCCAGCGGCCCAGCTTGCCCCAGCGCCGCGGCCCGCTTAGCCCCCACGCGCGCGCTTTGAGATGGCCCAGCAAGGGCAGCAGCCGCGCCCGCATGCGTCAGCGTCTACGCCAGCCCGGCCCAGGGCTTAATAGGATTAATAGGATTAATAGGATACTCATACCGGCCCAGGGCTTAATAGAATTAATAGGATACTCATACCAACAAGTTGCAACTTCTTTTCCCATCACTAAAGAACTCTAAGGTTAAGCGTGCTTGGTCTGGAGCAATTTAAGGATGGGTGACCGATCGGGAAGTACATCCCAGGTGCGCATGAGTGAGGACAAAGTGCGCGGAAAAGACTAATGTTGGTCTGTGAGGGTAGTCTATGTCATAGATAAGCGGCCGGATGTAAGCAGGCCCGGACTCGAGGAGGCGGGACGTTACAGCTGACGTCAGTGGCACGACAGCGCTGCGCCGCTCCCACGTGCCGCTGACCGGTGGGGTCCACCCAAGTGAGACCCGCAGCACAGTGTCGTCTCCAACCTGGAGACGGACATTGAGCCTGAGTCCGGCCTCGCCCGCGCCGTGTCTGCGCACATGAGACGCAAGTGAACCAAGGAGCGCCGGGCGCTATAAAGCGTAGCGCGCCACCTCCCGAGCCGCCCTTCGCAACCCTAGCCGCCCAGTTTCACCGAATCGTGAAACCCTAGCCGCCATAGCCACCGAGCTCGCCGTCGCCGTCGTCTTTGCCTCTTCCGTCGTCCATTGCCGAGGTGAGCCCACATCTGAGCTCTGCGTGACCACAAGGGTCACGGAGATGCCCTCTCCGAACACCTTCGCCCGTTCCGTGCGCCGCTGTGCGCCGCCGAAGCGCCGTCGCCACCGCTCGCCGTGGCGCATCGCCCCGCCGCTCAGGCCTCCGCCCACTGCATCCGCCTCGCACCGTAGCGCCCCCCGGTGCCTCCACGTCGAGCTCCGGCCAGCGTCCATGGTGCCACCATCGCCTAGGTCATCTCCGACCTTTCCCCGCCGCCATGGACCCCGTGGTGAAGTCCACGAGGCCACACCGCGCCTCCCTGCTCCCTCCGTGTGGCCAAACGTGCCCCGGAGCACCATTTCCGGTGAATTCCGGCGGTCACTGCCGGCGAAGTCCGCCGCTCCGGCAACCATCCCGGGCTGGCCTAACCCTGGTCGTCAGATCTGGCTCCGATGGTCCAGATCCACCATTGACGCCAGGTCAACCGCGGGTCAACAGACCCAGTCGGCCGCCGACGTGGCAGCCGTGCTGGCGCCACATGTGTGCCACATTAGCGCCACGCATGCGCTGACCGCGCCAACGCGGTCAAGCAGCAGTCAGCCCTGCTACTTTTGTAGAAAAACCCCTATAGTTTTACTTATATATGATCTAGTCCTTCGCAGTTCAAAAGTATTTAGATCTGAGTCATGTTTTCTGCAGATTAGACCATAGTCTTGTTTAGGCCATAACTTCCACGTTTTAAATCCGTTTTTAGCAAACTTATACTTTTTGGAATCATCTCGACGAGTAGAATAGTTCTATGCTATTGTTCGCTACTATTATCATGTTTTGGTGTATTGCTCTAATTGGAGTACGTTTGCTTGCATGTGTTGCTCGTGTGCGATGTTTGTGACGTATAGAGAGCGAGACGTGGGTGAATGAGGATCAGCAGGACCTAGAGGACTACGTGCAGCAGGACATCAACCAAGGCAAGTGCATGCATTCTTTTGAACATATTGCGCCTATTCATGTTTATAAATACATTGCATTTGTCTTAAATCGGCAAACCATCGGACTTACTAGCCACTTTACCCAAAGATATCCTATGGGGGTTTTAGTTGATAGGTTTTAGGTTGCTAGTGCTCTATCTCACCTTTCACCTTTTAATGAAGATAAAACTTGCTTCTTAACCTGTTGAGCCTCGGGCTCTTGGCTTTGGCCATTGGAGAAATTGATGCACTTCCGCATAGTTGGTTAGCGGTGAATGAAGGGGGAAAAGGATGCTATTGGGACTCGTGTTGAGGAGGGTGTCCGTATCTCCTCCCCCTTGAGGTCCTTTTGTGGAGCAGCAACCTAGGACTTTCATACATCTCCAGGCTAATGGGCATCAGCTTGGTCGATTAGAAGGACCATCATGGGCAGGTTGGACAGCTTACCGACGAGTGGCTATAGCTATGGTCGTTGGGGGTTTGTTTACAAGTTGTAGTATGGGAAGGGCTAGGGATCCGTGATGGGGGCGACCTCATAGTGAAGTTGCCCATACGCTTGGACTCATTGCTAGCAAGTTGTCACTGCCTATGACCCTATGGAAAGCCTCGTTGTGACCTCTGCTGGCCTATCTCGGTAATGGGCTAAGAGGTTGGGCCGCCTAGGGCAAAAAGGGTAATCACAACCTGGAGTGAAAGTGTACATCTCTGTGCAGAGTTAAAATTGATATATCGTTCATGCTCATGGTCACGAGCAGCCCAGATCCTCGCATGATTTAGCGAAATTTTTTAAGCTATTAAATCGTGGTGATGTTGTGAGGTTGCTACCTCGGGTTTTATCGGGATGGCTATCCTGTGTTCCCTTGAGATGGCTATCTCATGTTTAATGATGTTTAATGATGCTTAATGATATATGTTTATATTTGTGATGTTAAATGACACTTTAAATGCTACTTGAACCATAATAATGGGTTGGGTGCTTCAACCAAAATGATTAGAGAATAGGTTGCAACTTGTTAAATCTTAATTGTTTACTTTAAAATGCTACCACAGTCTACCTTTTAGCTTTACATTGTACTAGCCTTGCATGTCATTACTTTCTGCCTGTACTTGCCGAGTTTCTACAAGGAACTCACCCTTGCTCATTCACCATCAAAAGGATACTCAAGTGATGACTCGGATGGTGAATTTCCTGAAAACTATCCAGGATGCTAGGCATCGTGATGCTGCAGTCGACCTTCCTATGGCGAGATGGAGTCGCTACGTCTACGTCGTCTTAGTTGCTTTTCATTTTAGACGATGTGATTTATATTCCACTTTAATCTGTTGACAGTCATGTAATAATGGTACGATGTAATCGTTATACTATGTTTTATTCGAACATTGTGCTTATTGGACCAAGTAATTTGTCATTCATGTGTGTAATTGTTCTGGGCGCACATGAGCTTTTGCCTTGGTTTCATTCTTTCGAAATCAGGGTGTGACAAGATTTCAAGCACAACTAATACACCCTTCAAGATCTCCCCCGGATGTTGTACAAACATCAAGCAGGCCATCATATAGAGGGACAAGACACATGGCTTCCATGAACTCCTTCTTCTACACCGATGGTTTGTGTAACATCTCTCTCGCTCCCTTGACTAACCAGGACTCCAAGCATATCTTGGATCACACTTTGTTTAAAGATTCTAAAAAAACAAAGGAGAGTCATGGTCATAAATTTTCTTTTAGATAGAAGCTTGCATTAAGTTGTTCCTCCTACATTCGTCGTGTATGCAAGCCGCTAACATGTAGGGGTGTCCAATAAACGACATAATACATGATGACATGAAGTATGGACTCCAAGCCATGCCTTGGTTGTCACCTGAGATGGAAACCGAGCCACCACAGCAACAACTCCGATGCTTCATTCATACATGTTGTTGGTACACACATTCAGGTATGTCAAGCTAATGTTGACCAACTCATTCATTCATATTTGTCTACATGAAGTTCATGCTCTTCCTCTGTTCATGCCATATGCTCTGAGTTTGGCTGTTTTCACATGCGTGCGCTAGTGGTATATACATAGGTTTTTTAATTTAAGCTTGGTGCTTAGGTTAAACTAGCCTTCTTTAATCAAAATTATGACATGGTGTTGCTTTTTGATTAATGAACTTTGAGTTGTTGTCATGAATAGTGGAGGAAATTCGTGTTGGGGGTGCAGCAAGGCATGCCTTCCTTTGCAAATTTTCCTTATCATAGCCTCATTTGAGTTTGAATGAAAGAGTCAACTTTTGGTTCCCTGGTTCAAAAATATGTCTCTGTTGGATGAATCTTATTTATCTTGTGATGACTCAATTTCTATGCTGGTAAGTTTTGGTTCGGAAGTACTAGTTATGCATCTTTTAAATTAAGCATGGCGCTTAGTTTGAAGTTTAGATGTGGATCATGCTTCTTTAGGCTCATTAATTTTAGCATGGTGCTTAGATTAAGTTGCCTACCTAGACCAAATTAGACATGGTGTCTAGTTTGATCTTGGAACCAAAGCTACTAGTATAGATTTTGGTTGATCTTATGGACTAACCCCTTGTAGGAATTTATCAACTTCATCAGGGTAAGTCTTTGAGATGACAGCAGAGACAAGCATTTCTTGGTGAACTTTGAAAAGAAAAATATAATGATAAATAAAATCTTAAAAAAAGTAATGTACCTTTCAACCCCAAGCTTTGTTGTCTTGTTATCTCAATACCACTATAAAAACAAGCTTTGGGGGAGCTTCCTAGCACGCTCAAGAGAGGCCACAAACTCCACATCAAGCTGAGGCAACACCAACTAGCACCACCACCAGGTGAACCACATTGGTAAGTCAAAAGCAAGCTTGAGGGAGGGCTCCCACAAAGGTAACTTGTATCTCACATTTCTTTTCAGTAAATTCTCCAACTTATAAAATGGTGAGATATGATTATCCTCTCTCATATGTGTTAAGATGTGTTAGTTTCTACCCTTGTTGAAATGATAAATAGTTGCTCTGATTTATGTTTCACCTGTACCCATTTTACAATCGAGTTTTCTCTAAAGATTTGGGTTTATCAGCTAAAAATGTCTCATCCTAAAAACTTGGACTAGTGGGTTGCACATGCTTAATCTTGTCTAAAGTTATTGCCTGATATGATATGGTGACATGGGCTACACTATGACTTTGTTCTGAGTGAAACTTGACATCCAGAGTTTTATTTTCAAAACTTCCTAAAACAAAAGTTCCTCAATGATTATGAAATACCTACCAAGTCCATATGACATGCTTCATTTCTGTAAAACCCTTAGTCATATGCTGCTTGTGGAATATTGAGTTAGGTCAAATTATTGTGACCTAAGTGAGATTATGGTCATGCACCCATGATTGAGATTCACATGCGCCCACCAAATAAAGCCAATTCTCACCCCGAGAGTTGCTCACAACATGCACCCATCCATCCACAAAAAATATGCCAACTCTTACACCAAGAGTTGCGCATTCTTCCACCAAATAAAAATGCCGATTCTCATCTTGAGAGCCGTGCATTTGTTATCCACCAAAAAAATGCCGACTCTTACCCTAAGAACCGCGCATTCATTTTTCACCATATAATTACTCCTCGCATTCCATCATGGCATCTCTCCATCCAAAAATTCATCATATGTTAGTAACGGATATGGGCTATGTCAAAAAAAATGCCAAGGGGCATGCAATAAACAAACAGGAAAGAAAAGTTTCAAGTACCTGTTCAAAAAAAGAAAAAAAGAGAAGAAAAAAAATATGGGGTTTATATGGCCCATATCCTTCCAAAAAGTTTCATTCCATTCAATAAAGGAGAAAATCATGATGCATGGAGTACCAAAAAAGTTAGAATTAGGATTTTACCATCCTCATACTCCACACACTTGCACATCTCAGTCAAAGTGTATGACATGTATCTCCTTGTGGTTCGGTTTTTGACTTAGCAATATATGTGATGCAAGTATGCCCACCTTTATACCTGCCCAAAAACTCCACTCATAAGCCTTAGTGGTAGGATTTGAAAGGCAACATTACAATGCCTTTGGTGAGGTATTCATACACACTGAGTGATCGAGTGAATCATTTGAGGAACTTACATTTATTTTACAAAACTTTCAAACCTCCGGAAAGATGGTTGACCTTGGGATGAATGATAAGTAATGTCTATGAATATGTTCTATCTTACAAATCACCCAAGACTCGAGATGGCTAAAAGGCCCCATTTGTTTCAAGATAATAGCAGGGTGGATACCATGCTGATTTATTCAAATTATGATAGAAAACATTGTTCAAAACTTGGTACATTTTGAAATATGATCGGCATTGTAGCAACTCCTAATGAACAACCATACTTAGCTATTTGCTCGGGACGAGCAAAGGTTAAGCTTGGGGGTCTTGTAGGTGGTCCTTATGGATCATTTTTAACTACCAACTTATGCTGAAAGGGAGAGAAACTATCATACATTAACACATAGACATATGCTATTAACAGAGTTCCACTTGTACCCCTAGTGTTTATGTTTTTGCAGGATTTATGGTGCAACAAGTGGAAGTGCACAACACCAATTGGAAAGCGTAAAGGAGAAAAGTAAATTTAGAGAATGCGCAACCAAGAATAACAAAGAAGCCCACTTTTATTACAAATCTGGGCCCATTCGTAACCATAGGAGAGGTCTAGGCCCAGAGGAGAACCAACCACGTGAAGACGGTGGCCAAATGGGCCCACCAGGGGACCGGCCGGTCCCGGGGGCGATCGCTCCCCTGGTGGGGCCTCTCGGGCCCAGTTTTCTTAGGCAGTGCACATGGCGGTTCCCTCCAGACGGTCCCACCTACTATCAGTGCAAATGGAAAGTGTAAACTGCCCTTTGGAGGTCGGTTTGGATCCTTCCATGTGAGGATGATCCTTTTGCATAGAGCCCCCTCCTCTCAAGCTATAAAAGGAGGCCTCCTCTTCTCACTTAATTGAATTCATCAACACACAAGAAGTTACAATGTAGAGGGGAAGAGTGAGCCACATTTCCATTAGCTTCTAGCTAAATTAGTATAGGGAGTGAGAGAGGAAAAGAGCTGGAGAAAGAGTGGTGTCGAAGCAGTTCTACTTCAGGTGGACGAAGTGCCAGACTTGTCGGCTCTCGCTTCAACTTGTACCTCTACGATCATCTTGCTACTTGGAGTAAGAAGTTCATGTTCACCCTTTGAATTGAAGTTCTTAAGTAAGTTATCTTCGTTCACCTTATTCTTGCGGGTTCATCGTCCATCCTCGTGGCGGTTGCTCTAGTAGAAGGACCCCGGAGATGGGTAAGCCTTGTCGACATGCTAGAGTACGTAGTTGACAGCTTAGACGTGGAGTTTAGGCTTGAAGCTACCTTCGTTTACTCACGTATCTCAACGGGCAGAGGGGTAGGTAGGCAGGTGGTGATAGCCCTGTCTATCCCTAGCACTCCCCCTCATCAGAGTACGGAGTAGAGCTGTACGCCGGTATCGCCAGGCAGACCTGGTGCGCTCCAGTGCCCGAAGCAAGTCTATAGTGGCAGAGCTATCTTCCTTAAGATTTATCCTTAGAAAACCTCACTACCCAAGCTTCTCTTCGTCTTATCATTCTGGGAGAACTAGTTTAGATATCTTTTACACTTCCGTTCCCAGTGGAAATACGATACCCTGAATACTTCTAGGTGATGGCTACAACGGTACTTCCATGCGCTTGTGGACTTTTCTGCTGACGCTAAGAAGCGCCAACACTCCCCTATTTCAATGACCTCCTACTGCCCCACAACATTGATGTAATGCACACCGAAAAGAATATCGCCGAGGCACTTTGGGGAACACTCATGGACACTGACAAGTCTAAGGACAAACCTAAGGCTAGAGTGGACCTCGTTGAGTTGTGCGATCAACCAAGACAAGAGATACAACCTCCTGAACCAAGAAAAAGGTGGAATAGGCCAAAGGCTGATTTTTTCTTGGCAGCGAAACAAAGGAAGGAAATACTAGAATGGATCAAGACGTTGATGTTCCTTGATGGGTATGCAGCGAATCTAAGCAGGGGAGTGAACTTACTAACTATGCAAGTCAGCGGGATGAAGAGTCATGACTACCATGTATGGATTGAGCGGCTTCTTTCGGCGATGGTACCAGGCTATGTTCCTAAGGATGTGTGGCTAGTGCTGGCAGAGTTGAGCTATTTCTTCCGCTAACTTTGTGCCAAGGAGCTATCTCGGTCCGCCGTTGTAGACATAGAGAAAGGGGCACCTGAGTTGCTTTGTAAGTTGGAGAAGATCTTTCCACCGGGCTTCTTCTTGTTGATGCAACATTTGCTTGTGCACCTACCGTATGAGGCACGTATGAGGGGCCCATGCAGGTCCATTGGTGCTATCCAATTGAGAGATGTCTGAAGTTCGTTCACAAAAAATGTAGAAATAAAGCTAAAATTGAGGAGTCCATTGTAGAGGCATACATTCTGGAGGAGGTGTCAAACTTCACACAGCTATACCACACAGAGAATCTTCCTAGCGTGCATAATCCACTCCCTCACTACAATGCTGATGAAAATGAATCCAGCCTCAGCCTTTTTTAAGGGCAACTCAAAAGCGCAAGTGGATTGAATCACAAGTTCTTGGAACAAGAAAAGTGGCGCGGTATCATGCTATATGTATTGAACAACCTTCCCAAGGTGAAGCCGTTCATTGAGTAAGTACAGTGAACTTGTTTCAATACGCCCGCATTATTGTGCATCCGACTGAATCTTTCTCGTATGTACAGTGAATTTTTTCATGAACACTAGCATGAACGAAGCCGTCCTACCCCACATCAAAGAGATACCCTTCTTTTAAAGGGTGTGGGGGCAGGGAGGCCCAATTTCATTTCTTGGTTCAAAAACAAGGTATTGTCCAATATAGCTCGTACATAGTTAGGCCCGATTTCATTTCTCATACATAGTTCGACAATCTTTCATGCTTGCGCTTGCAGGCCCGAACCGATGCAACTATAAGTGAGGAGCTAAGACAAGTTGCAAATGGCTTCCATGATAAGGTGAAAACTTTTACAGGTTATGATGAGAATGGATATCGCTTTCACACAGCGATCTATGAGCAATCTTGGTCCGCTCGAAAAACCACAAACAACGGAGTTTGTACTCCCAACACTGATGGCCTCAAGCATCATGGCATAATTCAAGAAATCTATGAACATACATTTCATGGTTTGAAACCTCTTCATCTCATCATGTTCAAATGTCACTGGTTTAATCCTCGACTGACGAGATGGAGTCCTAATATTGGTCAAGTTGAGATTCGACAAAATTCCGTCTATGAAGGAAAAGATGTCTTCATTGTGGCTCAACAGGCTGTGCAGGTTTATTATTTGCCATACACGTGTCAAGGCAACAAGGCTCTCCAGGGTTGGGCTATTGTGCACCAGGTATCACCACATGGTAGACTTCCTGTCCCAAACGATGAAGATTACAACAACTTGAACCCAAATACCTATGATGGAGAGTTCTTTCAATAAGATGGGCTATGAGGGAGGTTGGTGATGGACTTAACCGAAGGGATCGAAATGGAAGTAGACAATGAAAGGGTCAATGTCGAGGAAGCTGGATATGGGGTGCACAATCCCAAGGACATAGAAATGCTTGAGCGATTGCATTTGGGCAATGATGATGAAGAGGAGGAGCAACCTTCAGACAATCTTGCTTATTTGGACATTTTTGATAGTGATGATGAGACATATGATCCAGATAATCCCGATAATGATGAGTACTTCTAATACATGTAATACTATGTTATTTTCTATTCGTTTTTGGTTCATTTATTCAACATCCATTTCTAATACATGTACTAATATATCTTTTTGTTTCTTTTGACTTGAAGGTGATCGGGTAACATGGCGGGCACCTGCGAGCCAAGGAACATGGCCTCGAGGTACCGAAGAACACGCCCCACACCTATCGTAGCAGAGGAGGAGGAGGAGGAGGCCAACAGGAGGCTGAGGGTCAGGACCAGAGGTAGCGGCAGGTCCAGTGGCAATGGCAGCAGGGCCTAGTATACCCCTGGCAGTAGCAGGAGCAGCAGGTCCAGTGACTGCAGGGACACGTAGCTGGAGGAGGAGCACTGTTCCTCGGACGTCTCGGGCGATGAGTTTGTTCGGCAGACGGACGGCGATGAAGAGGAGGAAGAGGAGGAAGAGCAGTGCCACAAGGTGGCACTTAGTGCCCCTACCCATACTCCATACTTGCGGGGTCACTCGTCATTCCATACGCCTCCGCTTTTGATGGCACGCCCAGTGGTTCGCCCTACGGGGGAAATGTAAGATACTTAAGATTTTATCGCAGCTACTTTATATAACCTGATGAAAATGAAAAGAGAAACTAATAATGTTTGTTAAAGACTTGTGCAGGAGATCCTGGTTGTGTCGCCTGGTGACGTACGTAGCCCCGGCTAGATTTTGGGTCTTGTGTGCAAAAGCAACTACCCCGGCCTTGTCACGCACGGGGGAAGATAGAGCCGGCAAAGATGTGGGCCCACTACAAAAGAGCCCTAGACGTGACTCATGGAAACATGCAAGAGCGGGTGCAAGAGTTCTGGGTAAGTCTCGCTCCCAAAAATTTGATCAATGCATTGCATCCATTGGACTTTTTCAACATAATGAATGAATTGATAAATTGTTTCTATTTGTAGACTTTTTTTCAAATGTGAAGATGGACAGGAGGATAGGGAAAATACTAATTTAGGGAAAGGTGCTGCAAAAAGGATCACCGACATACATTATGAAGAGCGAGTCAGAATAGTGGTGAAGTACTACATGAAGCGACTTGGTCAGAAAATCAGCAAGACCGATGCAAGATGTACCACGCTGGCCCGAGAACAGTACATTGAGGTAGATGAATAAGATTAATGTTGACTCGCTTGGGGTTAAGGTGGTTTCATTTGGTCTTCTTACATCTTAAAATCTTTATGACATGTAGATGATCCCTTGGTGGTGTAACTTGTATTCCGAATGCTGGGAGCAGATCGTGGATAGGTGGCTCTCGCCGGGTTATATCGAGGAAAACGATGCTTGCCGGCAGCGGCGAAGGACAAAGGGCACACACCATCAAGGCAGCCGCTCCCTCGTTAGGTTGAAAAAAGCATATGTACGTGAATTCTATGAACTTTTTTAGACGCTCCAATCTACATGTTTCTTTAATCATCTTGTTGTCTTTCTCGTAGTCGAAGTCACATGGCGGCCAGCATGTGTGCAACTCATGGCATATGGTCTCGCCCGCAAGGGTAAGGCGACTTCCAATGTCTCCTTCAGCCCAGATGACCCGCCCGAGTCATACACCTGCCCAACCATCCATAGCCGCATTACTTCCTACGCGTCTGACGCAAGGTCGGTCTAGCCAACATGGGATCTGAAAAATGACGACATCGATGCGGCGAGGGTCATGAGGATTGGAGAAGGCAAGAAGCATGGGCGGTACTAGCTTGGCACGGCATCCTCAGCCCCGATGAGGTTCCCACCCTCTCCTAGGTTCGACAATCGACACCAAGCAGAGGCCCGCCCATACTCCCACGGCCGACACCTTCACAGCAGTGGATCGATACACTCGAGGTTAGTCCTGTTGTACCATTCGTACATTGATCTTTACATAGCAATAGCTTTGTTACCTTTCCATTACTGAAACATTTGATTCAAATATTGTAGGCCGAGAACCAGGTGGTGCAGGAGCAGATGCAGTAGCTGGAGACAAGGACGGCTCAGCAGCTAGCGTCCGAGCAGGCCGAGCGGGAAAGGCTAGCCAAGCAAGTGGAGTATCTTACAAGTCTCATCCAAGGAGGCTCAGCCACGCCCTTTGCTCTGCCACCGCATGCAACTCCTGTGAGTATGAAACCGAAATTATTGAACTTGTGCTTTCCTTGTATGACCCCTCTAACACATGCACTCTCTTGTCCTTTGTGTAGCCTCCATCGGCGGGTTCAAACCACGCTCCTGAAGGTGACCGCTCTACGCCGTCACCAGGCACTCGTGACCGCGCCATGCTATCACCGGGCACTCAGTTTCCTCCGCTCCCTCCGTTGCCTTAGTTTGTTTTTCTTTTTCACTGGACGCTGGACTTGTCAGGAACTATGTTCAACTTCTTATGGACATCTTCTGAATTATGGATTATGGACATGTTCTGATGGATTATGGACATGTTATGTTTGTGGAGATGTGGTGGATGTGATATTTATGTGAAATTGCATTTTGTGACGAGATTAATGTGATTTATATGAGCTATGCAGTTTCTGATGTCATATATGTGTTATATACATTGTATATAATATCTTAATAAACATGAATAAAAAATAAAAAATTGAACCTTTGCCGAGTGCCCTGGCCATGGCACTCGGCAAAGCTGGAAAATGGGCCATCGGCCGACTCCAGCTTTGCCGAGAGCTATGGCCAGGGCACTTGACAAAGCTAGAATCTTTACTGAGAGCCAGGTCAAGGGCTCTCGGCAAAGAATTTATGTAAAAAAATAATAAAAATTTCTTTGCCTAGAGCAAGTCATGACACTCGGCAAAGAATAGCCTGACCGATCAGCGCCGTAACGGCCGCTTTTCTTTGCAGAGTGTCAATAATAGCCCTTGGCAAAGCCTGTGCCCAGTGCCTAATAAAAAGTCATCAACAAAGAATCTTTGCCGACCAAACTTTTGCCAAGTGCTCTTTGCCGAGAGTTACTCTCGGCAAAGGCTTTGCCGACGGCCATTCAGCCTTTGTCGAGTGCTTTTGACACTCGACAAATTGACTGTTTCCCACAGTGAAACCTCTATTACACCCCAAAATTTTAGATTTTGAGTCATGCAAAGAAAACACTAAATAAAATAAATGAATCTAATGTTGATATAAAATTTACCAATATTAGTTTAAGTTACAGCAAACATAGATATAAAAAATAGTTTTCTCAAAAAATTTTAAAAGTAATTTGAGAGGGCTTTGCTTGATGTGATGTGATTTTTGATTATTGTTGGAATGTTTTGCGATTGCATAAAGTTTTCAAAGCGCGTTTTGAGTAAGATATTTATCTTTGTTTCCCAGCTTGAGCCTTCTACTTAAACCTTCATATTGGGGTTTCTCATAACCTTTTTCTTTGACTCCAAATCATGAGTTCTTCATTCCTCAACATGTCTTCACAAACAACTGACCCCTAAGATAAGCTTTCACGTTCCGAGCTTCATTCCTTTGTTGCAGCACTAGGTGATAGTGGGTAGTTGCAGTAACAAACTCTGCAATTGGACCCTGCAAACCAAGGATCTCCTATGTAGTTAGTGCCTCTTTCTGCATACCTTGATCCCTAGCAACTATCACTTGTGCAAGCTGCTCCATTGTCCTATTCAACAACATACCAAATTCCTCCTGCATCTCATGCCTCCAAATAGAAGCACGATGGAGAGCGATGTTCTTAACCACACCCTCCATGGAGGAGTAAGCCATCATCAAAGCGAACATAGCCTTTCTAGTGTGTTGCTACTCTCAGCCTCATCTGTGTCTCCCACTAGTGTAGTTCCGTTAAGTTGACGTCACACCACGTGGTATGGGTCACCCTTCAGAAACACACCAGCGGTAGCACAAGTAAACTCTTATGGAAACTGCTTCTGGAGGTTTCTCAGAGCTTTGTAGGCTACCACATTGTTGACATTTCTTAGTGCAATTACCAAAGATATGGAAGAAACCTATCCCCAGCAATGGCGCCAGAAATGCTTGTTGGCAGGTCTTAATACCGTCACTAGAATTGATTCTCTAGTAACGACATAAGGATTGTCGTATGATAGATCTTAACCTTTTAGAAATATCCGCAAGCGCACGTATCTATCATTGTAGCATTTCACCTGGAAGTATTATCAGGGTATCGTTATTTATAATTTTTTTAAAGGAAGGCTGGTATAGGTACCTCTAGCATAGAAATGTTATGACTTCATATCAACGAAGTGAGGCCAATTGCTATGTAGGGGTAAGCGATAATCGTATTGATAGATAGTGGACACACACTTGGATCTACCGTAAAGATAAATAGAAATAAAGAATAAATGAATGAAAGAATAAAAGAACAACTACATGGAGCAGGCGTATCTTATACATATGCATTGAACCAGTTAAGTCACATGATACACAGGTCAGGCAACAAGTCAAGGTCTAAGGTAACAGGGAGATCCCGATAGCTGATCTGTCAGCCGATGGGGACATTTACGAACTCCTACATGACACACGAATGTGGGGGATTACAAAGGATGGACAGGGCTGTCACCACCTGCCGCCTACCCCTCAACTGTGGTATGCCATCACATCTAAAGGCCCCCTTCTATCCGGACACCACGCCCGCATACTAAGGAATTATCACATCCCCAGGACTCCCACCCTACGGATGGACAAGTTAGGACATAGGCAAACCCAAAGGAACTTCGAACCATTACTCTATTCCAATCATCATCACCGTTCTTGCATATCATATGAACAATGAAGAACATGTATGAACATGATGAACAATTCTCATATGGACTATAGTCTAGTTCATAATCATTGAATATATCATGCTCAAGACTATACTCTAGTTCATATGCGATAATGTATATGAGTAGAAAACTTGAATAGGGAAGAACTCTCCATAGAAATATTACCAAGAGTAGCTTTGCTTCCCAGGAGACAAGCCCTCCTTGCTTGCTTCTATCCTTGCTCCAACAACTACTACTATGCTAAAGAACAAATGTAGAGAGAGAGGTAGATTTCTCTAAATGGTGTGTGTGTGTCTGTGGGGTGCTCTCCTCCTATTCTTATAGTTGGCCATAGGCGGTTCGGGGGTAGTATCATCCAAGTGCACAACCGCCTATGCTCCACATGGAAGGCAGGAACCGCCTCCCAAAGCATAGGCCCGGCTAGGCCCCTGGGGCGGTCGCGCGCCAGGCCAGGGGCGCACGCCCCTGGTTGGTGCCTCCCCTGACTGACCTTGGATGGTCGGTTGTGGAGTGGGCCTAGACCATGCCCATGTGGTGCACTCAGTCCTGTTTGGCCCCGAGGTGGGCTTCTTTCCAATTCCTTGATTTTACGCTTTCTGAAAAGCGTATTTCTAAAACTGACTTCTTGTACTTTTTATATATATTTCTGCAAAACAGTATTTCTCCAAGTACAAGTGGAATTGGGTTAATAATAAATATATATATGCATATGTAAATATATAATTCACCCCTTTTGATGTTTAATTAGCGGTGTAAAATAACCGTTAAGGACCGCCAACAAGATTCCCCAAGCTTACCCTTTGCTCGTCCCGAGAAAAGCTAGGCTTTTGGGTTGTTGATCAGGAGTTGCTGCGATGCCAATCATATTTCAAATTTACTAAGGTTATAACAAAGTTTTTAACTTCAATTTGAATAAATCAGCATGCTATCCACCCTGTTATTATCTTGAAACTGAAGGGGCTTTTTAGCTATTTTAGGTCTTGGGCGATTGCAAGATAGAACAGATCAACAGGCATTGCTTATCATTCATCCCAAGATCAACCTTCTTTCCGGAGGTTTTGAAAATTTTTGCAAAGAAAAGTAAGTTCCTCAAATGATTCTCTCAATCGCTCAATGTGTATGATTACCTCACCAAAGGCATTGTAGTGTCGCCTTTTATATCCTACCACTAAAAAGATGAGAGTGGAGTTCTGGGCAGGTATAAAGGTGGGCATACTTGCGGCACATATATTGCTGAGTCAAAAACCGAACCACAAGGAGATACAAGTCATACACCTTGATTGAGATGTGCAAGTGTGTGGAATATGATGGTGGTGGAATCTTAATTCTAAATGTTTTTGATACTCCATGCATCATGACTCTTTTTTATTGGATGGAGAAGAAATGATCGAAGGGCTATGGGCTTGAAGATTATCATCATCATTTTTCATTTTTTTTGAATGGGTACTTGTATCTTTCTTTCCTGTTTATTCTCTCATGCCCCTTGGCATGGATTTTCCTTCTTTTTTTTAACATAGCCCATATCCTTTTAGCGTATGAAGAGTTTTTGTATGGAGAGATGTCATGATGTAAATGCAAGGAGTAGAATTTTGTAGAATTTGCGGCTCTTAGTGTAAGGGTCTGCATTTTTATTTGGTGCACTCGAGTGGATATTTTTGGTGGATGGATCGGTGCATGTTGTGCGCAACTCTCAGTGTAAGAGTGGCTTTATTTGCTGGGTGCAAGCGAATCTCAATCATGGGCGCATGACCATAATCTCACTAGGGTCACAACAATTTGACCCAACTCAACATTCTGCAAGCTGCATATGACTAAAGGTTTTGTATAAATGAAGCATGTCATATAGCCTTGGTAGGTATTTCAAAATTGTTGAGGAACTTTGTTTTTGAATTTTTTGACAAATAAAGCTCAGGATGTCAAGTCTCACTTAAAACAAAGTCATAGCGCAGCCCATGTGACCATATCATATCAGGCAATAACTTAGACAAGATCAAGCATATGCAACCCACTAGTCCAAGTTTTTAGGATGAGACATTATTAGCTAAACATGACTTCAGGACGTACAACGGGTCCCTAATCCATTTACATCTAACACCTTCGGTTATCTTTCCATCATCATCATCCTCTTACGAATATCTATGGTAACCACCTATAGCTCGCGAGTGACATAATTCACCCAACTTCTACCGGTCTAATTAAGCATGACTAAGCATTTGTGTCGATCCTGCACCTAACAGGGTATAAGGTATATCAAGGTGGACAAGGAATATAAGTAATGCATCAACGGTTTCAAGCAACGCCTATAACCTTAATGCATCATAACAAATAAAGGAGCAAGTTAGATATTTGCAAACCATAGGGAGAAATGCTCCAGGGCTTGCCTTCCTCAGAAAAGCGAGGTTGATTCTCCGGCCACTCGTACTACTCCATGTCCTTCTCCTAGTTCCTGATCACCTCCTATGTGAGAACTTCCTACAGGATTCCTCCTTTTGGCTCCTTAGCTTCATGACGGGTGTTCTCTCGTGCAGTCCTGTATGATGCGTATGCGTGTATGAATATGAGGAATGCACATGGAATGAACATGGAATATGATGATGATCATGAATGCTTGCATACGACTTCTACAAGGTAGGCAACGTCATCCAAGGACATCTACAATAAGCACATATCATCTACTGCATTATACATTTCGACTACATAGAAAATTCTACCAAAATTTGTAGCTCAAAATGATAAGCCAAACATTTTGTACAAAAATCACAAGTTGCAAGGCATAGTGGCACCTGAAAATACTGTACTATAAAATATACCAAATAATAGTCTTAGAAGATTATTAGCTACTTATTAACATAATAACAGCCTACAAAAATTATCATGCATAAATTCCTCATATATAATTGACTATGAATTTCTAAACATATTAGCAAAAAGAGCACCATAAATAAAGAGAGCAATATCTCTACATGACATGGCTAGCAAATATTTTTCACAGATCAAGTAGGTCATATCAAGACTAACAAAACTGGAATCACATTTTTCTAAGCAATATAGGATTTACTATGCATTTCCAAACATTATAAGCATTTAGCACATTAAATAAAGCTACTTATAAAATTATCTCAAAACTGACATGCAACATTTTTAACACATAGATCTACTCAAGACAAGCGCATCAAAATTTGTTTGACATGAAATGGACCAATATTCAAGAAGATATGGATTTTATAATATTAAACAGGATTTGTGGAAATCATTTTTGGAATAAACTGAAATACCATATAGGACAAACACTTTTCATAAATACCCCTATACTTTAATAGAATCAATTAAGTCTAGATCTGTAACTTGCTGTGTCTGGCACTTTTTTAGGAACACATCCTTCACCTTTGCTGAATTCGAGGAAGACGACCTTCAAGGGGAGGAAGCAATGGGACTGGCAGGGAAAGAGCCGGCGGTGAGGGAGAGGCGACAGAGCGTCAGGAAGCCCACACGCACCCTCCAGCAGCCGTGGTTCTTCCCGAGGCAGCTATGGCAGCACGACCACGTGAGCCTGTGGCTCGACGACGGAGAGGCACGGCGGCAGTGGCTTTTCGGCGATGCTCGGCTCAGGCGACCGCATGTGCGAGAGGGAGCACGATGAGGGGAATACGATGGTGCTCATGGTGGGAAGGGAGGAGTGCAGATTGATGCTGGCCACGGAGGGCCAGAGCTCGACGGAGCTCCGGTGAGTGGCAGCCATGGTGGGTTCGCTAGATTGGGCCCCGTCTTGCGCCGATTCAAGCAATGAGCGGGACAGGAAGGTGGAGTGAGCGGTGGCGAAGCATGTGCACTAGCTAGAGAGGGCTAGAGCTCGATGATAGCGCTGGCAGAAATAGTGAGGCACGGAGGCAAGAGCGGCGTTGTCCTGCTGCTTTGCGCATGAAGGAAGAAGAGGGCGAGAGGGAGAGGAGTGAATGATCAAGCAGGCAAGTGGGTGGTCACGCGGCTGCTGTATTAACACACTCGACCGGCCCGGCACCGCCCACCGTCGCCGGTGGTCGAGCACCACGTGGCGTGTGTTCGACTTTCATTTCCCTATCGGCCAAGGTTGAGGTTGTCACCAAAATGCTATTTCCACCTCCCAAAATGCTTTCTTTTTTGCTCTATATCTCCAAAACTAAGCCGAATTAGACCAAGCCTATATTGAATGAAATGTAAACTATGAAGAGTAGAACATTTCTAACAACTATGGCCTGATTCTGCATAGATTTGGAAATACAAAATTCCAAAATTAAAACACCTCAAAAGTTAAAATTTAAAAACAATCCCCCAAATCTGCCTTTTTCACCCTTTTCGAACATTTTCTGATAATTTTCATGACGAGAGAATTACTACTTTTTTCCTTATAAAATTCTCTATAAGATTGGTTAAGGGTGCACACACATGCATTAGCTCTAGCTATTCATTCAAAGAATGTCAAACAAAATCACTTCATGGTCAATTCGAGTCAAACCAACCATGCAAGCTTAATTGACCAAAGTCATTAACATAAATCTAGGTTCATTTGGGTCCCCAAGCATATATAAGTTGTTTAAGTGGATAATCATCAAGCACTTGTACTACTTATCATCTTCACATGCAATTCAAGCACAATTGAACAATTCAAGCATCAAACATGAAATGACATGCATAATCATGCTTATGCTAATGAATGCAAGTGCTTATGCATGCTTAACACTAGGGGTGTTACACCTGTAATGTTTGAAATGTGTCAAAATTGGTATGTGACACCCGACTACTATACTAGTTTCTGAGGCAAACTTGGAGGCTTGCAGCTGATCCTCGGCCGTCTTTTCCCCTCAGCAATAGAGATGCACATCCTAGTTCCTCCATATTTTCTGCTAAATCTTTCCAACAATACACCCGTAGTTCTCCCCCTCTTCTTCCTTATTCCCTATGGTTCTTCTGCACCGCTTTCATACATTCAGATTGTTACAAAAGTAACATGGATATCAAATAACTAATGCACGATTGATTGATAGACAGTTATAAGTTAATACCAACCATGGACATTTTCATTATTGTTCTGTGGGTGGGGGGAGACTGGAGCTTGCTCAGGAGGACCCTCTCCAGCATGGGTATGATCATCTAGCAAAAATTTGATTTCATATTGTTACAAAAATAATAGAAATATAAAAAATATACTGCAAATCGATCGAGACATTTGTAACTTAATACCAACCTCTACCTTGAGCGTAGCTTCAAGTTCCATCGATTCCTCCTCCTACATCTCATCGTCTTCAATGCTCTGGGTGTACTCGCAAATGGCCGTGAAAAAACAGGTGTCGTCGACCACGAGGCTGTTCGTAGCACAGAAGTCATCTCACCTGCACCAGAATGATGTGCGGACGACTTTGTTCTTGATGTTCCTCTTCAAGCTCACGATAAAGGACTACCTAGCCATCCGCAACATGACCATCGCTAGTTTCCCGTTGCCGTGCGCTTTCTCAAAGTCTACAGAAAGGTTCTTTGCCTTGCACAAAAAGAGATTGATGTGAACGACGACAATGGTAACCTGAAACATCGGAAGTTTTGTGTCTCGCATGAGTTCTCACCAGACACTTTGCATTGAGGTGTTTTTTCTTTAGGATCACTACAAAACTCCTCGGCTCCAGGATTGGTAGGGAGAGAGTTGTACAGGCGACCACGTCGGTGTGCTTGTACTTTTTGCGACAGCCCGTTAGGTCAAAGACCTTGAAGTTAATCTGTGAGTAGCCCTCGTAACGCAATACAAGAGTGTATCGATCATGGAGGTCGAGGATGCCGGTGATCTTCTTCCATCCTCAGTGAAGGTACATGTGGCTGCCGATGGGGAACACCTCCACCACCACCGTGCCAGGATCTGGTCATCATCTAAACAAAGCTTGAGTTTCTGGTAAGCTCCTATGGCCGTGGCCATCTCAGATGGCAGCTTCTGCGTGCACAGCGATAGACATAGCCAAATATAAGGAGTGATTCATTCCCAATTGTAACCCTGCCAGATCTGAGGACACATATAACGGGTGCTTACCAGTTCATCAGCATAAATGCCTGGAAGAAGGACCATGAAGCACTCTAGGTCACGTTGGCTTGGTTCTTCCATGTCTTCTTTCTGCCTCGCCGTGCCAACTAGTGAATTTCACAATCTTGAGGAATCCTTGGTGCAATACATGTGTTCTTGTTCTCCTCTCATGCGAGTGCTTTATTTTTTTGTGTTTCTGGTGCTGCCACAATCCCGCATTGTAGAACATTAGTTGTGGGATGGGATACATGTATATACAAGCCTTCTCCAATACAAGCATCGGTTGCAACTCCCGAGAAACCGTGATGGCACTGAGGCAACGCGCAACAATGGGAGAAAAATATTGAGTCTTACCTTACAAGCATACTCGTAGTGATGTCAGCTCAATGCAACTCTGACCACGATGGACACATCTCACACAGTTTGCCACCTATCACTGTAGATGTGTAATGGTGAATGAATTTTCATAATAAAATATTTCATCTCATAAATAAACGCAATTCTTTGACTTGTACGATTCATGTTTGACTATTTGTCTTACTTATAATTTTTATGCAAATAACAAATTATATAAATCATTATAAAAATATCTCTATGATAAAATAAATCATAATAAAAAGATAATATTTATTAATTTTTCTTAAATAATAAGAACGATCAAATAGAAATCATAGAAGTCAAATACTTGTGTTTATTTGTGAGACGGAGGGAGTAAATGTGAGTGGCATGCTAACTGTACTATTGATGGCACACAACACTGCATTCATGTCTGGACGGAGATTCGCATAGGATCACACTAGGTCCAGCCAGTAAAAATCTAGACTACTTGGATAGTAGATTGAAGAGGACCAATGTGCGTTGGCTGTTCATCTAGTAGGCTCTAGGATTCCCACGCAGGCGTGCGTGCATGCCTGCCATCAGCAGCCTGTTGCAGTAGGGACGTCGCCTCGCTGCCCGTCGCATTGAATGCAACGGGGCAGAAGCTTTTGAGGGTTGCTGCTTCAATTCCATTCCATTCCACAACTAGTGCCCTCCACCCTACTATGCCCTTTGTGCCACCGACGAGAGGGAAAGTCTCTTTAGAGCTCTTGCTTCAATTCCATCCCAAAGCTTTTGCCCTCCACCCATCTGCGCCCTCTGCACCACTGATGCTCCCCGTGGGACAATGACCGAGTGGACAAAATCATCTGTTGATCGAACGGTGTTGGATGATCTGCAAGCTAGGGGGTAATCATGGACAACGCTGACACGATCGGGTGGGGAGTACCGGAAACAATGGAAGTGGTGCCAAGGCCAAAGCCAAATGAGGTCATCTCTTTCGTCGATTTCCATGGCTTTGGCTTTGGGTTGCTGCGCACCCCTTACTCAGGTGGTTGTTGTACTATTGTGGGCTTTCTAGGTATCGATGCATATTATTTTTTATGGAAGTTTTTGTTCAAGGTTGTTCCCTCGTCGCCAGGGGGATCATTCGTCCTTGGATGGGGGGTGCCTCGATCCAGCTTCGTCCTGGATGGGAGGAGAGATACCTGAGCCTTCACCGTTGCCCATTCATGAACTTGGCGTGGGAGCAGATATGGTTCTATTTGTCTAATGAGGGGACACCGTTGTCATCTTATTCTCTGGACCGGCTGTGTGGTGACACGCCGGATGAATGTTTGATACTGTCAGACCTAGTTGTTGTGGTGGATGTGCTCGAATTTCTAGATGAAATCAAGGACCTAAAGGACCGGGGCCTGACAGGGGCGAGGGTGATCCATACCTTCATGGCCCGTCAGGTCTTCCCTTGAAGTAGAGGAACCACCCACAGTGGTGGTAGCTGGGCATGAGCGACCCTACAATCGAGAGCGCCCTATCCGCAAGGAGGTGCTACACGAACTGGTGATGCCAGTTATGGGACCGGGTGCACAGGATCTTGGTCGTGGGGAGGCACCAGAGGCATTGCACGCCGGTTGTTGTCCACCAACAACTGGACCTCTCAGTGGCGTGGTATCCATCATGCCAATTCCCCTTTCGTAGGTGCACAATCATCGTATTGTTGTTCATGTTATTTATCTTCATCTAACTAGAGTATTTGTATCATGTCGTTTACTTCAACTAGTATTTGGATATTGTCCATTTTCTCTGCAGAGGACCACATTGGCCATGGACCTGGGTGCTTCGTCTACGGTCGTGCTCGGGTAGCGGCCCTGGAGGCTTTTCCCGATGGGAGCTGGCAGTTGTGATTCTATGCCATGCTACGCCCGTCTATCGTCGCACTACCCTCTGCTGCTGAATTTGGCGAATATTCAGAAGGAGGTGAATCCTCAGGAGGCGACAGAGATAGAGATGATCTCTTGAAGTTATTGTGTGCATACAACATGGTCATGGAGGTATTATGGGTGACCCGAGGGATTGAGGACCAGCTACGCGGTGATCTAGAGGCTGCACACATCGCCCTTGTCGTTGCCAACTAGGAGAAGGTGACCGTAGATGCAGTGCTCTTGAACCTGGTCGCCATCGCGACTGCTGCCTATAACTCTGCCTTCCTTGTCGAGGCAGGTGCAGATCCAGCCATTGTAGAGGAGCGCCTCCATGCCCTTCCCGCTCGCCTTCAAGCTGTGGTGTCCGAAGCTATTCATGAAGGGGCTGCCACAGTGTTGGCAGCTTCCCAGCTTCATAATGGCGGAGTGGTGAGCATCCAGGAGGTGGAGCAGGGTTTTTTGCTAGGATCGGACGTCAATGAGATCATTAATCTGATCGAGAGCCTTGAGCCCGTCGCCAACGCTGTCTTAGTGATAGTGGACATGGAGACAATCCTGTGCACCCCGCTCTCTCCTTGATCTATGTAGGACGTATCAATAGTCCTAGTACAAGTGACTAGGTTTGATCTATGGGAAGCACATGCAAATGTATGAACTCTGATTTGCATGTTTGTGTATGTTGAGCTTTGTATTAGGTGGGTGAAACTCGGTTGAGCATTGTATTGCTCAGGTCATTTGGTCGTAGTGGCATTGATCTATGTTGAACCCAACTCATTCTACTTTAGTTCATCAGCAGACCTTACTATCATCCCTACCTTCTTATAAAGTTAGCAATGTAAAATTTTACTAGTATATATAAGACACAGTAAAGCATCATAGGAAAACGAAAATATATTCAAGCGGATACTATCCGATGCGATCAAACATACAATAGTCAGACATTACTACGAGATCAAATATGTGTAGGCCGGACTTTCTCGCGGTCTAAATTGATGTTTGGACTACCGATCTACATGTAGATTGGCTCTGTGTGAACCCAACTTGTGTCTTCGATAAGATTTGATCGATGAACTTGCAAGAACCATGCAGCGAGATGTTTATCTCAAAAACCTCACGTATAACTAATATAGAACAGATGAGTTGTAGCTGTCGAAGTTCACTCAAAACACGAGAAGGTCTGACTGCTAAGCATTTGATCATATAGGACAGTGTAAAGCGTTGTCAGTTGTCCATATCATAGCAATCAGTACGTCTGCCCCTTGACTGTTGCTACTGCTTGGAGTGGAGTGAAATAAGTACATAAAATACCAATCACAACCGTATCAGTCAATCAAGTTTCAAGCGTGCCATGGTGGTCAAAAAGTATTTTTTTCCTTGGTTCACTTTAACTTGTGTCCAGATTCCTAGCCATAGTCACGTCAGTCTAGTGAACCTCCGGTAAATTTGACCGACCTAGACGCAAAAATCTTATTACTGAGCTATGAGTATAACTTTTTCCCAATCGGTTGAAGCTACAAATAGGAGCAGCTCCATCTGTTGCAGCATGGATGAATTATGAGGGTAATTGTGTTCCTAAATCAACACTTTCAACCATAGCCAAAGGTAATGCTCATGATGAGAACCTATGAAATCATGTATCTAGCTTGCTACAGCCTCTATAGAACCACATAAGAGCAATTGTTTCATGTTAGTAGGAGCAAGACCACTCAACTCCTTGGCAGCTGCAATGGTGCCGCTAATTGAATTGGACCTTTCTATAGATTTTGTTAGACAGATGATCAGACCATTTAAAGTGTATTCACTCAATAGATAGTAACGATGAATGATGCGCGGTGGCCATGAAGGCACGCACGCACGTATAACAAGCCTAGCCGCACACACGTGGGAAGCACTTGCAAATGTATGATGAACTATAATTTGCATGTTTGTGTAAACTTTTATTGAGATTTGTATTAGGTGGGTGAATTCAGTTGAGCGTTGCATGGCGCTGTTTGTTCGGTCGTAGTGGCATTGATCTGTGTTGAACCGAAGTCATTCTGCTTCAGTTCATTAGTAGACCTTACTATGATCCCTATCTTCTTATAAAGTTAGTCACTTAAAATATTACTAGTATATATATGACACAGTAAATTGTCATAAGAAACAAAAATAAATCAAAGAGGATTTTGTTTGACGTGATCGAACATACAGTGGCCATACATTACTACGAGATCAAATATGCGCAGGTAGGACTTTCTTGTAGTCCGAATTGATGTTAATTTTGACTACTGAGCTACGTGTATAACTTTGGTTTGATTGGCTCTATGTGGATCCAACTTGTATCTTCGATAAGAGTTGTTGAACTTGCAAGAACCATGCAGTGAGGTGTTTATATCAAAAGCCTCGCCTATAACTAATGCAGAACTAATGAGCTGTAGCTGTCGAAGTTTACTTGGGATGCCATATGTTGGGGGATAACTTTGTCTCGAAAACTTTCCATCCAAACTTTGGAGTAGAGAGCAGGCTTTTAAACAGAAAGTACACAAAGTAGTGTAGAATTCAGCTAAGATGACATGGGAACTTCACTTAGCTATTTATGTACTTCGCCTGGATATCTTTACTTATTTCAGGATGAGGAGCGAAGGTGACTTCGCTTGGTGTTCAGGGTCTAGTGAAGCTGACATTGCAGCTTCGCTTAGAAGTTGATCACAGAGCTCATCAAATTATGAAGTCGTAGACCAAAGGCAAGATTACTCAGAAAGAAAGAAGGATAAGAGCGAAGTGTATTTTACCACTTCGCTCGTTGTCTTTTTAGGTAAATGTATAGGAGATATCATGTCATGGTTGTAAAGTTTCTTGTAACAGCGAAGCCAGGGGTCTCTATAAATACCCCCTGGGGTGTAAGTTTTTGAGATAGAAGAGAATTAGGTTGCTATCAGCAATTTATTCATCTCAAGTATGTTTGCATGATTTTATCATGCAACATCTGGCGCTGTCCATTTATGTGATCGAAGACACCCACGACCACCACTCGGACGCCAAATGGGAAGACCTAGCAAAAAGACAGCTCTGGCTGAAAACAATACAATTCAAGACAAAGACCCAGTCCTAGAAGATGAAACAGAAACCAAAAATAGATGCATTCAAGGAACTGAAGAAACCTAGAACAAAGAAAAAGACTCAAGAAACTCGAGGATCATCTCGTCATCAAAAAGAAAAAACTAGAAGAGGCAAGAGCAAAAACAACAGAGAAGTCCCTCAGGCAAAGAATTGAAGAAGCAGAAGTTAAAATAAGAAAAAGTCATGATTCAAGACCCAAACTCAGCAAGCAAAATTTACCAACACAAGGAAAACCAAAGTCAGATTACAACAATTGATACAAAGTCGCCTCTGTCAATTGATATCCAGCTAGCAAAGTGGCCAGCAGGTTTCAAATTTAACATCATTCCAACTTACAACGGCATGTCGGACCCAAGGCAATTTCTGATCAGCTTTGAGGCAGCAGTTGCATCAAGCAGAGGAGACGCAAACACGTTAGCAAAGTCACTATGGCAGTAAGAGGACCAGCACAACATTGGTACTCTTCGCTAAAACCAAGATCAATTAAATCCTGAGACTCTTTGCACAACTTTGCTCCTAGATGTTCAAGGCTTGCAAAGAATCAAACTTACAAGTGATGACCTATTCAACATCAAGCAACAACCAAAAGCCTCTAAGTCAATAATACAAGAGATTCGTGCAAGCAAAGTCACAAATTCCAAACATCCCAGACGAAGTCATCATCATTGCAACAATCAAAGGGCTATGAGCAGGTCAACTTTCATCGCACTTCAAAAGAGAAAGACCAACCATAGTGGAAAAACTCTATGAGAAATGATGATGTACTATGAATCCGACAAAGATTACAAAAAAAGAATAGAAGAATAAAATGGAGAAAGAAACATGTCAAGGACAAACAACAATTTCCAACATGCAAGAATGACAAACACCGAGTGAAGACCATTCCAGAGAGTGAATCACATCAACAACACAAGCGAAGTTAACAACTCCGGCCAACAATCAAATAGCCAAAGAAACTTCCAATACAACAGAAACTACAGAGAGAACAATCAGCAAAGAGCAAATTACAACAACTAGAGCACGAATTTTGAAAGAAAAATTTTGAAGCCCGAAGAAATGTATTGCATCATACACGGCAAAGGGGCTGGCCACACATCAAAAATGTACCCAAGAGTAAAGAAAAGCATCAAAAAAATACAAGAAGAAAACAGAGCAACTTCACAATTGAAAGTTGTTAATCATCTAGCTCCGCAAAGGACAAATTACATGCCAATCGCCTATCATCAACAAATGTTGTCACCACCTCCGCCCATCTATAATTGCCAAACATTAGCAATGTTCCCACAAAACCAATGGGGCCAAAATAAGCAACAAAGTTTCCACCCCAAAAGTTTAGTGGCAAACAACAATCCACAAAGTCAACACATCAACAACTCCCCAGCAGCATCAACAAGCAATGAAAACGCAATCATTCCAAGCAAAGGCAGAATCTCCCCAACACATGGAACTCGATATAAGAAATGAAAGAAGAAATTATTTCAGAAGAGTGAACTCAATCGCAATTCAAGGCCCATTTAAGAAAACAAGATGGTCTCGTCTCCCGAACACATTTTCAGAGCAAGACCTCAAATTAAAAGATTACCCACACATGGATGCAATGGTAATAGAGGCAAATATCAAAGGATGGACAGTCTCCAAAATTCTAGTAGATAGTGGTAGCTCCACTGACATCATATTCATATCAACTCTTGATGCAATGAAAATTGACAAAAAAAATCTGGGTCGGGCAGAACATCCACTAGTTGGCTTCGGTGGAAAAAGAATAAATTCAGTTAGGAGAATAATACTACCAGTATCTTTCGGGAAGTAAACAACAGAAGAACAGAGCAAATAGCATTTGATGTAGTTGAAATGCACAACCAATACAATGCAGTTTTTGGAAGAGGAAGCCTAACACTTTCAAAGCACTAATGAACTACTCATACCTGTGTATGAAAATGCCAGCAATCAACGGCATCATAACCATCTTCGGTGATCAAACCGAGGCAAGAAACATAGAAAGAGATTCAAGCCCATCTTTGAAAAATGTTCATGTCATTTAAGAAAAGGAAGAAGACGAGCCCAAAACTAAAAATGCCAAGCCGCAAGAAAAGGCGAAGCCCTGCGAATACACAAAGAGAGTACCACTCGACCCAATGGTACGAGAAAGACAAGTTATAATTGGCACCAACTTATCAAAAGATGAAGAAGAAAAGATGATATAAGTTCTGTGAAGTAACAAGGATATCTTCGCCTGGTCAGCACAAGACCTTGGAGGACTAAGTAGAGATGTCATAGAACACAAGTTGAATATTGACCCAATTTTCAGACCAAAAAAGCAAAAGCTCAGAAAGCTGTACGAAAATAGAACTCAAGCTGCAAAAGCCGAAGTACAAAGACTGTTAGATGCAAAAGTCATAAGAGAAGTGCAATTTACACTGGGCTTGCAATCATAGTCATGGTGCAGAAAAAGAATAAGAAATGGAGAATGTGCATAGACTTCACAGATCTCAACGAAGCATGCCCAGAGGACAATTTTCCACTGCCAAGAATAGACACACTAGTAGACCAAGCAGCATGAAGTGAAATGCTCAGCTTCCTTGACTGCTATTCAGGCTATCACCAAATCTGGATGAAAAAAGATGATGAAGAATTCACAAGTTTCATAACACCATTTGGAACTTATTGTTTCTAAAGAATGACCGAAGGGCTTCGCAATGCAGGCACAACTTTCATCAGGATGACCTACACTATCCTCAAAGATCAAATACCAATAAACTTACTTGCATATGTCGATGATCTAGTAGTAAAAAGCAAGAAAAGAGAACACCATATTGAAGACCTGCAAGAAACTTTCTCAAATCTCAGGAAAGCAAATTTGAAGTTGAACCCAGAAAAATATACATTTGGAGTCCAAACAGGCAAAATACTAGGCTGCATCATTTCTGCAAAGGGAATCGACCCAAATCCAAAAAAGATGAAGGCAATACTAAACATGGAAGTTCTAAGAAACATCAAAGATATTCAAAAGTTAACAGGAAGATTGGCTTCATTTAACAGATTCATATCAAAATCAACCAAGCGAAGCCTTCTAATATTCCAAGCATTGAAAGGGAAAAGGGAGAATTTCAAGTGATGCCAAGCACAACAAGAAGCTTTTGAAGAAATAAAGAGGCACCTGTCAAACCCAACAACCTTAGCAACACCTGACCCAAAGGCAGACTTACTATTATATGTATCAGCAAATGAAAGCACAGTTAGTGCAGTTTTGATTCAAGAAGAAGAAAACAATCATTCAAAAAGGCAAATTCTAGTATACTTCACATCTGAAGCCTTGACACGATCAAAAATTTTCTATTTAGAAATTGAGAAAATTACATATGCAATACTCATGGCATCAAGAAAGTTGAAGCACTACTTTTAAGTCCATAAAATCAGAGTACCAACAAATCAACCACTCAAAGAAATGTTACAAGGCTGTAAATCCTCAGGAAGATTGGAAAAATGGGTAACTGAATTATCACAATACTTCATCGAATTTGAAAAAAGAACAACAATCAAATCACAAGTGCTAGCTGATTTTGTAGCAGATTGGACCCCATCAAAATACAGTCAAGAAGAAATGGAGCAACTAGAATGGACAATCTATTGTGATGGTGCTTGGGGCTTTGCTGGCGTAGGAGCAGCAACAGTCATAACTGCACCTTCCAAAGTCAAGTTAAAATATGCAGAAAGACTAGAATTCCAATGCACAGACAACATCACAGAGTATGAAGCAGTCCTGCTGGGGCTCCGCAAGGCAAAGGCAATGGGAATTCAAAAGTTAATAATCAAGATAGATTCTCAAGTTGTAGCTGGGCACATTGAGAAAAATTACAAGGCAAGAGACCCAGAGCAAGCAAAGTACCTTCAACTCCTGAGAGACCAAGAACAACACTTCGCTGGATTCATAGTGAAGAATATATCAAGGAATGATAACACAGATGCAGACGAAACTGCAAAAGCTGCTACACAAAAATCAGAGTTACACCAGAAGTATTCTTTCAAACTATCACCGAAGCCTCAACAAAGACAAAAAATAGAACAACCAAAAGAAATACACATCATTGAAAATGAAGACTAGAGAGCACCTATCATGGCATTTTTAAGAGGATTCTATGAGCCAAAAAATGAAGTTGATGAAATAAGAATGAAGCAAAAAACAAGAAGCTATAAAATCATCAATGAAGAGCTATACAAGGAAGGAATTTGCTAACCATTGTTAAAGTGCATCTCAAGAGAAGATGGAAAAAATTTATTGAGAGAAATACATGAAGGAATTTGTGGATGCCACGCAAGGGCTGGATCAATAGTTCGAAAAGCTTTCAGACAAGGGTTCTGTTGACCAACTTCTCAAAATGACAGCAAATAAATAATTTGAACCTGTCACATTTGTCAAATGGCAGGAGCAAAGTCAATTAACCAGGAACAAACTTACAGCCAATTGAACCAACTTAGCCACTTGCAAGATGGTGCATCGATATAATTGGAAAGTTACCTCCAGCTTAAGGCAACTATCAATACGCAGTGGTGGCAGTTGAATATTTCACCAAGTGGAATGAGGCGAAACCAATCACAAACATGCCTTCTCATACAATGAAGAAGTTCCTATGGCCAAATATTATATGCAGATTCAGAGTTCCAAGACACATCACAGTAGATAATAGAACTAATTTGATAGCGAAGACTTCAGACAATATTGCCACTTAATGGGAATCAAACTCTGTTTCGCATCGATAAGGCATCCACAATCAAATGGAGCAGTGGAAAGGGAAAATGGGATAATTTGCATAGGAATGTCAAAGTGCCTAATAGATTTAAGAAAAGGGAAATGGGTAGATGAGCTACTAAGAGTAATCTGGTCTCACAATACATCAAAGCCAAGGCCAATAGATTTTTATCCATTCAAATTATTATACAGAGATGAAGCAATGACTCCCGAAGAAATAAAGTTTTAGAGGACCAAAAACAAACGTACAAATGATCACAGAAGAAGATCAAGCAACAAACAAAGATTTACTCGAAGAAGAAAGAAATGAAGTACTTGAGAACATCAAGAAGTACCAAAAAACAAAGAAGTGGTACAACAAGAAAGTCAAGCCAAGAGAGTTAGCACCAGGAGATTTTTCCTCAAGAGAAAAAGAAATGAAGACACAGTGGGAAAATTTCAGCAAAAGTGGGAAGGACCTTTCATCATCACAAGAACAAACAAGGAAGGTGCATATCATTTAGCAAATCTGAAAGGTGAAGAACTCAATCACACTTGGAATGTAGAAGCGCTTCACAAATATTATCCATAGCCAAATTAGAGGAGTAAAGTTTACTTTTTTGCAAAAGTAGAAATGGAAGTTTCATTCCAAACAAGTTTACAATTCAAAATATAATCGAGCTGCACTCTTTTTCCACTCAGGGGAAACTCTTCACAGGTTGAGTGGTTTTTTAGTGAGGTAGTCTCTTTGTAAATCTCATGAAGTATAAATCAGAAAGTAGTTTCCCCAAAGAAAATTCTCCGCATTGTCCTAATCAAAAACACAAAGCGTCGAAGAGTATATCCAAAATATACTCTCACATCGGCAGAAACATTGCAAAATGTAAGTTAGCATCAACATCTTAGTACACCTAAAAATGCTAATTTATCCAATTCAACCAAGTCCTGCTAAATTTTTTCAACAAAGTTTCACTAAGGTGAAAACTTCTTAAGCCTCTAAGCAAAGTTCACACGTCCACTTCGAATGAAAAAGAAGGGATGACGTTTCAAATTTGCTAAGGCAAATTTTTCAACAAAGTTTCACTAAGGTGAAAACTTCTTAAGCTTCTAAGCGAAGTTCATGCGTCCACTTCGAACGAAAAAGAAGGGACGGCGTTTCAAATTTGCTAAGGCAAATTTTTCAACAAAGTTTCACTGAGGTGAAAACTTCACAAGCTTCTAAGCGAAGCATACGCGTCTACTTTGAACAAAAAAGAAGGGACGGCGTTTCAAATTTGCTAAGGCAAATTTTTCAACAAAGTTTTACTAAGGTGAAAACTTCTTAAGCTTCTAAGCGAAGTTCACGTGTCCACTTCGAACGAAAAAGAAAGGACGACATTTCAAAATCTGCTAATAAAAATTTTGCAGCTAAAATTTCAATAAACTAAAAAATCTTCCAAATTCCCAAGCGAAGTCAACGTGGATAATTCCAGACAAAAACAAAGGACAATCAAAGTAATTAAGAACATTTAATCAATCACACACTCCCTTATTCATCAATACAAGCAAAGCCAAACATGTACATTTCGTAGAATAACAAGATGTCCATCTTACAATATATCCGGGACACAATTTCCAAATTTACAAAAATCAATAGTCTTGAGAACTAACTACTTCTGCAGCATCACCAAGTATATCACTAACAACTTTATTAATAATTTCATCAGCCTCACGGCGTAAAAAATCTTCACCAACATATGTAGGAGAAGTACTCGATCCTGACGACTGTACATAAAACAAAAGTTAACATAAGAATTCAGCTAAAAAAAATGAAAACATGTCCACTTTACCTGAGCGAAGTCTGTGAAATCAAACACCTGACAATTGGGATGTCTGATACTACGATATCGTTTATTCACATCTACAAAAGGTTTGTAAGTCGGAGTCCCCAAAAATCAAAACAAAAGAAAATTCAGAAAAGACCTACGAGCAAGAAAATCATCGACGTCACAACCATCGTACTTTGCGCGAAAATCATAAAACTCAGACGGCTCAAAAATGAAATCATTTTTACACATTATCAGCGGAGTAACATCTTCAACATCTTGCACAGGCTCAGCACGAGGAATCTGCACAGGATGGACCACAGTTAAACAACTTTGAAATATTTATCTTACAAGAACGACAACTTAAAGCCAGATGTTTCAACACTCAACCTCACAAAAGTAAAAAACTAAAAGTCTAAGCATGGCCACCACTAACATTGCTCGATCCAGCACCACTTTGACTTTTGGCCTTCGCTTCCCTCTTCGCATTCTCCTCAGCCTTCTTTTGAGCAGCCTTTGTTTCCTTCGCAATTTGCTAACAAGTAAAGAAAAAAGTTAGACACGAATAAAGACATAAAGAATAATACAATGGCAGAATCACAAAAATAGATAAGTGAAAAACATACCCTCTGCAACTTTTCTCTCGCCTTGTCAAAACAGTGAGCTTGGCCACCAGACCTCGAATACTGCTCAAGAAACTTGTTGCATAGCACTTGAGTAGTTTTGTTAACATTAGTCAAACTATCCACAACAGGAAACTTATACTTGTCATCACACAGCTAACTAAACAAAGGGTCCTGACTCTGCTTCATCCAATGAAATAGAGCACGCGCAGAATAATAGACGCCAATGTCAACTGTAGTTTCCATGACCTAAGACAAATCTTCATATTGATGGCAAAGCCAATTGCAAAAGCTATCGCGATCACCAAACTCCCAGCATTTCTCCCCAGGCCTAACTCCAAACTTATCATAGCATTCAAAACAAAGCTCCCAAGTGCGGTTACAATTATCAAAGAAGGATTTATCATGCTCCTTAATTCTTCTCTTCATACGCCTCATGCTCTCTTTCATCTTTTCATTATCCTCTCAATTTTCTTCCAATCCTCCTCTTTCTCCTCAACACGGGCAAGAGCACCGATCAACTTACCCTCTAAAATATTATGAGCATCCACTGCCTCAGCTCTCTCTTTCTCTTTTTTAGCAAGTTGCTTTTTCAACTCTCAATCTCAACCTGATAATTCCTCTCACGTATAGCAAAATCTTTCTCTGTATCCTCCAATCCCAGCCTCAAACCCCTCATCAAAAGAGAACCCTTGTACATCATGGAAAAGCCAGCATCAGCAACTTTGAGAAGAGGTTTCATAGAAATCTCAAGTTCTGCATCACGACAGTACAAGCCTCATCAATACACTTAGAAAGTTGAATTTCAGAACTCCGAGGCATAACCCGCAGCTTGTCAACTCCAATACCAACAAACTTGAAAGAATCCAAGCCAATACTTCGCTCCTGGCAAAAATCTAGAGAACATTTCAAAGCTTCGGATACCTCCCCTTCATTACTTATCTCAGCAGGCACAACAGGAGTAACCGGGTCCTGAAGAACACTTTTCATGCTGCCAATGTCCACTTTCTTGCAAGGAGAAGTTGGTGCATGAGGAAAAATAGTCTCTAAAAAATAGAAAGAAAGAAAGAAAACTTAGCAAAAGGGGCAACATAAGACAAGAAAAATAGATACAAAACTGTAATACTCACCAGTAGGAACACGTTCTCCCAAATCACATTTAACTTTCTTCCCAGTCTCAATATTGATAGTTGAACTGGACAAACGAGGCAAACGATCACCATTGGCTTCATCATCAAAAACCTCTCCATCACTATCATCAAAATTTAGAGTATAAACTCTAGAACCACCAACTTTATTTGGCACATTTTTAAGATCAACTTCGCCAACATTAACGGTTGCAGGTTCTTCACTCAAAGTTACATTCTCAACAATAGTTTCTGCAACATTTTGACGTCCAGAATCATGAGATCCAAAATATGGAGCCTTAGAGTCAAATCTTGGTGAAGTCAGTCTAGCAGTTCTTTGAGAATCTGTAAATTGAATTTCTTTTTTAGAAACCAAATTCACCTCAGCACCAGCATTGTCAGGGTTACCAACAGAACTATCACGACAATGCAAATTCTGTAAAGTATCATTTAACAGTGTAAGTAATGGTGGAGTTAAACCACTAGAGGAAAAAATCATACTAATTTTTCTCACCTCATCTTCAACATGTTGAGGCACAGAAACACTAACATCACCAGCATCTTTAACAATCTCACCACCATCTTTGCCAACAACACCCAAACCAGAAACCAAGTTCCCCTCAACGTCTAAACTTTGCTCCAAAACAACATTAATCTCTTCAGCATCCAACAAACACAGAAGGACTTTGATTCTCCTTAAACTTCTTGGTAATAACTTTGCGAGCACCAGCAGTAGCTTTGCGCTTGTTCTTCCCTGCTTCAACATTCTCACAAACAACAGCTCCCTTTTGTTTTTTTCTTTCCCTACTTCTTTTCACGGGCATAAGCAGGAGGAGGTCTCTCACCATAGTCAATTTTAGCAACCTCAAATACCCTATTCAAACATTTATAATCTGGCCCAAGAATCTTGTCAATATTATTCTTCTCACTTTGCAAATATTTCCCAAGCAAGTCATCAGCTCTGTTCTCCACAGATTTCACAAACTCTTCATTAGAAGAAAATATGCTAGGGCGATAGAAATCTCTATTCGGATACTTGTAATTAATCCCATGAATTTTTTGAGGGTAAAAACGTAAAAAGCTGATCAAATTTTTTGAGGGCGAAGAAAATATGCTAGGAGCGAAGGTGACTTCTCTTGGTGTTCAGGGTCCAGTGAAGCTGACATGGCGGCTTCGCTCAGAAGTTGATTATAGAGCTCATCAAATTATGAAGTCAGAGACCAAAGGCAAGATTACTCAGAAAGAAAGAAGGATAAGAGCAAAGGTGTTTTACCACTTCGCTCGTTGTCTTTTTAGCCAAATGTATAGGAGATATCATGTCGTGGTTGTAAAGTTTCTTGTAATAGCAAAGCTAGGGGGTCTCTATAAATACCCCCCTGAGTTGTAAGTATTGGCGTAAAAATGTGACTCTTCACGCCAACTAGTCTCTCGCAAGCTAGACAGTCTGGAGCGTGAACGTCTCTCTGATCCCCGTGACTTTATCCCGTAAATGATCCGGTCGATCAAGTCCGAGGCGTGCCAGTCAATTTGACCCTGAAATTGACAAGGAGGAAAACAATAGTCAAATTATGGATCCTACCGCTGTTATTCCAGACAGTTCCTCTTATGTGGCTAAATAGTCGATCTGATTAGGGCATTGACTAGTGAGTCAACATCCAACATGCATTTATAAATAAACTTGATAAATAAACATGCATGAATAAGACAATGGATCATGACATGGTATAAATAACTAGTGGAAAAGAAAGCATAAACCATCCATGATGCGTGCTATAAACAGTAAAGAACTAGCTAAATCGACTATTCGAGTAAACATGAAGAGACCAAAACCATTAGCCGATCTAATCTATTCAATACAACTTATAAAAGATCCTACATGTATGCAATAATCTAGATTAAAGCTAATAGATTTACTAAGAAAGCTCAACAAACCAACTAGCTTTAAAAAGAACATGTATACGATGTCATGGGTGAAAGCTCTGGTGAATTAGCTAACTTTGCCGATACCGACATAAGAACGAACTAGGTGCATGAACAGCCTTAAGACAGCTCAAACTACCATAAAACTATCTATACCCTAGAACGCACTACATGTCACGAACAAGATTGATAAGATCTAGCTAACACAAGCACGAGATCGATCATCAAAGCGAGAAGAATAAATATAATGAGCATTGATGACAATTGAATCTAAGAAGATCTAAGCCAAATCTATCAATCTTGATCGAGCAAAGATGTTGTTGCAATAAACAAACAATAAAAATTAACAACATTGGTAACTTAATGAATCTACTAGGTTGCCAAGCCTAGTAGAGCCGATAACTGGCCATGGGTAACTTAATGAATCTATTAGGTTTCCAAACCTAATAGAGCCGATAACTAGCCTATGCTAACACATACAATAGGAGGTCAAACCGGCCCTATCAAACGATAACATAAATTGTCGGCAAGTGCTAATGCATAGATAAGAGGTCGAACCAGCCAAATCAAGCATGAACAGGAGCCCTTTGGTCATATCTACATATAAATAGGAGGTCGAATCGGTCCTATCTAACATAAATACAAGCCATGATGGTACTTACAGCAAACCAAAGGTGGCTAGAGCCAAGATCCTAGAAACTAAGGGTTTGGTGGCTGGAGCTGAAAAGATTGTATTGAATGTCGAGAGAGTTTACAAGGTGTCAAGGCTTACATATTTATATCCTAGGCTTTGACTAAGTCCTAACCTAATACGACTTGCAAATAAGGAAAAGACTCAAAACTATCTAAACTAGATAACTTGGGCCCTACTATTCCATTCTGTAGAGTCCCGTGCCGTCAATGCACCGTCCTTCATTTAGCCAGATCAGGGTCGTTGTGGCCTGCGTGCCTCTGCAGATAGCCGATTCTGGTTAGCCAATTCTCCCTAATTTAGCTAATTTCCCCAATATCCGGCTGTTACTAGCATGTAGCCGATTCTGGTAGTGTCTTCTACGAGAAGCTCTACTCGTGTGTCTGCCAGTCCAAATTTTGGTGCAAATACATGCCCCCTATTTTGGGATAAAATTTATTTTATTCCAAAAATTCTTCTATTGCCTTTATTTCAAGGTTCCTCAAGATTGAGTAACGATTCTCCTCAACAATCAGCCGATTCACCTTCCTGATCTACCTCCTAATTGACAGGAAAAGACAAAATGGTTGGCCTTCTCGAAAACACGCACAGGATTGATTTGACTGGTCGTTCGATTTCCTTTGCACAGTATCAGTTATCAATGGTATTGTTCGTCGATTCATATGTTGACGCGTGCCCATTCTTTCGGACTATAAATCAATTCCCTACTCTATTCCAATCCTCACGCAATCTTTGAGTGACCTCATTTTAGCCAGAAAAACCCTTTCTCAACTCTCAGAGTATAACTTCTCGATGGCAGGCCATGACAAGCGCTCAGTGGAGGAGGAGGAGGTGACTTCTCGTCGGGTCTTCCCAAGGGGATCACAATCTTCTATGAGGAGTGGAGATCCAATAGAATGGGGGTGACTTCGCGTTGGATTTTCCCCAAGAGGTAAATTGATTCAAAAACTTCTTGAAATTAGTTCAATCTCTAATTACCCGATTCTTGCAGGGCTAACAGTGATGACACCCCACAATCTTCCATGGGTAGTGAGCGCCCTCTGGCTCGAGACCTAGCCAAATCTCGGAAGTGGCTTGACTTGCAAGGGAGCTCAAACATCAAGCTCCAGGGTGAGGTCCTGGACCTCCAAATCGATCTGGCAAATAAAGAGGAGGAAATTGCCAAGATCACCCCAGAGCGGGATGCCGCTAGGAGTCAAGCTGTCTGTAAGTATAAATCTTCACTTTTCTCTATGATTCTTTAATCCTTTGTCTAATATTTCAACCTTTTATTTTAATCTGTAGATCTATCGGCAAAGCTTGAGGCTCTTGAAACCGTCGTGGCTCAACTTGCTGACACCGTGAACACTGCTGGCGCAACAGCCGTTGAGCGAGTGGAGAACATCAACCGGCATGTCTCCGAGGTCTCCCATGCAGCCATAGGGCACGGTGCAGCCCTTGCCTTCAATGCAGTCCGGCTCAGCTTAGGCGCTGACTTCCGTGACTTTGATGTCTTTGAAGAAAATCTTGAGGAGGAAATGGAGGCCACTGTTGACATCATGGAGGAGGCAGGAAAGAACATTGCCGATGTAGTCGATTACACTGTCCCAATAAAGAAGGCATGTAATCAGGATCAGTAGATTATACTAGGATGCAGTCTTCTGTCCCCGACTACTTGTAAATTTTAATCATCCATAAATTCCTCTTCTATATTTGCCTCTCGTGGATATGGTCTTTGGTATTTTTTGCTCTAAAGGCGATGCATATCGCATCGGCTATTACCAATATTTTCATTGGTTATTTTGTGCTAAAGGCGATGAACTCATCGGCTATTTCATCATATCTAGTATTCCAAATCATCCTCTGGCAATCAAATCTTCATCTGCTATTATGCTAGGATAATACTTCTTGAGGAATTTACCATTTATAGCCTTTCTGAACACTTCTCCCTTGAAATTTCTCAGAATATATGCATTACTCGGGACAACTTGATCAATGAATTAAGGCCCTTCCCAATTTGGAGACCATTTGCCAAACTTAATATCTTTTACTCCAATCGGCAACTTGAGCTTCCAAACAAGTTCATCCTTTTCAAACTCTTTCAGTTTGACTTTCTTGTTGTAATGCTTGGCAATTTTCAATTTATTGGCTTCAATAGTTTCCAGCGCTCTTAGCCGATGATAATGTAAATCTTCCAAATTATCAATCATAAGTTTATTGTAATCACTGGCTACTAATTCTTTCTGTAATTTGACCCTTCTTGAACCAGATTGAATTTCCCATGGCATTACTGCATGATGGTCATACACCAATTCATAAGGTGAACACTTAGTCGATCCATGCTGAGCCATTTGATATAATATGCCCATAGTGTTTCACTCAGAGTTAAATACCATCTTCTAGGTAGCTCTTTAATCTTCTTCTTGATTAACTTGATAAGGATCTGATTGGAAGCTTCAGCCTGCCCATTGGCTTGAGCATAATATGGAGAAGAATTGACTAACTTAATACCTATCTCCTCAGTGAATTCCTCAAATTCCCCTGATGTAAACACAGTACCTTGATCAGTTGTGATGGTCTCCAAAATTCTGAATCGATAAATGATATGCTCTTTGACAAAATCCACCATGTTTTTGGATGTGACCAACTTTAGAGGAATAGCTTCAACCCACTTTGTAATGTAATCTGTAGCCACTAATATAAACTTGTGCCCTTTGCTTGAAGGTGGATAAATTTGACCAATCAAGTCTATGCCCCATCCTCTGAATGGCCATGGCTTCATGATGGGATTCATTGCAGAAGCTAGTGTTCTTTGAATATTACCGAATCTTTGGCACTCCCGACAACCCCTGTAATACTTAAAACAATCTTCTAACATGGTAGGCCAAAAATATCCAACTCTTCTAATTACCCACTTCATCTTGTATGCAGATTGATGTGCACCACCATTCCCTTCATGAACCTGATGCATCACAAACTTGGCTTCTTCTTGGCTAATACATCTCATAAGTACACCATCAATTGTTCTATAATATAATTGATCTCCAAGAAGAACAAACTTGATTGCTTTGTACCTAAGCTTCTTAGAGACTTTCTGTGATGGATTCTTCAAGTAATTAATGATTTCAACTCTCCAATTATCAGCTACATCATTAGCCAATATTTCTAGAATCAATTTATAACCTGAAGCACTTTGAGCCAATCTATTTGCCTCCTGATTTTGTGCTCAACAAATATAATGCAATGACATGATACTAAACTTCTGGAGAATCTCTTTGCATTGATAATAATATTTTTTTCATAATTTCATCTTTGCATTCATATAGGTCGAGTAACTGGTTGATTACTAATTGAGAATCACTGAATACCTCAACTGACTTAGCTTTTACCTCTAGCAGAAGTGGAAGTCCTTTTAGAATTACTTCATATTCAGCCTAATTGTTAGTTGTTGTTGGTGCAATCTGATAAGCAAACTCGAATGTTGCCCCCCGAGGGGAAACAAGAACAATGCCAATACCACCACCTTGCTTGCAGGCTGAACCATCAAAGAATAAGACCCAGGATGCTATTTCTACATATCCGATATCCAGCTTATGATGTTGAGTAATAAAATCAGCATTACCTATCCTTTGACTGTTTTAGCCGATTCATACCTTAAATCAAACTCTGATAAGCTAACATCCACTTACCAATTCTACCATTCAGAATAGCCATTAACAACATATGCTTAATCACATCAACTTTTAACACCACAACACATTCTGATGATAACAGATATCTTCTTAGTTTGGTGCAAGAGAAATATAAACACAAGCAAAGCTTCTCAATCGGAGTATATCTTGTCTCTGGATCCAGCAATTTTCTAGTCAGATAATAAACAACTCTCTTTTCCTTCAAATTCTTGCATTAAGGCCGAACCAATCACTAAGTCTTCGGTCGCCAGGTACAACTTAAAAGGCTTGCCTGATTGAGGAGGAATCAATACTGGAGGTGACTTCATATATCCTTGATTTCATCAAATGCCTTTTATTGTGCCTCACCCCATCTGAACTCTTGATCATTCTTTAGTTTTAACAGAAGAGAAAATGACAAGACTTTACTGGATAAGTTGGCAATAAACCTTCTAATGAAATTAATTTGTCCAAGTAATGACTGAAGCTTTACTTTATCGGTTGGAGGAATAGCTTTGTCAATCGCATTGATACTTTTCTTTCCAGCTTCAATCCCTCTTTCATGGACCATGAACCCTAAGAACTGACCAGCAGAGACCCCAAAAGCACATTTAAGTGGATTCATCTTTAGACCGTTCTTCGTTGTGCACTCCAGAGTTTCCCTTAGATCAGCTAAATGTTGTTCATACCCTCCTGACTTGATAACCACATCATCAATATATATTTCAACTATTTTGCCGATCAACCTATGATATATGTAATTTATAGCTCTTTGATAAGTTGCACCAGCATTTTTCAGACCAAAAGTCATGACTACCCACTCAACTAAGTTGATTGCTCCTGGACATCTAAATGCTGTCTTGGAAATATCTTCATCTGCCATAAATATTTGATTATAACTAGCATTACCATCAATGAAGCTAATCACCGTGTGTCCAACAGCTACATCAACAAGCATATCGGCTAGCGGCATCGGATATCCATCCATTGGAGTAGCTTTATTTAAATCTCTAAAATCAATGCACACTCTCATCTTGCCATTCTTCTTGTACACAGGGACAATATTAGAAATCCACTCTGTATATCTACATGGCCTGATGAATTTGGCTTCAAGTAATCTCTCAATCTCCTTCACAACATCAAATATTTTAGGTTTGAATCTCCTTGGTGGTTGCTTGAAAGGTCAATACCCATCTTTGATTGGCAGATGATGTTCCACATTTGATTTATCTAAACCAGGCATTTCATAGTATTCCCAAGCAAAACAATCTTTATATTTTTTCAATAGATTAACTAACCTACTTCTGTATTCAGGGTCAAGCTTGGAACTTATATACGTTGGCCTTGGTCTATCAGCAGATCCAATATCTACCTCTTCTAGAATATCGGCCAACGTAAAACCATGTCCCAGCTTCCCTTCAGTACCATCGATTGGATTATCCATTAAATAATTTTTTAGAGCCGACTTCTTGGATCACCTATTGACCTTCATCGTTGATGATGACAATGTCTCCTTGAAATTCTTCCCCAGAAAGGCACTCAATATCTTCAAGGTCCCAATGATCATGACTGATAGAATAAAAACTTACTGAATCATTAGTAGGGACTATTTCAACCTTATTGTTTACCCATTGTAGCACATGTTGATGCATAGTTGAAGGAACACAACAATAGGCATGTATCTAGTCTCTTCTGAGAAGTAAACTGTAAAATCCCTCTCCATTGATAATGAAAAAGGTAGTGATCATGGTCTTACTGCCAATTGTTAACTTCATGTTGATTGCCCCTCGGGTATCAGAAATCTTGTCTACAAAGTCTCTCAACTGTATATTTGTTTTGATTAGATCTTCATATCTCTTGCCCAACCTCTTGAATGTTGACATAGGCACGAGGTTGGTTGTGGCACCTCTATCCACTAGCATTCTTCCCATAGGCTTGCCATTCACACGTCCCTTGATATATAAAGCTTTTAAGTGATGGAACTGCATTGGCTTGCTAAACACTGCTTCTTGATTCCTTGACACTCTATACTCAATAGGCAAGATACACTGCATACCAATAGGAGCCGATTTGCCTAAATCGGTTGTTTGCTTGGCCATCCAAACCTATGCCTTCTTTGCTTTTTTATCTTCTCCAGCTTGATCTCTGTCTTCCTCAAGCATTGAACTCTTCTCTTTTGACTCCTAGAGAGACCACCAGGGCACCATTGATTTGCTTGCCAAACATGATGTACTTCTTCTACTTCTTCATCATAAGCATCACAATGATCATGAATTCTGCATTTATTTATGCGCTGATCCTCAATAGGTCGTCCAAGTCTCTCATGAATAGACCGGTGGTTGGTTTGAGATTGCTGATACTCCCTGTATTGATCACTGCATTCAGGGAAATTCCTTCTAGTGGGCAACCTGAAGCCTTCGTTCTAGCAATGCCTAAAGAAAGGATAATTCCAATGTGATTCAGCTTGCTCTCTTTCATACCTTTCTTCTTCAAGCATCCTCAAATGCTCTTGTTCTTTGAACCATCTTCTACGGTCCTTCTCTTGCTACCTTTGCCACTTGTTAAGGAGAACACGAGATGTCAGACATGGACTTCTTTCAGCTGATGCTGATGACTCAAGTTGGTCAAATTGGCTATTCTGCTTCTCATGCCTTCTCTTGATTTCCTGATATTCTTCATCAGTGAGCTACAGTCTCGTGTCTACTGATAATGACTCTTTTGCTCTAGCAGAAGTCAGCACTTTGGCTTTGCCATTTGGAAGCACAATATCAGCCATTGCAGTGTCAAAGGGGTCTTGATCAACCTTCATCTTGCTGGAAGTATCAAAAGCTTACTTTCCAATGTCAATGGCTTCTGAATTTGTTTCCTAAACACATTACACTCATTGGTAGAGTGAGTAGTAGAGTTGTGAGCCTTGCAATACTTCTTACCTTTCACTTCTTCAGAACTAAGCGGCTCATGTAACACCTTGATAAGACCCTTGCTCAGCAAATAATTAAAGATTTTATCAGCCTTGGAAGTATCAAAATCAAACTTCTCTTGTGATCTACCCCAAGGATGGCTGATAACACACTTCTTGCCAAGATTCCACTCAATGGCATCAACCTTTTCTACTTCATCATCTAAACCATACTAAGTTAGAGCTTTGTAATAACCAGCTACATTAGCTCATTAGCTGCCTTCTAGAAATGATTCTGCTAGCGCAGTGGTTGGACATACTTAGATATTGCAGCCACCCTCTGTGCTAATGCTCTAAGGTTTTCAAAGCTCGTGCCAACTAGCTTCTCCTTCAGGTACGGTTGCATCCCTTAGATAGCCAATTTCACCAACTGGCTATCAGACAGGTTCAACGAGAAGCACAAACTCTTCATTTGCCTGAATCTCTGGATGAAATCAAGACCTGATTCATTGCTCTTCATCTTGACACTGGTCAGATCATCGATGTCTTTCTCAACAGTCCCATTGAAGAAGTAGGCGTGGAACTTGCTCTCCAACTCATCCCAAGTATGAATAGAATTTCTTGGCAAAGATGAGTACCAAGTGAAAGCTGATCCTGACAATGACAAAGCAAAGAATCTTACCTTGAGGATTTCTTCAACTGCAGCATCACCTAACTAAGCCAGATACTTGCTAATGTGCTCCATCGTGCTGGTATTATCTTTCTCGGCAAACTTGGAGAACTTTGGAATTCTGTAATTGCGTGGAAGCTCCAGACGGTTATACCACTCAGGGTATGGCATGCTGTATGATCTGGAGTGACTCCTCTTCATGCCAAACTAATTCTCCATCACCTCAGTGAGCTTGTTGACTAATTGGTCATTAGGATTAGCCGATCCTCCAATCTTTGGACAAGCAGGCATTCCCCAAGGGTTGTAGCTTGAAAACATTTGCAAAACCAGCTGGTGGTTCATCATCATCTTGGTCTTGAGTAGCTTCTCCTCCCAAAGCTTGATTCACATGATAGTTCACAGTTCTCCTGATCCTATCAACTGAAGGGGCTATTTTATGAGCCGAAGGTGGTACATTTGGGGTTGTACCAAAATTAGGTGGAGGCCGGTGAGCGTGAACGTCTCTCCGATCCCCGCGACTTTATCCAGCAGATGATCCGGTCGATCAAGTCCGAGGCATGCCAGTCAATTTGACCCTGAAATTGACAAGGAGGAAAAAAATAGTCAAATTATAGAACCTGCCGGTGTGATCCCGGACAGTTCCTCATATGTGGCTAAATAGCCGATCTGATCAGGGCATTGACTAGTGAGTCAACATCCAACATTCATTTATAAATAAACTTGATAAATAAACATGCATGGATAAGGCAATCAATCATGACATGGTATAAATAATTAGTGGAAAAGAAAGCATAACGATGCGTGCTGTAGATAGTAAAGAACTAGCTAAATCGACTATTCGAGTAAACATGAAGAGACCAAAATCATTAGCCGATCTAATCTATTCAATACAACATATAAAAGATCCTACATGTATGCAATAATCTAGATTAAAGCTAACATATTTACTAAGCAAGCTCAACAAACGGACTAGCTTTAAAAAGAACATGTATATGATGTCATGGGTGAAAGCTCTGGTGAAATGGCTAACTTTGCTGATACCGATATGAGAACGAACTAGGTGCATGAACAGCCTTAAGACAGCTCAAACTACCCTAAAACTATCTATACCCTAGAACGCGCTACATGTCATGAACAAGATTGATAAGATCTAGCTAATGCAAGCACGAGATCGATCATCAAAGCGAGAAGAATAAACATAATGAGCATTGATGAAAATTGAATCTAAGAAGATCTAAGCCAAATCTACCAATCTTAATCGGGCAAATATGTTGTTGCAATAAACAAACTATAAAAACTAACAACATCGGTAACTTAATGAATCTACTAGGTTGCCATGCCTAGCAGAGCCGATAACTTGCCATGGGTAACTTGATGAATCTATTAGGTTGCCAAACCTAGTAGAGCCGATAACTAGCCTATGGTAATGCATAAAATAGGAGGTCAAACTGGCCCTATCAAACGATAACATAAACTATCAGCAAGTGCTAATGCATAGATAAGAGGTCGAACCAGCCAAATCAAGATGAACACGAGCCCTTTGGTCATTCCTATGTACAAATAGGAGGTCGAACCGGCCCTATCTAACATAAATACAAGCCATGATGATACTTACATCAAACTAGAGGTCGGACGACCCGATGCAGCCTAGCTTGATGAAGAAACTCGCCGAGATCCTAGAAACTAAGGGTTTGGTGGCCAGAGTTGAAAAGATTGTATTGAATGTTGAGAGAGTTTACAAGGTGCCGGGGGTTACATATTTATACCCTGGGCTTTGACTAAGTCTTAACATAATATGACTTGCAAATAAGGAAAATACTCGAAAACTATCTAAACTAGATAACTTGGGCCCTACTATTCTGTTCTATAGAGTCCCATGCTGTCAATGCACCGTCCTTCATTTAGCCAGATCAGAGTCGATGTGGCGTGCGTGCTTCTACAGATAGCCGATTTTGGTTAGCTGATTCTCCCTAATTTAGCCGATTTCCCCAATATCTGGCTATTAGTAGCATTTAGCCGATTCTGGTAGTGTCTTCTACGAGAAGCTCTACTTGTGTGTCCGCCAATCCAAATTTTGGTGCAAATAGTAAGTTTTTGAGATAGAACAGAATTTGGTTCCGATCAACAATTTATTCCTCTCAAGTATGTTTGCGTGATTTTATCACCCAATACCATAAGGTCCCGCCGCTGAGCATTTGATCACTTAGGATAGTGTAAAGCATTGTTAGCTATCCATATCATAGCAATCAGTACGTCTGCCCCTCGGTTGTTGCCACTGCCTAGGCTAGAGTGAAATAATTGCAAAAAAGATCTCTCACAACTCACAACTACATCAATCACACAAGTTTGAAGCATGTCATGCTGGTCAAAAACTATTTTTTATTCACTTCCCAGATTTCCAGCCCCATTCACTTCCCATTTATACAAAGCCTGGCCTGTCATCAATTGTTTCACTTACCCATTTGCATTGCAAAAACATACCCCTGTTCTACCTTGACATTGCTTGCCATGAAGCCTGTGGTAAAGAAGTGGTACTCGAGGAAGGTTAGTTCTGCCTCGCCGTCGCTTGCCATGAAGCCCGTGGTAAAGAAGTGGTACTTGAGGAAGGATCACTCGATGTAGCCTGTGTCTCCTATGGTGCCATTACTGTCCCCTTTGCAATCAACAATGACTCTAACGACACCAGCAGGGTTGGTTTGCTCGGCTCCACTGCTACCGCCATGGTGCACCTCGTCGTGGTCACTGGTCCCGACGTCGGATCCACTCTTAGGGCTCCACAGTCATGCTCCCAATCTTCGTTCATCAATGACATGTTTGATGGCTCTCCCGCTCCGGGTCACATTTTGATGGGCTCCGAGCAGGTGTGCCCCTATGCCCCGAGAGCAAGCTGATGATGCGCGCCAGCAAATTTGGCGGCTTGGTGTTCCCCGATGCCCTAGGAATTGCATTGGTTGGACACAGCCTGATGGCAAAAAGCATGTCCTATATTGGGCGAACCTTCCCCGTCTATGGATATCCCTCTACGATGAGAAGGCTGCCAAACATCGCGCCTTGGCGACGAACTAGGGTTGGATGGACTTAATGGATATTTCGAGTGTGCTGGTTCTCTGAGTGCGAGGAGTTTGTTGGTTTCAACGCAGCCAGGTGCTCGTAGATTTTGGTTGGTTCCTTTGTTACAAGTATTGCTTAGAGCTGTAGGATTCCAATGCTCATTACTAGTATCAGCTCATGTTAACATGCATAGTTAGTACTAGTATGCTGTCTAGTGCCCTTGCTGCATGGCTCATGTTGAGCAGCGGCAAGACCAAGCTTTCAGGTCATTTTGATCATTTGGTACTCGGTTTCTACCCTATGTTAATTGGTTTCGACTACAGACTTCTTTAAATTTTTCTTTCTAATTTTTGGTATGGTAAACATGCATCAAATAATTCATTTGATCAAGTCTCGCGTCAATCTAATACATTACAGAGGACGCACCTTGGTATTTAGATTTTTGTGTACATGACAGATGGACCATTATAAATATGACCGGGCTAGACACATCTCACAATATATACGGCCGTGGAAAGTCTGATGGATGTATATTTGGATCGGCCGGACACCATTACTCTGTAGCACTACTCTTCCTCATATTTTGCATAATCCGGTGGCTTCCCAGAGTAGTAAATCCAACATGACAGCTACCCAACCCCTCTTGCCTGTGGCCGGTGTACTAAACCCCACCAAAATATATTGGAATACGGTGTTCACTCCTTGTAGATGCCATCCTACCCTTGTAGATACTTAAAAATACAAACCTTCCCCTGCTTTCGGTCACATTGCTGCTTGACGTCGTCGTGCTATCTCCCACCATTGTGAGCGCTACTGCAAGATGCCACGGCCCATGGTCCCCGCCACCACCTCCCATCTGGCTCTGAGGGCGCCACCTGCTGCTGCTCTGCCAGGGGGGCCATGGACGATGTCGATGACTTTGTCCTCCCCAGGATGGTCAACCGGGGTGTCCTCTCTAGCTCAGACTACAATGTAGAGGCGGGGGACTTTGAAAGGTCATTGTTCTGGTTTTTCGTGTCATCCTCTACGACTGGGGATGCTAAGTGGCGTATGCCTTGGATCCATGACTAGGAGCCAGAATACCCACTCCCATGGCCACCATCGCCCACCTCCACCTATAGCTCCACTCTCCACCCTCGCCCCCGCAGTCCCCGCCACCCCCCGAGGTGGTTTGCGCATGCTCGGCATGCTGTGTGTGAATGCTGCCCCAAGAAAACCGTACGAAACCTCGCTAGCAATCGGCTAGTTATAACACCCTGATTTTTTAAACTTTAAAAGATTAATTGATTTTTTTGAATAGATGCTTTACATTCATAGGACAATTATAAATATTTTATGAAAATTACTTTAAAACATGTAGCACGTTAGAAACAATGTATTGTTGCATTTATGCTGCTGCATAAGTTTTTGGTTGACTTGTTTGAGCTTGTTGTTTAATCTTTGCTTTGTTCTCTAGCTCCTAACATGCTCTAACTTGTCCCATCTAACTCCTAGACTAACCTAACCTATTCTAACTAGCCTAGACCAGTCCCTAGGGGATCCTGGCCACACCCAGCCTTCACTGGCTAAGTATGGCCAGCCCTAGCCGGCCATGGCCAGCACTGGCCTGCCATGGCTAAGGCAGCAGTAGCAGCCGGCCAATAGCAGCCAGGCTTGGCTACCACCAGCCAGGCCAGCCAGCAGTGCAGTAGGCCACCAGTAGCTGCCCAGCTAGCTTAGCCAGGCCTCAAGCCAACAGCCCAGCACACGCGTAGTTGGGCCAGGCCACAAGCCAGCAGCACTTGCGTCAGCCGCTGGCGTCAGCACAACATCGCCTGTCCACCGCTGCTGACAGGTGGGGCCTACCAGAGTGGGGCCCACACGCACAGTGTCGTCTCCCCCACGGAGACGGACATTGGGTGGACCCAAGTCCACGCCGCACCACGCGTGAGCACGCGGCCCAAGGATCGCTGCCGCATGCTATAAAGCGCCTCGCGCCATCGCTCGCCCTTCGCAACCCTAGCCCGCCACCAGGTTTCGCGAGCCGCGAAACCCTAATCCGCTAAGCTCACGCCGCCGCCATCGTCTTCACCTCCTCCACAGTCCGTCGCCGAGGTGAGCCCGCGCCCGAGCTCCACATGACCGCGAGGGTCACAGAGGTGCCCTCTGCGACCACCATCGCCCTCTCTGCGCGCCGCGGTGCGCCACCGTAGAAGTGCCGCCGCCGCCGCTCGTCGCAGTCACGGCCGTGCCGCTTATCGCGCACGCACGCGCAAGCGCATCACGCGCGTGGCCTCACTGTGGCCCCACGTGCCCTGCAGCACTGCCACCGCGAGGTCGCCGCCGGCGACCATGGCCAAGGTCGTCGGGGTCGACCTCGACCGTCGCCGGTCCACCGTGGACCCGTGGACTCGATCTACGGGGACAGTCCATGGCCATTCCACCAGACCCGGCCACTCCCACGTCGCCGCGTGGCACTTTTGAAGAAAGGCCCCTATAGTTTCCTTTTATTATGATCTAGTCCTTCGTAGTTCAAAAGTATTTAGATTTCAGCCCTGTTTTCTACAGATTAGACCCTAGTCTTGTTTAGGCCATAACTTTCACATTTTAACTCCAATTTTAGTGATCATGTACTTTTTGGAATCGTCTCGATGAGTAGAACAGTTCTATGGTATTGTTTGCTACTGTTATCATGTTCTAGTGTACTATTCTAATTAAAGTACATTTGCTTGCATGTATTGCTCGTGTGCGATGATTGTGGCGTATAGAGAACGAGATGTGGGTGCACGAGGATCAGCAGGACCTAGAGGACTACGTGCAATAGGACATCAACCAAGGCAAGTGCAGGAACCTTTGATCATTTTGCGCCTATTCATGTTTAATTAAATACATTGCATGTGTCTTAAATCGGTAAACCATAGGAATGACTAGCTACTTTATCCATATATCACCTATGGGGTTAGTTGATAGGTTTTTAGGTTGCTAGTGCTCTACCTTACCTTTCACCATTTAATGAAGATAAAACTTGCTTATTAACCTATTGGAGCCTTGGGCTCTTGGCTTCAGCCACTAGAGAAGTTGATGCATTTCTGCATCGTTGGTTGGTAGTGAATGATGGGGGAATGAATGTCAGTGGTACTCGTAGCGACGAGGGCATCCGTATCTCCTCCCTCTTGTGGACCTGTTCATGGAGCGGCAACCTGGGACTTTCATACATCTCCAGGCTAACGGGCACTGGCTTGGTCTATTGGCAGGATCATCATAGGCAGATGGGTGGCTTACAGACGGGTAGCATAACTATGTCGAGATGGGTGTTACAACTTCTAGCATGGGAGTTCTGGTAGATCCATAGAGCGGGGCGGTGGCTACGAGTTACCACTGCATATGACCCTATGAAGAACCTCATTGTGACCTCTGCCAGCCTATCTCGGTAATGGGCTAAGAGGCTGATCCCGTCGGGCATAAAGAGTAATCACAATCTAGAGTGAAAGTGTACACCTCTGTGCAGAGTTAAAATTGGTATATCATCCATGCTCACAGTCACGAGCGGCCAGATCCTCGCATGACTTAGCCAAACGGATTAAGCTGTTAAATCATGGTGATGTAGTTTGAGGTCGCTACCTTGGGTTTTATCGGGATGGCTATCCTGTGTTCCCTAGAGATGGCTATCTCATGTTTAATGATATATGCTTATATCTATGATGTAAATGACACATTAATTACTACATAAACCTTAATAAAGGGTTGGGTGTTTCAACAAAGATGATTAGAGAATAGGTTGCAAAATTAAATCTTAATTGTTTACTTTAAAATGCTATCGCAGTCTACCTTTCAGCTGTACCTTGTTTTAGCCTTGCATATCATTACTTTCTGCCTGTACTTGCTGAGTTTCTACATGGAACTCACCCTTGCTCATTCACCAACAAAAGGATGCTCAAGTGATGACTCGGATGGTGACTATCCTGAAAACTATCCGGGAAACTAGGCGTTGTGATGCTGCCGTCGACCTTCCTGTGGTGAGATGGAGTCGCTATGTCTACGTCGTCTTAGTTGCTTTCTGTTTTGGACGATGTGATTTATATTCCACTTTACTCTGATGACAATTATGTAATAATGGTATGATGTAATCATTATACTATGTTTTATTCGAACACTGTGCTTATTGGACCATGTAATTTGTCGTTCATGTGTGTAATTTATCTGGGCGCACATGAGCTTTTGCCTTGGTTTCATTCCTTCGAAATCGGGGTGTGACACTGGTGGAGGAGTCCCATGTGTTCGGTGCCACGATGGACAAGCCTATCTAGCACAAGGCGATCATGGAGAGTCTGGAGGAGTGCTCGAATGATGTGGACAAGCACGTGAAGGGCCACAAGATCCTGAGGAAGAAGAACCCACTGGGTCTGCTGCATCTAGGCAGACTGGCCAAGGCGGCGGCGCTGTGGTGCTCTAGCCGCCGTGCTGTGGCGGTTGCTGTTGTGCTCTAGCCATCGTGCTATGACGGTAGTTGTTGCTTCCTCTGGTGCAATGCTCCATGAAGACTGGCCAACATAGGTCACCATGGCAAGCCATCATCTAGCGTGCACATCTGCATCACGAAGCGCTCACCTTAGTTCATGTCAGCGTGTGTCTGGCTAGTTTTGCATCTATCTATGTGGAGGACATTGTCCACATTCCTACGGTTGCTGACAAGATGGTGGCTACATAGGATTCAGTATCGTGTCCTTGTGTCTTGTGTTGGTTCCTAGTCTAGTGCCATGGCTTCACCTTGTGGTGTAGTAGGCAACCTGTTGTAATTGACAATCCATGAATCAAATGCGCTTCGCGTAGATGTCATGTTATTTCAAGAAAATAATATGTGTTTATGTAATAATGTCATGTTATTTCAAAAAATAATATGTGTTGATGTCATGTTATTTATATTCACAATTTTGTGCACACGTCAGAAAGTCTGACGCCGCGCTAGGTGTACTAAGGGCATAGTTCGGTAGCACCGGTTCAGCAAGGTTGGTGGTTAATTAGGCGTGAAGTGTCACATTTTTTCTCTATAGGATACAAAATCAGATGAAGGGGAGCGGTTTCTCTATAAGATTCATGTACTAGTGTCGGTTTCATTGCCCCATTATTTATTTCTTATGACTACCCCCACCCGCCGCCGCATCATATTCTCCCATCTAGCAAAACCTCTCATGCCGCCAGTGCTTCCTAGCACTAGACCTACCGTGATGAAAATACTTATGATGATTCTGTTATGATCACCGAAGAGTGGCTTCCATGATGCTTTGGTCGCTTTGGTCATCGATCTATGTGACGATTTCTAGAATAGTATATTTCCATGACGCATTTTAGAAAGGTCACGGGATACGTCATGGAAAACCTGATGGAATCGTCACAGAGACTTTGGCGACACTGTTCACCGCTGGATTGTGATGTTTTTCACGGATATCCTCGGGTAGTGACCAACATACTTCGTCACTGAGACCCGCGCAGCTCCATTTGGCTACGGGAGCCAGCACCGTTTGCCTGCGGGAGAGTCGCCTTCACTCATACTTCCATCCGCTGTTAGCACGCATCACTAGTACCCCCAATCTGCGTTATTCATGGGACCCGCCCATCTCTCAGTCGGACACTTCTCCGTCCAACGTTATGGGACCCGCCATTACTCATCCTTTCTGAATGGGCGTCGTTCTCCATCCAGCGTGTGGGACCAGCGTGTTAGTTAGACCATACTTCACTGACCGACCTATGGGACCTGCCTGCCAGGGTAACCTTGAGGCCACCACCCTTTGCCGATTGAGCTGTGGGCCCATCTGGCACCGTTCTCCATCAGACGAGTGGGATCAGCACAGTTCTCATCAGACGCGTGGGATCTGCGTGTCAGTTTGATGGGACCCACCACAGGGGACCCATCTCTGTTCATGTGGGGCCACCATTCGTCGACCGACCTGTGGGACCCGTCTAGCACCCTTCTCTACTCACCACGTGGGACCAGGGCATTAGTTATATGGGACCCGCAACTAGGGAAACCCTTCTTTGAAGGACCTATGGGACCTGCCTCTGATATGGAACCCATCATGTTCACATAGGACCACCATTCTACGATCGACATGTGGGACCCACTTGTAATCCTTATCGTTCTGACGTTCGGGACCACGTGTCAGTTAATCAGGACCCGCCACTAGGGGGAACCCTTCTCTGATAGACCTGTGGGACCTGCCCACAACGTGGGACCCTTCGCTGTGCCGATGAAGGGGAATCTCCCAAGAAAGGACAAGGTTTTCTAGGATTCAAACCCGAAACGTAGGCACGAAGAACTAAAAGCCATTGCCATTGCACTAGGCGCTTGCATGTGTTCTCATCTCTTTGAGATCCTTCATATAACTATATGTCTGGGCGTTACCAAATAGGTTAACTTATAGGGATTTGTCCCCTCAAAGTGGAAAAATATCTGCTCCTTGGACTTGCGGCTGAGTCAGAGGCTGCAGCAGAGGATCCCTGGTGTGCTCGGGTGGCTCCAGCGTCCATTGGGAGGCAGGCGGCGAGTCTCTCTCGGTGGGCACGGCGGCACTAGCGTCCGCGCCGGTGGTTGTGTGCCGAGGTAGAGGCGTCAGATCTGACCCGCAGGTGTCCTATCTTCCCTTTTACTATTAGTTTCTTTATTTGGGGAATGCCTACGGGATTTGCAGTTTAGGGTACTGTAACTATGATGGTTAGACTTGATTTAGTCAAATCTGTAATGGTTATAGCTACATTAACTGCTATTCTAGTTTGAGTTGTACATATCAATGTGCTGCTGCTCTAAATTTGGATGAGCTTTTATCAGCCTATCCCATAGAATGATATGAACAAATGCACACATTAGTGCTCTCTAATCCTGTATTTCCTTTGTTGTTAATGCTACTTTTGCAACTATCCACCTCATGGTCTAAAACTCTCACTGATTTTGTGTACTTTTGCTACAACAAGAAGATGGACAGATCCTAGATTACTACAGGAAAGAAAGGCACAGATGAGTACTATATTGGAGCCACTCAGTTCATGGACTAGGTGAAGGAAAAGTACCCAGGGGGTGAAGATGTCCGTTGCCCATGTCAAATATGCCTTAACAATGTAACTGTACCACAGAGAGACTTGTGGAAACACATTACTCGGAACAAAATGTCGATCACATACACCAGATGGGTTCTTCATAGGGAAGAAGCAGAATCTTCAAGTGGAGACATCATAGAGTCATAAGATATGCATGGATCTCATCATGAGGATTTCCAGAGTCAGAGGAGCACAACAAACCCATTAACATGTGAAGAGCTCAAGGAGAAAAATTCTTCAGTGATTGAAAGAGTGGTAAATGATTTGAAACAAGCATCCTCACCTGGATCTATCTACACAAGATTCTCCCTCCTTATCAGGTTGTTGTACATGAAGTCTCGCAATCGAGTTAGCAACAAATGTTTTGATACACTTTTATGGTTACTTTCGAAGGCATTCCCTAAGAGCAACCTTCTAGACTCATATAACAAAGCACGCAAATATATTCAACATCTGGGGCTCGGTTATGATAAGATTGATGTGTGCATGAACAACTGTGTGTTGTTTTAGGGTGAAGTTCTTGAAAAGGCTGATGTGTGCCGAGAATGCAACACGTCTAGATGGGAGGATGGTAGCAAGCGGACTCCTCGTAAGGTTTTGAGGCATTTTTCTCTAACAAAGAGGTTGTATAGGATCTTTGCTACACCAAAAATAGCAAAGGACGCTGAATGGCACAAGACTAGGCGAGAGGAGGTTGGCGGTGTATTGAGCCATCCAACAGACGGGGAGGCATGGAAGCACTTTAATATCAAACATCCAAATTTTAAAAATGATGCAAGGAACTTTAGGCTATCCATCGCCACAGATGGTTTCAATCCATTTGGCAACTTTAGCTCATCATATAGTATGTGGCCTGTTCTTGTAACACCTCTCAACCTACCACCATGGGAGTGTGTGAACCCATCCAATTGCTTTATGTCTCTCCTGATCCCGGGCCAAGATCTCTAGGAAAGGATTTTGATTTATTCTTGGAGCCTCTTATAGATGAGCTGCTAGAACTGTGGATGGGTGTCAAAACTCATCATGTACTCCTTCCTGCAAAAGAAACTTTTAATCTGCGCGCTACCATGCTTTGGTGTGTACATGACTTTCCAGCATTGAGTACCATGTCAGGCCAAACAACAAAAGGTTATTTTGCTTGTATTTATTGTGACAAAAATCCTTTGTCAAGATCGCTAAGATCCAAGTTAGCCTACTTTGGACACCGATGCTACTTTCCAGAAGAACATGAATGGAGGGAACACAAGTTGCTATTTAACGGAACACTTGAGAAGAGAGGCGAGCCAGAAAGGTTCACCTACAAGGAGATCATGGCGGAGCACAAGAGGGTGGAAGATGTCAGGCTAGGTATCAACGGTGGGACAAAGAAACGTAAGCGTGGAGAACCACCAATAATTTATAATCAACTAGCTACTTGGTGGAAGCTACCGTACTGGATGGACCTACTGGTGCCGCACAATCTTGATGTCATGCACATTGAGAAGAACATATGTGACAACATTCTTTGGACATTGCTAAAAACTAACAAGACAAAGGACACAACCGACGCTAGGCTAGATTTGCATGATATGAAGATAAGGCCTAAATATCACTGCGTGTAGAAGGGAAAAACGCTTGGTGTTATGGATGCCCCTTACGTCTTGTTGCCTGAACACAGAACAATATTTACCAAATTCCTTCAAGGCGTCAAGTTCCCAGATGGTTCTACAGCCAACCTAGCATCATCCATAAGTGCAGATGGGACCAAGGTAGTAGGCAAGATGAAAACACATACATGCCATGTCCTTCTGCAGAGGCTCATACCTGTAGGCTTATGAGTCATGGAAAGAAGTCATAGAAAAACTAAAATCTGATATCGTTCTCATCTTATGCAAGCTTGAGAAGATTTATCGACCGGCCTTTTTTGATGTAATGGTGCACTTGGCTATTCATCTACCTCAAGAGGCACTTCTTAGAGGCCATGTATAGTACGGATAGATGTACCCAATAGAACGGCGACTAGGCACATTGAAGTATTTTTGTAGGAATAGAAGGAAGCCTGAAGGGTCAATTGCGGAGGCTTACTTAGAAAATGAGACCTTGGCAGTTTGGGAGAGGTTCATCAATGATATGGAAACAAAATATGACCAGGATGACAATGACATTATGTCACATGATGGGCATCAGATGGTAACCTCGGTATTTTTAGTCATGGTGTCAAGTTCTTTGGCCTGTGTGCGAGAAGAGAAATCACAGGCACAGAGTGGAACAAGCTAGCTTGGTATGTGCTCAATAACTGCAAAGAGGCTTGAGACTTTGTGGAGTAAGTATGGTTTTTCATATGCTCATCTGCTGATTCATATATTACGTATAGAATGTTCCCCATAGTAATGCGAATATGTTTTACAGAGAGTATCGACAAAAGTTACATGACGAAGGGGCATATAATGCTAAAAAGATGCTACAAGAATGGTTTCCCCAATGGTTCAAGTCTCGTGTACATGATTGGCTTATTTTACTCCTGTTAGGCCCACCATTCAAAGAATTATATCACAACTTATTGGTGATGGTGGTTTCATGTTTTTGTGTAGATCATGCAACTGTGTATCGATGAACCCACAAAGGTCAGTGAAGGTTTGTTCTCACTGTCTTGTGGCCCTGCTTCTCGAGTCGAGACATATCGAGCTTGTAGTATCAATGGCGTCAAGTATTGCACTGTTGACTATGAGAAACACTTGCAGACATAGAATAGTAGTGTCATGAGCCACTCCACTCATGACAGCAGGGAATTGGAATTTTATGGTGTTGTCAGAGAGGTTATTAATTTGGTGTACCCAGGTAAAGAAAGGACGGTCATTCTTCTATGCTATGACTGGTATAATCTACGTGGCAAGTCAAAGCACAAGCTCAGTGGCATTCACAATGATGGATATTAGAAAGCCGTCAACATTTCATCACTCTAGTACCAGGATGACCCTTTGATTCTGTTGACACAGGCAAACAAGATTTTTTATTTGGAGGACACCAGGTTGGGCAAAAACTGGCGGGTCGTGTAGTTCTTATGACGTGAATGAAATAGAGTCTCAGGTGCTCCAAGATGATCATTGTTTTAATGAGGTACTTCAAGTGCTCGAGGGTGAGGGTGAGGGTGGTGGAGATATACGTAGTCCTAGGCGTGATGCAGAAATCACTTACATTATAGCCAACTTAGAAGATCTTCTAAAAGGTAATAGGAAAGCAGATGACACGCTTGAAGCCGGCGACCATGAATATGAGGATGACGATACTGGTGATCAGTATTGTAGTGATGACAATGACCATGGGGTAGATGACAATGACATGCCTCAAGATGATGATTCTGACAATTAGGAGCATTAATGTATAATCTGTGGGAGAACATGCATTAGTAAAGTGCACTTGGCTTTCAATTTATGGCTTTGTATTCTGAACATGTTTAGTGTGCGGAGTTGTCTTAAACTTGTGCCCCAGCGGGCATATTCCTTTATCTGCTAGGATCAGTAATGCAATCTGCAGACTGTCTGATGTCTACATGATTATTTGGTTCAACTGCAACTATTTGTTATTATAGGTTCGTACACTGCATGGACCATAGACATAAGCATTCCCTACAGACAACATACTTCAGCATAAAGCAATGCATTAATAACTTCCGCTTACATTAATTAGTGACAACAGTCACCCATCTCCTATAGATTAAACTGTCCACTAAAGCAAGCTCCATCCACAACATGGGATGTGTCTGGCCTAGTCATAATTACAATGGTCAGACTATCACATGCGCTGGGTTGAAACAATCAAACCTCTCCACCCCATGAAACCGGTGCAGCCAGATGATCTCATTAGTCCATCAGGCAGGGCATTGGACGTTCACGTGAGTTCAACCAGCAAGGTGCCAGACTTTCCTATGGAGCCGTGGCCCGCCTACCATGTCCAGTCCACTGAAGTGAATTCCCTGTACGACATGGGCTGTGTCCAGCCCGGTCAAAGATACAAGAGTCGGACCATCCCATGTGCATCAAGGGAAATCTTACTCTGCGAGTAGCTGTTGAGTTTTACTGTGAACGCAAGAAATTCCAACCGCTGCCGATTTGATCTTGTAGGACGAAGTGTAAAGGATTGTCTGTTTTGAATGTCGTACCAATCAATCTGCTGGCAAACAGAGAGCACTATGTCAATCGCCTACTCTGATAGCACTATGTCATATAGCCTTCTTGCGTGACGAGCAGGAAAAGGTTGAACTCAATACTCAGAGAGTAGATTTTTGTCTCATTCGTGTATTGTTCACATGCTTTCTATTACTCTTTATTATGTGGTCTTATATGTACCATGTTCAACTGCATCTGGTTGAACATGCCTGACAACATCCTCCATAGTTGATAAGGCAAAAATAGAGCACGTCTATGCCAAGAGGCTGTCATGTCTTGGAATAGTGTCCGATGAGATCCTTTGTGCAGCCGTCAGACTTTCATTCGTATGCACTAAATTTCGATGACTAAAAAATAGCTACATGTTTCTTTGTCAACCAAAATGGTTTGCCGAATGCGAGAACCGTGGTAATACATAAAAATGTAATGTGATACGAACGAACCATGTCTTAAAAGTACACAAAAAATGATGCTTCTGTGGCTGATAAGTAGGTTAATGCTGTTCTGAGAGAAGAACATTGTACAGTGCTTATAAGTCGGGCTCATAAAGTTTAGGTGAACAAGGCGATCAGTACAATGCAGCAGTCATGTTAATCACTACAAGGCAAGGCTACTTGTAATCAATGTGATCAACTACTACCAAGACGTACTCCAATCTAATGATACTCAAAAATGAAGTTTTGAGCCATATCGAGAACAAAAAAGTTTCCAAAAAAACCCCAACTAAAAAGCAAGTAAGTGTAGATGATTAACATGACTTCATTGTACTAGTGAGCATCAGTATCCCACTGCTCAAAGCAAGTCATGCAACAATAACATTAGGCATCATACTAATCCTAACTACACATGTTAACATGTCTTGATAATAGTTTTCTGCATCATCCCACTACCAGCAAGTTCATGCGAAAAGAGTGAGTAAAAATAGGGACGAACAAAATCTGCATGGTTAAGCTAGCTGGGTTGAAAAGAGCAAACCTCTCTGCCCCACCAAACTAGTGCGGCTGGACGATCTCCTTAGTCCATCAGGCAGGGCGTCGGACGTTCTCTGAGTTCAACCAGCTCAGCATCGGACTTTCTTACATGCACACTAAAATGTGAATAGAGGAAATGGTGTAGATCAAAAAATGAATGAAAAAAATTCGAATCTAATTTCAAAAATAAAAGAAAAACTCCTCATTTCTCGGTAACTTAGCTGGCTCGTCCGCCCCATTCCCCGCTGGTAATCTGAACCGTCTTGTCATTGCGTGTCCCCGCACTGCACAAGGTATTTCAAGCACTCCTACCATAGCCCCACCCCTAAACCCCTCAGCCTCCTCCCCCGTCTCTTGCTAAATCAACGTACACTTCGCCTCTCCACCTCAATGGCCCTCCACAAAGCGCGACAACGACGCCGGCAATCATGGCGGCAAGGTGGTACCACATGGGCTCTCCCAGATGAGCTGCTCACTGTAATCACCGGGCACCTTGTTGCGACCTCGGAGCAGCCCACGGATGACCTCCATAGCCTACGGGCGACCTGCTCATACATGCGCCGCATCAACGGTGACTACAATGTCGGTCTGTGCGTGTCACTGGGTCGGGTCAGACACGGGATCAGGTCATGGAAGGACAGCATCAACTACTACGCCCTCCTTGCCAGCTTGAAGCCACTCAGCAACCCGGAGGCTTACTTCCTCACCGGGATACAAATCACATATGTGGCAAACCACAGCCCCCGGCCATGCCTCGACGATCTCATCCACGCCGCTGATAACGGGCACAATGTATCGGCCTATGTGGCTGCACTATTGCTCTATAGGTACAATGGTGGTTGTTGTGATGACGCCACTGCAAGGAGGTACATAAGGCACGTCAAGGGCGAGGAAGAATCACTAGCGGCAGCGGCGGGTGGCAGCGAACCGATGAGTACGTGGCTACGCAACGACTGGTGTGTGCTATGGGTGGCCGCCGTAGTGCTCCTCCAAACAGGGTTGTGGGTCGCCAAGTTGTCGCAGCGATCTTTCGTGCGTAGGCGGCAACTACGGCCAGGCAGGCGGCTGGGAAGGTAGAGCTGTTTATTACAGCGAGAATTGTAGGCTTAGGCGTGAAATTGAATTGTTCCAATTGGAAATTGGAATCAGATATTGGAATTAGTTACTGATTTTTTGTTGTCATTCCTATTTGTTTGCTTTCTGGAGTAAACTTCAAAGCTATGTGGGATATGTTTAACCTGCGATATGTATGGCTCAGTCATATTTACAATTCTCGGACTTTCCTTTGCAAGTAGTATAGTTTAAATAGCATGTGGCTCCTACGTTAGGCATTAGATCTACACGAGACTTAAATTGGATGTGTTAATTTATGAATTTAATCATGTTACATATCAGAAATAGAACCACAAAGAATCTTGCAGTAAAAACCAACCGACAAAGGCTAGAAAGGTCATCCAGCAATGGAACCAGGAACCAGGAGAGGCGACGTTTTTTTGAGAAATAGAGGCGATGGCTTTTGCGCAATACAAATGGGGGGAGGCAAACTCTGGGTGCAAAGCAAGGAGTTGTATACGGATGAATGGAAAGTTCGGTAAGTAAATTTTTTGAATGGTCGGACCTTCTGGAAGCCAAAGCTATAGTGCGGTCCAATCCGCTCAATCGCATCTTCATAGTAGCCGAGGATCAGATTGAACAGATTCGCTCCTGCTTTCGTAAATCAATTTATATTGCACGATTTTCCACAGGCTACAGCTAATGTGGAGTGCACACAACTCCTAACGTGGAATCAACTTGGCATCGATAATAGTATTGTAATCGGCAAGGGCGTTCAACTAATCAATGGCCTTATTTAACTAAGTAATTTAGGTCATTACTTCTATGAGTGCTTTCACATATTGCAGGCATTGTAAATGTTAATCGACGGTGAAGTGTCTATTACTCTTTTCACAATACTCATCAGATGGTCCGGCGCTCTTCTATTGTAACGCCCGGGACAATGCCTTTAACTCTTTTGTGAATTCACAGGCAAGATTTGATGGCGCATGGAAGGTCCGCTGCTCTATAATTGTAACGTTATGGACAAAAGTTTCATGCCTAGGTTGACTCCTCATCACGCAATGGGGTTATTTGACAACGTAGAGGAAATGCTCGAGCAGGAATGAGGTAGTCAAACTAGATGTGGCTCGTATCGCAATAGGATGTGAGGTTAGTTTATAGTGTCAACATATATAGTGATACCAAGCATTGAATATGTAATACTTGTTACACAAATCATAAAATAAATAGTCAACACACAGCTTTGTGTAAAGGATGTACTACTTATTACATGTACCATAACAAAAATGTTCATCACACAATTATTGAGTAAGCAAGTACAACTTATTACATGAATCATGACACAAATGTTCATCACACAGTTTTTTGGTACTCAAAACTTCAATTACTACAACATGAATGAACAAGAACAGTTTAAATCCAGACTTCAAGCCCTCCGTTCATTGACCTTCTACTGCATCACTCCGAAGGATGTGCTGATGATGAGGAAACAACCCTAAAATGCTCGCTGTACACATCGGCTTCCTCGCTGATCTCACAGTCAGATGCGGTATGTACTAAAAATTCATCCGAATTGGCTGTCTTCTCATCATGCTCAG
>CM041639.1:21550453-21677347 GCA_023333625.1 Bothriochloa decipiens | reverse complement strand
CACGTGTCTCCAAGATCTAAACAAGATGGACAAGAACTCAAGAAGGAACTCACTTGATGATTAAGTTTGCGAGCACGCGCACGAGTAATAGGACCAGCAGGTATTGGCGTGGCTGACTTGGATGTATGATTAGTGTTGATGTCCTCATCACTCTTTTGTGGACTATTGTATTACAATGAAGTGACTCATTAGCTGTAGGTGAACTCTAACTAGGTTCGACTATACCGATATAGGCATCAGTAGTCCCACTGATCTCTCATGGCAGAGAAGCCCTGAGAGGCTCTGTATGTGTCTCAGTGGTGGCTTGCACCTCGATCTGAGGGGCTGAAGGTGGATCAACTGCCTGATTAGGACCTGAATCTGAACTCTGCTTTTGTAGCGTTGCTATTGGTGACTCTGTGTAGACTGTTGTATTATCAGGGACCAGTCAGATAACCAGCAATGGGCCTGATCTGACTACCACCTAGCAATTGCAGTGGCTCCAACATAGCGAGCTTAACCCCTGCGGCACTGCTTATTTGACTAATGTAATTAGTGAACACACTGTACATCTTTTCAACTGCTTTGTTAGTTCTGTTGAGTTTTTTACCTTGTCGGCTGAACCTTCTGTCTGTTTTCTTCATGGAGACACCAAGACTATCCGATTGCTGCTTCATCTGCTCACTCAGCAGGACCATATTCTTTGTAGTTGTTTGCCATTGCTTGTCATTTGGATCCAGATGATTGTGAGTTTGTTCCTGGCCGGCAATGAGCCTAGCAAGTATCAGTCCAAGCTCCGATGGGTGCCGAACGGGCGCCAGAGTCAGTGCCTGGTTTGCAAACATCTCTGTATTAGGTGTCATTGTCCATCTTTTGTTGGCCACTCCACCAGAGGACCACCCAGCCACCTCGTGATCTGACATAGGCTCATGGTAGCCACGGTCATCAGTCTATAGAATCTTTCATTGGTATATTGAAGGTTCCTCCAAGGCCAGACTGCTTCTCTGCCTGCTCTAGGGCTGCAACATCCGTTTCGTGGCTGTCTCCGTCCCTTATGGCTAACAGCTCCAGCGTGGCCCTTTGGGCACGCTGTCCTCGATGATGATCGTTCGGACTTGCTGGCATGTAGGTCAGAACCTGGCAGGGCGACTCGTAGTACTCATCCTTGTTTTCACACTGAATGTTGTGTAGCATATAGCTGATTATGTGAGGGTACACCTGCTACTGTCTAGTACTGATAGCATCAGCTATCACATCCTTGATCTCAGACAGGAAAAATTGTATGAAGTCGAACTGCTGGCCTGTCCATTTTGATAGTAGGAGCCACTGCTGCAAGCTGGTCAATGACTCCCTGTTTCCACCATGAGGCAGCACTGTCTTCCTCAGCGCCATGTGAAGAACGTAAACCTCTGGATGCAGTCTGTCCAGTGTATGCAAGGAGCCATCAGTGAAGGGCTCCTTGAAGAGGGGCCAAATCTGCTCGTCTGTCGGAAAGTACCTCTAGCCCTACTACGACGTGGAGGAGGAGCATCTCCATAGACTATCTGGTGGAGCTTCCTGTCTGAAGTGGCAACCCCGAGGATTTTTTGCAGGTGGTGATGAGTTATTCATTCTGGCCTATTACCCAGCATGAAATAGATGAATCTATGTTTCAGATGAATTCACACTGTTGCATAGAACTAATGCACCCACCTTGGCACAATCCGATCAACCTCACTAAAAAGGTGAACGAAGCCCGAGAAATGCTCAAAGAGTGGCCGGATGGGTATGCCAGCTGCTCTCTCAAGATCATCCCACCCAAGTACCCTCTAGTCTGCTAGTGCAGTCCCTCTAGCATGGTAGCTCCTGAAGAAACTCCCCTGAGCAGTAGTCCAAAACTCACTTTTTGTGCCAAGTTCTCTGACTAATGGAAACCAGAAACCAGAACTAAATTTTGCAGAACCTGATGCTCTGTATCTTCTTTGAGCTGTAATCCTAAAAGTTGTAGAACTGAACCTCAAACTTATTGTTAGTGTTACTACTGCTTGCACCAGCATTTCCAGAATTCAAGCCTATCGTCTTGCTCCTGGTACCACAAATTCTGCCACCATTGGAACTCAAACCTCCATGAGTGCGAGTGCGCAGAGCAACATTAGCTGTTGATTTCATCCAGGACAGTGCAAGGGTACTCATCTGGTTTTGGGAGTGGTACAAGGCCATGTCCTCTATTTGTTCTTCAGTGAGCTCCTCCTCCCGTTGTTCCATTCCTAGCACTCCCCTCACGCAACTGCTCTTTGTGGCACACTTGATTTTGTCTATGAGAATGCCCAGATTACAGGGTGAGCATAGCTTTGGTTGCTTGCTCCTCTACTTGTAGGAGGTTGTCAATATTCCTCTGCCACCTCCTCGGCCATGGTGATGCTTCTTCCTCTGATTTTCGGAGACGGTGAGCCTTCCTATGGCTCCTTTCGGGCTGAGGTGCAGCTAATTTCTCCGCTTCTCGGAGACTGTTTGTCGTCCGCTGGCTCCTTCTAAGTCTGCGTGGAGGACTCATCCTCATCCTAGTCCTAGTCATTGTCCTTGTCCTTGTCTAGGTAACCACTCGCGTCATCTACAACACTCGACAAAAAATTTACAAAGGTGTTCATCAAACATCATACATGCATGAAGAATTAGAGGAGGCTGCAGTGCAGACGACCTCACTGTGCAAAGTTGACAAGGCAATCTCGATTTGTCGATCTGGCTTGCTCACAGAAAGAGGAATTTAGTGCTACAAGATCCTGGCCGAGAGCTCCAAGCGGCCCCAAATTGGGGATGGGGAGCAGGTTTCATTGTGCCTGGGGAAGGGAGGAGGGTAGCGGAGGCGCTGCATTGGGTGGCGGTGTGGTGGAGGGGGCAAATAGGGATAGAGGAGGCTGATCGGCGATGGATGCGATAGATGAGAGAGGAAAAAACTAGGGAGAAAGTAAAAGTAGAATGTTGTTTGCAGAAGGCGAATGGCGTGCAGGGACCACTTTCATGCAAGAGCACACTAATCGCTGTCAAGGAAAAGCTGTCCATGTAAACCCTCTGGGCCCAGTGATAGGTGGGGGATGGGAGACCCCATTGTTGCACCCACCAAGGTTACGAGGCATTTACTGTAGATGTACAATTTGGTCACTGTTCTATTTTATATTTGGGCTCCGATCACAAGACGGGGGCAATTTGAACGCGTGAAAATTTGATTTGGGCTCCGACCGTGCCCAGTGCCGCGAAATGCACGTAAAAATTCTATTGTGCCCTTCGCGCCAAAAATTGGTTTACCACGCCATCGATTTCATCCAAGGGCATTTGTGGTATTGTGACGACTCCCCTGTATAAATGTGTAAGGAGTCGCCGTCTCCCCGCTTTAATCTCCATTCTCCCACTCTGCCGCTCAAATTCCTAGCCCCCTCCACTACCCTAATTTGAACAATAGGTGCATCGTCACAGCTGCTAGGCTCCCTCTCCACTCACCAGCTGCCCCCCCTCTCCTAGCCTTATCCAGATCTGATCCCCTTCTTTGAGCGCCACAAGCTGCTGTAGGGGCCAGATCTAGACCGCATATGACCAGGATCTGGTACACCTTCGTCGAGGTCGGCCGCACCAGTTCGTGACCAGGATGACAGGAGGGCAGTACTGACGACGCAGCGTACTTAGGAAACACGAAAGGTACCCAGATTCCTTTTATTATTATGTGTGCTGCATTCTAGTGGTTGTACCTTGGATCTGTAGATGGTGATGGGGTTTTATGTTCCTTAATTGATTGTATCTCGCATGCATGTAGTTCAAGTAATGGCTTTCGTATAATCTGTAGATAGGCGCCTAATTTGCATCCTCCTGCTCTATTTCATTGACATTTGGAAAAAGGTTAACTCCTTAAATTCCTTTGTAATCTAGATGTTGAACTCTAGAATATCTCCCACAAGCAGGGGAGCGGTTTTAGAAGATCTAGCACCTCTTGCAATCGCGGTGCTTGTTCAATCTTATCCTGTTGTGAGTGTAGTGGGATTGCTGTAGGTTGCGGTGCAATTCATTTCTTTGATATCTTCATACCAATGCAATTTGTACATTCCAGCTGCTTAAGTTTGTTTCTCCAGTTTCAGCCTCTGGGGTGAGCAAGAGCCCCCAAGCAGACCCTGCTAGCGGGGCAAAAGGCGGCACCAATATGGGTCTCGCTACACTCCTCTCCAAGCGAGTTAATTCAACTAGCCCATCAAAGTTGCAACATCATCTTGGAGTTGTAAATCTTGGAGTTATAACTTTGTGCAAAAGTCCTCACGCACAAGGCGAACAGAGCCCAGTGAGGGACTAGCCACGTTAGGGTGACCTTAGCCATGCTGAAGAGGAGGCTCCCCCTCCAAACCTGTAGAAAGACCCAACTTGCAAAGGTTGGTTTTAACTTAGTCATGTCTATCAATCAATTCACAATATTTGATATCCATGATATTTTTTTCTAACAATCTGAATGTAGTATCATTGTTGCAGAGAAGGGGGAGGAAGCCCAGGTGACCAACTAGCGGACTTTTGCTTCAGAAAATGACCCGAGCAATGAGAGCAAGGTTGCCCATCTTAGTTTTAATGGGGAACAAAGGGCCACATGATCCATTTCAAGCTGCCAGTTTGCTTCAGAGGCAGCTGTTGCTGTGAGATCTGGAGTACCAATTTTTCCACCTGGAAATATTACCAGCAATGTCTAGGCCTAGCACACTTTAGTCTTTGTGGCCAAGCTATCTGTAAGTCTACATATCATCTGTTGACATTCAAGTCTACAACATGCAACTAAGTAATGGATTCATTTTGCATTCCCACATCTGCAGTTGAGGCTAGTCATTGACCTCAATGATGAGGCAACAAGAGACGTGTGTGTGAGTGTATACTAGTCTTGTATACGACAGGAACGATACCGGTTGAAGTGAAACTACTTCAACGGCATTCCTCATGATCAGATGAGAAAGACATCTCCTGTCCCTTGCATGAGTGATGCACAATGGTTGGTGCTCGTCAAAATGTGGTCAAAAGAACAAGGTGTGCATGTGTGTTTGTGCGTGTGCGTCTACGCACGTGCGTGTGATTCTCTTTGTGTGACATGTGTACGGGAAGTTGTTGATGCATTTTCTACTGTTTCTGTGCTACTTGGGTTGTAGTCTAACACAATTGTGGTTATAGGCTGTCTCAGAGCATAACAAGAGAAACGTTGCAAAAACCAAGGGGCACCATCAGACAGGATCTCGCTCTCATGTTGCCCATAACTAGGCATATGTAAGTGATGGCTATGATACTCTGTCTTAATTTAGATACGCAATGCCTTAGTATTAACTGAAAGACATCTGCCATTTTAACAGATAGACAAGAAAAAATAGGACCAAGCAGAACTCAATCATGACGTACTCATAGGAGAACATGAGCAACCTCATGAAGATGTTGATGCAGCAAGAGAATTAGTTGTAAGTACCTTCACTTGCTTTCCTCGAAATCTACTGAAGTCATTGCCATAAAGAAGGAAAAGCACCAGGAGATCAAAGCCGCACCATTATTTTAAAGTTATAATATTGCAACTATCGATATCCTATATGTGCATTGTGCCTATGTAATCTCTGTTCTCAGTAGGCTGAGGGAAGACCTATGTGGTCGTTATGATACTGTCTCTAGGTTCTGCGATTTTAAAGCCTTGCACAATCTGTAACCTAATGTTTACTCCTTGGTTTTTGCAGGAGCCAATGCCTAGTGTAGTTGTTTCTGACGTCTCTTATAGGGCAAGCTCCTCTAGAACATGAAGAACACGGAGATCCGTAACGATGCTGCTCGAGGAACAACTTGTAGCTCAAAAGCAATTTTCAGCTGCCCTTGCTAAAGAGTTGGGTGAACTCAGGAGGTTGACTAAACATGCTATTATGGAGTTAGAGGAGTTCAGGAGGCTTCACGATGAGGACTACAATGTGACGAGGGGGCTCTTTCACATCTACACTAGTAACTCAAGGTCTCGTTGATGATGAGTAGTGAACATGTCTAGCTTTTTTGCTATTTTGTTGTGAATTCGTGACTGCTTCATATGTGAACTCTATCAGTGGCTTGCCATTGTGTTCAATTACTTTTGTGATAAAATGGTATTTGAGCGTGTGGACGAAACCTGACAGGTAATGTGGGAAAACATGCTTGTGACATGTTGACGAACCAGCATTCGAAACGTGGATGACTAGCATCGTGACGCGTCATTTAATAAGAAATAAACATGTGGACAAAAAAATGCTACATGGTTCAATGAACGTCTGACGTGTGCACTAATAAATCTCTAAAAAGTGGCACAACATCTGTGTTACACGTGGTCCGGTGAAAACGTCAAACATGGTCCATTAGGAACATGACACATCTTGCAATAACAAACCAACATGTTGTCCAATAGTAATTTGACACGTACCCAATGAATAAACTGACACGTGCTCCTATAAAAATATGACACGTGGTCCTGTCAAAATGAGACACGTGATCCAGTTAAAACAAGACACATGGTCCAATAGGAGAAAGGCACGTGGACAGACCTGAGGGTGCCATGTCGTTCTACCGATGTCGCTTGACCTTAGCCAGGTCAGCTATCTATAGCTACGTCAGTTGATTGTGTCTGTGCCAACATAACGGCCATCTTATGTCATCTTCTAAAGTACAGAAAGACCTTGATGATGCCCACGGTTTGGTCATCGAAGGTGCATCTTTGGTGACTCTTCTTTAAGATCATCATAACTACGTAAGAGTGACATGAGTTTCGCGACGATGGCATTTTGGTCACAGATTCATCATGGAATTGAAATAGTGATACATTTAGCACTACCATGACAAAAACAGTTCATCATGGTAGGTCATATCTTTACTAGTGTAGAGGCCAACCTTCATCATGATATCTAGTGGAGAGCCTTCGAGGAAGCATGTAAGGGGCGACAATGCCGGCTATCCAGAAAGTGGTAGATCAGGAATAGACGTCACCTACAACCATCAGGCCTCGCAGCAAGAAATTGCTCGGCAATACATCGCAAATGAGGAGGCGGTGGCACAAGACTCCGTCCGTCCATGGCAAAACATTCTGTGGGAGGTATGCAACAACATCTTGATATTATCAGCCGACAACTTTGTCACCACCATGCGCTTCCTGGCAGTCTGCAAGGGTTGGGCAAATGCTGCAACGGAGGGATCACCCTCACTCCTACCTCAGTCAGGTGCTCCAATGTTGATCATGTCAGGCCCTAAAAGCGCAGAGGAAGCCGACGACTCAGAGCGGGGGGCCTTCAGCATGCATGACATCACCACCAACAGGACCTACTATGGCGAGGCGGAGGGTTTGAAGAACAGGTTCTGGGTTGGCGGTAAGCACCACTGGCTGGTGACCATGGACCTGCAGTGTTGCGTCGAGCTCTTCAATCTGATAACCGGCGAACGCATCCCGTTGCCATCCTTCGAGACCATCCTTGACGTCCAGGTGTTGGCCGTTCAAAGTACACGTCCTGGTGTCTCCTACCATGTACCATTGTCCGAAAGAGACAGGGCATACGTCCGGATGAGAAAGATCGCGCTATGGTGGATTACGCTGTTGTTGCTATCAAAGTCGCCATCACAGTCGCAACCGAGAAAATACCTTGCCGTCACTCTATTCTCCTCATGGGTATACAACAATTTGATTGCTTTTACGTCCAACGAAGGCCATCAACAGTCGATGAGAAAGATCGCGCTATGATGAAGTCTATATCACACTTCAAAATTTCTAATTTGGTGTGTGCATAGAAAACACTAGATTAAATAAACAATTTTATTAGTTTCTAATTTTTTTCCAAAATTTAGTTACGATAATTTAACTATGAAAATATGATTTTCTCAAGTATTCATAATTAAATTAATTTGTTGCTGTTGTTTTCATAATTTTATTAAGTGAAAATAATTATTTAAAACATGTCTTAGGCTCACCTTGAGTTTTTCTCTATTCATAAAAGTAAATAAAGTGTTTATGAACTTTTTGTGAAGACAAGATTAAGTTTTGTTTACAAAATTTATTTGATTTAAAATGTCTTTAAAATGACTTTATAGAAGATAATGGAAACAAAAAGAAATAGATAAAGAAGAAAGAGAAAAAACAAAAAGCCCTTCTCTTTGCCTCCCTCTTTCGGCCCAGCCCAGCTCCCCCTCGCTCTGGCCCAGCACAGACCGGCCCGCAGCATCCTCCCACGCCCTATCTCCGTCCAACTTGGGCCGAGACCCATCGGCACTCAAGGATGCGGCCCATAGCGCCAGCACAGACCAGCACAGTCAGCTCCTTCCTCTACCTCGCGTCGTCGTCCTCCCGATCCACCGTAGCCAGGCGTACATGTGACCGCCACCGAGCAAGCTCGTCTACGCCCTCCCCCACGTCCCTAGTCGCAGGACCAAGCTCGAGCCACGCGCCCGCTATCCGAGCTCTGCCGCACCGCCTGCACCTCCTCCTCGCATCCTGCGCCTCGAGGAGCCGCCATTGACGAACGACCGAGCTCCGTGACTGGCTCCTCCCCTCTCCTCTCGGCACCTATAAAAGGAAGCACCAGATCGACAGGATCATGCCGTGTCCACCTCCCTCCTCCCTCTGTCCTCTCCTCCACCGCAATGCCCATATCCTACCACCACCGCCGCCATGGCCGATTCTGGCAGGAGCTCACTGATCTCCCCATCCCATTCACCTCGAGCCCCACCGTCTGCTCCTTTAGCTTCGCAAGGTCACACTACGTCTGCCGCACCACTCCTAGACAAGAATCCACAGCCACATCACTGACCTTAAACCCCACCGCAAGCCCCATGGCCGCCAAGCGCTGCACCGCCTTCCTCCAATGCTTCCCCGCTGATGAACACCACCAGCGAGTTCGGCTGCATCCATTATTCCTCATCCGTTGCTCGCCGTCGTCTCCGGTCACCGGAGCACCAACTCCGGCCGACGCCGTTGGCGCTCTGCTCTGCTTTGACCAACGCACAGAAGCAGAGGAGGGTGCCTCTCCATCCACCGCACGATTGGAAATCAACGGCCCAGATCGAGTATGATCGTGGGTCAACACGATCAACAGCCCCGCCATGTCGTCACCATAGAGCCAATGAGAAACTGCCACATCACCGGTCAACGCCACATCAGCAAGGTCATGCCCCGTCACTGTAATGTTTGTGATCGAGCCCCTGCTCTTTTCTCTATAAACCATTAGATCCAACGCAGCTCAAATCAGCTGTGCTATTTTTCTGTTTAGCCCCTGAGTTCTCTGGTATTTATACCCGAGGTCCAAACAGAATAGAATCCCCATTTAAATTAATTTATCTTATATTTAAAATGGTAAATAATGTTATTAATATTATTAATAATGTAAATAATCCATTTTGGTTCACAAATGAATACAATCTCTACTAAAATAAAATAATTAATGTTGTCAATATATTTTTTCTTTATTCTCTTTCGGTTCATAAAAATAAAATATAAACTAGTTTTCTCTTATAAAATTTATTAATGATGATATAATAATTATATTTATGATGTCATTAAATATCTTTTGACTAGTACCATAATTCTAGAAAAATGATAGGTTTACACAAATGCCCCTAAAACTTTAAAAGCTCATATCTTTTTAACCGTAGCTCCGTTTTAGGTAATCTTGGACTTTCTAGAAACATATCAACGTAAGCTATGCGTTAGCAGTGATGATAACCACGTTATATGCTTTTGAAAATGTAAATAATTGTTAGTTCATTAATGATCTGTGAATACCTCTTTTGAACTAAAAGCAATTTTCATCTTTTATAATAAATAAAGGTTCATATTTTTACATCAACATCGATGCCTTTTCAAAAGTGAATAGCATAGATCAACCTCGTTATTTGTGCCCTCTCTGCAATGGCTTCGTTGTTGGTCATCTTTACGCTCTCGTGATCATAGTACCGAGCTCTACCATTTTGTCTGCTCTTTCTCTAGCGTCTCTTTACATTCGATGATTGTTCCTAGATGTGTCTATTTGTTGCTTGTATGTTGTTGGCATGCTACGATCTATGAGTAGAAGAGCTACCAGCAATTTTGGAGACAGAAACATCAGAAGATCAAAGGTTCTATGAGGAGTTGACTATTTGTGGAAAAGCAAGTGTTTAAGGCAAGTATAGCTTGGGTTTTATTTCTATAACCATGATCTTGTGACCTAATTAATGTTTAAGCTATAAATGTTAAAACATGAATTTTTAGCAAACTAAGATCTTATCTGTACGTGATCATCCGGAATTTACAGTACAACTATAAGGGCTATATGGCTTTGGCTTTAGCTCATTATGAGGACCTTTTCTAGCTTGTTAGAGGTTACCCTAGCAGCGCAAATGGGGATGAGCAGACTATGGATCTGTTATGGTGTTGTATCACACAGACTGACTGATGAAACCTAGAAGCCCTAACATCTTAGACGAACCTTTAAAAGGCTTCATAGTGAACCCTGCTGGTCTTCATTGGTAGTGGGCTAAGAGGCTGATCACCTCGGGAGAAAGTGCAAATCACGGCTCATGGTAAAAGTATACACCTCTGCGTAGACTTTATTAAACTTGTATACTAGCCTTGCTCAAGGACACGAGCGGCCTTGGAGAAATTTACATTTAGATGATGATTTTTGTTATGTTAAAGATGCTCATTTATTTGTTGTTTATATTTTATACATTATTTATGTTACATTGATCATGAGTATATGAATCTATACTTGTTGCTATACTTGTTGAGTTCGCCATGAACTCACTGTTGCTATTCCCCCACACCTTAGGAGAAGTTTTAGGCTTGTGATCAACCAGTCAATTGGATCCAGTGGAGTATACACCCGGACATCAGAGTCGTCTTTTCGTTGATTGCTATCTAAGGTTGTATCTTTTTATATTGTGTATGATATATTTAAAGCATTATAATAGATACTATTTGTAACTATATGTGAGATATATCCTTTAAGACTCACATATGGTGTATATCTGATTTTGTCCTTAAAACCGGGTGTTACAATTGGTATCAGCTCAATGCTGACTGTCGGACACAAGCCTAGTTAGAACTGGTCAATTTACAAAAGTTATTTTGCTATAAAAACTATTTGTCTACCTTCTTCGCTTATTATTTGACTATTTCTCCTCCTTGTCTTATTGTCCCCTTCCTGATAGCTTCCTTTGAGCTATTTCTGCTTACCTCCTTGATTTTCTTTATCTTATTTCTTTAACTAAACTTTCTATTCTCATCTAGTTCAATTTCATGATGGCCCTTCGTCATCTATAATCCACCTTTTTAGGATGTCTCACATTGCTACAAATAAACATGTAGTGTCATTGGTGTGATGAATGCTTGTTTTGCTTGATGTGTTACTTTGTGTCATCCGTGTTCTTAAAAAATGCCTGAAAAGAAAAAGGTTTAAATTCATGCTTGTTAAGTGAGGTAGCATTCGCTACCAATATCATCAATATTTGACATCTCAAATCAAGACATGAGGACCTGAGATTCAATCTTTATCATCTTATATCATCCTTCGCTAGCCTTTGCCCCTTATCCTTACACCTCGTAATGTAAGGAATTGAAAAATAATTTTCTCTTGCTAATCTATGTTAAGTCGTTTATCATAAATTTTGAAACAACCTTGATGCTTAATTTTATCCTTCTCCCTAGTCTCTCCGAATCTCGGGACGAGATTCATGTTAAGTGTGCATAGAAAACACTAGATTAAATAAATAATTTTATTAGTTTCTAATTTTTTCCAAGATTTAGTTATGATAATTTAACTATAAAAATATGATTTTCTCAAGTATTTATAATTAAATTAATTTGTTGCATCTATGTTGTTTGCATAATTTTATTAAGTGAAAATAATTATTTAAAATGCGTCTTAGGCTCACCTTAAGTTTTTCTCTATTCATAAAGTAAATAAAGTGTTTATGAACTTTTTGTGAAGACAAGATTAAATTTTCTTTACAAAATTTATTTGATTTAAAATGTCATTAAAATGACTTTATAGAAGATAATGGAAAGAAAAAGAAATAGATAAAGAAGAAAGAGAAAAAACAAAAAGCCCTTCTCTTTGCCTCCCTCTTTCGGCCCAGCCTAGCTCCCCCTCGCTCTGGCCCAGCACAGACTGGCCCGCAGCATCCTCCCACGCCCTCTCTCCGTCCCACTTGGGCCGAGGCCCATCGGCACTCAAGGAGGCAACCCATAGCGCCCGCCTCTCTCTCTTACATCCAGGTTGTAACACCCCTGGTGTTAACTACATCTTTGCACTGCATATCATTAGCATAATCATATCATTTGCATCAAATCACATTGTTAACAGGTTTTGCATTGATGCCTGTTTGTAATTTGTTTGAATTGTTTGGCCTGAGGGCATAATTGTGATGAATATATGCAAATAATTGTGGTTAGGACCTAAACATGATTATAAGGGTATTAGGGTCAATGTTTGCTTGGTTGTATGGTTTCAAAATTAAGTCTTGCAAAATTAGGATTTAATTACTCTAATTATGGTTGCTCGACCTTAACTAGAAAGGGTAGCTACAGTGCTTATCTCAAGTTGGACCATTAATATGGTTTGCAGAGAAAAATATTTAGAACAAAATTTGTATTTTCACCAAATCATGAAAATGCTTTTTAGGCCTTCAAAAAGGGAAAAAACAGTGAGAGAAATATTGGAATTTAATATTTCTATAATTAAATTTGACCCAAATTCACATTTTCAAATCTAGGCCGAATTAGCAAAAACTTTCTATATATTAAATGTTCTACTCATCAAGGGGAATATTTTTTGTATTCAAAGTTTTTTGAAATTTTGCTTCGCTTGAAAACTACAGCAAGTCAAAGAATTTAGTTCAAGACAAAGAGGGTGGGACCCACCCAGACCCACCTGTCATCATCATCTTTCTCTTTTCCCCTATTTTCCCGTCGCTGAGCCAGGCTGCAGCAACATCAATGCCGCTGCTGCCCCTGCTGCCCCCACGCCACGCCGAGCTCGGCCAAGAGGAAGACGCCACGCCGCGCACTCGATTGCCCTGCCCGCCTACCGCTGTCCCGCCTGCCCTCCTCCGCACTCGAGTGTGCACGCGGCCATCCCGCCATCATCACCATGCGCAGCGCAGACAGCAGCAGCACGCCGTTTTCCCCATCTCCGCCTGGCCTTGGCTTTATTAAGCACACGGGCAGGTTGCCCATCCTCATCCACTCTCTCCTCCTCCTTTTCCCCTTGGCCTTCTCCTCCTCGCTCGCCCTCACGCAGCAGCCGCCATTGCTGCCACCCGCTCTACCACCGCGGAGGCACCTCCACTATGCCATTTTTGCTCCTGAGCACGCTCACGGCTCCACCATCCTCCACTTCATCCTCACCAGCTCGCAGTGCCCAAAATCATCGCAAGGGAACGCCCAATTGGGCGATTTTTCCCGCCGTCGCCATGGACGCCAGTGCCTCCATGTGCGAGCCACCATGGTCAGGCCAGCCTCCACCACCTCTTCTCCTTCTTCCACGTGCGTCGGCCTAGCCTCTTCACGCTTCTTCTCATACGCACGCTCTCCTGAGCCGAGTGATGCCGGAGACCCTAGCCACCACCGACGCCTCGCCGCTAGCGCCATTGCCGCCAAGCCACGGGCTCGCGTGGCCAAGCCGCCTCGGGCCTCCACAACCGCGCTGGGGGCACCAGCGGATGCGCATGGACCGCGCGTGCCTCCCCACCGCTCGCCGGTGCCAGAGGACCGTCTCCGTGGCCGGAAGACAGCACATCGGCGCCGTCCTCTGCCTCTGTCCGTCGAAGGTAGAAGACAAGGGCTTGAGCATAATTTTATTACACTTTCTAGATCTTGTTGTAAAACTACCTAGACTCAGTGGATTTTGCAGATCTGGGCTTTCATAATACGTAAAAATTGCAGGGGCTTCGAAGTAAAGTGTTTGTCCTATATGATTTTCATTTAATCCTGAAAATGATTTTTAGAAAATAGTTTTAAACTTCTAAAATTCAAATCTCAGTGAATATAGCTCTGATTTGAGTGGTTCAAGTTGTCAAATTTTTCTTATGATGTATTCTATTTGTTAAAAATATAATATGCCATGTTTGCAGTACTTTTATATGAAGTTTTAATTAATTTTTGATATATTAACAATCATAGAAAATGCATAAATAAATCTAAGATGCTTATAAAATTGTGATTCTTGTTGGGTTGATCTTGTATAGCTATGCTCTATCTATGAGAAATATTTTATGCATGCTTACTGTGTAAAAAGATGAAGTTGTAGTTCAAGTGAGATATTAGGGCTATGCTTGGAATAATTCATAAATGTATTATATAGACACAGAATGAGGTTGATAACTTTTGTAGGCTACTTATATGCTATAAGTTAGCTCTTGATGTAACGAAACTTGAGGTTTGGTACTTCATAGTATAAAGTATTTTTAGGTCCCCTGTTATGTGCTGCCTTGTTATTTTTATGTAGGATAGTAGGCTATCCAAATGAGGTGAAATTTGGATGGCAGCCTAGAATTGATGTGTAATATCTCTTGTAATTTTTATACGTTTTTATGTGAAGTTAAACTAGATGTTGCAGTTATACCCTATTTACAAAGTTGTTTTAATTCCACCTTGCTTAGCCATGTCATGCCATCAATAATGTTTCTTTAGGCATGCATAGGGTGTTTAATCTGTTAGTGCTACTATGCAGCTTTAGTTGATGTTTAGAATATATTGCCTGGTCTAGATTTACTAGTAATGTATTGTGTGTGTGCTTGAATGGAGTTGTGGTAGTGATTAGCAAATGATGAATGTGTCAAGATGGTTATGCTTAGTGTAGATCTTTGGCTTTACTGGCTTGTTTGCTAGTGATAGTAAGATAGTTAGTTGCTTTACTGGCTTGTTTGCTAGCGATAAGTAGAAAGAAGGTTTCACCGATAGACTTGCATTGTTGTAGTAGAGAATGCAGTAGATTACATGTGCTTATGGTACATATGCCTGGATAATGTTGACCACCTCATAGGAAGAATATGCAAGCATTCATCCTCATCATGCTTCATTATCATACCATGTGCATTCCTCGTATTCATACATGCATATGCATCATACAGGATCGCTAGGAGAACGGAACATGACGTGAAACGAGGATCCAGAAGTGGTGTGATTAAGTGCCTGAGCTTCAACCTCGCTCGTTAGAGGAAGGCAAGCCCCGTAACATTTCTCCCTATAGTTTTCCAAATAAATTACTTTGCATCCTTTATTGTTTATGATGCATTAAGTTATAGGCGTTGATCTATATCGTTGATGCATTATGATTACCCTTGACCACCTGAGTTACCCAAACGCCCTGTTAAGTATAGGTTCACCTTTATGCTTAGCCCTGCTTAACTAGATCGGTAGAAGTCGGGTGATTTCCTGTCATCCATGAGATATAGGTGGTGACCCATGATGTTGAGCTATGTTGTTATCTGAGAACAACCACAAGAAGTAATAAATCGAGACCGGGTGAGATTGGTGCTATGGACAGAACTAAAGGTTTTGAGTTGTTATCCCGTCTGTGTCGACCTAGGACCCTGTCCGATATCTCGGCCCTCTTGATCCATTGAACCCATGCCCCACAGATAGCTGGAAGGGTGCGATCATCCGACCGCGAAGCCTTGAGTTCTGTTTGGGCCAGGTTTCGATCTGCTGAATGCTTCATATTGGAGATGGCGCGGGTAACTATAGGGGCGTGGAGAGTAAGCTTGAGGTCCGCGCGATGGCGCCCGTCTAGTATGCAGCCGGTCGGCCCCTGGGTACGATGGTTCCTATTGATCCTACGTGTAGAGAGTTATGTTTTGGGTAAAACACTGCACAACAATTAAGGGGGAGTGACCTCATATATATAGCCGGTATGGCTTGCAGTACATGTATAAGTTACATTATGGTACTAATACAAGTTATCTATACAAGCTATCTCTAGTACCCTCCCGCAGTCGAAACGTGAGGATCCCGGACGCAAAGACTGGACTGAAAATCAATAAACAACTGTACTGGCAAGCCTTTGGTCATGATGTCTGCGAACTGATCAGAGGATGGAACATGGAGCACCCAAACCTGTCCCAAGCAAACTTTGTCGCGGACAAAGTGTATATCAATCTCTATATGCTTCATGCGACGATGATGAACTGGGTTAGCCGTCATTTATATTGCACTGACATTGTCACAGTAAACAATCATTGCCGAAGACAAGGGCGCATGAAGCTCCTGAAGCTGTCATAGCCAGCAAGACTCTGCCACAGCATGGGCGATAGCACGATACTCAGCCTCAACACTGGAATGAGAAACTATTGTCTGCCATTTTGAAGACCAAGACACCAAATTATCTCCAAGGAAGACACAGTACCCAGAAGTAGACCACCGAGAATCAGGACAACCAGCCCAATCCGCATCAGAGTAGGCTGTAAGACGATCAACTGGTCCAATGCCAATGTGAAGACCAGTTGACAATGTACCCTTGACATAGCGCAAAATCCGCTTGATCAAAGCAAGATGTGGCTCTCGGGGACCATGCATGAAGAGACACACTTGCTGAATAGCATAGGCGATGTCAAGATGTGTCAGCATAAGATACTAAAGAGCGCCAGTGAGACTCCAGTACTGAGAAGCATCCTTAACTGGAGCACCGTCTGTAGCATATAACTTGGCATGAGTGTCAACTGGTGTTGCTATAGAATGACATTCGACCATGCTGGCATGTTGAAGAAGATCAACCGCATACTGTCGCTGTGACAGAAAGAGACCATCAGCAGAACGAGTGACAGAAATCCCAAGAAAGTGATGTAGATCCCCTAAATCTGTCATGGCAAACTCTGAGTGTAGATGCTTGGTGATGCGGTGAAGAAGATCAGCCGAAGATGTCATGAGGATGATGTCATCAACATAGAGCAACAAGAAAGCGATGTGACAGCCCTCTTTGTAGACAAAAAGAGAGGTGTCAGATGCTAAAGCGATGAAGCCCAAGGTGCAGATGTAGCTGGTGAAACGCTGGTGCCACGCCCGAGGCGCCTGCTTGAGTCCATACAAGGACTTTTGCAACAAGCAGACATGATCTGGCATAGTTGGATTGACAAAACTGGGTGGCTGCTGACAATATACAGTCTCCTCCAGATGACCATTAAGGAAAGCATTTTTGACATCGAGCAGGGATTGGCCAGGAGCGAGATGCAGCAAGACTGAGCACAACACATATCATTGCCGGTTTGACAACCGGACTGAAAGTCTCATTGTAGTCAATGTCGTGTTGCTGTGAGAACCCATGAATGACCCACTGGGCCTTATGGCGAGCAAGGGAGCCGTCGAAGTGGTACTTGTGCTTGAGATCCACTTGCTGGAGATGACGTTAGCATGAGGTGATCGAGGTACAAGCTGCCAGGTGCCATTGTCGATGAGGGCCTTGTACTCGTCAACCATCACAGCATGCCAATTTGGATCGGCGAGGGCACTGCGATAGTTGGTCGGCAAAGGAGACGCATGTGTCACTGAATTCGCCAAGAAGCCCCAGCGCTGAGGCGGCGGAGACAGAGAGCCCGTCTGGGCATGAATCACCGTGCGGGATGTTGATGGCACATGCGGGACTATGACCTACAGCCGTCCTTTAGATACCTGGGCATGAGGAATCGGAGAAGGCGCTAGAGTTGCCTTGTGCTAGAACAGACGAGGCAGTATTGGGGCATGAAGACATCCTAGAAATCTCCATTCCTAGACACGGAGAGGCCGGTGTACCCCAGCGGGTGGTTGCTGTGGACCTGTAGTAGTAGCCGGGTGCTGGACGGGGGTTGGTGCTGGTGTAGAAGACATTGGTGCTGCCAAAGAGTCAGCAGGCGCAAAGGCCCGCGCTAGCGGTGGTCGAGGAAGCACCGAGGGGCCAGCGGGCGCTAAGACCTATGCTGGTGCTGGTCAGAGAGGCGCCGAGGAGCCAGCAGGTGCCGAGACAGGCACCTATGCTGGTGCTAGTCAGAGAGGCACCAAGGTGCCAGCAGGTGTCGAGACAGGCACCAAGGTCGAGTCAGGCACTGGTCGAGGAACCACTGGTGCGGGGGCGTCGTGAACTGGACCATGCTAGATGATGGCAGGGTCCAGATCAGCCACATCCATCTGACCACGCGCATCATCCGAGGGGATGCGTGAAGATATCCATGCACAAGGAAATCAAGAGGGTTCTGAGATAGCTTGCTAGCTGCAAACGTAAAATTAGTTTCATAAAAAACTACGTGCCGAGAGATGATCACCCGACGTGTGGTGAGATCAAGACATCGGTAACCCTTTTGTGAGGAGGGGTAACCGAGGAATATGCACGCTGATGAGCGAGGAGCCAACTTGTGAGGGGTCGTGGCACTAAGATTTGGATAGCACAGACAGCTGAAGACTCGAAGCATTCAATAATCTCGCATCTTTTTATGTAATCGATGATATAGAATGTCATTGGCGATGGACGTGGAGGGGCGCCGGTTGAGTAGGACGACTGCGGTGGCCATGGCTTTCGCCCAATAGGAGGAAGGCATAGAGGCATGAATCAGTATGGTCTGAATAGTATTGTTCAAGGTGCGCAGCATCCGTTTAGCCTTGCCATTCTGAGCGAAGGTGTAAGGGCACGAAGTACGAAGAAGAATACCACGTGCAGCAAGGAACGCAGCAGTGGCATTGTTGACGAACTCGGTGCCGTTATCGGCCTAAAAACAGCGAATAGACAGGCTAAACTGGGTATGAGCATAAGCAACAAAATTAACAATATGAGTATGAACCTCTGATTTGTGCTTCATTGGGAAAGTCCAACAGTAATGACTATAATCATCAATGATGACAAGGTAATATTTGAAACCAGAAATACTAAGCACCGGGGATGTCCAAACATCACAATGAACGAGTTCAAAGGGTACTGTAGTGCTATATGAAGAACTAGTAAATGGTAATTGAAAATGTTTGCCAAGTTGACAAGCATGAAAAGACCACAAGTAATATGTTTACATGAAATAACTGATAATTTATTAAGCGACACTATGGTTGCGAGCGCAGGATGACCGAGACGTGAATGCCAGGTAGAGGCTGAAACAACAGTGAGATGGCAGGTGTCTGTAGCTGAAGGTGGTGTGGAGGGGACGGTGTAGAGGTCCCCATCGCTATTGCAGCAAAGAATCACGGTCCCGGTCTTCAGATCCTTTACAGAAAAGCCAAAAGTGTCAAACTCAATAGAACAATTATTGTCACGGGTAAACTGTCGAACAGATAGTAAGTCATGAACAAGATTAGGAGTGACAAGAATATTGTTGAGGTGAAAGGTTTGATCAGCTATAGATAAACGAGAAGTGCCATGACTACAAATTGGAATTGAAGAACCATTGCCGACAGTAATAAAAGACGACGAATGGGGAAGACGGGAAAGTAGGATATCGTCACAAGAGGACATGTGCGATGTCGCTCTGGTGTCGAGAACCCATGGAGAGGTGCCCTGAAGAGCCATCTGGTTCAGGGCAGCAATAAGTCCTGCCTGATCCCATCCTCCTGGTCCAGGGTATGTGACTGGTCCCGGCGTAGGAGAGGAAATTTGTGCCGGTGTGACGGTTGTATGTGCCTGCGGTGGAGGCACCATCGGTGAACGCTAGGGGGGCTGCTGTGAACCCTAGGTGGGCTACTGGAAACCCCACATCCAGGGGTTATAGCACACCCATGGGCCGGCATGCTGAACGCTAGGGCACCCCCCGCCCTGGTAGCCTTGGCCAGACTGCTGCTGGCCGGTCTGCTGCTGTTGCAGCTTGCGGCCACCACCGCCAGTATTGCCGCTGCTATCGGCCTTACCCTTCCCTTTGCCCTTTCCCTTGCCACTGTTGCGAGGGGGAGAGGATGAGGTAGAAGAGTGGTAGGCTACAGACATGCAGGCTGCTGTTGTCGAGGCAGTAAGGGCGCTGTTCGAGGTGACCTTGATCTCGCCATCGAGGCGAAGTTCCTTCAGGCACAGCATGTTGACTACGGAGGTGAAGAAGGGCTGCGGCGTCGTGTTGGCGATGATGTCAGCCGTGTTGGTGAGACGCGGGTTGAGGCCGTTCAGCAATTGAACAACGAGCTGACGATCCTCGATGGAGTGGCCGATGTCACGAAGAGCGTCGGCAGTTAGCTTCAGCTTGGAGGCGTAGGTCTTGATGGGAAGGTCACCTTGAGAGTAGGAAGAAAATTCCTGGTTCAGGATGACAACACATGGCTCCTGGTTCGCCTGAAATAGATCACGAATGGCGGTGTAGAGGTCGCGAGCAGTCTGTTTTGGCACCATGGCCAAATCAAGTACGCTGTCGGAGATGGATCCATACATCCAGCTGCGGACACAAGCAACTGGCTAAGTCCAGTTGGAGTCAGTAGGACGTGCGGAGATGGTACCATCAATGTGACCTAGAAGGCCAAACTTGCTGCACATGGTGGTGAAGAAGGCGTTCCACTTGGTGTAGTTCGGCAGCAGGAGGTCAAGCTCAACAGAGATGTGAGTCTTGACGTTGACGGAGGCATACAACATCATGAAGACCGGGACGATGGCGTCGGAGGTTGTAGGCAGTGTGCCGGAGCCGAGGGAGCCGCTGGTGGCAGATGAGGTAGAAGACTCTGTCGTCATGGTAGCACCAGCAAGGTGGATTGACCAGGGGGTGTGTGCCTGGAGGCGGCGCGGTGGAGGTGGGGGTGTGTGCGGGCCTGTTGGGCGGCACACGGGAGTTAGGGCAGTGGAAGGCAAGGCCCAGGAAATTAAAGTCTGATACCATGTAGAGAGTTATGTCTTGGGTAAAACACCGCACACCCATTAAGGGGGGTGACCTCATATATATATAGTCGGTATGGCTTGCAGTACATGTACAAGTTACAATATGGTACTAATACAAGTTAGCTATAAAAGCTATCTCTAATACTGTGATTCTACCCGAATAGGCCAAGGTGACCTAAGGCGACCAAGGAACTGGTTGTCTGGGTTTGTGTGGGGAATACCTCGCCAGCTGGTTTGCAAACTGATTATAATCACCATCGTTCTTGGAAGTGAACACTGACTTGAGCACTGGCATCGTAGTTAACAACTTGAACAACGAGATGAGATGGTTATGATGTTCATGCTGAAAGATGCTCAACCGGAAATGGTTACTATTCTTGCTTGATAATCACACCATGCTTGATTAGTTCAGGTGCTAATGTAGCATGACTAGGTTAATGACTTTAAAATGCAAAGCTAGAGGGTTATGATAATTGTTCTTAATAAGCTCAAGCTTTTATGCAAAGAAATGCGTTAGGTAGCCTCCTTATAAAGCCTTGCATACTCCTTGGTGTCACTTTATTTTTAGTTTACGACGGGTAAGTCTAGCTGAGTACATTCTCGTGCTCAGGGTTTTATTCCCACTTGTTGCAGATCATAAGAATTTTGCTGTGGTGACAATATGGACTTGTATCCCACTACATGAAGATTAGACCTTGGGCAAGGTCATCTCTTATATCTCGTCTACTTGCTATTGCTGGATGTTGACTCTGAACTGGTAATGTATTTTGAAACATAGGTGTGAGTATATGTTGAAAATATATCTACTTCCGCTATTTATTCGCAACTCTGATTCAAAAAAGGATTTATGTAAAAACTAGTGATGTAGTTATGCTATGTGCCAAAGATAAAAACAGGTGAATGGTAACTCCTGAACTGTGCGATTCCTGGTGTGTCATTGGAAAAGTTTGAAATCCCTCGTGATTTCACGGACTATCGGGTTAATATGAGCACAATGTGCTAACTAAATTGCCTCGGCAGTTTACTTAGTACCTTGGGTTTATATTAATTGGGCGGTTCTTTTACACGGGCCCAACATTCCCCAATCAACGACAAGTGGGACTAGCCCAGTTAGCTCATTCCCCTACCTCGCGCCGTCGTCCTCCCGATCTGCCATAGCCAGGCGTTCGCGTGACCACCACCATGAGAGCTCGTCCGCACCCTCCCCTGCGTCCCTAGTCGCGCGACCATGCCTGAGCCCCGCGCCTGCTGACAGAGTTCTACCGCGCATGCCTGCTCCGTCGAGCAGCCGCCATTGACGAATGACCAAGCTCTGTGAATGGCTCCTCCCCTCTCCTCTCGGCACCTATAAAAGGAAGCACCGGACTGACAGGATCGCGCCATGTCCACCTTCCTCCTCCCTCTGTCCTCTCCCGCACCGTAACGCCCACATCCTGCCACCACCTCTGCCATGGCCGATTCCGGCCGAAGCTCGCCGATCTCCCCATCCCGTTCACCTCGAGCCCCACCGTCTTCCCCTTTGGCTTCGCAAGGTCACACCGCGTCTGCCGCACCACTCCTAAACAAGAATTCACGACCATGTCGCTGACCCCGAGCCCCACCACAAGCCCCATGGCCACCAGCCGCGGCACCTCCTTCCTCCAATGCTTCACCACCGACGAACGCCACCAGTGAGTTTGCCTGCATCCGTTATTCCTCGTCCACCGCTCGCCGTCGTCTCCGGTCACCGGAGCACCAACTCCGACCATTGCCGGCAGGCTGCGTCGTCAACGCTCTGCTCTGCTTCGACCGACGCGCAGAAGTAGAGGAGGCTGCCTCTCCATCCACCGTGTGATCGAAAATCAACGGCCCAGATCGAGTATTTACCGCGGGTTAACACGGTCAACAGCCCCGCCATGTCAGCACCATAGAGCCAATGAGAAACTGCCACATCACCGGTCAATGCCACATCAGCAAGGTCATGCCCCGTCTCTGTAATGTTTGTAATCTAGCCCTGCTCTTTTCTCTATTAACGATTAGATCCAACGCAGTTCAAATTGGCCGTGCAATTTTTCTGTTTAGCCCCTGAGTTCTCTGGTATTTATACCCGAGATCCAAATAGAATAGAATCTCCTTTTAAATTAATTTATCTTTGATTTAAAATGGTAAATAATGTTATTAATACTATTAATAATGAAAATTATCCATTTTGGTTCACAAATGAATACAATCTCTACTAAAATAAAATAATTAATGTTGTCAATATATTTTTTCTTTATTCTCTCTAGTTAATAAAAATAAAATATAAACTAGTTTTCTCTTATAAAATTTATTAATGATGATATAATAATTATATTTATGATGTCATTAAATATGTTTTGACTAGTACCAAGATTCTAGAAAAATGATAGGTTTACACAAATGCCCCTAAAACTTTAAAAGCTCATATCTTTTTAACCGTAGCTCTGTTTTAGGTGATCTTGGACTTTCTAGAATCTTATCAACGTAAGCTATGCATTACAATGACGATAACCATGTTATGTGCTTTTGAAAATCTAAATAATTGTTAGTTCATTAATGATCTGTGAATACCTCTTTTGAACTAAAAGCAACTTCAATCTTTTATAATAAATAGAGGTTTATTTGTTTACATCAACTTCGACGCCTTTTCAAATGCGAATAGCATAGATCAACCTCATTAGTTGTGCCCTCTCAGCAATGGCTTCGTTGTTGGTCATCTTTACGCTCTCGTGATCATAGTACCGAGCTCTACCATTTAGTCTGCTCTTTCTCTAGCATCTCTTTACATTCGATGATTGTTCTTAGATGTGTCTATTTGTTGCTTGTATGTTTGTTGGCATGCTACAATCTATGAGTAGAAGAGATACCAGCAATTGTTGGAGACAGAAATATCAGAAGATCAAAGGTTCTATGAGGAGTTGACAATTTGTTGAAAAGCAAGTGTTTAAGGAAAGTATAGCTTGGGTTTTATTTCTATAACCATGATTTTGTGAGCTAATTAATGTTCAAGCAATAAACATTAAAAGATGACTTTTTAGCAAACTAAGATCTTATTTGTACATGATCATACTGGATTTACAGTAAAGCTGTGAGGGCTATATGGCTCTTGCTTTAGCTCAGTATGAGGACCTTTTCTAGCTTCTTAGAGGTTACCCTAGCGGCGCAAATGGGGATGAGCAAACTGTAGATCCATTGCAGTGTTGTATCACACAGACTGACTGATGAAACCTAGTGGCCCTAACATGTTAGATGAACCTTTGAAAGGATTCATAGTGAACCCTGTCGGTCTTCCTTGGTAGTGGGCTAAGAGGCTGATCACCTCGGGCGAAAGGGTAAATCATGGCTCACAATAAAAATGTACACCTCTGCGCAGAGTTTATTAAACTTGTGTACTAGCCTTGCTCAAGGACACAAGCAGCCTTGGAGACATTTACATTTAGATGATGATTTTTGTTATGTTAAAGATACTCATTTATTTATCATTTATGTTTTATACATTATTTATGTTATATTGATCATGAGTATATGGATCTATACTTGTCGCTATACTTGTTGAGTTCGCCATGGACTCACTCTTGCTATTCCCCCACACCTCAAGAGAAGTTTTAGGCTTGTGATCAACCAGTCAATTGGATCCAGTGGAGTATACACCCAGTCATCAGAGTCGTCTTTCCGCTGATTGCTATCTCAGGTTATATCTTTTATACTGTGTACGATATATTTAAAGCATTGTAATTGATACTATTTGTAGCTATATGTGAGATTTGTCCTTTAAGAGTCACATATGGTATATATCTGGTTTTGTCCTTAAAACTGGGTGTTACACAATTGGTATCAGCTCAGTACTGACTATCGGACGCAAGCCTAGTTAGAACTGGTCGATTTACAAAAGTTATTTTGCTATAAAAACTATTTTTCTACCTCATTGGCTTATTATTTGACTATTTCTCCTCCTTGTCTTATTGTCCCCTTCCTGATAGCTTCCTTTGAGTTATTTTCGCTTACCTCCTTGATTTTCTTTATCTTATTTGTTTATCTAAACTTTCTATTCTCATCTTGTTCAATTTCACGATGGCCCTTCATCATCTATAATCCACCTTTTTAGGATGTCTCACATTCCTATAAAAAACGTGTAGTGTCGTTGGTGTGATGAATGCTTGTTTCGCTTGATGTGTTACTTGGTGTCATTCGTGTTCTTAAAAAAATGCCTCAAAATAAGAAAGGTTTAAATTCATGCAATATCCTTGTTAAGTGGGGTAGCGTCCGCTACCAATATCATCAATATTTGACATCTCAAATCAAGACATGAGGACCTAAGATTCAATCTTTATCATCTTATATCATCCTCCGCTAGTATTGTAATTGATACTATTTGTGTATGATATATTTAAAGCGTTGTAATTTATACTATTTGTAGCTATATGTGAGATTTGTCCTTTAAGACTCACATATGGTGTATATCTGGTATTGTCCTTAAAATTGGGTGTTACAGTCTAGTGGAATAATGGATCATGAAAGGTACTTGGACATTATTATACACAAGGGGGGAAGTGTTTGCCGTGATAGCTTCTACCAAATCTGCTCCTAGAAGATTGAACAGGGCGACGTCACCACCAAAGGCACAGTTGTGTCACCGCAGCACATTTTTTGACCTCGCCAAGTCGAGCAGCAACAACCTCTAGCTGGTCTACGTGTATAGTTGCAGATATGAACATTATCCATCTTGGAACCCAGCAAGGGTGGTGGAAACGCAGTCCGACTTCATACCATAGCATGTCCTCCACGAGTGCGACGACGGTGCTGGCGTGTGGCGACAAGTAACAGACCTCGACAGGGATCGCGTTTTGTTCGTGGGCACAAACCAACCTTTCAATATCGATGTCTCTCAGTTTGTTAAAAATGGGGATGACTCCTAGGATGGCTCCCGAGCTCGTTCTTATTCTTATCTCTGCGGCAATCTTGTGTATCTCACCGACCCAATAAACTATGACTAGGAATGCTTTGATGTCAAGTGCTCCAAATAGAGCAAGAACCATGATTGAGCACGCCGCTACGACCATCGCTAGAGTAGGCAGTTGCCAATGTGGTTTTGTCTTATAGAAGCTCCTAGGAGAGTTGATATGCTATATATGTCTATCTAAGCAATTTCCTAGTGTTTGTCTATGTAAAACTTGTACATGTCCCTGCTTGCTTACTTGTAATAATTTCTAAATATATCTTTGTAGTAATGCGGCATGTGTGAAGTACATCACTGTGGATAGCTGAATGAGTTGAAGCCTATTGGTCTGGGGCTTAGAAGATGCTAAAATGAGCGACGTGATCTTTTGTTCATTAAGAAAGGGGGTGTGCCATGTCAGTGGTGGGCGTTGACATATCCAGGGAGTTTGTTTTGTATGTGTGACTATCATTTAGTATCTTGAAGTTGTTAAGCGAAAGTGTTGTAGTTTCCTATATGTTCAAGTAATGGTGTAGCTTCGTATGTCTTTAAGTCATGTTGTGATGCTACATAGAAAATTAAAGTGACATGTGTCTATTCATTATACTGGATAATGAGAATCACACTCGATCAGTTCTTCTGAGAGAAGTGTACCACATTACAAGGAAGTCCGACACCATGCTAGGTGCTCAGGTTATGCTAGGTCTGACCATTGTAATATCAGACACGTATCATGTTATGTAGGGATACAAAAATTGGAAAAGGGAAACAAATAAAATTAAGCACATGTCACACATAGTTTCATCGTGGAATCCCTATTGGCAATAAACAGAAATGAACTAAAACAACAAGAAACTATATACAATAACTCATTTTCCAAAAAAGACAAATATGGCACGTTCGTGTAGAAGGAGGGACTACTTCACAAGATCATGCAAGGTCTGGCCGTTTGATTTCTGTACTTGGATAATCATGAATTCTAGGATTCCAATGCAGGCACATCACACATGCCAGGCAACGGTGACCTGTTGCTTCAAGGATGTCACATCACTGCTTGTCACATTGATTGTGATGAGTTGAAGCCACCCAACCACTCCAGGGCACGAATTACTATAGCACCATTCACCACCCAACCACGGTTTGTGAACTACTAGAACAGCAGAGACCTATGAAGCCATTGTTGTAGCCATCTCTAGGTAGCTACAACATCTGCAAAACCACATAGGAGAAATTGCTTTACGTGAGCTGGAGTCTATGGTGGTGCCACTAATTTGATTAGACCACAGTGCACAGTTTGCTAGCTAGAAGGTCTGCCAATTTAAAATATTAAATTACACGGATAGTACACGACATGCGGTGGCTGTGGACACACGCGCGCACCTTGGTGGCATTCCTGTGTGGCATGTAGTTCAAAGCTTTAGAAGCCATCACATCGCGTGCGGCCGATGACCGTCGACGCCATCACTATCACAATGGATCGGGTGGTGTCGCGGGGGTGGCCATCGGCGCCATACTACTACTCGTGCAAGTATCATGTGAACCTCACCATTAGGCTCATCGTCTGTTTTGAATGCCATAGTAATAAGTCTGCTTGCAAAATCGATAGCAATGCATCAATCGCCTTCCTTTTGCCTCGAGTCTTGCAGTGATCATCTAGTCTCATCGCATCCTAACACAGAACGAAGGAGCCACATGTGTTGAAATGCGATTGCGGACGTAAGAAAGCTGGACTGTGTACATTTTTTGTGGGTGACAGTATCCGCCATAGTAGTCTTCTTAAAGAGGCAAAAAGCAGCTGCATAGGATAAGGCCAATTTGTAGCAGAACAAGGAGAGGACTGAGATGGTCAAGAAACACGCATAGAAGGTCAAGAAACATGCACAGAAGGTTCGCGACACCAACAGTGAAAGCTACAAGCATCACTGCCTAGTTCCTACTAATGGCTACACATGTTTTGTCAATCTGTAGTAGTGGCACAATAGAGTTTAACCGAACTAATATAAAGTTGAACAACCGATAAAACAGTACAACAAAACAATTGTCTCCAGTGAACAATGAAAACATCACATCTATTTAAGAGAACAAGGGCATATCTCCAATTTCATAATACTAAATGTTCACACCATCTAACCATTTGTGGAAAAGAACTGCACGAACATGGACTTCGGAGGGAAATTGCTCAAAAGCACTGAGGCACTGTAACATCAAGCCACAAATGTTCACTTAGTCAAGCCTCCAGGAGCTAAAGACTGAGAGTTGTGTGTGACACGCATGACATACTTGTGAAGCTTATTGACCTCATCTCGTTTCTCTGTGTAGTTCTCCTGAAGCTGTAACACCTTTTTTTCAAACTCCTCAATTTTGGAAAGAAACTGTTCTATCATGCTTATCAGTTCATTCACTCTTTGGTAGAGCGTAGCAAAATATTTCTGTTTAGCAGAAGTAGTTTGTGAAGCATTCTCTCCTGTGAAATCAAAGCAGTAAACATCAGCTTATAGATAGTGGAAGAGGACTTCAATTGAAAATCCAAGAGATTATGTAGAGGACCCAAGAAACAAGGTATCAGAGGGCATAGTCATTGAATAGTGCTCCCTCTAGTGGGCTGGCCACTACATCTATCCTGTTGTTGGGGGCCTCCTCCATTTTGTCAGTGTTGTATCCCTGTGTTTCCTAAGTAATGAGATTATTGAAGCAGAAAACAATCCAACAATGATCCATCAGTGAAGTCCACAACTCATACCAAAGAGCAAATTTAACAATTTAAAATTTCCATGGTACGAGATCATCTAAATTTAGAGTATCAGCACATAGATATGTATAATTCAAACTAGAATAGCAGTTAATGTAGCTATAAGTATTACAAATTTGACTAAAACAAGTCCAACCATCGCACTTACAATACCATTAAATATTAATCTAAATGAAGTCTCATCATCACTTACACAATACCATTACAAATTTCGCTAAATCAACTCCAACCATCACCTTAATAATCAGTACACAAGCTCAACTTCATATGAGTTGAAGCAGCAACTGCAACTTCATAGGAGTTGTACTTTCTATTAGAAGCACCAGGGATCTAGTGCTAGTGCCTTAATTTTACAAATGCGAGTGCTAGTGAGCATCATTGGTATCAGCAGAATCGATTGCAGATTAATGATTAGAGGCAACATCCATGAGCTACAGCAACTACCAGAACCATTACCGTCTCAAATCTATCTAAAGTAAGGGATATAGTGGTATGCATCAAAGGTGTTCAATATAAGAGAAATCCCCAAGTCCTGTATTAGATCCATGTTGAGGCTAAACCTAACTGAAGAAACAAAAAGTGAAAGGGGAGGAACGAGACCAGTGGATTGGATCTGACGCCTCTCCCGTGACACAAAAGCTACGAGGACGCCAATGATGTCGTACCCCACCGGGAAAGCCCCGCCGCCTGCCTCCAGATGGACGCTAGAGCTACCACAGCACACCAGGGGTTCTCCACCACCGCCTCTAGCTCCGTTGCCCAACTAGCACAAGTCCAATGGGCAGATGTTTTCCCATTGTCAGGGGATATATATCCAATATATAGATCAACATGTTCCACACGATGAGGATGACTTATCCTTTAGGAGCGGGGACAACCAATTATCACAAGGCCCATATAAGGACCGTCCCATGTAACACAAAAGAGATATGACCAGACTTTCCCATGGTACACGAAAGAGGAATGGACGGAATATCCCATATCTTGATCTTGCAGGTCCAAGTCTTGGCTCCTGGCAGTTCATGTCTGTGAACACCAGAATGTCTGACCGCTACAAAATTGAACTCATAGGACAAAGCATAATGGGTTTGTCAGTTATGATTATAGTATTATTATGGTCCTATAAAATTTCTAAATTTTTTGTTCATTCCAGGTCTAAAAATACTTAGGACCGGTGTTGTTGGCATCAGCAGCAACAAGTGCTGCCTTGGTGTCCCGCAGCCTGCCATGAAATGGACACCAGATCCACCACAACACACCAGGGATCGTTCATCGCGCAAGGGAACACACGATCATTGATGCATCAAGTTCATACAAACAAAACTAATAATTAAAAACAAGTCGTTACAATAAACAAGAATGACTCCCCATTTTTACAAGCTACATTCCTTATCTAATGGCACATAAGTTTTAGATAATAGATTCTTCTGCCAGATTTGCAACTTATGGTTGAAGACACTATAGCTGTGGTGCATTCTATCAAGGCGACCTTTGAAACCGGGCAGCTTGAGCAGCACCAAAGCCACAGTGTAAGGCTGGAAGATCATAGGCTTGTCCGAGTTCACCCTGATGGCCACAATCTGCTTAACCAACCAATCAATAATATTTAGTCTTTTATGTTTTAGCACAGCCATTATTGTCTCATCGGCTGTACGAGGTAGAACATCCTCATATTCACTATCGTTTTCGCGATTAGCCATGAATGTCCGCCTCATAAGCTACCAAATAACATTGGGTATCCTATTCAAAATTCCACCATCACCATTCTCAATTGTATCACAGTAAAGGCTATCTTCCTCCTCAATCGAACAAAAGAAGATTAACTATTATAGTCCCTCACTTCATTGCTTGGTAATCCATTCCACAAGTTCTTGCAAGATCAAAGAAAGATGCCTCCAAAATCCCGGTGCCGCTCATCTAGATAAGCTTTTCCTCCTCTTCCCCAATTTCTAGTGTGGCATAAAACTGTCTGATTACCAAGTCATTCCAGTCTTGCTTCATCCCCATCATATCATTCAAACCCATGGCCTTAAAAGCAGTAACAACACTCGCCATTAGGGGAAACTTCTCCAAGTGCTCCCAATTCACACACCTATGCTATCCGTACATAGGTCTGTTATCTAAGCCTCCTTGAAATAGCTTAAACTATTTGCTTGTGTGAAAGTATTCTGATGGAGAATTACATGGTAGCTTGTTGCACTGCTTCTCATATAAAGCAGATACGTCCTAATCAAATATAGAGTCCATGGGATAATTTGTCTCATGTTGACGGTAGATAACTCATAATTTTAACCATCAACTAAACATGAAAACAGACCTATATGCAAACACCTAGTAGATATAGGGTTACCACTAACAGAATTCCATGAGTTTTGGTAAATATCTATTTCTGCAGGGTATCAGCTAAAAACTACCAAAAAAGGTCCACATGTCAGGATTATATAGAGATAAAGGATGAACGTGTACACAGGAATAATATAGAAGACTCGGGAAGCCACCCCCTGCAAGCTGGGGCCGACCTGCCAGCATGGCTGGGCGGGCGCCCAGGGGCAGGGGCGGCCACCCAGAGCTCTCCACCAATCAGGTGGAGGCTCACGGATCCTGCCTCCACCGACTTTGAGGATGAATATTAGCCATCTATTTAGGTTGGTTTCATCCGAGGGCTGTGGTGCATCCTAGATCAATGCCAATTTAGAAACCCTAATTCATATTTTTCAGAGGGAATTAGCCAGAGAGGGGTCCCTTGAATGGATCCATCTCTCTAGGGTATTAGGAAAAATAGAGATTGAGAGAGTATAGGGTGGAGGTAGAATTGGTGGAAGCCCAACTTGTTAGTGTCTCCTCTCCATTTGTACCTGTGGCATCAAATCTCCTAACCTGAGGCTTGGTTCTAGGATCATTCGGATTTTGACTTCTAATACTAGTAAGTTCATTATTCTTATTGTTCTTTGGTTTATGAGTTTACTTTATTCGCTTCGCGTAGGGAATAGAGTAATCGTTCGTTGAGTAAGCATGGTGCTTGGGCTAGGAATAGTCATAGATACTCCCTATCTAGTCGGATTAGTGGTAGCAGCGGGGGAAGTGACAGTCCCCTTGGTGTCTCCGTAATCCATGTCCCGTCAGGGGGTCTGGTAGGAATTAGTGTGCCAGGGTTAAGCATTCTCTGAGGTGTCTCTTTTCACTAGGTGCCCCCTTAGAACAATAATCGTAAAGCTTGCCATAGGTTAGAGGAAGACTGACGGAGTAATCCTCTCTATATCGCTTAATTCTCTCCATCTTGCCTTGCAGCCTAGGGGTAGTAGTTAAGATCGAGTTAGTCTTTTGCACATTTTCTCATAGCAGATAAACAAATACGATACTCTAGATTTATCACCCGGGTGAAGTGCTCACCGATATCCGTACGCTTGCAGATTATTTCTCTTTCATTCTTTCGTGTGCGTAACCAATATCAACAAGCATTTCTAGCCCCATTGTCGGGAAGAAAGACAGTCTGCTTAGATAACCTAAATCTTGCTCTACCTTGTACCTATACTTTTATCTTTTTCTGTTATCTCACCTTTTCTTTCATCTTATCTTTTTCTATCCTTATGGATAATTTAAATTTCATTCCTATCATTCAACTTTCTGCACCCACGGAGACTAGCCTAATGCCATATGACTCATCACAACCTATCCAAACACCTAGCTATAGGCTAAATCCATGGTTGATTGCGTTGGTCCAAAGCTTATCCTTTTCAGGAGAAGGAGATGAAAACCCTTACCTTCACATTAGAGACTTTGAGAAAACATGTGAATGTCTTCGTATTGAAGGCATGTCCGACAAAACTCTCCGTTGGAAGCTATTTCCTTTCTCATTAAAGGAAAAAGCCAAAAAATGGTATGATAGAGCTGTAGGTAAGCAACAAGGAGATTGGGGATCCTTACATTCCAACTATTGCCTAGATTTCTACCCCATCTCCCAAATCATCGACCTTGGAGTCAAGGTTCTAACTATCAAGCAAGAACCAGACGAATCTTTGGCCTCATCCTGGAATTGTTTCACTACACTTTTAGCATCAGGCCCAGACCTTAGTCTACCAGACCCTATTCTTTTACAACATTTCTATAAAGGTCTATGTAGAGGTAGTAAAAAGTTGCTCGACACAACTTCTGGAGGATCTTTCTTGAATGTCTCCTCTAAGAAAGCAAGATTAACGCTAGATCAAATCCTATCCACTCAATTAGATTACCTTCTAGAAGTAGAGCCAGAACCCCAAGCAGCTGAAGTCAACTCTTTGCCAGATATACCACCTACTTCAGCTAGCCCATGTCTTGAGCAAGAAAAAGAAGCAATCCTATTTCTAGATTTTATGCTAGAAATAGAGCCTGATCTCTTTTTTGATTTTGGAAACGTCTTGAATTATCATTCTGTGAAAAAGCCACAGAGTAAGCATCATCTTAGAGAGTCTTTTAATGCCTTTGAGGACATTCCCTGAGGAAGAACCTCAGGAGATTTAGTATCCCTTATGAGCAATGAATGGTTAGAAGAATCAGAGCTTTCCTCTAAAGTAATCTGTCTGGATTCATCTTCTTTTTTGATTCGTTGGATAATCAATACAGATCAAATAGATGCTCTCTACAATCCAGTTGTGGGTATAAATATCATGTATGTGTTACTTGCACAATATTTATTGAAAGACATGACATTAACCCTAATAGTGAAATTTATGAGAAGTCTCTCAGGACATATCATCCCCAGTCTAGGAATTCTACATGTCCTACCAATTCAAGTAGAAGGAACCCTAGTTCATTTCAGCTTTTATATCTTTGACACATGGGACTTTGACCTTTTGATAGGACATCCATTTAGAAGACTTCTCTATGAAGGGCAAACTGGGAAACTAAACATCTACTTAGGCAAGAAACTTCAGTTCCTGCTGTCCAATTCACACTCTTTAAACTATAGGACCGAACCCTGTCCACAATATGAATCATTGGAGGAATTTAGAGCTGCTTCTTTAGACTTTTTAGCTAAGCCAGAGTTAGAAGACGAAGCTAGATTCTTCATAGAAGAAGAAGGTGACCCTTCTAAGAATGAACCTTTAGATGAGTTTGCAGCACCACCTAAACCTCCTATTGAGCTCAAACCTTTACCATCCTGTCTTAGATATGCTTTTCTAGGCGATGATCCAGAGTCTCCTGTTATTATAAGTGATAATCTCGCTCAGGAGCAGACTCTCCGCCTAATGGCTGTCTTAGAAAAACATCGTTCAGCCTTTGGCTACTCACTCTAGGACCTTAAAAGAATTAGCCCTGCTCTCTGCATCCATAGCATTCCCACGGATCCTAACGTTCCACCTTCTAGAGAACCCCAACGTAGACTCAATAATGTGATGACGGATGTTGTTAATAAGGAAGTTTTGAAACTATTGCACGCTGGGATCATTTATCTTGTGCCACACAGTGAGTTGGTAAGCCCTATCCATGTTGTGCCTAAAAAGGGAGGCATGACAGTTGTCCAAAATGAGAAGAATGAGTTGATCCCTTAACGAACCATCACAGGATGGCGGATGTGCATAGACTATAGAAAGCTTAATAAGGCAACTAGGAAAGATTACTTTTCCTTGCCTTTCATTAATGAGATGCTAGAGCGATTAGCCAACCATTCTTTCTTCTATTTCTTAGATGGATACCACTAAATCCCTATCCATCCAGATGATCAAAGCAAAATGACCTTTACATGCCCTTATGGAACTTATGCCTATCATAGAATGTCTTTTGGGTTATGTAATGCGCCAGCATCTTTTCAAAGATGTATGATGTCTATATTTTCTGATGTGATTGAAAAAATTATGGAAGTTTTCATGGATGATTTTTCTGTTTATGGAAAGACTTTGATGTTTGTCTAGAAAACTTAGATAAGGCTTTGCAAAGGTGTGAAGAAAAGCACTTAGTCCTTAATTGGGAAAAATGTCATTTCATGGTTAGAGAAGGAATAGTGCCAGGAAACTTAGTGTCTGAAAGAGGCATTGAGGTAGACAAAGCTAAAATAGAAGTAATTGAACAGTTACCTCCGCCTATTAATGTGAAAGGAATTAGAAGCTTTTTTGGCCATGCTGGTTTTTATCAGAGGTTCATAAAAGATTTCTCATTTATTGCTAGACCGCTTACTCATTTATTGGCCAAGGACGTTCCTTTTGAATTTGATGATGCATGTTTACAAGCTTTTGAAATTCTTAAAAAAGCACTCATCTCTGCACCAATCATTCAACCCCCTTTTGAAATTATGTGTAATGCAAGTGATTATGCTATGGGGGTAGTGTTAGGACAGACTAAGGATAAGAAGCATCATGCAATAGCTTATGCTAGCAAAACTCTAACAGGGCCTCAATTTAATTATGCTACCACTAAAAAAGAGTTCCTTGCTATTGTTTTTGTAATTGATAAGTTTAGATCTTACTTAGTGGGAGCCAAAGTAATTGTTTATTCTGATCATGTCGCTTTAAAATATTTGCTCACTAAAAAAGATGCTAAACCCCGTCTGATAAGATGGATCTTGTTACTCCAAGAATTTGACTTAGCAATAAAAGATGAAAAGGGAGTAGAAAATTCTATTGCCGATCACTTGTCTAGAATGCAGTTTGAGAATCCACTGGAACTACCCATCGATGACTCACTTCGGGACGACATGCTCTACGGAATCAATAGATCCGACCCCTGGTATACAGATATTGTTAATTTTATGGTTACAGGTTATGTACCACCAGGAGGCAACAAAAGGAAGCTTGTCAAGGAGAGCCGTGCTCACATATGGGATGAACCATACCTCTTCCGAGTATGCTCTGATGGCTTACTCAGAAGATGTGTGCCAGTTGAAGAAGGAATTAAAATCATTGAGAGATGCCATTCATCACCATATGGAGGGCATTCAATACACACGCAAAGATCTGGCATTGTGGATTCTTCTGGCCAACGATGTATGAAGACACAAGAGAATTCATCCAAAGGTGTGGCCCATGCCAAAGGCATGGCAATATTAATTCTAGAGATGCCATGCCACTCATCAACAATCTCCAGATTAAGCTTTTTGATGTCTGGAGGATTGACTACATGGGGCCATTCCCACCATCGAAGAAATATGAGTATATCCTTGTGGCAGTGGATTATCTCTCCAAATGGGTCGAAGCCATGCCATGCAGAAAGGCTAACAGTATGCATTCTAGAAAGATGTTTGAACAAATAATATTTCCAAGATTTGGAGTTTCAAGGATAGTGATAAGTGATGGAGGAACACACTTCATAAACAGGCGCTTCGAGCAATACTTGTCGAAGCATGGAATACGTCACAGCATTGCTAGTCCTTATCATCCTCAGACAAGTGGCCAAGCAGAGACATCAAACAAATAAATCAAGAATATTCTACAAACGATAGTAAATGAAATGGGGACAACATGGAAGGGCAAGCTTCATGATGCACTCTGGGCGTACCGAACAGCACATAAGACACCCATTGGGATGTCACCATATCAACTAGTGTATGGGAAGACTTGTCACTTACCAGTTCAGCTAGAATTCAAAGCTCACTGGGCCATAAAGAGATGGAACATGGACCTAGAAGCAACAGGAGATAAGAGGAAGATGCAACTATCTAAGCTAGAAGAATGAAGAGAAAAAGCATATCACAATGCCAAGATTTACAAAGAGAGAGTAAAAAGATGGCATGACAAGAGAATCAAGGAGTTCGCCCCAGGAGATAAGGTATTACTTTTTAATTCCAGGGTAAAGTTCTTCTGGCATGGAAAACTTCGAAGTAAATGGGAAGGACCATTTGGCGTAGTGAGCTCATCATCACATGGAGCCGTCACGATTCGCAACAACGAAGGTACGTTATTCAAGGTAAATGGTCAGCACCTTAAATTATTTTAGAGCCCAATAAATTAGAGAAAGTAGACGTAATTACTTTCTTTCTTAATTAGGGGTATTTGGGCCTGACTTTTTACTTTTGATTTTTCAGGGTCCAGTACCTTCTTCCTAATACTAAACATATATAAATAATTTTGCAAAAAAGTTGAGACAGAGAGGGCTCGAGGCCTGGGCGGCCGCCCAACCCTAGGGGCGCCCGCCCAGCTACTGTGGCGGTTCGCCACCGCCTTTCTCCCTCGAGATCCTTCTACATCCTTTGTCCGTAAAAAGTAGATGCTCAGTTTATTCGTGCATTTCTCGTCACGTTATACCCCGAATATGCCCTTTTTATGCCTTTTCACCCCCTATATAAATGGCCCATGCCTCTGGTCAATCTCAATCCATCAAAGCTCTCCTCCCTTCCTCATTAGAAGCTTGCTACGCCTCTCCTCGCAGCCATGGTAAAGCAAGAGCCTGAGAACCTAGATAGGAGGATGATCCGCTACGGGATCGACCTCAACACCATCCCCAAGGAGGAGCCCGAGTGCAAGGCCATCATCCTAGTTAATGAGCCTACTCCCCTCGCCACCATTCCACCAAATCCTCGCAGCTATGGAACTCCTACTTTGCACAACCTCTCATCACTGCGCCACCTAAGCCTCTTCTCTTGGAAGGAGCTCCCCCGAAGGGCCCTGTCGTCAAGCTACCCGAAGGGACCAAGCTCCTACCTCCTAAGCACAACGAGGTGCTCATGGGGGCAAAGACCAATAGGAGCGGGGAGATCATTTATGCCAAGTACAGCACTGGGGAGCGCACCTACTTTGAGGGAGTCCGCACTCATCCTAGCAAGGTCAAGTTCATCCCGCCGAAGGAAGCTCCCAAGAGCGCCCTTGTTGCATCCGAGACTCCGCGCAAACACCACAAGACCATGGTAGATCTGGAAAAGGAGCTTAAGGCTCAATGCGCTATCATCACCTCTCTAGAGTCTTGCCAACGTCTTCAGGGTAGATACATCATCCGCACCGACAAAAGGGTGCTAGAGCTGGAGAAAAATTCCACCAACATAGGTGAGAGGATGAATGCTTTAGAGCACCCCAATAATTAGAGGCGATCTATCCTAGCATCAGATAGGGCATGAGTGAGAGTTAGATTAAAGTTTGCCCAGATTAAAGTTTAGTTCAATTTTCGCTTAGTTAAAGGTTTAGTTCATGTCAATTCGAGTCAGTCTTTGTAATCAAGATGCCATATGTGATGATGCAATAAATACTATAATACTATTATTAGTTATATTTTTCCTCTTTTGTCTCCACCACGTTGTGAATGAAGGATAACAGGAGACAAGTGTGGGGGAGACACATGACGACGTAACGAACAAATTTCTGCGCAACAACTAAAATTTTTGAAAAGATATGACACGAAGACTGCGCTCAGCGAAGTGGACCCCAAAGGGCCACCAGCAGTGGGCGGCCGCCTAAGGGGTGGGCCTACCTGGCTCTAGCCACGACCACGGTTAGGTATGATCTCCCTATGTTATAAAATTTTAGCCTGATCATGTTGTTTCATTTCGCATTGAAATATCTCAAATTAAAATACTTAATAAATATATTGAGAAGGTAGATTATTTTAATCATGACCCCAAGATGGACTCACACCATGATAATTGCTGGGAATTCCTGTTGCTGTTGGGAACTTTAATTATAGGGACCCCATTTTACTTAGGTTGTTGTGGAAAGTGAGATAGTATGAACCATGAGAACCTTATTTCTGATGTCTGGTCATTTGGAGAATTTCTTTTTGAAAATTCAAATTATTAGCTACACTTCTCCTCTGTGGTGATAAATGCCTATAGAGCCTCATCGATGAATTATAAGACCAGCACATAAGCTCTTACCTATGTTGCGAGTAGTCAAACCGTGTTAGACCCTTGTTGAGAGGGTGTCATGCTCATAAGACCAAAACCACTTACACCCACATATCTTTGCTGCTCCTACACTAGGGGTACGCACAAACATTCTTTCCTCCTTTTATTTATCTCCTACACTAGGAGAAGATGCAAACATTTATTAGGACATTAGAATATATGATCCAAGTTTGTTGTCAACAAGTTCTTCATAGATCATTATTATCAATTGCCTTCAAGTTATTATTCTAAGGAAGAGACATGGAGCTATGCAAAAATACAGTATCAAAAAAAAGAGAGAGAAAGAAAGAAGTCCAAGCATTCAAAAAAAAGAAGAAAAATGATGATAGCCCATGATCTCCAAATTTGAAGAAGTTTTTAGGAGAAAGTTCATCAAGGAGCATTGTCATCATATTCTTAGCCACCAAATATTCCACACACATGCACACTTGGTCTAGAGCATGGCATTCCCCTGCGAGGATCCTGTTTTGACTGGGCAATACACTTGGGTAGCTATGGTATTCCTTGAAATACCTTCAAACTCCACATAAGCTTTTATAGAATAGGATACAGCATAAGGCATACATCATACATGCCTCGGTGAGTTCCACAAATATCACATATAATGAGTGATTCGAGTGTGCTACATGGAGAAGGGTAAGCTAAGTTTTTCATTGCAAAAATTTTATAAAACTCCAAGTGACAGGACTGAAGGGAAAAGGAGCTCTACTTTGTGCTGTTCCATCCTCAACTTCCCAAAGTCTTATGGTAGACACTTGGAATCCCGTAGTACAGGTATGACTAGGAGTAATCTACTGTTGATGTCTTGGTTTGAGGTTATGCTTAAGATAAATCCATCCTTTTCCTCGAGGACAAGTAGAAGACTAAGTGTGGGGGAGTTTGTTGACAGTAGATAACTCATAATTTTAACCATCAACTAAACATGAAAATGGACCTATATGCAAACACCTGGTAGATATAGGGTTATCACTAATAGAATTCCATGAGTTTTGGTGAATATCTGTTTCTACAGGGTGTCAGCTAAAAACTAACAAAAAAGGTCCTCATGTCAGGATTACATAGAGATAAATGACAAACGTGTACACAGGAACAATCTAGAATACTCGAGAAGCCACCCCCTGTAAGCTGGGGCCTACCTGCCAGCATGGCTGGGTGGGCGCCCAGGGGCAGGGGCAACCGCCTAGAGCTCTCCACTAATCTGGTGGAGGCTCGTGGATCCTGCATCCACCAACTTTGACGATGAATATTAGCCGTCTATTTAGGTCGGTTTGATCCAAGGGCTATGGTGCATCCTAGAGGGATATATAAGCAGGGCCCCTAGCCCCTGGATCAATGCCAATTCAGAAACCCTAATTCATATTTTCCAGAGAGAATTAGCCAGAGAGGGGTCCCTTGAATGGATCCGTCTCTCTAGGGTGTTAGCAACAAGAGAGATTGAGAGAGTATAGGTTGGAGGTAGAATTGGAGGAAGCCCGGCCTGTCAGTGTCACCTCTCCATTTGTACCTACGGGATTAAGTCTCCTAACCCGAGGCTTGGTTCTAGGATCATTCGGTAATTCAACTTCTAATACTAGTAAGTTTATTGTTCTTATTGTTCTTTGGTTTATGAGTTTATATTATTCACTTCGCGTATGGAAGAGAGTAATCGTTCATAGCGTAAGCGTGGTGCTTGGGCTAGGAATACTCATAGATACTCCTTATCTGGCTAGATTTGTGGTAGCAACGGGGGAAGTGACAGTCCCCTTGGTGTCTCCGTAATCCATGTCCCGTCAAGAGGTTTGGTAGGAATTAGTGTGCCAGGGTTAAGCATTCTCTAAGGTGTCTCTTTGCCCTAGGTGCCCCCTCACAAAGCTTGCCATAGGTTAGAGGGACGGAGTAATCCTCTCTATATCGCTTAATTCTTGCTATCTTGCCTTACAGCCCAGGGGTAGTAGTTAAGATCGGGTTAGTCTTTTGCACATTTTCTCCTAGCGGATAAACAAATACAATACTCTGGATTTATCTCCCAGGTGAAGTGCTCACCGATATCCGTGCGCTTGTGGATTATTTCTCTTTGATTCTTTCGTGTGCGTAACCAATATCAACATCTCATCACAACTGTCACCACTGATGAAACAAATAGGAAATTAGAAAGCAAGCTACAACACTTGATTCATGCTTAGAACTTCATGCTTAGAGTAATCAATTTGGAAACATCAACACTTTCACAGCCATCCAAATGAATTATAGGTCAATCAATTTGGTATCAAGTATCTTGGTCAAGCCCAACAAATTTCAAGCAACAATTGTTTATGTCCTACACATTTTCAAGATTACTGTTGATATATGTGTGTTTGAGGATGGTCCCCATGAGTGAGTGATGTGGCAAAAGTCGGTGGGGGTGAGGGGAGGGCAACACCCTCTCCCCCAACCCCACCCTCACACCAACCTCCACATTAGCAAATCCACCACTGCGTTTCTCCAAATCAAAATCTGAATTCTAAAGAAAACTCCTAAGGGACAAACCAAATGAAGGGAAGGATGAGATGCTTGCCTTCTGGCCATGGCATCTTCAATGAGGGCTTCTTTGTCTCTGTGTCTCCGGCCTTGGTTATTATTTCCTTGCGGAACCAGCAATGTGGAGTGTTGTACGGCATTGTACGATAGTGAGCAGCGTTGTAGGGTTTCGAGTGGCGGTGTAGCAGAGGTGTGTGTGCGTGACAGCTGTTGTAGAGTGGTGTGCGCTGGTGTATGGAGCAATTATCGGTTGGCCCATTTACCATTGATTGCCCGCCACTATAGAAACGAGATATCGATGGACTTTTCGTTTTCTTGATATACTACAGGTCCCTACAATGATGGCCCAACTATGACACATATTCCGGTGCTACACAAATGAGGAATGGCCAGACTGTCTGTTTCTCTTGATTTTGCATGTTAAAGAAAAATTAGTTGATATTAGGCATGAATTTGATGTGATACATGACCATTCTAGGCGGCCAGCCTCTGCCTTCATCACTATTTGCAATCCCAGTTTTGTAAGCAATTTCCTTGGCCTCCCTCATCGCTTCAAATATAAATCCTGCGCCTTACCGGCACAGATCCATCCTTGGACCAGACTGGTACTTATCTTCACCGTGCCCGCTCGAGGTCACCACCGTAAGATCTGCTATTTCCTTTTTGTCAGGACAAACTCACTGGAGACAGTTGTCACGGTGTACAATATAGCTTGTTGTTATAATACCTGTGAATGTGATCTTCTGTTGAACTTTTTAATACTTTATTGCTTCTTATTACCTGTTTCACAATTACAGCTAGGAGTCCATCTCAACAAGTTTCACCTCGATCTATAGCTTCATGAGTGAGAGGAAGCACTTGGATTTGACTATAGATGCAAGAAAGCATGACAACAGCATATTTGATCTCGTAGGACAAAGTGTCAAGGTTTGTCTATTTTGAGTGTCGTAGTAATCACTCTGCCGAGTGCTCACTGACGGTTACACATTTTGTCAATCTGTAGTAGTGGCATAAATGAATTCAATGTAAAGCTCAACAACAGATCATGTGCAAGGGTACTATTACAAAAAGTTTTTTCCATGGCAATGTTGTTGGGCACGTAAGAATGTCCGACCGCTGTATATTTGAACGTGTGTGACAGTATCATCCATAGTTAATCCTCATTTTCCTATGATGCTTGTTATTATGTCATTTACTAGTTTGCATTGATAACTTTATAGTAATAAAGAGTAACAACATCTATGACATAAAATGCAAGGGAACATATAGAAGCAAGATTTCAAATGCCCAGATCTTACTATGCGGTCCAACATAGACCAAAGTCACTTAATAGTACTATTGATCTGAGGCTTCAAATTTTGTGTCCGACTGGACTCCCTCTTGCCACTTTTTTCGCACCCCTCGAAAGCACATTTCCAAAATCATAAAAAGCATAAAAATAGTGAAACAACATTATATTGATTTCAAGTATTTTTTTGGTCACATGAGGCCATTGTAAAATAGACCAAAATTCCACTACAATTGCACCAACCATTTCGAAGCTGGGTTGTAGCCCCCCTGTTGCTCCTTTTTACCTATTTGTTGTGAACCGTTGGCAGCCAGGAGTTATCTGAACAAGTTTTACCTTGATCTAGTGCATCATGGTTAGGACGTGGCTTCGGACGCAAGAATGTCTAACCACTGCATATTTGATCTCGTAGGACAAATTGTGAAGGTTTTTCTGTATTATTGTCGTAGCAATCAGTCTGCTAGAAAACCGATAGCAATGCATGAATTTTCCACATTCTGGCTGGCACCTTGCAGCGAGGACGCATCTCGCCACATCCTAATGCATAACAGAGGAGCCATTGGTATTGAAATGCTATTGCGCATAAGAAAGTCCAACCCCTGTAAATTCGACCGTGTCTGACAGTATTCTCCAAACTTTATCCTTTTTATCCTGTGATGCTTGTTACCATGTCATTTAGTAGTTTTTGTGACTAACTTTATAGCAAAGAGTAATGATGTCTATAACATAAAATGCTAGGGAGCACACCGAAGCAAGATTTGAAACTGTAGTTATGACTGACTACACTCCTTCCTGCCATTTATGCTTCGCCCGTTAATAAGAACATTCCCAAAATAGTAAAAATCACATAAACATAGTTCAAATGACATTATATTTATTTCTAGTATTTTTCTGGGTACATGAGGTCATTTCAAAATAGAGCAAAAGTCCACTACAATTGTACCTGTTGTTACACTTCTACTGCTAAAGACCCAACAAGACCTACCAGTCGATGCTGCTACCTGCGCCATTGTCTGTCTCACCACCCTTCGCCTAGTCCGAGTCTAATGAGGTGGAATCATCCGCCGAGTAGCCCTCATTGTGGTCCTGTTCGGTCGAACGATCCCAATTCCACATGCACAGAGGGTAGTGTGGTAATGGCACAAACATACTCCTCCTCCTACTCTAGTGAATCCAATAACAAGGGAGCATATGGAAGATAGGTCATTTGTGCTGGAAGCATTCGTCTTTTGATTTAATCAAAAGTTTACTATACCAAAAGAGTCTAGTAGGGATGACATGACCTTTTCTGCGGTCCATGTCATATGTGATGATTGGTTTTCTTTCATGCCCAGCTAAGAAAACCAAATTCCATAATGGGTGAACTGCAATCACCTTGTGGGTCAAATCCCCTTGGATATTAATGCTTCTAAACATTTTGTTAAGGATGACAGTATGCTACAATGTCCAATTATTAGTACCATAGTCTTCAAGGATCCACATTGAAAACTTGCGTTGATTTCGAGGACCATCAACAAGACATACACACAAGTGACCCTGAGCTTGATGCAGGGTGTGCTCATCATTAATAGTAGACGTAGCAATTTCCTTCTATGTGTTTCCCTCCATATCCATAGCAATTGTCATAGATGTTCCCTCATGCTCAATGTATGCCATATTGTGTAGAAAACCGTTAATAAATACACCTCACATTTCACATAGTCTCAGATTACCCTCGCTCTATCCATAGTCCATACTGAGCCATGTATTAGTTTCAAAATGCACTACTAATTTTTGACCCTATTGCACTAGCAAATTTTTGATGTAATAGGGCCAAAATTGATGTGATAGCTTGGTGTCGCATCAATTTTACGTTTGATGCGAGCCGATGCAATTACTCATGATGCAATAGCCTTTCGCATCGGTTTGTTGTGATCGATGTGTCACCTATTGCATCGACCAACCATTGTCTCTTGCATCAAAATAGAGAGATGTAAAAGGTTATTGCATCAAAATCATTTTGATGCAAGGTCGCTATTTCATCAGCCATAGATGTCTGTTGCATCAATATAAAGGGATGTAAAAAGGCTACTGCATCAAAATCATGTAGATGTAATAGATTTAATAAATTTGTTGCAATAAGAATGTCTATTGCATCAGCTTAAGTTCAGTGCAATAAAACCTATTGCATCAACATTAGTTTCGATGCAATTCAAGCTATAGCAACGATATTGGGTTTGACTATCACATCGATATACTACTATCTTATATTGCATCAATTTATATTTACTTAATAAAGTTTTGCAGTAAAAAAATCACAAAATTTCACAAATGATGCAAAAGGGCAATGTCATTAATAACTTTGATCATCCACATTTGGTAACATTTACAATAAGAAAATTAAAAGAAGCTTCATAGTTTAAGAATGTAATAGCATGGTTGTTGGAACTACATTCTAGATTTGTAGAACTAAACAATTAAACTAAGGAATCTTAGCACAAATCATTATAGGTTTGTTGTCACTGCAGAATCCTTGGATCAGTTCATCCTATCGAAGAAGAAACTAATCACAGTCTAGTGAGCCAGCTTGTCATGGATGTCGGACTTGTTGACGACGAGTTCCCAGTCTCAATAGACTAATTTGCAGCGGAACAAGGAGGGTCCAGGGAAGCAGTGGAGGATCTCGAGAACAAGATCATTTGGGAGGCTGGCAAATGAGTCCATCCTCCTATTGGGTCTACTCCATTTCGTCAATGTGTAATAGGCCTCAACTACCTAAGTAATGATATCACTAAATGAAGAAGAAAATAATCCAACAAAGATCCATCAGTGAACTGCACAACTGATACCAAATTACAGCTTTAACAACCATTAACAATTTCCATGCTACGAGGTCATCCAAATTTAGAGTAGCAGCACAATGACATATACAACTCAGACTAGAATAGCAGCTAAATCAAGTCTAACCATCATATGTGTAGCTTAAATATTAGTGGCACTGATTTGCTACCTCCTGACTAATCCAACAGCCATGAGCTAAAGGGACTACCAGAACCATTCCCCATCCCGCATCTTTCTAAAATTAAGGGTTGTGGCGGTATGCATAAACAATGATCAATCTAAGCGAAATCCCCAACTCCTATAGTAGATCCACGTTAAGGCAAAACATAAATGAATAAACAGTAAAAAGGGGAGAAAGGAGACATATGGATCGGATCTGACACCTCATCGTGGCACACAAGTGACGCGGATGCCAATGCCGCTGTGCTCTACCAGGAAAGCCCCGCCGCCTGCCTCCAAATGGAAGCCGGAGCCACCACAGCACACCGGGGATCCTCGTTCGCCGCCTCCAACTCTGTCGCATGTCAAATGGGCAGATACTTTTCCAGTTTTAGGGGATATATCCCATATATATAGAGATTGATCATATATATATATGTATATAGATATAAATAAATGAAAGTGCATTTGTTGGCCATGAGCACACAAAACATTATATAAAGGCTCCAAAGAGATGAGAACACACACAACTGCTTAGTGTAGTGGCAAAACCCTTCACGTCTTGGTGCTAGGTCCCGGGTTTGAATCCTTGAGAACCCAGCCTTTTCGAGCAATTCAACTTCGGTCGGAGAAGGGTGGTTATCCCACGTGAATAGAGAAGGGTCCCAGTTGCGGGTCCCATCAAACCGACGATTGGGTCCCATGCGTCCGGTGGAGAAGGGTCCCAGCCCGGGTCCCATAGGTTAGTTGAGGAAGGGTGGTCCCACGTGAACAGAGATGGGTCCCTATGGTGGGTCCCATCCAACTGACACACTGATCTCTCAAGTTGGATGGAGAATGGTGCCAGACGGGTCCCACTGGTCAGTTGAGAAGGGTCCTAGACGGGTCCCATAGGTCAGTTGAGGAAGAGTGGTCCCACGTGAACAGAGATGGGTCCCTGTGATGGGTCTCATCTAACTGACATGCTGATCCCACAAGTCAAATGGAGAACGGTGCCAAACGAGTTCCACGGGTGGTAGAGATGGGTCACAGGCGGGTCCTACAGGTCAATCAAGGAAGGATGGTCCCACGTGATCAGACATGGGTCCCCTATGGCGTGTCCCATCTAACTGACATGCGGATCCCACAAAATGGATGGAGAACGATGCCTGACAGGTCCCACAGGTCAGTCAAAGAAGGGTGGTCCCATGTGAATAGAGAAGGGACCCCAATTGCGAGGTCCATCTAACTTATGCTCTGGTCTCATGTGGGCAGTTAAGAAGGGTCCCAGATGGATCCCACAGGTTAGTAGTGGTAGGGTGGTCCCACGTGAAAAAAGAAGGGTCCCGCGTGGTGGGTCCCATCTGAATAACACGCTAATCCCACACGTCGGATAGAGAACAGTGCCAGATGGGTCCCATAGGTCAGCCATCGAAGGTGGTGGCCTCAAGGTTTTCCTGGCAGGTAGGTCCCACAGGTCCGTCGGTGAAGTGTGCTCTAATTGACACGCTGGTCCGCAAAGCTAGATTCCCATTCAGAACAGATGTGTGGCGGTTCCCATAACGTTGGATGGAGAAGTGTCCAGCTGAGTGATGCATGCTAACGGTAGATGGAAGTATGAGTAAAGGCAGCTCTCTCACAGGCAAATGGGGCCGGCTCATGTAGGCAAATGGAAAGGCGGGGGGATCAATGATGAAGTGTGCATGGTCACAACTTGAGTGTATCTGTGAAACTGTCACAATCCAGTGGTGAACAGCGCTCCAAACATCTCTATGATGATTTCGTTAGGTTTTCTATGATGATTCCAATATCCACTAGTGATATAATATTCATTACGTATCTTGGCTCGTTATGGCTTGTGAGCAAGCCCGACATGGCTCATCATTATAAAATGAATTGGCTTGTTATAAATAGAGCGGGCTTATTATAAAATGATTCAAGCTTGAGCCGAGCCACTAACAAGAAAGTCGAGCAAACTAGAGAGTTACGTGTTTTTCATCAAGACTTATTTGCAGGAGTTTGGGCCAGTGGGTGGACACCCAAAAAGTAGCATACAATTAACGAATCTTCCTACCAATGTCAGTGTCATGGGCTCATGGTTGTTGCATCCTTGGGCATGTTTAATTTGAAAATGGATGGGTTAATAGTGCACCCCCTCCATGAATCGTGATTCCATAGTCCATATCCAATCTATGTTGGGTCGCTCATGTGCCACTTAGAACAACTCCAATAGTTAGGCTAATGGGTTTGGCATTCTAGTTTTTTGGCAAAATACTCAAAATCACCTATCCATCAGTTTGGCAAATGGGCTTGGCATTTGTATCAACTTGGCAATCCCTGGTGTTTCTGCGCATATATGTGCGATGGTCCACATGGCAATCATGATCGTGTGCTACTCCTGTGTGATATTTCCCCCTCACGCTGACACTCCGACCCGCACCATTGGTCTTTCTCACGAAACACCAAAAGGAGTCGAGGGTTGTCATGCACTAACGGACCTTCCCATGAAACACCAGCAGGGATCATGGGTTGTTCTTCCCATGTGATTCCATCTTCATCAGTGTGGCTAGGGTTCCAGGTAGTCCATGATTCATTCTTTCAATTGTTTGTATATGGTTTCCATGGTTGCTAGCTAGGGTTCTGTGGGTAGCGGGTGGGCGACTGTGCACTACAGTTCCATTATTGCTAGCTAGGGTTCTGTGGGGTGATGATGGGCAGCTGTGTAAGGGTTTCCAAATAAGCCTATGTTGTAGTTCATTGATCTCGGCCAGCCTCAAACAGTACAACGCGTTGATCTCTACCTAGGAACAGCACACCACTACTAGTGAACAGTGGCAGATAGCGTCTTTTGTACGTAGATAGGTCAGACCATAGTTAACTGACCTCCTTTCATCTTTTTAATTTCAATCATTGTGAATATATATGATCAGATGTGAAGGTGTATATGCACAGATGTGTACGCATGGTCCTTTGATATTTTTTACTTCAATCATTGTGAATATATTGTATTTGATCTGTTCATCTTAATTTGAAACACAATGTTTGTTGTTCTTTTTTAGATTCATTCAAATGGATGATCTTGGATTCTATACAGGCATACTCACATTGAATGGTGATCATGTTCCTCGCTTGGAGGACTTGACCTTTGGGCTGACGCAAGGAACTCAGGAAATTAGTAATGATCTTTCTTTTGAAGTTCAAGATGATGTTGTGGAAGTGCAGGTAGCTGAAGTTGCTAGTTGTCATCGTGCTACAAAGGGTGTGTCAAATAGGAAACAAAAATTTGATAAAGAGAAAGATATAGTTATATGTTTAGCTTGGTTGAATGTTAGCAAAGATCCCATTCATAGGGCCAGTAAAACTCATTTATCATTTTGTAGTAGAATTCGGGTTTTCTTTGACAAACACAAGAAAACTACAACTATCAGGACAAAGACTTCTATTATGAGACCCAAGCATCCCAAAAATGCATGCCATATCCAAAGGTCATGAGACGCAACAGCTTCTAAAATGACAATTGGCTTGTTGACATGCCCCTTGTACTGACCCTTTCAATTGGACAATTCTTCCATGCCCAATGCATACAATCGATGGACCCCTAACATTCCAGGGAAACCTCTTTTCTGATTGACTGCCAGCAAGCGTGCTATGTTTGCCTCAGTGGGATGTCTCAAGTACTCTCCTTCAAATATTTCTACAACTGCAGCAACGAACCAACAGAGGCTCTTAAGTGCAGTACTTTCGCCAATGTGAACATACTCATCCGTAGCATCACAAGGAACCCCATATCTGAGCATACAAAAAGCATCAGTGACTTTTTGAAAGCAACTTGATACAACCCATTGCCGCCGATGAGGTGCCAAGGCCTGAGCAATATGCAGATGAATCACTGTCGGTGATGAGCAGGGAACGACCCTATCGCACTCGAGTTCTATTGAGCTGAATAACAACTTGTCTTCCGTTACACGCAAAGGGGAAGAGCCTATATGCCTCTCCCTGACGCTGGCACGATGACCCACATGACAGTGACTCAAAGTTTAATGTTTACTTAATAGTACATGACATGTAATGAAATACGCCTTCATCTTCATTTTATGCCTTCGTCTACTCCTGGGCTTCCTCCTCTGTATTGGGCTAGGCCATGACATCTCCCCCTGCTTGAATTTCTGCTTGTCCCCAAGCAAGCTCCACGAGAAATCGAGTCTTGAGAACAAAATGGTCTTCCTAGGTGGCCGAAGAAGCTGGCAATCCTGTCCTTGTCACAAGGACTTGTGTAACACCACGATTACCTTTCCTGAACAGTCGACGCTGTAACACTTGGGTTGACACCACCTTGGAAGCTGTAAGTCAAAGCTGAAGGTAGCTCAGAGTAGACAGGTATGTAATCTGGAGTGAAGGGTTTTATCTGTGAAATATGGAACATCGGATGGACTTCACTGTATGCTGGTAATGCTAGTTTGTATGCCACCTCGCCAACTCTTTCGAGTATAGTGTATGGCCCAAAGAACTTGTAAGATAACTTTGGATAAGGTCGACTGGCCACTGATGATTGAGTATATGGTTGTAACCTTAACAATACTTGATCGCCCACTATAAATGACCTATCAGTCATGTGCTTATCAGCCTGAATTTTCATTCAATTCTAGGCCTGGGCGAGTCTAGACTTGAGCATTTGCAAATGGAGTCTCGATCATGGATCAACTCAGTGACTGATGGTGGACTGTCCCCAATTGGTACTGCCTGCATTCCAAGATTTGGTTCGGCACCATAAAGGGCCATACAAGGTGAACAGCCCAAGGCAATATGGAATGAAGAGTTGTACCATAATTGAGCTAGATGAAGCCAATTCTTCCATGTCTTTAGTGAATCTTGGACAACACAGCGTAGATACATCTCTAAGCATTGATTGACTCTTTCTGTTTGCCCATCTGTCTGAGGGTGATATGCCGTTGATAGGTTAAGTTTGGACTTGTAGGACTTGAGCAAATGCTACCAAAAAGTGCTGATGAACACCTTGTCCCTGTCATTAACAATGTTGTTTGGTAATCCATGCAATTTAACCACATTTTCCATAAAGGCCTTGGCCACAGTTGCAACAGTATAGGGATGTTTCAAAGGAATGAAATGGGCATATTTAGTTAACTTGTCCACCACCACAAATATCATAGTATACCCTTCAGAAGATGAAAGGCCCTCAATGAAATTCATAGTTTGCCAAATGCCTAGAGGAACAGGTAATAACTACAATAAGCCAGCAGGATGCTCATGAGAATGTTTGGTATGCACGTTGTTTGACAAAATTGTCAATATCCTATTTCATGCCCCTTCAACAAAACAACTTCCTAAGCCTATGATAAGTAGCTTCCACCCCTGAGTGACCACCAATGCTGATGAATGAAAGCTACAAATAGTATTGATTGTAATGCTGTATTGTTCCCCACCCAGATGGCATTCCCTTTTTGATCAAGCCTCTATCAAGAATGAATCCTTGAGGATCTGGGCAATGCAAAGCTAACTTAGCCAAGAACTCCTGAGCTTGAGTATCAGTAGCATAGGAATTGAGAACCTCCTGCATCCACTGAGGCTGCAATTGAGAGACCACGTGCAAAGACAACAAATGAGGCATTCGAGAAAGAGCATCAGCTGCATGATTTTCTTTCCCTTTTCTGTAAACAACCTTGAACTGCATACCCATGAGCCTGGTCATTACCTTCCTCTGCATGTCAGAATGCAAATTCTATTCATTGAGATATGACAAGGACTTGTGATCAGTCAGGATAACAAACTCTTGTCTCTCTAGATAGGCTCTCCATTTCTCAATTGCTAGACTCAATGTCAGAAACTCTTGCTCATAAATTGACAATTTTTGATGTTGTTCTCCCAAAGCCTTAATTAACAAAGCAATAGGCTGGCCTTGCTGCATGAGGACAGCCCCCACTCCTTCACCACAAGCATCTATTTCCACTTGAAAAGACTTGGTGAAATCAGGTAGAGTTAGTACTGGGGTAGTTGTCATTGCTACCTTTAGATTATCAAAAGCCTCTTGGGCTTGAACTGTCCACTGAAAAGTTTTGAGCCTAAGCACTTGAGTCAAGGGCTCTGCAATGATACCATAATTCTTGACAAACTTCCTATAATAGCAAGTCAACCCCAGAAAACCTCTCAACTCAATCATATTTGTTGGAATGGGCCAATTCATCATATCTGCAGTCTTTGAAGGATCAGTGGAGACATCAGCATCTGAAATAATATGACCCAAGTATTCTATGATGGACTGAGAAAAAGAGTATTTGGAAGCTTTTAGGTAGAATTATTGGCCCTAAGCACCTCCAAAACTTGTTGAATATGATCAATGTGATCCTCCAATGTACTACTGTATATAAGTATATCATCTAGGAAAACTAACACAAATTTCCTCGAGAAGGGCTAAAGCAGTTGATTCATAATACATTGGAATGTAACAGGGGCATTGGTTAAACCAAAGGGCATTACCTTGTACTCATAATGGCCCTGGTGAGTCTTGAAAGCAGTTTTATACTCATCTTGAGGTAACATTCTTATCTAATGATACCCAGATTTCATGTCTAGTTTAGTGAAAAACTTTGAACTAGCAAGTTCATCCAAGATTTCATCCACAATTGGCAGATGAAATTTGTTCTTGATGGTCACTGCATTTAATTTCCTGTAATCCACACACATCCTCCACTGGCCATCCTTTTTCTTGACCAATAAAACAGGAGATGCAAATGGAGAATGGCTATGAGTTATCATCCCAGCTTCTAACAACTGTTGAACTTGGGATTCAATCTCAGATTTATGCTGTGGAGAATAATGATAGGGTCTAGCATTCATAGGTATGGCACCAGGCAGCAAAGGAATAGCATGATCATAGCTTTTGTGAGGTAGGAGATGTTGTGGATCCTGGAAAACATTAGCATATTGCAGCAGCAAGTCCTGAACCTCAGATATGGCATCAGGTTTGGGTGAGAGAGTAGAATGTGAGCCATCAATTTTAGTATCCACTATAGCATATGCCCAGATACCATTACCCTTTATGGATTTGTAGACTTGCTTTGCAGAGATTGGGTTCACCTACAGTGCATCAGGTTTCAAGCCTTGTAAAGTAATCTGCCTGCCCTTGCAAGGAAAAGAGAAAGTCCTAGCAACCCAATCATAATGCATCTGCTTCACAGTTTTGAGCCAATCAAAACCTAAAATAGCATCATATGGCAATGTATCCAACACATAATATCAGTTTGGAAAGGGTGACCATGGATGTACCATTTGAGCCCTTGGACTTGTTTATTGGCCTTGACTATAGCAGCATTGGCCATTTTGACCTGATGAGCAGGGAAGGATGTGACAAGAAGATTAGCATCATGGACAAATTGTTGACTCACAAAACTATGTGTGCTTCCAGAATCCACTAAAATAATCATAGATTTGCTCTAAACTATAGCCTTGAGCCTAATTGAATCATGGGCAGTAGTGCCAGAGATGGCATTGATAGACAGCTGACAAAAATTTTCAGTAAGCATTTCATCAATGGCCAAATCATTTAGGACTTCATCATCCAGAGGTCGGTCCAAGTCACTGAGGACCATTGCATTGAGTTAAGGTTTGGCTCTCTTGGCACAGACTTCAGCATATCCAGGTTCATATTTTTCCCCACACTGGTAACAGAGATTGTTAGCTTTTCTGTAATCTCTGAGTTGTTTGTCTCTCCACAATGTACCATTGTTGGTAGGAGGTTTGGTTTCAGGTTTGGTTACCACCTGTTTTCCCTTGGCCATGTACTTGAGCTTGTTTCTCTCAACCATCTTCTGTTGAATCTTGGCAATCACCACATCCTGTTCCACTATGTCAGGTCGTTGTGGTTCCACCACAGCCCTAATTTCATCTTTCAAGCCCCTGACATATTGATTTGCAAAGAATAGATCATCCTGAGTACCCCCATTTATGCAAACATCATATTGTAGAGATTTGAACTAGGAAGTGTACTCTTCTATTGAAGCAGTTTGCTTAAGATCTTGTAACTCATTAAGAGATGTTCTATAATCATCATAGTCAAACTAACTAAGCACAGCCTTTTTGAACGTCTCCCAACTGATCCCTTGATTAGTCATCTTAAATACCTGCCACCACTTAACTGCATTGTCCTGCAAGTGCATAGTGGCTGCTTCCACCCAAAGAGCTTGTGGTAACTTGTATATGGTGAAATAGTTGAGACACTTGTCCAACCACACTCTTGGCTGATGACCATTAAAATCAGGAAATGGCCACTTTGGAAGAGCATGGTGAGGCAACTGGTCCCTCCTGGGCTGATGTGAAGTGCAGAGATGAGTGTGTGTATCCCCTACAAAAACATTAACAAAGATTGTTTCCTCCTCATCAAGTACAAATTCTTCACTGCTGGAGAGTGGTAATCTGTCAAAACCTTCATGAATGAGCTTGTTCATTGCTTGTGCATTAGCATCAACCTGTTTAAACAATAGCTCTTGATCATAAAGACATTTATCCACTTTGACAGTAGTCTTCTGTAACTCTTTCTTCACATCCTGCTGAATGAGGCCTAAATCAGTCATACGCTTTGTCAACAAGGTCAATGTCTCTGATAGTTCAGTCCAGTGGGACTCAGATGCTTTAGCACGATCCGTCATCTTAGCCAATATGAACTGGGTCTAAACTGAGGGTTGTGCTTGTTTCTTCTTAGGCGCCGTGATGACAAACCAGAATCAAGCTAACCAGAGTATTATCATAGGTTCAGCAAAACTTCCCCTATCACGGACAATACTGGATCCCAACTCTTGGAGCTGAGGCATGATCGAGGGATTTGACACAGAAGCAAATCTCTGCACCCCAAACTGTCGGACAGCTCCCCGCCGAACACCACCGCTAAACAATCGGTAACAGCTTTTGGAATTTTACACGCACACTCGCTACGCAACCCAGGCTGACTACCGATGCTAGCACAAGTTGAATCATGGTGCTATGAGAAGAGAGCTCACGATGGTCACGCCGCCGACCCCCGTTGTCGATGCCGACCCTATTCGAAGAAGAGATGAAACCAACGGCACTGGTGGAGGTTGACGCGCCGCCGGTGGTGCTTGCACATTCCGCCGCAAGCCGATGTCGAGTAGAGATCTGAGTAACACCGCCGTCGATTCCCGATAATTTGGTGGATTGGAACTCAACTCAAAGCCAAGCTATGCTAGATCGGGCACCGGCTGAGAAAGGCTCATGGATTCGCCGAAGCAATCGCGAGGTCTCAACCCCCGCCTGATTTCGCTGCTCCTCGTGAAGGCTCGAGTTGAAATGGGTGGGAAGGGTGGGAACCTAGGCCAAGGATAGAAGGCGTCTGATACCACTGATACAACCCATTGCCACCAGCGAGGTGCCGAGGCGTGAGCAATACGCAGATGGATCACCACCGGCGATGAGCAGGGAACGACCTTGTTGCACTCGAGTTCTATTGAGCTGAATAACAAACTTGCCTTCCATTACATGCAAAGGGGAACAGCCTATATGCCTCTCCCTGACGCTGGCACTATGGCCCACATGACAGTGACTCAAAGTTTAACGTTTACTTAATAGTAAATGACATAGTAACAAAATACGCCTTAGTTTTCATTTTCCGCCTTCGTCTACTCCTGGGCTTCCTCCTCCATATTAGGCTGGGCCATGACACAACTCAATCCAAGTACACCAGCCACATTCCTTTTCTGCACAAAGTAATCATCATGTGCTTCAGTACCATTCATGATGGGTAGGAAAAGGTCCCTATTCATTCTGTACCTGTACAAAACAAACAAAAGTGCGTAGTAGGGAGCTAGTCAATTGTGAATGAACACTACTCAGACGGAATAAATGTGGACCATAAGTCGAATTATCTACCAAATAATCTTGAAACATCCTTCGATGGCCGCCTTCTCTATCTCGATGAATAACAACATCGCTAGGGACGGAACCACTAGGTTTTCGTTTAACATTTAAAAATGTGTGCACTATTCGAGCAACCATGAAGATGAAAAAAATCATCGTCATATGAAGATGAATCAGCATCCAATTGTCTTTTCAAAATGATTTAAAAGGCCTCTTGACATTCAACCCATCTGGGAATATAATTGCGCAACTGATTACAAGACCAAAGAAAAATTGATGTTCCTGACCTATCGTAGGATATTGATCTATGAAACACGTACCTTGGAGACCTGCTGTGCTTGGCGGCAGATCAGAGACGTTGCGGTGGCCTCGAAGCAATCTCCGACGATGGGATGTCCTTGGCCTCATGGCGAGCTACACATCGGAACCAGGGGCGGATTTATAGGGATCGCCGCTGTAGGTAACGGAATTTGGCGGCAAGGTGACCATGGGCGATGAGCGAGGAAACGGCAGCGCTGTGACCTGGATGCGCGCGAGACCAGGGGCGCGTGAAGGATATCACGAGAGAGAGGAGTCGGTCGTGGGAAATGGGAAAACGCAGGGAAATAATTTGTGGTCCATAATTTTTATTTTTACTAAGTGAATAATTGAGAATTATTGGAGATCGACTCTTTTTACCTTTTCCATATTAATTTGGGAGTTGACAAACTTTATGTTTTGCCAAACAAAAAATGCAAAACTGTTGGAGTTGCTCTTCATGCCGGCGCATAAGAAAATATAGTATTAACGACCATGAGATGCCGCGGTAAAACGTAACATACATATAACTACGATTGCGCTTTGCCAACAAGTCACCTACTACTCTGATGGATAGAGGAGCTGGTAGCTCACCAAGGTGTCTTCCAGGAAACCTATGATTGGTAGGGCATGGAAGATGCTGGAACTTGGGCGAAAATGCAATGTAGCGTGCACATGATCAGCATTCCTTATATATCCTGACCCCTTCAAATATGCTTTGAGATTTGTGCTGCAACACTCTCTCTTCATTGTATTTTCTTTTGATAACCTTGTTTTGCAACCATATTTTCTGTGTTTTCATGGTCTAGAATTTAGAATTTTAGTGTTTAGGATTTAGGATTTAGGGTTTAGAGTTTAGTGTTAAGAGATTAGGGTGCTTATATATATGGTTATAGAAGTGGTATGAATAATGTAATGTTAGTAAAAAAATAAAGGTGTGCAGTACTGATGTGATGGATGAACTTATTTCGGGGAAGTTTCTATGGCCTGGATAATGGCCGCTCAGCACCTACATGCCAAGAAAAAACGCGTTCGAACTTGGGGCGCTGGCATGAATTTGCTCATCTTGCGTGCTTGGTAAGAGGGACGATAGACCAAGTGGGTCTACTGGTGGTAGCAGTGAGTGTAGATTTTTTTATATTTGAATCATTTTTAATAAATATTGTAATATTAACGACTTGAGGGAAATATTTTGCAGGCCACGACAGTTCAGCTGGCGTGGCAAAATAACATAGTGGCGGCCACATGCGTTGGTGTAGCAAAATATGACCTTTTTTTTTGAAAATTAAATATGACCTATTTGATTGTGTTCCCAACTAGGAGACGATTGTCGCGTCACTCTCGTGGCGTGATAGTATTGTTTTCTCGCGTCATCAAAATCATTACTCTTCACCATGACTTGGGATGAAGATAGTTTTTATATGAAAATCATAGACCTCAATGTAAGCTACAACTTTATATTACTGAGTTTCTTTTGTTTGACAACGCTAACATGCACAAAAAGTATTGTTTAAATTTTTAGCACCGAAATGATCGTACAGTAGTGCCTGTCGCATTAGAAAAATAATATCTTTTTTATTTGCATTCAAATGAATATACCATTTATATCAAAGTTGTAGCTCTCAATGAGATCTACAACTTTTTAGTTTTGAGTATTTACATTTAAGGTTATTAAGATACTTGAGAGAATAATATAATTTCTTTAGCACGAATATATTTTTGAAGCTTTATATTATTTTTGGAGCATCTTAAAAATCATAAATGTAAACACTAACTACAAATTTGTAGATCTCCTTAAAAAATAGAGCTTTGATATAAAAAGTATTAGCATTTGAATTCATAAAAACATGTTTCTAATGCGACAAGCATAAATTCGTGATCATTTTAGTGATGAAACTTTATAGAATTTTTTTGAGCATCTTATCATCATCAAACAGAAACATTCAAAACTAAAAATTTGTAGATCTCATCGAGATCCATAATTTTTATTTAAAAATTATTTGATCTGACATCGTATTGATGACATCATTTTGAAGAGTTATAATTTTTCAAACATTAAGTCTTGTTATAATTTTTCAAAAATTAAGTCTTCTCACGCCACTCCGGTGGCATGACAATAATGTCACACAAACTTCTTTCACGTCAGAAAATCCATCGAATGTGCCACATTTTGACACACCAAAGTATGTGGCATGACTATGTTATTTGGTTGTGCTAGCGAGACTAGCGTGACCAAAAGGGCAACCTGATGCAAAAAATTTTATGGACTGATTAATATTAAAATACTTTTAAAAAGGATAAAAGTTAAAAATCCACTGTGAGGGCCATCGTGAGCCTCTTAGCTTTGGCAATCATGGAGCGCAGAACAAAAGGTAGATAAAGAGAGGAGGAAAAAGATATAATGGATGGTAAAAGAGACATATCATACCCTCCACACACTCTCAATGTTGGATAAATAAATATTTAAAAGCTAAGGCGTCCATCGACAGATATACTCCCTCTGTCCAGTAAAAATACAATTGTAGGACCAAACACGGAAACCAAGACATATTGTAAAATTACACTGATTGTTATCTAGCTGGGCACATGTTGACAATAACAACAAAATACTATTTCCTATGGCTCATGGAAGAATGCACTAGAAGGTTAAACAAGTGGTCATGAAGGTGCCACGTATGTGCATGAGGCTTGCAGCCTTTGCAGCTAACATGCTAGTACTTGTGCATGAGGCTTGCACATGCTAGTACTTCCGTAGAGCACAAATGTTTTTGGAAAAATTTGAACCGTCCGATTGCGTTTTTTACCGGAGGGAGTACATACTCTTGTAACAATACTAGGCAAATTCAGCATTCCTTGGTCTCCATCAGCAAAAACACATAACCATGTTGTCCCTAAGCAAACTTTGCAAGATAAAAATAATCATGTAGATAGAGTATTGTACAAAAAATTATACATATATCTATTATGTGCAAACATCTTGGTTTACACTCATGTGAACTATCATATACTTTATATATCTACTAGGTGCAACTTTTTAAATATGCAAAAAATATTATTTTACTTAGAAAATTAAGCTACATAATATAAAAATATAATTATGCAACCTATACAATAACTTCCACTAATCCCCATAGATACATATATGCTTATGTTCTTGATGGCATTTCTTGTGTCCCCAACGTATTTAAGAAGGCATCTGCCATCTCTGCTGGTTTTCCACTTGATAGGAATCTCATGCAGATTGGAGGCTCCACATTGAAGAAGCCTAATATTGACGATGGTAGATACCATATTCCATCTCCACATACTAAGCCTGCTGCAACTGCTGATGACAATAATTCTGCACTTTGTCGATTTACCTTGGTCCAGATTTTTAACAATATTGAACCTAGAGCAAAATCAATGGTGAAGGTAGGTCCAACAAGGAACGGTAGGGCTATTGCTGTCATACAGGGGATGTAATGTTGCACTTTCCAACCTTTCCTCTGAGACACCAATCTAATTGTTTCAAGAGTTATTGTTATGAAGATGGTGATGAAACAAAATGTGAAACAATGTTTAGGTAGCTCCTTTACCCCTCCGGTACTAAGTAGGGCAATGGCACGATACACTGCTGCGGATGGGCATGGGTATACTGAATTCTTTGTTCCAAGGGGGGCAGTTTTTTTAGCATGTGCTCTAAAGAAAAGATAGATGAGCGGATTGATAATAGAAGCAATTAGTACACCATAAATATGCCCTGCAACTACAACTCTTGGAGAAGTTAGTGTCATATAACCTGTCTTGAGGTCTTGCATTGCTTGACAAGAAACATTAAGAGATATCAATGCTAGACCGCAAGCTGCAAGGCCAGCAACAACTGCACCAGGTTTGGCGATCCATGCTGCTATAATGAAAAGTACGACCTTGCAATAAGTTGGTGAAACCGTCCAATCTGTGAGTCCTGTCACATATGTATTGCTGAAGAAGAAAATTGGAAAAATGGTGGTGAATAGTGTGGCAACGTGATAGAACTTAATTTGATGGAAGACCCAAGGGTAAACAATCGTACAGATTATCCCAAATGCAATGTATCCAACCACTCCTCCAATAATAGGGATACGATTACCAAGAAAAATCTCAAGCCTTTTACGATCATCATAGTTAAGACTGGGGTGTTTCAATATATACTTAGACATCCCTGAATCATTTTCTTGCCTTTTCTTGTAGAGGTCAGTTAACAATACTACCATGAGTGTAATGAAGTTATAAATTCCCTCAGTGACGACCATAGTTAAGCCCATGAAAACCTACCATAAAAAGAGTTAGTCTTGCATTGTTATGAAATTATTACCAAATGAATCATGATATTATTAGTACAAATGGAAACAAGTATATTGTGTGTATTTATAAATACCTATACATACATTAGACAAAAAGAGTGAAAAAGATTCTAGTTCAGTAAAGATTTTGAAATTATTTTTGTGTATAATAATTTATGTGATTCAAATAAAATATTATGTGTTAATTATTTCAACTAGAAGAATGAAGTTATCAATGGCTTGCATGGAAATCAAATTGTGTGTATGTTAATTAAAGCATTGTGTGCATCAAACACAAAGTAAAGCTACATCTAGGAAAAGGTAATGAAACTTTCTAACTAGAATAAAAAAATTGCACCAATGTGCTACAATTATTGCATAATCTGATTAAATTTGATATATTAACTCTAGTGTTGTGCAGTTGTGGATGCATAAACCCACTTACCATACTTAATGAATGAAAGAGTGGCAACTTATGTTATTAGTTGCTTGAATTTACCTCCACTTGTCTAAAAATAAATGAACCATAAATGGCTGTGCGATAGTTCAAATGGTGTTGAAACATTTTATGTGTAGGACATTTGTATTTTGTTAGAATTAGGATTTTTAATCGTGGACTATGCAGGTATTATTACAAAAATAGTTACATAGCAAAATTGGGACCGATATAGTTGATGAACAAAGCATTATTTAAAATAAATTAACATAAATATGCATTATTCAAGGTACCTTGTATCCATTAATTCCATCCAAAGATGATGGATTTTGGGTGAAATACCATTGCCCTCTTTTACTTTGAAGGTAAGGATATATGATTCCTCCGGAGATCAAGCCCCCAAAAAGCAACCCGAAGTTTACAACATGTGGAACAATCATACCAAGACCAACCCAAGATGCAGAGAAATCAAAGTAGAATCTGTAAATATAAAACACATGTTAGTACTTTTTAGAATGTTCTTACAAATGTTTATGCTACATTGATGATGAAAGAAATCTTTTTGTGCTCACATATGTAGTTATTTACATGTTTGTTACCTCACAACCCAGGGGTATATTAGTTGTAGTAAACCAGTCCACTAGAGATGGAATGTAAATTGAGTATGGTAGACGTTTGGTGTATGTGAACAGACGACTACCCCCTCCATCCCATAATAGATAAATTTGTTAGGTTTAAAATTTGTCCAAAAATTAACATTCTATACAAGCATGTAACATTATTATCTCCTACCACAGAAGCTAATTATTGGTGTATGTAGATGATAACAGCCAAATTCGAGAGATATGTTCTGCGAAAGGAAAAGAGATGAAGGTTTGCATCTTTTGCCAACGTCCTTAATTTGTCTGAAATTATTTTAAAACTTGCTATGGGATGGAGGGAGTACTATTTATAACATGTTTATATGGATGTAGGTATCTTAAAGCCTTTAGCTTTCTGGGTTTTCAAATTGTTTCCTTTTGGTATGTCATATAATATGTGTATCAGCATACTCAAAGTGATAATAAGTAAACGAATGTTGGAAAGCGGCCATGTATTATTGGTAGAACGAGCTACACATTCGTGTGGGAAGGAATTAGAAGAAAAGTGTAGCTTTTATTATAAAAATGCATTTCTACGCCATGTCATTTGTAGGGATGAAAATAATTGCAAAAGGTAGGACATGATATTTACTATACAAAAACAATTCCTTGTAAATGTAATATTTGATTCTTGATTTGATCGTCTAGTCATTGGATAGGACAAAACAGATTTAATTATATTTGATTTCATATCCAATTAGACCCAAGGTACCAACAATACTACAAGAATGATTTTGTGAGGCAGTCGCAAAATCAAACTACCTCGTAAGGTCATTTTCATTTATAGAGGTAGTAAGTTACCTACCTCGTAAAATTGATTTACAAATACAGTAAAAAATAACCACCTCCTAAAATCAATTTATGGAGGCAGGGTTCCTTAAGAGGCCCGTCTCCATCAATTTATGGAGGCAGGGTTTCTTAAGAGGCCTGTCTCCAAAAATTAGGCTATTTTTAGAGGCAGACCTTTGAAAAATTGGCCCAAGGCCCAAATAAGCCCAAATGACTCGTCTATACATATCAGTCTTAGGGTTTAGAGGCTCTCCCTCTGCCCAAGCGGACATTCCCTCACTCATCTCCCACTTCTCCCAAAATTCACTCTCCCCAACACCTCCTCACGGTGACTCCGCCTTCACTCTCATGTGCTCTCCCTCTAGAAACTCCCTCTCCTCCACGGTGGTGGATGGCAGGGATCCGTGCACCCCGGCACTAGGAGGCATGTCCTGGTGGTGGGGGTCTGCTCTGATGGCGGATTTGGTGCACGCTAGCGTTAGGAGACAGTGCGTCCTAGTAGTGTATGACGTGCGTCTCAATTACTAGTGGTCTCCTCTGGCGGGGAGCAACCTAATCTGGCGAGGACAAGGCAACATCCCACCTTTTGTTAGCTCTGATTTTGGAAGTACGGATCCCGCATGAGGAGATAGGATCCGGTGGTGAGGAGGCCAGATCTAGTGGCAGGGAGGGCGGATCAAGCGAGCAATGGCACTTGGATGTGCTCAGCGGGCCTATAGGTGGTCTCACTAGGCTTGTCCATATTGGTTTTATTTTTTATTGGATTATCGTGGCATTTGGACCGTCTCTGGAAATATCAATTTACCACGAGCTTTTGACCAAGGCTGTTATGATGCCTACCTCGGTTAATCCATTTTTTCTCGCCTTCAAAATAGTTTATGTAGTAGTGTAGCCATGGACCATGTTTTTGAGGCGCTGCGGTCACCCTTCATAACGCCTAGGCGACGCCATACATGCATTTATTAGGCGCCATATGACCATCTTAATATATAATGCTAGTAAAATTCAGAAACAAATCATACATTAATATTTCAAGTCTTGGCATGTGATACATAATAAATAATGCTACCAGAGTGCTAGTGCACAGCAGAAAGTAGCAAAATAGCAAATCTGATATCTCTCATCACTTAATAGCAATAAATTAGTCTCTAATAACATAATATTAAGTATATAACTTAATGACTAGTGCTGCTAGGGAAAGAAACAGAGCAATGGGGAAGGAAACACGGGAGAAATGGTGATGGAAACAGAGAAAGGGGCAAAGAAACAGAGAAACAGGTAAGGAAGGAGCTGCTGAGGAGGCAAAGGAAAGCAGAGGAGGCTCGAGGGAGAGCAAAGGAGGCAGGAGGCATACCAGGTGGAAGGGGGTACCTGACGGAGGCACAAACAACAGGCGAGCGAGTAGCTCCTGATGGCTGATGGAGGCACAGACTCAAGGCAGAGCATGCAGAAGGTTGACGGCTGTTGCAGCGATGTGTGACGATGTTGGAGCGGCTCCACGCATATGTGGACATGCAGAGATACAAATCCGACTCAGCGGCAGGGCCAGCAGGCCAGTGGACTCGAGTAGAGGAGTGGCCAAGCCGCAAGCGGAGCTCGAGGCTCGCAGTAAATGCCTCACACGGTCGATTCCCCGCACAAAAAACTGGATGCACAGACGATTTCCCGTGCCTCTGGCTTTTCACCAGCATACGGTGACCACCTGCGGGGCTACGGTCCTTTTGGCACTCTCCCCCTGCAAATTAACACCTGGCGTCCGCGGCGCGGTTGTAGGCGTCCGCCCCACGCCTATCTATGCCTACACGACACCTAATCCGATTAGGCGGATGCCATACAAAAAGAGGTCGTGGAGACCCTGAAGCCAAGGCCCTTGAGCACGCCTTGTTGCCTAGGTGACGATTAGGCGATGCCTCAAAAACATGGGCCATGGATGCCTCAATGATATGATCACCGGTATATCTTCAATGATAGTTGAATGGAACTCTCGCAAATTTTTTATCTCCAGAAATGATTGTATTGATGTAAGATATTAAATCATTAGCAAAGGTGAAATAATGTGGTTGACTCTTGTTGAATGGTTAGTGAATCCAGATTAGTGTAAGTTTATTTAGTTGACTTATTCTCTTGCATTGTATAATCATCACATGTACCTTTCATGTTTGACCTACTACCCATGATTAATCTGTCAGTATACACATGTTTCTTCTAATTGTACTTAAATCATTGTTGTAAATTTATTATTATGAACATGCCTCAATCTTGAATTAACTCAAGACAATATATTATAAGAAACAAACAATTTTTCCCCTGATATTTCTTGGATTTAAAATCAAACTTCCACCGGTGCCCCTATTCAAACAATATCTTTCTATATCATAAAAAGACTTTTCATATTATAGACTTCATATTATCTTGTAGAAATTATGTACCTACTTTTCTTGTGGGTTCAAATTTTTATTCTTAGTACTCAAAAATATGGAAATTCAGAAGCACATTTGATGCGAATGAATTTCATCATTATAGCTATTTTGTTATTGTAGAGTTAGAAAATATAATACCCATATAACTTTGATAGAATAATATTGGAAGAAATGCTACAAACTGTTGTAACGTTATGTTTAAATATTGTCCCTTGTTGGAGGAAATAATGTTTCATTCCAGTAACTTGATAACATAATGGGTTAATGTGGGAAACAAATGATCATTTATTTTAGAACAAATTAAGAGAGAACACAAAAGATGCATGTGTTCTCATTTTAATTACTAAATAGACGCTACCATCAACATGATTAATGATGATTGATTAATGACAAGTAACATTATAATACCTATCAAATATATGCAACTATTTACTGCAAAAACTATTTTTTCCATACCCTTATATTTGATACATTTTTTAATGCTTGAATGCGCTATATTACAAGACTAAGTGAGTACTCATCTATATAATCATAGAAGGAAAGCTCCGAGGTGAAGGTGCATAGTTTCGAAATTAAGGTTATCATTCATGAATGTACCAATATCTTTTTCTGGAACAGATGGGGTTTCTGAATAGAAATGACAATTATTTGTGATATTATGCATGCAATCACAAATATAATTGTTGAGGAAATAAGCTGAATAAATTCCCCACCTACGCTTATAAAGTTCTAGCCCAAATGTTGGGAAGACCTGAAATCCGCAACTATCACCTCCGGTATAGAACCATTGGAATACAGACCAAGAAATGCTTCCGAGAAATGCTTTCAGTAAAGCACGAACCTGCGACCTGAACTAATGTTAGTGCAAATATCCTAAAGAACATATACATTATGTTACTTACGTTTTCAGTCAGAAAGGGTAAACTTTACTTTGCTACATATGCCCCTTGAGGGGTATGGAAACAATTTATAAGGTGAGCCACAACTGAGCCTGTTGGAAATAGCAGTCTGTAATCAAGGATCATGACCTACAGTGAGAAGAAAGACAGTAAGTGGAGCGTCATTATGTCCTCAAGTAAAAAAGACTAATTTCAAACTTCCATTATATCCTACAAATAAATAAAATATTGTTATTAAAAATGTTTAAATGATAAAAATAATATTCAGTTGATAAATTATCATGTACTTCTATGTTCGCTAGGATTCTTATATTGGCTATATTTTTAATCCTTTATGAATATGGATACAAGGCCCATGATTTGATGATACAATTGACTGCTACAGTTCCATTCCATTGGCATTTAGTAGCTTCAGGAGTCTGATCATCAAACGCTAAATGCTAAGCAGCTAGACATAACCTCATCTTTGTTTTGTTACCTATGGTAGTTCATGGTGATAAAATTAGTTTTTAGTATGCTGATGACACTTCACTATTTTTAGACGATGACATGGAAAAATAAATTATTACAAAATTGATTTGCTTACAATTCTCAAAATTGAAAAGAGAAGATCTGCAACCTGTGATTATTGATAAGATGATTAGAAGAATTGCTAGTTGGAAGGGTAGGTTATTGGCTTATGCAGAGGCAGGTTGACCCTCCTTAAGGCTTGTTTAGCTAGCATTCCCATTTACTTGGTGTCTATCATTAAGTTTCCTAGATGGGCAATTGATCGAAATGATTAACTCTCAGATGTCTCATTTCCTTTGGAATAATAACGAAGATAAACATAAGTATCATTTGGCCAATTAGCACATAGTTGCTCAAAAGAAAGAAATAGGGGACTTTGGGATCGCTGATCTAAGAAGTCTAAACCTTTCACTTCTGAGCTCTTTGATTCTTAGGTACTATTTACTCTAGTTTCATTTGGACAAAAATTGTGGACCATAATATATACAAGAATAATAATCCTAAGGCCTTGTTTAGATGCAAGTGTATTCATCTCAATCCACATGGGTTGGAGTAGATTAGAGTGCAACTTAGTTTAATTACTTTCTAAACCACTCCAACACATGTGGATTGAGATGAATACACTTGCATCCAAACATGTAGGCCTACTATTTGGTTGCCCATATTCTTTTACTTCACCTTTTTGGAAAGAGGTTTTGTGGGCTGTAAAGGATGCTTTATTTATTTTAACAATACACCAGTAGGGGTGCTCTGCCCCTCCTGTTGCCCTAAAAAAAGGCTGCTTTGATATGAGTATTATATGGAAGGTGGGTAATATAGGAGGATTCGCTTCTAAGAGGATCATTGGTTTGATAACTCTAGCTAGCTATTCTATTTTGGCCTTTTTATGTGACCAAAAGGCAAAACCATTAGTGAGGTTTGAGATGGGGAGGTTTTAAAACTTTCTTTTAAAAGAACTGTCTCAGAAATACTGATGCATTTGGTATGAGCTTTTGGAGGTGGTAGAGTATGAATCTCCTGAATGAACAGGATCAGATTATCTGGAGCTTTAGCTCCAAAGGAAAATTTTTGGTCCCGTCACTCTATGCTCTGGTTAGTCATAGAGGTGTTATGCCGGTTTATGTGCATGTTGTTTGGAGGCTCCAAATTCCTCCTAGAGAGCAGATCTTTTTGTCGCTGTTAACTAACTGGTTGTTATCTATAGAGATAATTTGGCAAAGCGTAGAGAGGTCATGGATCAGTCTTGTTTGTTCTGTAAGGACAAGGAGACAATTATTCATTTGTTCTTTGATTGCTATCTTGCTAAGAGAGTTTGGACTATTGTTTTTGACGTGTTACATCTAAATGAGGGCTGTGATTTTGAGTTTATTGTTTCTCGTTGGATTGAGAATAAGAAGCAAGCAAACTTTAGTGTTTTTGGAAATTATGGAACAAAATGTGTTTTCAGTGCGATTTTTGGACCACTGGGGAGAAAATTTTACTGCGACCGATTGTCAGGATGCTAAGAAGATGGATGGCAATGTTAATTCAAGCCGATGTTGGGAGATTCTATGGAATTGTTTGTGCAACATCTGGAGAAGTATGTAGATCAATCACCAAGAATAGACGGGAAGGTCTCAGGGACGATGTAGGACACAGGTGTGGGAGGAAGTGGACTCTTGGCTTGTGGGGAGCACCACCGTTCATGGTTGAGGCTGTATCCATGTTTGAGTTGCAATGATGAATTTGTAATGCAATCAGCTTAAGCTATGGCGCGCATGCCTAAACGCTTGGACTAATGGTACGCTTTATGTCAATATATAAAGTTGGGGGGGCGCCCGGCGCCGGAATCTTTTCTCAAAAAAAGTAATTATAGTAGAAATATAGCAGTGATCTGTGAATGATGGGGGATAAATTACCTTTACCATGGGTATCATTGCCATTATTCCCACCATACTAGTGAAGAAAATTAATAACCCGTATCTTCCCATCGGTACGTCCTCAACAATGTCTTCTTTGTTTGGATTCTCACTAAGAGATTTTGCTAAGTCAGAAGTCATTGCAACAAGGTACGTTGCAAAACCACCTAAAAAAGAAAGGCCAAATTAAAATTTGATCACTTAATTTGAATGGCAAAAATAATAATTGGTATGCAATGCATGCAAACAGGTAGACAAAAACAGCATAGATAACAGCATAGATACTACGATTCTTAACTTGACAGGGTTCAAAATATTACATACTGATCTACATTTGGAGTATTATTTATTTCCAACACACATAAATAAGAACAGCATGGAGTATTACAACATTATCTATATACTTACTTGCGACTGCCACGTTAACACATGTGACGACACTAGTCTGAAGGAAGACATTCTCCTGCCGGGTGAATGGGGCAGCAGCTATACCGCAGCGCCGCAGCAGGGACACGAGGCCCTTGAGGGTGGCGAAGCAGAGCATATTTGAAGGCATGTTGAATGCTCCTACGAGCCCGACGATCATGTAGATCCTCAGTGACACCATAGAGAATATGAACGCGTACAGCACCGCGACGGCCATGGATCGCAGAGTCACCAGCCCCCAGAACCCAGGAAACGGCTGACCCTCGAATACCCTCTCCACAGAGGGTGCTGACTCCCCGATTGTGGCATCCATGATGAGGTCTGACTGTTTGCTCGAGCCGTGTAGCACAAGCTCCCCTTGTGATATCGCTAGTGTTTCTGATTGCTGGTAGAGGAAGAAGTTAATTGTGGAGGGGATGCGAAGGGATGCATGGGGTTGGGAGAGTCGAGAGGTTGAGAGGTAGTATAGCCAGGCCAAAGAGTAAAAATAGAATTTCTAGCAGACGCTGGTTGGAGGGTACCTGGTAGCTGCACATACGTACGCGAGCGCAAGAGGAAGAGTTCAAACACGCACCAGAGTGACGAGAGGCTGATAAAATTAGATGCCCCGTTTCTTTATTTTATTTTATTAGAATAAACACAGAGATTTGTTAAGCCTGTTTTATAGCCGTACTGATGATGTGAGCAAAATGCTTCAAACACCTAATTTATCAGCTGTTTGATTGTTTTGAAACAATATACATCTGCAAACACAATACAGGTGTAATTTGTTGTGCACAAGAAAACACTTGGAGTCATGGAGTGGAAATGAACTTTGACGTGCCAGAGAAAATGTTGTTTGGGTGAACACAGGTAAATTTCCAGACCTTTGGAACACAATTATTTTTTTTCTATTAGTTTTGACTAGGAGGTAAAATAAGGGCATGTTTGATTTGCAGGCTAGGTTTCCGGGCCTTAGCCGGCGCCTATAAACGGATGGGTAATCCTTTTGGCCTGGCTTGACCCAACCTCGTAAGCGTTCGTGTCACCTTTCGCTTCCCTCCATGCGTTGCTCGAGTGCTCGAATCCTTCGTTTACCACCACCAGCTCATCCTCCACCCTCTACTGCTCCCCTTCGTCAGCGGCAGCCTACCGACTTTCCCTTGTTCTGCCCCCCCCCCCCCCCAGTGCACATCCCATACTCCCGTCGCGAGGTGGTTGACTCCTTCCTCCGCCATCGCACCGCCGGGTGATTTCGTGTGGCCGGAAGGAAACTGGCCGGACCTCATGCATGGAAGGAAAGCATTCAGACCTCACGCATGCGCCATTGGGATGGTGGCCGAAAAGGAAGGGTCCGGATCTTGCGACTGGGAGGCTCGTGGTCACCGAAAAAGCAGAGAATGCCGAGGTCCCTCTTCATTCCGCTTCCCTAGAGCTGGAGCCGTCGAAGCGCACATGGAGGACGACGGGGAGTAGGAAAAACATGCCAACGAGGACGAGTCCTCGAAGAAGCAGCTGAACCCTTTGTCCGTGCTAGAGTAGCTCCTGTTCCTCGTCGTCGCCACCGCACGTATCGACAAGCTCCGTTGGACTCCACGATGGGACGAGGCATCGTTTCCTCGATTCCACACACAATGCCCGCCAGGCAGGCTTCCTGCGTTCACCCTCCACTTCGATGAACTCAACGATGGGAAAAGTAGCATGCTGGTGGCACCTACATCGAACGCTCATCACTTGCTTGACAAAATGTGTCAACGAGGTAAACTTACTAGCAGAAGAAAGATGTGATCCTATGCAAGAAAGACCAAGCAACTAAACACATTATTATTTTATTATCCAAGCTTAGGTGATACAGACAACCAAATAAGTGGAGACTGGCTTCGTGGTGACTGGCCTAGGCTATCCAGGCTAAGATTCTAGCCAGGCCAGGAGTTAGCTGGGAAACCAACAGACTTATAATGTAACAAAGTTGATGACATGAATGCAATGAAATACTTCAAGAGAGGTCTTATAATGCTAACATTGTTGCTACTATTTCATCAACAACATTGTTGCTACTATTGGGCGAAAATGTTTCAGAAGTGTGCATGATCGTTTGAGTGGTGCAATTAGAGAGAATAAGAAAATTATAAATGTACGGCAAGACAAGATCACACGGTGCAAGACATATGTGGTAAGCGAGACAAGCAAGCATCAACTCCATATAGAAGAGAGGACATGTTGTCCCAAAATTTTCTTCAGCTACTAAAAGAGTTGAACATAAAAAATTAAACTCTAAGAAGAATTTTGTTGTGCAGCAAGAAAACAACTCTATTCCCCAAGTCGATAAGGGAAACAACAAGGGAGAAGTTGCAAATGTTCCCATCACCGGTTGTTCCAATTCTAAGCAAGGTAAAGAAGATAAATTAAATCTATTGCACATGACACACAAGGTGAAGAAGCCACTATGCAAGTTGCGAAAGACCATCAATTGAGTTGTGACACTAGAGAACATATTTCACTATCCAAGGTTGATCCTCAATGTGTTCAATTGAAGGAACCAGCAAGTTTGACATTGTTCAACAAGAAGCAGCATCTATCACAATGAATGATCTCACGTGTTCAAGATTCTACAAGATTTGAGCCTTGTATTAGTCCCAATTGTTGTGAAGTTACACATTCCCCGTTTGTTCAGAAATTTGCTATGCAACATGGTGAAAATTAGAGCTAAAATGTGATCATGATGTTGGTAACATTTCAATTTTTTAGGGTGTACGTAATCTGTATTTGAAGTCCAACTATAGTTTTAGTTTGAGAACTGAATGTGTGAAGAACATTTCGCTATTGTGCCAACTAGTGCAAGTGATAAATTTGTCCTAGATGAAGTTCATGATGTTCCAATGAATTTGAAGTTTCAAACCAAAGTTGTTCCAAGCATGAAAACGAAACAACCATGTGTAGTACCATCAACTTAATTATTTGAGAAATTACTGGATAGTGGTGCTAAAATTTGTGCTCCAACATGCCACATAAAACCCAGGTTGAAAGCAATATTGATAAAGATGATTCCACTTGAACAATTACAAGATCACAAAGTCTTTTGAGAAGGATAAATCTGATGGTATCAATGCAACCATTGCTGACCCTATGGCAATGGATGACTTTATGAATGGTGGCACATATTCATATGTGTCTCCACAAGAGGATGAAGATATGGTGCATCAGTATCCATGCGAGATAACAATAACATATCCAAATTGAGTGAGAGTGAAAATAAAACAGAGCAGTGTGCAGTGATTCCACTCATTATAAGGTTGAGAGCATGAACAATATGATTGTGAGAGATACACCACATAAAAAAGAGAGAGCTTCACCGTAGAACATGTGAGGATGATTTCAACACACTAGTAAAGTAATAACCACTAATGTCTACTCTTAGTGTTGCTTCTCCAAATATGTAGGTGTGCAAGGGAAAGGAGCAGATATTGCTGCTAATAAGACCTTCGTATTACTTGATAAGAGAAATGACAAGGTAGCCATTCTTGATAACCAAGCTCATAATTGTGTCATTTGTAATAATAACCTGAATCCAATTAACCCTAAATTTATAGACCGATGCATTATAGTTGCTTCATCATTGTTTAAAATGGGCTTAAATTAAAGAATTGAGTTTTTTACCGTTATTTATTGATTGCCTAAGTTGTAGTATGATGAGGACATCAACACCAACCATACATCCACGCCGTCCACGCCAACACCAGTACCTATTGCTGGTCCTCTTACTCGTGCTCGTGCTCGTCAACTCAACCATCAAGTAAGTTCATTCTTAAACTCTCGTCCATCATATTTAGACAATGGAGACAAGTGCACTTTTGTGTTGCTCAGGAATGATGGAGAGGATCAACAAGGGAAGGTGCGACTACATTCAAAATGTGAGGCAACACCAGCTCAGGGGTTGATTGCATATGGGAAGCATGGTACCTTAACAATGGTGATTGGGGATCAAGTCCATGTGTCCACAACGTCCTCCATCAGGCTACCACGTCGCTTCTAGAGCAAGGAAAGCAACAGTCCAAACCCAACACGATTTGGGAGTTGGATTCGAACTGCAGAACAACCCCGACTTGTGTGGGTCACCACGGCTTCATACGGACTCCAATTGGGACGTTTTGATACTTGATGGAAAGCTTATCAAGTCTACTTTCGTATGGATCCAGTGTCATGTTGATATCTTCTCAGAGTCAGAGGCAATGATGCAAATAACGCTGAGAGGTTTTTCTGTCCTCGTGACACCTGATTGTTGCCCGATGGGCCATGTATCAAGTGGGGCCCAATAGGGGCATGTCCTAGGGTTGTGGGACGACTCCTGCCAGGACAAGGTCGCCCTCTACCCTCTCTTATACCTCCATAGCCGCTACAAACAGATTGGGTTTTGTTTACATCAAGTTTAGCCGTCGCTACTTGCTTGTAGGTGTCCATCTCCTTGTCTTCGGAACCCCACTCCTTGTCTTCGGAACCCCACTCATAATAAGATTCAGTTTGAAACCTTCAATTTGATCTTGCCAATTCAGTGCTTCTTTTCTCGTTCTTGCTAGTTCTTCGATTGCTTGCAGGACGGGAGCTCTAGTGGCTGGTTGTCGCGCTCCACAAGATCGTGACGGCCTTTGGAAGTGGTGTATGGGTCGCTAAGGCGCAGTCTTGAAGGCTGTAGTCGGGCCGTGAACATCATCTCCATCCACCAATCAAGTTATCTCACGCCTCTCATCAAAAGATCATCTTCAAACCCTAGTGGGTTCACATCATAGTATCTCAATCTGCTATTTATTAGTGATTTAGTGTGTCGATTGGGCTTAACAATTTATTTGTACTGGTCGATTGTACAAAAGTGTCGCCTGAAATCATCTTAAAAATCAAGCGTCAGAAATAATATAAAATTTCATACACCTGAAATTGGAGAGACGAAACAATAATTGTCACCGTACAACATAATTCTTGCACATTATGCCAAAAACAAATAGTAGAACTCCAGTAGAGAAAAAGTCCACGGGTTCTACATATCTCCTACTGTGCACTCTGCTGAGCAAGATGAAACTATATATAGGTCCAAGACTACACTACCGGGTGTTCTCGCCAGCTGCCACCTGCCAGACGGGGCGCGCAACACACGCACGCCTCCGCTACTGCCCAACAATATACATATGCACAAACTCATAGTAACAGTAATTACTCCGCGGCGGTGTCGACGGTTTCGACAGCCACAACCTTGGCAGTCCCGAACCAGGCTAGCCCTGTCGTCGCTGGAACAAGAGCCTTTCTCGCCGTCGCCGCCAGACGGACACGGCCATCACTGTTCTTGTTCTTGACGTCCAACGCATCTAGGTCGCAAGTGCCCACCGCACTCGAATTCTTAGCAGGAACGGTACCAACAACAGCGTCGTCTTTGTTGCCGCAGCTGTGGTCAATGCGAGCGCAATGCTCCTTCGCGACTGGTTTAGAACTGCAAGGTATCATGCCTCTCGGAGGCAAGAAGCACTCTGTGGACAGGCGCATGATGTTGAAGTCGACCTCCTCAATGCTCCATGTTTCCTCCATGCGCGTGCACGTTCTCTTGCCGATCACGTCGGCGTCGTCTTGGTCGTTGGCGCTGCTACCGAAACAGGACAGCGAAACGACGGTGCGGCCGGCGTGCGCGACGTTGATGCCGTCGACTGCGCGGTAGTCGCCGATTGACGACTCCATGGAGGTCTCCCAGTACGCGGTCTCGGCCGACGACGACAACCCGTCCTTATTCACGAGGATTCGCAGCAGGTGGCTGTCCTCGAGTCGGACCAGCAGCCCCGTCCTCTGGCTGAAGTATCCCCACACGGCGTGCCTGACGACCTCGACGTCGGCGCTGCTCCGGGAACGCAGAGCCAAGGGGTCGGCGTCGACACGGAGCACGAAGCAGTCGTCGCCGTCGATAGTCTTCTCGCCGACCCACGTGGCTGTTTTGAAGAGATTTGCCGTTGATTTTGGATCAAGACCCTGCGTGCATCACATGCCATCGACGAGTAAATTACGGCCTCCTTTAGATTACAGAATTTGACCACTAAATTTACTATATAGAATTCTTATTCTCTATCATATTAAAATATCGATACATGTATAGAGTATTAAATAAAGATAAAATTAAAAACTAATTATATAGTTTTGTTGTACTTTATAAGACAAATATTTTAAGTCTAATTAATTAAAGTTTAAATAATTTTTACTAAATAGAAACGTAATGCTACAGAAATTCTGCTACATGAATTCCAGCGTCAATTTTAAAATATAAACTAGGCCTACGTCGTACCTGTAAGAGAGAAGACGCACATGGACCCACGTTCGAGTTCAACGCGAATCTTATGAATTTATGATTTCGATGCAAGAGGCCAGAAAAAAGAGTTTTGATAGATACCTAGACACATCGATGGAGAGGTCTCGGGGGTCCTCGTGAAGCCTGGGCCTGCTGCCAGGGCGTCTTCCGCCAGGCGACTTTGCCGTCGCTCCCGGCACTCATCTTGGGGCCTTGTTTAGATTTCTAAATTCATCTTTAAATTTTACTACGTAGAATTTTTATTCTTCATCGTATTAAAATATCGGCAAATGCATGAAGTACTAAATATAGATGAAATCAAAAACTAATTACACAGTTTTGTTGTACTTTACGAGACGAATATTTTAAACCTAATTAATCAATGTTTAGATAATTATTAATAAATAAAAATAAAAGTGCTATAGTATACGGCACTATTCAAAGCGCCAAATCGGCCAGCCGATTCGGGAATCTAAACGAGGCGTTGGTGCCAGCCACTGCCATTTTGCGTGCATCACATGCCATCGACGAGTAAATTACGTTGTACTCGTAAGAGAGAGAAGACGCATATGGACCCACGTTCGAGTTGAACGCGAATCTCATGAATTTATGATTTTGATGCAAGAGGCCACGAAAAAAGAGCGTTAATACTCCCTATGTCCCACGGACGTTTTTTACTTTTTAACTTTATATTTGACCATCCGTCTTATTAAAAATATTTATGTAAATAATAAAATAAATTAATTAATATTTAAATATCTCTATTGATAAAAAATATCATAACAAAATAAATTATATTTATAATTTTTTTAAATAAACGAATGATGGAATAAAATGGAACGAAAACCAAGGTGGCAAATTCAATGAAAGAAAGGGAGGGAGTAGATATCTGGACGCATCGACGGAGAGATCTCGGGTGGTCCTCGTGAAGCTTGGGCCTGTTGCCAGGGCGTCTGGCGCCAGGCGACTTTGCCGTCACTCCCGGCGCTCATCTTGGTGCCGGCCACTACCATTTCCACGGACCACATCTCCGGCCTCTTCTGCCACACCACAATGCCGCCGGCAATCTCACCGCCGCAGTGGACCACGCCCGTTCCCGTCTTGGCTAATTTCTGCCCCTTGGTCGTCCTCATCAGCACCTTCCCCACCGCGTACATGCTCGTCGCCTCGCTCAGCGCCGGCTCGCCTCCGGACGCCGCAACGTACTGCTTCACGATGTACTTCGCCTTCGACACCTCCTGGAAAAAATCAAAATGTTTCTTATTAGATACCACGATCAGTGTTTTTCGCAAAAAAATAAAAGACACTACGATCAGTGTAAGAATGTTGATGTATCAAACGGAACGGATCGGATCGTCCAATCTGGTAACAAATTAACGTTACATACAAGAGGCTCCTCCTTGATGTCCTCTCCGGCCATGGCTTTCCTCGCCTCCACGGGCTGCGGCACCAGCGGCGCGCCGATCACCCCGAGCATGAGCTGCACATCCGCCTGGGAAGGCGGCGCGCCGTATCGCTGGTGGCGCTGATCCATGCGCGACTGCACCCATGCCTTTACCGTGCGTCGCCGGCGCCGGCCGTGGCCCGACGACGGCTCCTGGTGGAGCTCCGGGACAGGCACCTCGAGCACTGTGTCGAGGCCGTCGTCCCGGTAGTTGGCGCACATCTTCCTCATGGTGAACTAATCTCCTCGCTGCTTGCCAGTGCGCACGACTTGTTGACTGGCAAATGGAACAATGGAAGAGGCAGGTCCACGAGAATCCTGTTGGCGATCATATATATATGGATGTACAGACCATGGATGGATGTGGCTCCACGTTCTGATACCTTTCGTTCATTTGGCCGGTTTCCAATTCCACCCAATCATATTAATATGGTTTATTAACATATCCCATTTTGCCAGGACCAAGATAATTTGTTTTATAACAGAACATCAAGCCATAATGGCCTAGCCTGTGATGGACTAATGATTTGCATGCATTCTGAACTCCGAATAACATGCCCGTCGATGTTTCAACGTGTCTTCGTGGAGGCAACCTGTAGGGTCAAATTGGTGGCACGGCCGGGACATTCAGCGTGACAGATGGATCGACGTGCTGCAAAACGACAACCCGACAGTGACGCAGCACTCATGTGCACCGGCAACAACAATTATTCAATATACCTTCTCGAAACGATTTTGATTTCCTTGTTAGCTAGCCCGACAATGAAATAAAACGGGAGATTGCGAATGATTAGCGCTGATTTGGGAACCCAGCATGCAATGCGTTTGATTCCATTGTCTAGGAGTATAGGATAATCCATATATGATCTGATCATAAATTGTCTGGTCCGTGCTCCATGCTGGCCACCGATTTAATCGACCTGCATTACATGCGTCACATAGGAGCATATTCTATTTCCATAACTGAAAAGAGTTCATTAATCCTGCTCGAACATAATCCAATCAGGTAAACAATTATATTAGTCGCTACTATAAAACTTAAATAAATCTACGTCCACCCAAATGAACATTCCCTGCGAAAGGCTCCAAACTTTATGTACATAAAAAAGTACATATAAAAATTTACTTCCCTCAAAATGAAGGGCTCAAAACATATCTACGTTAAATCTAAAGGCTGACAGGAGAGTTTGATGCGAGACTTCCCACCCACCTCTCACCCCATGCCCACCCCCGCGGCATTCTCTATTATCAACAACGCTATACGAACGCCAAGAGTTTGAGTCCCAGTTCCGACAAAAAAGAAAAAAAGAAAACACCGTGAGTTTGCCTGTTTTCACGGAAGGGAACAAATCAGCCTACCTACGCCCTCCTACAGGATTCAAATTTGCATGTTTCCACTAGGGAGCCGCTGCCACTAGATCTGGTGGAGCAGGCTAGGCAGGAGCCCAGGGCTACGGCGACCATGGCTAATGTGGGTGAGGGGGCGTGACGAAGGGAGGACCGGAGGAGGAAGCTGCCGCTGGATGCGCCGCCCCCGTCGCCATCGATGGCGAAATGAGGCCGCAGCGGTGCTCAACGGGGCCGTACCGCCCATCGTGCTGGATGCGCCGCCGTCACCGTCGATGGCGAGGACGCGGGCTGCCAGCACCGGGCCACACGGTCATGCAGCGCGGGCGTGGAGCCGTTGCCGGCGAGGAGGAGGCGGTGTGGTTCCCCGGCTGCGAAGCGCTCACTGTGGCCACACCCGAGGAGATGGTGACCAAGCCTTCACACAGCACGCTCCACCACGCCGGGCTCAGCGCTAGGGAGGCCGTCACACTGTTCCGGTTGGTGCGTCTGGCTTGCTAAACAGTCTGGTGAATTCTTTGCACAATGTTCTTTGTCGTGCCTATTCTGAATTAGGCCAGTGCAAGGAGATGGAGAGTGTTTCTACAAGACCTTCATATTTTCCTACCTTGTAAGTGTCCTCCTCCCATTTCCTCTTAATGACATTTATGTTTATAGTGGTTAACACAATAGTTTGTGGCAGGATACACATGAGGAACATCGTCTTCTTGCTGCTGCTAAAGGGGTGGATAGGCAACATGCACTTCTTGGGTACGCTCCACCTTCGTGCTCAGCCAATGCATGCCATCTCCCTATTTTGTATCATTGGAATCAGCACTATAGCCTTTTCTGTCTTGGAAATGTGAAGGCCCCAGAGGTCAACTATTGACAACAAAATTATGATGAGATATTATAAAATTCTTGCTTGGAAAAAATGATATTTTTGTTAAGGGTTCATAATGTTCCGTGTTCTATCCTTTGTTTTGTTTATTGTCTTTCATGTTGTTTTTTTACATATTGTTAGAGAGTAGCGTAAACTTAAGTGCCAAGATGGAATAGTTAAAATAATGCAGCGGCTTTGATGCCTTTTGCGTCTACTTCTACATACAGCTCATGAACATTTTGTGTTTTCGGCAACAATGCCAGTAAACGATTTGCTTTCCTATATGATATTGGCAAGTGCGTTTTGTAGTGGGAGTCTAACCATGTAATTGGCGTCAGCTCAGCAATACTTTATCAAAGATTTGGTTTCCTATAAATTTGGGATCATTACATTAGACTTCATAAGATTGTTTCCTATGTCTGACTTCATAGGTTGTCAGAAACAAGCAACACTATTCTGGGCACAACAGTAGCAATTGAATCTTGGAAACAAAGTCACGTGTCAGAAGAGGGGACTATTTTCACCAAAATTAGACTGTAGAGCATACCGCCTGAATGTCTGAAACATCAGTTTCCCCAGGGAAAGAAGAAGGAATTTTGACTGCAGCTGAAATACCTTGTTGTACTTGCCCCAAGACATCTCAGTATTCTCTGATTATTAACACATCCAGGTGAGCGAGATAAAAAGTGATGCTAAAATGGAAAGGACAATGTGACGTCCCCTGCCATCTTTTTTTTTGGAGCAATCACAAAGCTTCTCATTCATTCATATAATGGGTACAATCCGTGACCGCCAGTTCCACTAGCCAGTCCGGGATAGAGTCAAGCCAAAAGAAACAACGTTCGGTAACCGATACCCAAGTGGCACACAGATGGGCTACCGAATTTGCTCCCCTACGCACCCAATTTAACTTAAAATCTAAAAACCCCTTCCCTGTCTAGCTCTGTAATATCAAAACACAATCCACCAATGGATGATCTCGACGACGCTGACTCCTTCAGGTGATTAGCCAAACTCTGATAGTCGACTTTGAATATGACACGATGGAGCCCTAACTCCATCGCAAGTTCCAAGCCCTCTCTCGCAGCTAAAGCCTCGGCCGTGGTGACATCCAAGACGTCATCAAAACCACCGTGCCGCCGCTCCCACCACCAGACCATTGGAGTCACGAAGAATGACACTTGTACGATCCGTGCCAGAGGCTTGATCGAAACCCGCGTCTGTATTTGCCTTTATCCATCCAGCATCCGGCTTCATCCATCGACATGTTAGCGCAGCTCGCTTTGGCTTCGTCGATGTCTTCAGCGAGGCAAGATCCTCCATCAACTTTGAGATGACCCTCGCCGTGGCGCTCGGCTCCCACACCTTCCGACCATGCCGGCGAGCGTTCCTACCAGACCATAGCACTCACGCACCACATACCACCGTGGTCGCTAAGGTGGAAACACATCTGTTAACCATAAACAAGGGTGGAAACCTAGGACCGTGATCCACGTCACCGCCTTCACCTCTTGCCAAAACCTTCTCGCGATTGGGCACCAAAAGAGCACACAAAATAGTGATTCCTTAGGGTCACCACACACCTCACAATAGCTCTCTTTCTCCACATGCCTCCTCTTCAATTGAGCCTTTGATGGTAGGGAGTTGTGGATCGCCCACCACCAGAACACTCTCACTCTAGGAGGGACAACGAGCTTCCAGAGAGCGGTCCAGAATTCAGCATTCTCAGAGCTCATTGTCGCCCATGTCGAGGCCATGACAACTGTCATCTGTTCCCATGCCATCACATCTTCCTCTAGGCGCATACTCGGCGCAGTAACATAATTTTTTCAAGAAACTCCGGGGTATCTCCCGGCAGTGCTTGTTTTAGGACAAAAGCTTGTCCTTGGGAAACCTTTGGAAATGAGTCCAATGTTAATGATGTGGTTTCCCTCCAACATCAACCTTTGTGATCTAATCTATAAAACTCATGCCCAAACATTTTGAGATCTGCAAAACTTGTGATAGACAAAGGCATCTACAACAACCCTTTCAAATTTTTTATGAACTGAAAATGAGAAGGGGTTGTAGATCTTTTTGGTGATGGCAGAGTTACAGATTGATCTACAAGATTTTTCATATGGGCATGGAATGGATGGGAAAGTTATGAAACAACTGCCACGCTCGTTGATATAATCTTTTGTCTTAGGGGGAGGTTTTTCTTTCTCATGGCAATTTGAATCCTCTGCAACATAAGGATAGTTTATGGTTATTGCGGAGATTGACATAACACCACCCCTAAGATTAGGAACAGATTTGGATGAGACATCAAGGTTAGGCATAGAGGGAGAAGGGATAGAAAAGTCTTTTATTTGAATTGTTCCTCCCTCTATGTCTTGGAAGTTTTATCGATGTCTCATATAGGAATTCTAAGGCATAAGATGATGTTGAAGTGGGAAACTCTATGGTATTCCCTAAATCAGCATCAAGAAAAAAACGTCATCCTCGAATTCAAAGGGCATGTAAAAGGATGAGGATCATCATCCTCAGGAGTGTCATGTGTCCCCTCAATGGGAGGTTCCTCAGCAACCAAATTCTAAGAAGGATTTGAAAGAATTTCAAATTTGGTTGTGAGAGCCTCCTATTGTTGGTCGGGGCTTGACTCTGTTGTTTCTTTAGGAAGCTTATCATATATACCATTGTAGGGAATGTTCTCAAGGATTTTCTCCAAAACAGCTTTCCCTTCACTAATGGATTTATGCACAAATGAGCCTCCAGAAGATAATCAAATTGGAGAGCATCTTCTTTGCTAAGACCTTAGTGGAAGTGACTTAGATGGTCAGGCAAAGAGAGGTTTGGGCCAGCATTTATAAGGCTTGTGAACCTAGCCCAAGCTGCTCCTAGAATCTCCTTCTCCTTCTATTGGAAACTAACAATTTCTATTCAAAGGGCGGCAACTCTAGAAAGAGGGAAGAAAGCAAGACAAAATTTGTCTCAAAGTTCATCCTAATTTCCATGAACACCTCCTACGGTATGAGCATACCATTGTTTTGCATTTCCCAAAAAGTGAGAACGGAAATAATTTCCACTTGAGGGTATCTTGTGTCATGCCAAAAAAATTAAGCAAGAACAAAGTGCTTAAATTCCTGAAGGTGGGTATAAGGATTTTCATCTTGTTGCCCGGAGAAGGGTTGCTCCCGAACCATGGCTATGAAAGCAGGGCAAATCTCATAGCCATTTGTAAAAATGGGATGGGATGATGGTGGAGTTCCAATGAATTGCCATTTGGAACTGAGAATTTAATGATTGAAGTGGAATCCATGTGGTAGTGATGGTGATAATGGTAAGGTGAATATATTATTGGTAATAGAAAAATAAAAAGGATACACGGACGAACTTGGTTCTAATCTAGAACAACTACTATTCCCTGGCAACGACGCCAGAAAACTTGTTGGTATTTCCTATCGTAAACAGATGAATCCGCAAGCGCACGGAGTACCGTTGTAGCTTTCACTTAGAAATATTCAGGGTATCGTATTTTCCACAGGAACGGAGTGCACTAGAGAGGAGCAAGAACGTCCAAGAGAAGAAGGAGAGGGTTTTCTAAGCTCAGCCCAAGGTCACCAGATAACTAAAGTTGCGGCTTATTGAACTCGCTCACTTCGGAGCAGTGGTACCTTTCCGACCCTCAAAAAGATTAGAAAACGTGATCGAGAGAAGGCCGCCAAAAGCTCTATTGAAACACCAACCTGAACGTGGTGGAATACAAGGCCTTGTCGGGTCCATCACCCCTGGGGCTACCATAACTATCCGTGGGGTTGAGCACAAACTCAGGTAACTCGCTAGCCTAGACACCACTTCTATGCTAACGGCTACTACTCTAGTCCGATATCTTAATTAGACTAAAGCACTCGATCAAGCGGAGATCCCATAAGCAAGCAAGTAAGCACTAAACTTTAATTAAATAGATCACTAGGAATTTGCAAAGAAAGAATGTGACTATTACTCATGAAGGAGTCAGCTACGTAGAGGTATAAATTGGAGGAGAACCCGACAAGCCAGCTCTGCCTCCGCTCTTCCCTCCTCTCTCTTCCTCTTTTCTAACTTGTACCACTAGGCACTAGCACCTAGAGGGACACCACTACTCCTCAAAGGATATGGACGTGGAAGCTCAAGAGTATAGAATATAGAGTATAGAGCTCAGAAATATATTGTAGAAGGTAGTAGGGTGTGTTTACAATAGGAGGAAACTGTCTCTATTTATAGTTGAGAGGAGGAGGGAGCTTTTGCACATCATCCCCTCTTCTATGGCGGTGGGATGCATGCAACCAACCTCCAGGACGACGGTTAGGTGATTGCCAATCAATCTGTGTAATTGTAAGAGAACTGACCATTAAGGTGGTGAACCAGAGCTAAACCGCAGAAGTGGGCTATCAGTATTTCTGAAAAGTAATCAGGGTGCCTGGCCGGCTGGACCGGCCGGTCCAGGCGGTCCAATCACGTGTAGGCCGCGCCGACCGGCAACCGACTCCGCGCGTCCACTCAGGAACCGCCACCAGTCCCTAGCCCGGTTCCGCGTCGGGCGGCCGCTTGTGCCTCTGCGCGCGTGTGGAGACCACAGCGCCACGCGTCGGAAGGGGACTTGCTGGCTCCGTTTGGTGCTCCCGCCCATAGAATTCAAACACGGGCATTGTGCACTCGCGCGTGGGAGAACGTGGCCGCTTTCCATTGGCTAGACACCTGGGTGTAGCCTAATTTATTCTACACCTGCACCCAACCGACCAACCCAGCTAACCAATCCGACTGGACCACACCAAACCGCTCTCACGCATGCACCCGTCCCGCGCCGAACCAGCCCGCACACCCCCACACTGTCCGCAGTCCGCACGACGTCGTACACAGTGGGTCCACTCGCGGAGAACATGCACTCCCCGCTCGCTCAGACTCACGCGCCCATGTTCACGACCTACCCATCTGGCCATGAGGCTATCCGCACTCATGCAACTCCAAATCCTAACTCTAAAAAGAATATTCTGTCCTGGTCAGCAAGATTCTTTCCTCTATACCAATTTCTTCCGCACCCATCCATACTGCAGTACCAAACTCTATCCACTGTGGGGCCCATATGTCAGATTATAATAATTTTTCTCTCTCCCCTCTTCTCTCTCTCCCTCGGCCCGCTCCTCTCCCCGGTCCCCTCAACCCCTTCTTCCTCCCTCCTGAATCTCTCTCCAGGCGATCGATGGGCAGGCACGGCGGGGAGTCGCCCGCATGGTCTGGCTGCGGTGCCCGGCGGCGGGGACTCGCCCACGTGGCTCGGCCACGGTTCCCGGCAGTGGGGCTCATCGTGCGCCTCCGTCCCGCTCCTCCGTCCAGCGGTCGCGCTAGGCCGCGTGCCATGGCGGCGCCACATTGGGTGGCCGTGCGCTCATGGGTGGCCGTGCTGCGGGTGGTCGTGCGCTCGCGAGGTGCCACGCCGGGTGCCAGCTCCCTGCTCCCTCTGCGAGCGGCCTCTCCTCCTTCTCCTCCTGAAACGACCTCGATTTCCATGAAGGGAAATCCACAGAGTCAAAGTGTAACATGACCATTTAAATCACATTACCCAATAATAGTTGAATACCATAATCCATACATCGAACAAAAGAGTACAATAGAGAGGTTTACAATAACTTATTACATTGCCACTTGGTGGAATCAGAGTTCATGCAACATAAAATTAAAAGCTTGAGGTGCGGAAGCTATCATCTCCAATCCAACTTGAGCGTAGACACGAAACCCTCAATCGTTGTACTCCCAGAAGAGTACTCACTCCTTGAACCTGAAACCAAATTTTCAGTACGATTTGTACTGGCCACACTCTCACCCTATGCATTGCTTTGTGGAAATTGGATGCAAAACATGAATGTAACATGAGGTATATAAATAATATAGTAATCAAGTTTTAAACACATTCCCTAACCACACCATCCATCATCATCCATCTCTGAAATACCAACCCAACTCCTCCAACACCATCTTAGACTCAAGTCGACAAGCCAACTCCCTCTCGGCTTGCCTCAGCGGCCCGCAGCCCTCAACCAGGCTCACGGCCGGAAATCACACTCAGGGGGAAGGTAGAACACTCCACTCACTAGTCCGGTGCATGCGGAACACAGAAAAGGTCCATAGCCGAACAAGTCGGCATATGTATCGATTGATTAACCATACACTCTGCAGAGGTTTCACTAATCCACTAGATAACCATCATCGGTGTTGACCACCACCTAGGCAGATTCTGGGCGCCTACTGCCATAGAACGATGCCACTCTACCATCCAGCCCTAGATCGCTAAAACTGTGAAGAGAGCATGTATCCGCTCCCGGAAGAGGATGCCATGCCACGTACCCGCTCCCGAAGAGGGTGCCATGATCATCTCGGTAGGGTGTTAGCTCCATCCCATGCATATACCTTCCTATCACTACTCGCCTAGCAGTAGTGGCATCGATCTATCCAACGGTTCGGCCATCTCCCCCCATGGGAAGCGAGTGGAAAGCAAGAGATTCCTAAGGTCCGGATACCATCGCAGCAGTTCCTATGTGTGACCAAGCCGGGATGTCTTCATCGGTGTTCCCATTTAATGTGCTACCACGGCACACTCCTCCTAGCTTCCATCCCTCAGAGGCTTCCACCCAGGACTCTCCAACACATCTGAGTTAGTCCGCTACAGACTGTTACTCGTGGGAATGTCCAGATCCATTCCCCGGCAAGACTCGCTCCATAAGCTCGTCGTAAATCCTGGCTCGATCGACTCAACCCTCACCCTACTCCCTGCCGTAAGCTCCACCCCAATCCCAGATATAGCATCATCATCTCACAAGCTCATCTAACCCATCAACACTCACACCTCCAGCTTGGCCCCCTCCAGGCCTTTCCAGTGTTCATCACGTCGCATCAAAATATAAGCGAGTGAAGTATATATATATATTAATATAGTAGATAAGCAAGTGGCTAACATAACAGTAGGTAAGAAGGTGATAGGTTAGAATAAGGTAGGGCTCATCAAGTAGTATCTACTATGCAATCCTAGCACAGGTGATCCATTATATAGCAAAAGAAATTAAAGCACTAGCCATACTACATTTGCCATGCGTAATGGGATCCACGAGGTTAGGTGAGATGTGGCACCTTCACTAACATAGTTGTTAGACTTCTCCTGGTAGTCACTGTCGTCAGACTTGTCCTCGCTCGAGCCTGTAACCGAGAATTAATGGTCGCGAGAGCGACCCCTATAGATTAGCACAAAGAACAAATTCCAAATAGAAGATCCAAATGCACTCAAACATAGTAAAAAGAGGTAGAGCTCGATTTATAAAAAATTTAGATATGTGGATCATAATTTTTGGAGCTCGTATGAATTAGTTATGATTTTTTAAAGATTTAACTATTTTCTGAAAAAAAGGACTGGATTTATCTGGTGCTGACACATGGCATCACGGGATTGGTCCACGTGTCATGTGCGGGTCCAACAGAGACAACTCAGCAGATGACGTGGCGGATGACGTCATGCTGACATCAGCATTGACTGGGTCAACGGTCGCTTGACATGTGGGTCCGGGGTGACGTCACTGCTGACGTCAGCAGTCAACGGTCAATGATCAACGGTCAGCTGATAGGTGGGCCCCACTGGGCCGTTAATGGGCCGTTAATGGGCTGTTAATGGGTTGAGTGGGCCAGATCTGGGCCGGGCCGGGCCTACCACGTGGCACGCTCTGGTGTTGCCATGTCACTGCTCTGGATTGAAATCAGGCTCAGTTCACGGCTCTCGGTCCACGGTGCACCGGTTCCCTTGGGGTCCACTGGCAGCGGCTCCAGTCCACGTGCGCCGGGTGCACGAACATGTCCTCGGGTCCACACGGTCCACAGCTCGGTTCCATGGTACACCGACTCGCCTGGTCCCATGCGCAGCGACTCCGGTCCACATAGACCACGCCACCCTCGTCACAAGGCCATCCCCTTCCTCTGTCTCCTTTGTCCGACGGCGGGGTTCAATGGCAGCGAGGAAATCCTCGATTCCTGGCGCTACGGTGGTCCTTCGGCGTCATCTTCTTGTACATCAGCTCTAGGACGCCATGGCGAACACGAAGGTGGGCTTCAAGGCGGCAGCTTGGCTTCCGACAGCGTGCTCCACGGCGGACAGCGGCTCGACGGCGGCGACGCACGGTGACAACCACGCATCGACCCATTCGAAGTCTAATTCGGGGCGCAGGGGTGCGATTGAGGTCACGCAGAACCTCCCCGATGCGCCGGCGGCGACCTAAATCCACGGAGGAGTTCGCGTGGGTAGCAACTCCCACGGCGGAGTTCCAACGAGGCCTTGGTGCACGGCACGGCACTCAGAGAGGCTCCCCGGCCTCCATCTTCTTGCCAAGTTGACACAGCTCGTCACGGCGGTCCTTAACGTCGGCTTCTTGTCCTCCACGGCGGCCGGTGGCGACGGGGAACGGCGGTGCACGGCGGTGCGCTGGCATGGCCTCGCGCTCGTGGCTTTCTGGTGTGGCTTTCAAGGGGCTAGCAGGCGCGACGGGTGCGCCTCGCTGAGGCGATCACAGATCCGACGTCGAAGCAGCTTGGGGCTCGGAGATGAGGCAACAAGGTGGCCTCGCCGAGCGCGCGATAGGCATGGCGGCGTTCCGGTCCGGCATCCTCCTGATGCCGTGGTCCTTGGGCTTTGGCCGGTCCATGGGTGCGTGAGCGTGTGTCCAAGTAGGCCTGGTGAGGCCTTGGCCTACGCGCTCGGTACGAGCGCCATGGTTGAGAAGCAAAGGGCAAGGTTGGGAGAGTGGCGATGGCGGCGGTGCTCACCGGCGTTGACGAGGATGGAGGTGCGGTACAAGTCCAAACAGCTCCGGCGGTGGCTCATGGTACGGCGTCGCCTTCTTGCTCCCAACGGCAATGTAGCAACAGGTCTAGGACGGTGACGTCCTTCTTCTTCCCCGGCGACGGCGTCTCCTTCCCCGCCTCCTTTCTTTCCCTTTCCTCTTCTTCTTCTCCAATTGGCGCTGGCGTGGTGAAATTGACTAGCCACCGAGGTGGCGGTGGGCGATGGAACCCTAGGGGACGCCGGGGCTTGCTCTTATAGGGGCAGAGGTGGTAGGTAGCGCGGCGAGGGCACGGCGGTCATGAGCTCGAGCGACCGGGGGCATTCCCATCCGAGGGAAGCTTCCAGGCTGCTCGCGCGGTTGCTGTGGGCTCCAGCGGGCAGGGAGACAAGCCAATTTGGCTTCGTGGCGAAGGATGGGAGAGGAGGATAGGCAGGGGACAGGTGACGTGCGGCAGGTGTGAGCGCGTGGGAGAGCGAGATGCTCACGACCGTGGGTGCCTTGTGGTAGAGCCTGTCGACCGAGGTGGCAGGCGGGATGGCCGTCAATGCAGGGCTGGGACGGATCGGGCGGCTAGCGGCCGTGCCTTCACGTGAGCGGGCGCGACGCGGGAGGCAGGGGAGGTCAAGGCGACCTTAGTCTAAAAAGATGACAGGCGGGTCCCACCACAGGGCCCGTCGGTCAGCGGCTGTGGCCGGCTGAGTGGAGCGGTGCAGACGCGGGCACTCCTTGCTGGGCCGTCGGTGCTTGTTGGGCCGGCCTGCGTGGGAGAGGGAAAAGAGAGGGCGAGCGAACGGCTAGGCCGTCTTGCTGGGCCGGTCGGGCGCGAAGGAAAGGAGAAGGAAGGAGAGAAGCTGGGCCGGGGCTGGGCTGGTTAGGCTGATCGGGCCGAAAGGCTTCTTCTTTTTCTCTCTTTTATTCTCTCTTTTCTATTTTTCAAATACATGTATATATACTTGTATAGCATGTTGCAAAATACTTCATGGTATACTTAGAGGTCATAGGCCATGTTGGTTATATTTCCCATAGAATATATTTATTTATTACATAAATAAATATTATGGGTTCATTTTATTTAATATCACATAAATCAAATAAGAACCAAATCACATATTAATGCAATATTACATGACAACTATTGAAACATTGAAGGTAAGCTATTGCAACATTTGGAAACAACATGTGAAACATTGTTCAAAAAATTACTTTGAAACATTGATCATGCTATGATTGCATAGGATGTTATGCATGACATGACAAGGTTGATGCATGGTTAGGGTTGATGATGACATGTCACACTCATCACTCATAGGTTTTTTGAAAAAAAAATTTGTAATTCGGATTTTCGGGTTGTTACACCTCCGGTGGCCCCTCCTCCCCCTTCGCGAGCGGCCTCTCCTCCATCTCCTCTGGCTCCTTGCCCCTCCACAGCGGCCCTGGCGGGCGGGCCGTCCGAGCGCGCGTGGGGACGCGCCCCGGCGGCGGAGGACACCCGGCCGAGCGCACGTGTCCCTCCACATCCCTCTGCGCGCGGCCATGGCTGTTGGCTGCTCCGGCAGCCCTCCACGGCGGCCTTGCGCGCCTCCACTGCGGCGATGCCCAGCGGTGGGCAGCTCGCCCCAGCGCGGTCGGTAGCCTCTGTCACGGGCCCATCCTTCTCTCTCCTTAGTGGGGCCCGCAGCGTACTTTACCGGGCTCTGCGTACGCATGGGACAGACACCGGGTGCGGGGAATTCCTGGATGGTAGCATGTGGCATCCAGTACCCGGTGCTGTGATTTTCATGGTAAAACCGCACTGGAGGCTACCGTAGCGTGCCCCGATCCAGTACCCAGTGCGGATAGCCTGAATACCGATGTGCATGCCATTTTTTTATTAGACTTCCGGTCAAACAAGATGCCTGAAGAATGGAGGAGAAGTGTATTAGTACCGATCTTCAAGAACAAGGGAGATGTTCAAAGTTGTACTAATTACCATGGGATTAAGTTGATGAGCCATACGATGAAACTCTGGGAGAGGGTTATCAAGCATCGCCTAAGAAGAGTGACAAGTGTGACCCAAAACCAATTTGGGTTTATACCTAGTAGGTCGACCATGGAGGCGATTTTCTTATTACGATAGTTGATGGAGAGATATAGGGAGCAGCAGAAGGACTTGCACATGGTCTTTATTGACCTCGAGAAGGCATATGACAAAGTACCGAGAAATATCATGTGGTGGGCCTTGGAAAAGCACAAAGTCCCAACTAAGTACATCACCCTCATCAAGGATATGTATAGGGATGTGGTGACGTGTGTTCGAACATGTGATGGCGACACCAGTGACTTTCCAATTAAAATAGGACTACATCAAGGGTCAGCATTGAGCCCTTATTTATTTGCTCTGGTGATGGATGAGGTCACAAGGGACATACAAGGTGATATCCCTTGGTGTATGCTCTTTGCTGATGATGTGGTGCTAGTGGATGAGACTAGGGCAGGGGTTAATAGGAAGTTAGAACTATGGAGGCACACGTTAGAGTCAAAAGGGTTTAGACTTAGTAGGACAAGACCGAGTATATGAGGTGCGATTTCAGCACGACTAGGATTGAGGAGGGAGTTGTTAGCCTCGATGGGCAAGTGGTGGCCAAGAAGGATACTTTTCGGTATTTAGGATCAATGCTACAAAAGGATGGCGACATTGATGAAGATGTTAGGCATAGAATTTCAGTCGGTTGGTTGAAATGGCGTCAAGCTTCAGGCGTCCTCTGTGATAGAAGGGTGCCTCAGAAGTTATAAGGTAAGTTTTATAGGACAGCGATTCGTCCGGCGATGTTATACGGTGCTGAATGTTGGCCTATAAAAAGGCGACATATCCAGCAATTGAGTGTAGCAGAGATGCGTATGTTATGATGGTGTTGTGGACATACAAGGAGGGATAGAGTCCGGAATGACGATATTAGGGATAGGGTTAGGGTGGCACCAATTGAGAAAAAATTGATTCAACACCGGTTGAGATGGTTTGGCCATGTTCAACGGATGCCTCCTGAGGCACCGGTGCGTAGTGAGGTTCTAAAGCGGGTCGATAATGTAAAGAGGGGTAGAGGTCGACCTAAACTGACTTGGAACAAGTCGGTTAAGAGAGACCTTAAAGAGTGGAATATCTCTAAGGATTTAACTATGGATAGAAGCGCTTAGAGACTAGCAATTAACGTGCCTGAACCATAATCTTTTTTCTTATACCATTTATGTGTTCTTTGTTTTTATGCCTCTTTTAGGTTTTATCTCTAACCTACCCTAACTTGCTTGGGACAAAAGAGTATGTTGTTGTTGTACGAGTGCACCAGGCTCTAGGCCACTTGAGTGCATCAGTTTTTTCTTGTTCCGGTCCAGACGCCCATCAATGCTAGACTTCATGGGCATACGCAATGGACCTCACACCCATGTGCTACTGATAAAACCTTTGTTCAGTATTTTGTCAAAACCTTCATTATTTCTGTCAGTATGTTTAAGTATTATGTCAGTTTTTTATTTCTCTAGTATCTTCGTGTAACTGGTAATAGAAGTTCAGTATCTCTAAGTTTTTTCGTAAGTACCTTCAGTTTTTTCGTCAATATCTTCAGTATTTTATTAGTATCTTTAGTATTTTGTCTATTTCTATTAGTATTTCATCAATATCTTCGGTATTTTGTTAGTATCATTAACTATTTCATCAATATTTTTATTTGTATTTGTTAGTATCAAATCAATATCTTTTAAGTGTTTTGTCTGTATCACGTCAGTATCTTATTTTTGTGAGCATTTTTGTCAATATTTTGTCTTTCCTAATTTTATCAGATTTATATCAAGTATTACATCAATATTTATGAGTATTTGTCAGTTTCATCAATATTCATTAGGCCTACGACACAGGATGTAGTACCTTTTTATTAGTATTTTTAAGAAATTGCCAATATAATTTAGTATTTTATTAGTATTTTTATTTTCTTCCTACAACCGCGGTACCTTCGAGTATTTCATCAGTATCTGGAGTATTTCGTCAGTATTTTCTCAGTAGCTCACATATTTTGTTAGTATTTCATCAGTATCTCAAGTATTTCGTCAGTATTATCTCAGTATCTCACATATTTTGTCAGTAATTCATATTGGCCACAATACACCTTTAGTAGTTCCAAGTATTTTATCTGTGGTTGTCAGTAGTCTTTTATTTTTTGTAAGTACATTTATTAGTATTTTCTAGTATCTTTAAGTAGCATCCAGTAATCATCCGTATTTTCTTCAATGTTTGTCAGTATTTTTAAGTACCAGTAGTATTTGTATGTAGTATTTTTTTCCTCTAGTGTTTATCAGAATATTGTTAGTATCATTAAGTATCTTGTCAATATTTTATCAGTATTTCGTTAGTATCTTTAGTATTTTATCAGTTTCATTAAGCATTTCATCAATATTTTATCAATATTTTTTTAGTATCTCCAGTATGTCATCAATATTTTTTTAGTATCTCCAGTATGTCATCAGTATATTTGTCACTAGTACGTCAGTAGTTGTCAGTATTTCGTCGGTAGTTGTCAGTATTTTTGTCAATATCTTTGTGAGTTGTTGTATGTGGCAGTACTTTCAAGTAGCTCAAAGTATTTTTGTCAGTGTTTTCTAGTATCTTTAAGTAGCTATAAGTATTTTTCTTTGATGATTGCTGGAGTAGTTATAATTATTTGTCAGTATTTGCTAGTGTTATGTATTAGATTGTCGACACTCTAACCCTCTCACTCATCGACTCCCTCTCTCCCATCTCAGTGCCCGAGCACCCTCGAAGCACTGAGTATGTGACATATTTTGTCAGTATTTGATTAGTATATTAAAGTATTTATTAATATGAAGAATTTGCCACTATTTCATCAGTATTTTGTCAATAATTTCTCAGTATCTCACATATTTTGTCAGTATTTTGTATAGCCCATAATACAATTTTCAGTAGTTCTAAGTATTTTATCAGTGGTAGTCAGTATTTTTTATTTTTTTAACCATATTTTATTAGTATTTTCTAGTATCTTTGAGTTGCATCCGGTAACTTTCAGTATTTTCTTCAAATGTGTGTCAGTATCTTTAAGTAGCTTTTAGTTTTCATCGGTGTTAGTCAGTACCGTTAAGTAGCTTCCAATAATCACCAGTATTTTTCTTCACTTTCTATCAGTATAATGCAGTATCATTTTTTGGTATTGTCAGTATGTTTATGTAGCAAAGACTCGAGTAATATCTACACCTAAGGTCCACGGCTCCAGTATTCTTCACTAAGACTCAGTATGTTTCAGTATGCTTCAGTAATAACAAGTATTTCTCAGTTTCATCCGTGCTTTTCAGTACTTCTCAGTACCATCGCTAGCGATAGATACTGATATATCACTAGATAAAATTCTACTATACAGAATTCTTATTCTTCGTCACATCAAAATACCAGCAAATGCATAGAGTACTAAATATAGATGAAATTAAAAATTTATTGCATAGAAATTTATTGCACAGTTTTGTTATAGTTTATGAGACGAATGTTTTGAGCCTAATTAATCAATGTTTGAATAATTATTAATAAATAAAAATAAAATTACTACAGTGATCGACGCTGTTCATTTTGCCGAATCGGTGCTCCGAATCGGACATCTAAAGAAGGGCCTAGCAAAGAGCACTGTTCAATGCCATCGGTACTTCTCAGTACCATCTTTCTCAGAGGAACCCCTTCAGTATCTTTCGACACTTCGACATTCAGAGAAACACAATGTCAGGCTGCTAGCAAAGAGCACCATCTCAGTATTTTTCAGTGTCTACAGTATTCAATCTCTCGGTACTCGTGAGCACTTGTTTCAGTCCTCCAGTACATCCTTTTTCAATTGGAGGAGAGCATTGTCAGTACGATTCTAGCCTTCCAGTTTGCTGCATGCAGTATTTCAGACTTCCAGTATCTTCTAAACATTTGGTAATCGGTACTTAGAAGCCATCGGTATCTTCCAGTATTTTTGAGCACGCCGGCGCTGCCGCTTGCCTGACGGCCCCGGGCCTCCAGCCGCTGCCCACACGAACTGTACATGGCTTCTGCGGACGCCGAGTAGGATGCAAACGCACAGGCGCCACTGCTGCCGTTGCTCGCTCGAGCTCCCCGCATGCCGCCGCAACGCCCTCGCTCGTTCAGTGGTGTTCGGTAGCATTCGGTATTGTTCAGGTAGTTGTTCAGTAGCATTCAGTACGGTGCTCTTCAGAGCCATGAGCCCATGAGGCCATGACGCCACCGCCACGGGAGGGACCGCCGCCGACCCGCCGTCGGTCTGCGGAGGGCGCACCTCGGGAGAGCATGGCGTGTGCAGGCTGCGCAGGTGGCACCGTGGCAGGAACTCTGGGCTCTCGCATCCATCCGGCTTGGCCACCGGTGTGCTGCGGCCGGCGCTAGATCCGACGGACGGGCTCTTCCTTGTCGGACTAGAGCGGACGGGCGGGGCGACTTCGGTGGGCGTGGCGTGTATGGCCAGCGAGCTAGCTCCAGCGGGGGCGAACTCCGCCAGCGGGCCATGGTTGTAACATCTCTGCAATTCCGAACGCCAAAAATACGAGCTTTTAAAAATTTTTTTAAGTATCCGATGCTTGGTGTGTGTCATGTAGTAAAACATTTCGTAGTCGCACAAATAGCGCCAATGTTAGTCGGAGCATTTGTATTTTAACCACAAGAGTATGATTTGCCTCTTATTGATTTTATGTACTGGTAATAAAATCAATAACCCTTTTTATAACGCAGCGACGATATGCCTGTTAACATGAGCCACTGACCCCGGAAATGGATCCAACTTGACCACGAGACTCTAAGAGACCCACCAATTATTTATGACATGGTCACTAACCCCTTTCATTAGCTTAACCATGATGTAATTGGAGTAAGGGTGTAGAAAAGAAATAGAAAAGGAATTAGAAAAAGAAAAGAAATAGAAAGGAAACAGGCCCGAGCAGCAATGGCAGCCTAGCAAGGCAGCCGGCACGGCCCACACCACCTGCCCGCGCGCCTGGCCCAACCAGGCCGCCGCAACCGCTCGCGCTCGCTGCACGCGCGCGGCCCGCGCAGCCACGAAGCCCAGCAAGCGTCGCGGCCCAACCGGCCAACCGCGCGGCCCGCTCCGCGTTCGCTCGCCGTAGCGCCGCGCGCTCGCGTCAAGACACTGCCACCCGCCGTGTTCGCCTGTGCGCACCACAGCCCAGCCGACCGCCCGCCTTTCCATAGCAGCTCGGCCCATCGGCAGCCCGCGCACCCGTGCGCCCCGCCGGCCGATCGACCCATCGACAGCCCGCTCGCTCGCGCCACGGCCCACGAAGCCAAAGCAGCCCATCAAGAGGCCGGCCTCGCGCGCGCCCGCCTCCGCTCGCGCCTCGCGTCGCCTCGCTCCCACTGATCAATGGGCCCCATCTGTCAGCTGCCTCGCCTTTCCATTTCTGTCCACCGCGCCACTTCTGTTCATGGCCACCGCCCGCCGCCCGTGCCCACGCCCGTACAAGCCGCTGCATCTCCGCCGTTCGCGCGCCTCGCCACGCTTTCCCGAACCCTAACCCTAGAGCGCGCTCGCCCTTGGCTGCTCGATGGGCATCTCCCATCGGTGCCGTTCACCGAGCCACGGCCGGCCGCCGCCGCGCTACAAAAGGGGCAGCCCCAGCCGTTAGGGTTTCCCGAGCCCTCAGCCGCCTTTGTCGGTCACCTTGCCTCACCCGTAGCCGACCTAGTGAGAGGAGAAGGGGGCGGGGAGGAGTTGCCGCTACCGGAGCTGCAGCCGTTCGTCGCCGTCGCCGTTCGCGCACAGGGAGAAGAGGAACCCCGCAACGCTGCTCCACATCCCCGCACCGAGTCGCTGCTCTGCCTCCTCGACGTCAAGCCGAACCATGAGTCTCGGCCACCACCGGAGCACCGCGCGCAGGTGAGCTAATCTGCTCGCGTCCATGGCCACCGCCAGTACGGCCCTCGCATTCCTATCCTCCGTTCGCCGATAGGTTTCATCAACCGCGCCACCACCTCCGCCATAGCCTAAAACGCCTAGATGGCAACATCTTGGGAGCATGGCTCGACCACAGCGAGGCCACGCCACTTTGCGGACCTCGGTCGCCATGGCTTCGACCGCCGGAGCGCCGCTGAGACCTCCGTGGTCATGCGCGCCCCGCCGTGCCCCCGTAACCACGCCCTTAGCCTCTGGAGCTCTGAGCTGCTCCGCATGATAGGAAGGAGGTGAAGACGGAGGCTAATGTCAAGCTACGCTGGCGAATTTAGTCGGAGAGCCGCCGTCGTCGCCGTCGGGTCGCCGCTACCGACCGCCCCGCTAGAAGCCCCGCGGCCAAATTAACATGGCCTATTATCCTTGCCTTGACCCCACGAGCCTTTTGCGCAAGTCCAAGCCACCTCCAAGCCACTGTCGTGTCCGGCAGCCGCGCCACCGCCGCCTCGCGCCTCCGCCGTCCGCCGCCATACGCACGCCGGCCAGGCCAAACCCCGCAGGCTCACTTGGACTCCACTCCCCTGATCACCTTGGCCTCGCGGTGCAGTAGACTGCGCCAGAGCCACTCCAAGCGCCCAGCAGCCGCCTGCCGTCGAGCCTCCGTCGTCCGCTGCCGCTGCGACGCGCGCGCCGGCAAGCTCGAGGGCCGTGAACCCACCGCGACCCTACAGCCGATCACGCCACGCCCTAGCGCCGCCTTGGCCACTGCTCCGCTTCGCCCCAGGCGCCGAAGCCGCAACGCCGCTCGCCGCCGGCAAGGGCCGCCGTGCCTGGCCGCGCGAAAGAGAAAGGGGGAAAATGCACCCCGCATGCACCATGTCCTCCACAGGGTTCCACGCTGGACCAACCGTGGACAGCCACACGGATCCCTAGTCTACGGTGCACCATGGACCCAGCCCAGCCGGATAACGCCGTGAACCGGAACCCGATAAGAGCCCAGCCGCCACGCGGCCTAACTCCCTGCTTGACACGTGTCCGGGCCGGGCCGGCACAACCCGGCCCAAATCCGGCCCTACCCGGCCCAAATCCGGCCCTACCCGAGACCGTCCAAGCCCAGTCCGGGCCCAGTCCGCGTTGACTGTTGACTAGTCAACGTTGACTGTTGACCGCGGGAGCCACCTGTCAGTGACCAAAACAGCGGGCCCCACACGTCATTGACTGAGTGTTGACCCCACCTACCAGAGCTGACGTCACCATGACGTCAGCATGACTGTTGACCGCCTGACCCCGCGTCTGTGCTGACGTCAGCATGACGTTAGCACTGCGTCAGCACCTGTGCCCGCGCGCCACGTGGCCCAATCAGAGGATGCCACGTGTCAGCCTCTGGTTAATCAGCCCCTTTTTCTTTTTTAGAAAATAGAATAAACTTTAGAAATTCATAACTAATTCATACGATCTCCAAAAAATATGAACCAAGTGTCCAAATTTTCATAAAAATGAGCTCTACATCATAGGCCTATATATGATTGCATTTGGAGTTATTAGATTTTATTGCTTCTTTGTGATTGATCTATAGGGGTCGCTCCCGCGACCGTTATGTCTCGATTTCCGCGAAGGAGTTGATCGAGGAGGAGGACCAGAAGCACGCCAAGGACCTAACGGAGGACTCGAGTGACAGCTAATCAGGTGCCACACCCCACCCAATCTCGTAGAATCCTATTACGCATGGCATAATATCTAGTTGCTAGTGCTTTATGTAAGTATATCACCTGATGATAGGTTGCATGGTAGATCTGCTTGTTGAGCCTTTACCTTGTCGCAACCATACTCCTGCACACCCGCTGATAGGCTAGATGCATGCTTATTTATTTATGATGCTTTACTTCTACTACACTTATATCCGCGATGTGATGCGTGGTGGATACTACGGTATGGTGCATGGATAAGGCACGTGGTGCCACTTTACTCAGGGAGAGTGCTACGTGCGTTTCGGGTGTGTGGTGAGGGTTGAGTCGATCGGACAGGATTCTACGACGAGCCATGTGGGCGAGTCTTGCTGTGGAATGTGTTCTGGGCATCCCCATGTGAGGTGCTTGTGGCGGGCACATTATGAGGAATATGGTGAATCCGGGGGTGAGAACCTTCATGGAGCAAAGCCCCGGGTAGGAGGTGCTGTTGCAGCATGGACTGTTGTAGTCCCTACGAGAAGATAATCCTGTCTGAGCCCCCTAGGACCTGATATCCCTTGAGAACCGGAACCTTGGGACCTACATGCTCACCACTCGCTCCTGTATGGGCGGGAGACGGATGTCTGACTAGCGAGGATGGTGCCACTACTACTAGGTTGTTAGCAGGTAGTGTCGGGAGGTACGGGCGTGGGGTCCTACACCCTCCTTAAAGCCGCAGAGTTACCTTGGTGGCCCGGGTAACTACGCCTCACAGTCTCAGTGTGCCGGTGTACCTATCGGTGTTCCGATGGTATTCCGGGGTGTCCCAGTACTGAGTGGTAGGGTGGCATCGCACCGGTTAGGAAGCAGCCGGAATCAGCTTAGGTGGGGCACCACCGATGATAGTGATCTTGTGGTTACGGGAGTACACGCTCTGCAGAGTTTTATAAATCTATATATATAGTCCGCGAGCCACTGGTATGGCTTTTTCCTAAGACCCACGCTTCTCGGGAATAGTGAGATGAGTCCTTCTATTCTCCCCCTGGTGTTACCCTTCCGGCTGTGAGCCACTGAGACAGGCTTCGAGAGGGAGTTGGACCTGTCGACTGAGTGCGAGAGTGTGAGACATGTGTGGATGAGATGGGTTAAAATATGATGAACTACATTTCTACAATATTGGTCACTGCTTGCATAGGAAACCACAGCCAAATATTAGGCCTCTTTGATTATATCCTTTGCATCCCACCAAATACTACATAACAAAAGCAAACATAGGATGGGAGATGTAGCCAGTACAAAACGTACTAAAAATTTGGATCCAGGTATGGATGATGGCTTGCTGACGCCCCTGAAGGACGAAAGGATTAGATGGTCTCGTGCCTACGCTCAAGATGGTGAAAGATGAAGCTTCCGCAATATCCCTCTACTTCCATAGCTGTTCTGGATGCTAGATACTCTGATGATTCTGCCATGTGGTGATGTAATGAATTATGTAAACCCCTCTACTGTATTCTTTTGAACGATGTATGGCTTTGTCATCAACTGATAATGGATAAGTCGATGCTCGGACTTCCGGGCTATCATTATATCCTTCCTTCTGTGTATTTTCTCTTTGAGGAAAATTGAGGATGTTTCAGTTGGTATCAGAGCCATGCTTGACCCTAGGACGAGACCCATAGGATTGGACGATAGATTAGGAGATCTCAAACCATTTTCGGTTATACACCGACCTTGCATAATGCTTTTATGCTTGGCTCATCTTCTCTCTTACTCACCCTCTAATTTCTTTCTCAGCTCTGTATGCAGATGGAGAGCTTTATGGAGATCCCCTTCGACGAGAAGTACCAACAAGACTTTGCCAAGGTCCTGCGTGAGACGCTCCAACACCTTGGTGTCCCCAAGTCAAACTGTCATTGGGTCTGCCACCGCAAGATGAGACCCAATGGACCAGAGGATTTCTTCATGGTGTCGATCTAGATCATTGAGTGCAATGAGGTACCGGCACTGAAGCCCTTCATCGTCCGTGAGATGGACAGGACTATCACCAACGCTGCACAACTTGCTGTACGCGCCGCCCTCCGGATCGTGATGAGAGACACCTACGAACTCCTCAAGACAGGACCATTTTGCCTGCTACCCCAAGCCCTTGATCTCTCCAGAAGTGACATAGATCATTGGGCCGAGATCGAGAGCATCTGGGGTAGAGAGCATGATCGCACGCTCAGAATCACAGGGGAACACATGGTTGCTCAGGACAGGCTCATCCTAGTGCTGGATGGTGACAAGCGCTACTACAAGCATCAGGTCACGGAGCTGGAAGCAAAGGTGAAGGCCCAGGAAGAGGAGTTGGCCAAGCTAAAGAAGTGGAGCTGGTCCAACATGGCACACCTCGCCAGGTACATGAGAGGTTGTGTGTATCTGCGTGATGTCGTGAGAGCAACGCTGGAGAAATGGAAGCAGTCCGATGCCCATCGTATCTAGCAGTACGAGCAAGTACAGATGCAGTTGCCTGCACACTGTCGCAAGGTGCCCCTCGCCGAGAAGTTCAAGGTAGGGTCCACCAGCCACAATATGGATGCCTGCCCCGTGCCTGAGTCAGAACCTACCCCAAAGTGGGAAGAAGCCCGCAAGTATGTGCAGAGGATGCTCAAGACCGACGCACAACTCCAGGAGATAGCTGCTAGCACGTTTCCCCTCGTGCCACCAGGTTCGACTCCCAAGCAGTGATCCGCAACTGACGCAGAGTGACCCAACTAAAAACAGCCCCACAATGGCTAAAGAAGACAAGACTCACTTCTGAAGTAGAGTAGATTGTCCCCTTTTTAAGCCCACCTGCGCGTAGTGCGAAAATTCTCGTGAGTCTTCTGGTGTAGCTACTAGAGACATCGCCATGTAACCAGCTTAATGTAATGAATGCTCGGATTTTATCGCATCTTATGGATTCTCATTGCTTCTTTGAATGAGTGTAGGATAGATAGAAGTGTTTCAAATTAATGAAATCAGTTTAAATTACTTAGCTAAGTCGATAATAGCCTGTATCACTTGCATCTGATCCTAAGCCTGGTGATCCTGAAGCAGGATGTCTGCCCGTCGTTCAGCACCTTGAGCCGCGCACCACACCCAGGGACCGCCATAGACCATGGATGCAGTGATAGTCATAACAACATGGGACATAGGACCCCCATCAGATCTAACCCAGAGAAGGGGGAACATTAGAACGTCACTTCACCACCCGTCAGGACCCATGTTGAGGAGCATTCTCCACCATCCCCACCACTTTTGACGAGAAGGATGGTTCAGCAAACCCGCACCCGGGAAACTTTGACTGAAGAATTTTAGCAGAAATTGGCTAGTGCACTCATGTTGGAGCTCCCTACCTTTGACGGCTCCAACAATGACCCTATCATCGCTATGGATTGGCTATATGACATGACAGAGTGGCTGAAATCAACCATCTACACAAAGGAGGATCAGGTTAAGATCATAGCCCACCACTTCGAGGGTAACACTCGAGCATGGTGGAATGGATTCAGCACAGCTCACCAAGACCCTGCCAATATCTCATGGGAAGAGTTCACTAAGGCCTTTTACGAGCGCCATGTGCTAGCAGAAGTGGAAGAAACTCTAGCAGAAGAGTTCCACGGTATTTAGCAAGGAACAGATATAGTCCACGAGTATGTTGTCCGCTTCATTCGCCTGATGCGGTATGTACACCCGGAGAGTGTGGCCACCGAGAAGGACAAGGTGTATTACTTCACCCAGGGATTGAAGGTTTCCCCCCACCTTGCTGTCACAAGGACTTGCCACACCCTCGAGGAAGCCATCACGAGGCACTAAGGTTAGAAAGGACCCACCAGGAGACAAGCATGCTCGACCCTATGAAGCGATGCCTTGAGGAACCATATCAGCACATGGTCCGGCAACAACCACGTATGTGTGATCTCCCTACAAGCAGCTCATTCCGAAGCCGCCCCCTCCAGCATTCCAACACATGGGAGGTTACTGCGAGCACTCCTACAATAAAGGTGCCCTTCTTCTATTATGGATGTGGCCACCCCGGTCACAAGATCCAGGTCTGTCCAAGAGGGAGAGCTACCACGCCCTCAGGCGAAGTTCCTCTCGTTTGCTTTGTATGCGAACAACCAGGCCACAGGGTTATCGACTGTGCCAGAGTTGACATCGCATCACCAGCTATGATTCCTTTCAAACAGATCTAGGGTTCAACAAGGAAGGTTCGCAATGATGCGCGAGCTACCCGCTGGCAACCGACGTATAGTTCTGCTAAAGACGTCCCCGATAGTGAAGATCAGGGTGTAGAGAGCACCACAACTCTTGATGGAGTAACCTGTTTCAGATGTTACCAAAAGGGTCATAAGGCTGCATTTTGCCCTACTCCGAGTACTAGGAACATAGTGCACGAAGAGCCGCTCGTTGGCATCTCGCCAAGTAAGCTGCCAAGGACACCCCCGACATAGAAGAAGGTATGTGCTTATAAAAGGAGTTAATGCTACAATGATGTCCAAATTTGGTGCACTTATTACCAAGTCAGTATGAGATTTAAACCTGCCTGCTATCGTATGAGGTTTCCCTCAGTTCTAGATCCTTCGTCTCCATCCCTAGAAAGGTAGATTATAAAGATCGTGATTTTGGAATACCCTAGAATGCATGAGCAAAGCTTTATTGTTCGAAAAGGATCGTTGAAAGCAAACACAAGGATCAATGCAAGCCTAATTAGATGAATGCAACCCTCTACGCAAAATGGGTAATAGGGGAACAAGATGGCCTGCAATCAGGAACAAGTACCCCTGCCAAGGATAGAGACCTGCTTGAACAAATGCACCATGCGAAGTACTTTGCCAAGTTTGACCTTAAGTCAGGCTACCCTTGGATGAAGGAACGAAGGACACATCAGAGGAAGACTCATGTCACCCCATGTAAGCAGCATCTAAAGAAATCATTGGAGAAGATACAGAAGCATCAGCTCGACGCTAAGTCCAGCAAGTATAAGTCTGGTTGGAATGGGTCATTTTTCCTAGGCCATGTGCTCGACCCTATCAGAATAAGTTGTTGGCCTGTCCAACACAAAAACAATGGAAGGAAGAGAGCAACAACAGGATGCGACCGATGCGTAAGGTTCTTTGGAATTGGCTGTTTAGTACCACAACGCCTGTTCTTGCCTTACTCGACGACCCCAGGACCTTGTGGTCTAATGCGATGCATCTCGCCATGGGTTTGGTTGTGTTCTGGGGCAAAAATAGGAAAGTCATTGCCTATGCTTTCCATCAGCTTAAGGGACACGAACAATGTTGTCCTACCCATGATCTCGAGATTGCAGCTGTGATCCATGCATTGAAGATTTGGAGGCACTACCCGGTTGGGAACAAGCGTGAGATCTTCACCGATCTTAAGAATCTGAAGAACTTTTTCACCCAGAAGATCTGAACATGAGACAGCGTTGTTGACTAGAATGATTAAGGGCTAAGATGTGGAGATCCCTTACCACCCAGAACAAACTGAAGAAGTTGCCGATGCTCCTAGCTGTAAGAGCCAATGTCAAGCCTTGATCGTCATAGCTTTGCCCAAGGAGTGGCAAGGGGACATTGGTGTGATACCCCATGGTCTTCTCAATGAGCTTCGTGTACACTGCACCCTCTATGGATAGGATTCGCGAAGCCAGCGCCACGGCCCAGAGAATTGGGCAGTGAGCGAGCCCCTGACGCAGAGCAAGTGCCCAAAGGCCAGTAAGGACGGACAGAGCATTCTTGGGAACAAGAACTACATCTGTGAGTCTTCCCGGTTTTGCCACGTGCAGTAAGACAATATCAGAAGGGCGTAAGCTCAATTCTCGCATGTACCCCGAGAGCACTGGAAGGGAAGAGTAGGAAGGTATTTGATGCAGGATATGCTACTGGGAGTGGCATATGCAGACACGTCAAGCCAAGCACAAGAGACCTGCAGGGTTGCCAAGCCACCTGAGGTGTCTGAACGGAAACATGATGGCGTGCCTACGAACTTTGTCATAGGTTAGCCTCGAACGCCGAGGAACGTGTTATGCGAGCGATGATCGATAGCTAACCCAGAGCAGTTCACCTTGTAGCAATCAAGGGAGATGCCAGAGATGGACCACTAGCATATCTATCTAATAAGAACGTACCCAAGCTACACGAAGCCCCTAGGAGCACAATATCGGACCATGAACCTTGGTGTGCGACCAAGTTTTTGGAAAAGCCCCGGATGATGCTATAGGGACTCAAACGGACTACCGTATCGCTTATCATTTTTAGATCATTGGTCATACGGAGAGGATGAATCAGACCCTCAAGAATGCTTCGAGCATGTGATCCCTAATATGGACAAATAGAGTAAGAGTTGGCCCATGCTAGGTTTCCCTTCAACGAAAAATGCCGAGCAAGTCTTCAGACACCGTCATTTGAGGCCATGATAGGAAGGTGGTGCAGACCCCACCCCTGATATGGGATAGACGGAGGGAGAAGATCAACACCCTTGGACCTACCACCATCAATGAGGCCAAAGAAGGATTCGCCCAAGTGCGAAAGGCTCTAGGACACTCATAGAAATCATCAGAAGAATTGTCCTGACAATGGAGGGAAAGACCTTGAGATAAAGTCAGGAACTATATCTGCCTTAAAGTCTCCCCACTCTATGGAACCCTCAGTTTCCAAGAAATGAGGTGGCTAACTCCAAAATAAGAGGAGCCGTACGAGATCAGTACGCAAGTCTGCCTATAGAATAGAGTTGCCTGGACAACTCGCAGGAGTACACCAACATTCCATTTGTCACAGCAACGCGAGTGTTTGAAGCCGCAAAAGCAACCGACGTTCCCCAATAGCACTTGATGTTCAAAGCATAATGGAATACAAGGAACACCCCATCCGCCTTCTAATAAGGAACCTAAGGAAAGACAGAAGCGCCAGTTTACCAATGTGCAAGGTTCAGTGAAGCGACCCCAAAGTAAGAGAGGCAACTATGGAGAAAGAAGTCAGCACAAAAGAAAGCCTTACCCCGACCGGAAAGAAGAGTAAGCTACACTCTTGAATCTCAAGGACGAGATTCTCATAAGGGGGTAGGACTGTAACATCCCTGCAATTCCGAACACCGAAAATACGAACTTTTAAAAAAATTTCTAAAGTATCCGATGCTTGGTGTGTGTCATGTAGGAAAACATCCTGTAGTCGCACAAGTAGCGCCAATGTTAGTCAGAGTATTTGCATTTTAACCACAAGAGTATGATTTGCCTCTTATTGATTTTATGTACTGCTAATAAAATCAATAACCCTTTTTATAACGCAGTGACGATATGCCTGCTAACATGAGCCACTGACCCCGGAAATGGATCCAACTTGACCACGAGACCCTAAGGGACCCACCAATTATTTATGATATGGTCACTAACCCCTTTCATTAGCTTGACCATGATGTAATTGGAGTAAGGGTGTAGAAAAGAAATAGAAAAGGAATTAGAAAAAGAAAAGAAAAAGAAAGGAAACCGGCCCGAGTAGCAATGGCAGCCCAGCAAGGCAGCCGGCACGGCCCACACCACCTGCCCGCGCGCCTGGCCCAACCAGGCCGCCGCAAGCACTCGCGCTCGCTGCACGCGCGCGGCCCACGCAGCCACGAAGCCCAGCAAGCGTCGCGGCCGGGCCGCGCAGCCACGAAGCCCAGCAAGCGTCGCGGCCCAACTTGCTAACCGCACGGCCCCCTCCGCGTTCGCTCACCGCAGCGCCGCGCGCTCGCGTCAAGACGCTACCACCCGCCGTGTTCGCCCGCGCGCACCACAGCCCAGCTGACCACCCGCCTTTCCGCAGCAGCTCGGCCCATCGGCAGCCCACTTACCCGTGCGCCTCGCCGGTCGATCGACCCATCGGCAGCCCGCTCGCTCGCGCCACGGCCCACGAAGCCAAAGCAGCCCATCAAGAGGCCGGCCTCGCGCATGCCCGCCTCCACTCGTGCCTCACGTCGCCTCGCTCCCACTGATCAATGGGCCCCGTCTGTCAGCTGCCTCGTCTTTCCATTTCTGTCCACCGCGCGTCACGTCCGCCGCGCCACTTCTGTTCATGGCCACCACCCGTCGTCCGTGCCCACGCCCATGCGAGCCGCTGCATCTCTGCCGTCCATGCGCCTCGCCACGCTTTCCCGAACCCTAACCCTAGAGCGCGCTTGCCCTTGGTCGCCCAATGGGCATCTCCCATCGGTGCCATTTACCGAGACACGGCCGGCCTCCGCCGCGCTATAAAATGGGCAGCCCCGACCGTTAGGGTTTCCCGAGCCCTCAGCCGCCTTTGTCGGTCACCTTGCCTCACCCGTAGCCGACCTAGTGAGAGGAGGAGAAGGGGGCGGGGAGGAGTTGCCGCTGTCGAAGCTGCAGCCATTCATCGCCGTCGCCGTTCACGCACAGGGAGAAGAGGAACCCCACAACGCTGCTCCACATCCCTGCACCGAGTTGCTGCTCTACCTCCTCGACGTCAAGCCGAACCGTGAGTCTCGGCCACCACCGGAGCACCGCGCGCAGGTGAGCTAATCTGCTCACGTCCATGGCTGCCGCCAGTACGGCCCTCGCATTCCTATCCTCCGTTCACCGATAGGTTTCATCAACCGCGCCACCACCTCCGCCGTAGCCTAGAACGCCTAGACGGCAACGTCTTGGGAGCATGGCTCGACCACAGCGAGGCCACGCCACTTTGTGGACCTCGGTCGCCATGGCTTCGGCCGCCGGAGCGCCGCTTAGACCTCCGTGGTCACGCGCGCCCCGTCATGCCCCCGTAACCACGCCCTTAGCCTCTGGAGCTCTGAGCTGCTCCACACGATAGGAAGGAGGTGAAGATGGAGGCTAATGTCAAGCTACGCTGGCAAATTTAGTCGGAGAGCCGCCGTCGCCGCCGTCGGGTCGCCGCTGCCGACCGCCCTGCCAGAAGCCCCGTGGCCAAATTAACATGGCCTATTATCCTTGCCTTGACCCCACAAGCCTTTTGCGCAAGTCCAAGCCACCTCCAAGCCACTGCCGTGTCCGGCAGCCGCGCCACCGCCGCTTCGCGCCTCCGCCGTCCGCCGCCATACACACGCCGGCCAGGCCAAACCCCGCAGGCACACTTGGACTCCACTCTCCTGACCACCTTGGCCTCGCGGTGCAGTAGACTATGCCAGAGCCACTCCAAGCGCCCAACAGCCGCCTGCCGTCGAGCCTCCGCCGTCCGCCGCCGCTGCGATGCGCACGTCGGCAAGCTCGAGGGCCGTGAACCCACGGCGACCCCGCAGCCGCTCACGCCACGCCCTAGCACCGCCTTGGCCACTGCTCCGCTTCGCCCTAGGCACTGAAGCCGCAATGCCGCTCGCCGCCGGCAAGGGCCGCCGTGGTTGGCCGCGCGAAAGAGAAAGGAAGGAAATTCTCCCCGCATGCACCACGTCCTCCACAGGGGTCCACGCTGGACCAACCGTGGACAGCCACACGGATCCCCAGTCTATGGTGCACCATGGACCTAGCCCAGCCGGATAACGTCGTGAACCGAAACCCGTTTAGAGCCCAGCCGCAACGCGGCCTAACTCCCTGCTTGACACGTGTCCGGGCCGGGCCGGCCCAACCCGGCCCAAATCCGGCCCTACCCGAGACCATCCAAGCCCAGTCCGGGCCCATTCCGTGTTGATCATTGACCAGTCAACATTGACCGTTGACCATGGGACCCACCGGTCAGTGACCAAAACAGCGGGCCCCACACGTCATTGACAGAGTGTTGACCCCACCTACCAGAGCTGACGTCAGCATGACGTCAGCATGACTGTTGACCGCCTGACCCCGCGTCTGTGCTGACATCAGCATGACGTCAGCACTGCGTCAGCGCCTGTGCCCGCGCGCCACGTGGCCCAATCAGAGGATGCCACGTGTCAGCCTCTGGTTAATCAGCCCCTTTTTCTTTTTTAGAAAATAGAATAAACTTCAGAAATTCATAACTAATTCATACGATCTCCAAAAAATATGAACCAAGTGTCCAAATTTTCATAAAAATGAGCTCTATGTCATAGGCCTATGTATGATTGCATTTGGAGTTATTGGATTTTATTGCTTCTTTGTGACTGATCTATAGGGGTCGCTCCCGCGACCGTTATGTCTCGATTTTAGTTTTCGCGAAGGAGTTGATCGAGGAGGAGGACCAGAAGCACGCCAAGGACCTGACGGAGGACTCGAGTGACAGCTAATCAGGTGCCACACCCCACCCAATCTCGTAGAATCCTATTACGCATGGCATAATATCTAGTTGCTAGTGCTTTATGTAAGTATATCACCTGATGATAGGTTGCATGGTAGATCTGCTTGTTGAGCCTTTACCTTGTTGCAACCATACTCCTGCACACACACTGATAGGCTAGACGCATGCTTATTTATTTATGATGCTTTACTTCTACTACGCTTATATCTGCGATGTGATGCGTGGTGGAGAGTACGGTATGGTGCATGGATAAGGCACGTGGTGCCACTTCACTCAGGGAGAGTGCTGCGTGCATTTCGGGTGTGTGGTGAGGGTTGAGTCGATCGGACAGGATTCTACGACGAGCCATGTGGGCGAGTCTTGCCGGGGAATGTGTTCTGGGCATTCCCATGTGAGGTGCTTGTGGCGGGCACATTGTGAGGAATATGGTGAATCCGGGGGTGAGAACCTTCATGGAGCGAAGCCCTGGGTAGGAGGTGCTGTTGCAGCACGGACTGTTGTAGTCCCTATGAGAAGATAATCCTGTCTGATCCCCCTAGGACTTGATATCCCTTGAGAACCGGAACCTTGGGACCTACATGCTCACCACTCGCTCTTGTATGGGCGGGAGACGGATGTCTGACTAGCTAGGACTGTGCCACTACTACTAGGTTGTTAGCAGGTAGTGTCGGGAGGTACGGGCGTGGGGTCCTACACCCTCCTTAAAGCCGCAGAGTTACCTTGGTGGCCCGGGTAACTACGCCTCACAGTCTCAGTGTGCCGGTGTACCTATCGGTGTTCCGATGGTATTCCGAGGTGTCCCAGTACTGAGTGGTAGGGTGGCATCGCATTGGTTAGGAAGCAGCCGAAATCAGCTTAGGCGGGGCACCGCCGATGATAGTGATCTTGTGGTTACGGGAGTACACGCTCTGCAGAGTTTTATAAATCTATATATATAGTCCGCAAGCCACTGGTATGGCTTTTTCCTAAGATCCACGCTTCTCAGGAATAGTGAGATGAGTCCTTCTATTCTCCCCCTAGTGTTACCCTTCTGGCTGTGAGCCGCTGAGACAGGCTCCGAGAGGGAGTTGGACCTGTCGACTGAGTGCGAGAGTGTGAGATATGTGTGGATGAGATGGGTTAAAATATGATGAACTGAAAAGCAAACATTAGGCCTCTTTGATTATATCCTTTACATCCCACCAAATACTACATAACAAAAGCAAACATAGGATGGGAGATGTGGCCAGTACAAAACATACTGAAAATTTGGATCCAGGTATGGATGATGGCTTGCTGACGCCCCTGAAGGATGAAAGGATTAGATGATCTCGTGCCTACACTCAAGATGGTGAAAGATGAAGCTTTCGCAATATCCCTCTACTTCTGTAGCTATTCTGGATGCTAGATACTCTGATGATTCCGCCATGTGGCGATGTAATGAATTATGTAAACCCCTCTACTGTATTCTTTTGAACGATGTATGCCTATGTCATCAACTGATAATGGATAAGTTGATGCTCGGACTTCCTGGGCTATCATTATATCCTTCCTTCTGTGTGTTTACCCTTTGAGGAAAATTGAGGATGTTTCAATGGTGGCCAGCGAGCTTCGTTGGCGGGTCATGGCCACCGGCCATGGAGGTCTGCTGGCCGGGGCGGGGTCGGATGAATCATCCCGATGGGATTCCCGTCGGGGCTGCTGCGAGTCGCGTCGGGCGTGGCCGCCGGTGTGCTGCGCCGGGGAAGATGCCACAGATGTGCGCAGCCAGTGAAGGAGGGAGCGCTCTCACCTCTGATGTGCCGCAACCGGGGGAAGGTGGACGGCGCCGCCGCTAGTGTGGGGCGCCTCCGGCGGTCGGATAGGGCGGGGCCGGCATGGGGGAGAAGCTGTGCGGTCGGTGGGGATCGGGCTGGGCTGGTTGGTCTGGTGGGTGCAGTCGGACCGCTGCACGCATGTGTCTGGGTGTATAATAGCACTATATATATACACTGTAATATTATGGGTGCATTCTCTATATCGAATGCACCTAGGTCAAAACTCTCAATTGCTATTTGGCGCACGCGCGCCACATGATCTAGCGGTGCACACTTCCCTTTTTAGCAACCACGTTTATTCCCGTCCAGTACCTTCCATTCCCATTGCTGATTCAGAAAGTGTCACGCCAGGGCGGTTATTTTAAAAAATTACAAAAATCGTACGACTGGCGTCTTTCTCTACCCCTTTCCCCTTTCCCTATTTCTTCTTCGAGTCGGAGGTCGGAGCTCCGGCGTCTTCAAGGTGAGGGTGTGGAAGCTCAGCGACATCGGCGCTAAGCCCCTGCCTTGCCCGCGCCGCACTCATGGAGGAGCGATCATGCCGGCGTGGCCCTGTCTCTGGCGTCCCTCCGCCATTATTCATTGCCCCTGCCCCTGGCATCTCTCCAATCCTCCACCTACTGCAGCTGGCCATCCCGCCTGCACCCTCCCCTCCGGCTTCCGGCGCTACCACATCGAGGTTAGCAAACCCTACCCTCCCCCTCCCCCACGCCTACCCCACCCCCCGTGTCACAATCCCCAAGCAGTCAGCACTCAGATCTGCCTCTCCCCACAATCAAATAGCTCAGAAGACTTGAAGAAGAAGCGGGGAATGGAAGACGGTGGCGAGAGCGCGGCGGCGGCGGAGGCAGCGGTGGGGCTGAATCGTAGCTATTCGTCGATGAGGTCCACGGCATCGTTGCCGACGTCAGCACCGAGGCCTTCAAGCACTGCCTCTAGTTACGTTCCTTTTGTATCTCTTTGTGCGTGTATTATGTTTTGTCGATTTCTCTCCCCTCACTCGCCGATGACCTAGGTTTGTTAACTGACATTTTTGTGTCGCTTTTCTTCTCCAGGGCAGCGGCCACACCAAGGGTTGTCAGCTCCGCCAAGGCTGCAGAGAAGGCCACTGATCTCTATCCAGTAAGCGATGGATTCCTGCATCATAATTTGATTCTGCTCCAATGGGATGGGATGTGTAACACCCATGGTGTTAAGCATGTATTATCTTGCATATCATGAGCATAATCATCTCTTTGCATAGTCATTGTTTACATGAAATGATAAAATGAAAAATATGCTTGCTTTGATTTGAACTAGAGCTATGTGATAGGTTGCTTGTTTGGGGTTGAGTGTTAAATGAAGTTTGTAGAGAAAATTATTTGGGGCAAAACTTATTTTTGGGTCATTTCATGAAAAGGCATGGAAGTGGGTCAAAAATATCAAAAATAGTTTATAAAAAATGTTTTTCTTTTAATTTTAGAAGGATTTTAAATCCCCATTTCTGAATTTCAAATTCTAGGTAGAATTAGGCTTTGATGTTTAAAAGTGAAATGTTCTACTCATTGAGAGCAACATTTCAATTTTTACAAGTTTCTTCAAATTCGGATTATTTTAAAAAATATGGAGTTAATCAAGTTCTGCACGAATCTTAGCGCAGTGGGACCCACCCGTCGGCCTCCTTCTTCCCTCTCTTCTTCTTCCTCGCGCCGACGGTGTCCGTGCTGACACCGGCCGCGTAGCAGCCGTACGTCGGGCGTTCGCCGGTGTCTGCTGTTCGCCTCGCGCACCCGTGCGCCGCACGCCGTTCCTGCTCCACCCCTGACCGGACCCCACTGCCGCTCCACGCGCCCTCGGCCGGCCCCGCATGCACACCACACGCTCGGCGCGCCCCGACGCCATGGCCCGGCTGTCCGAGGCCAGCGGCCGCTTCAATGCGTCCCGACCGCGCCTCTCGCCTTCACTCTCCACCCACCACAACCAGACACCCCCTCCTTGCCTCATTTTCCATCGCTAGAGCTCGAGCGAGCTCGAAAGCCGCCATTGCCGCCGTCCCGAGCTCGCACCACCACCGCTGCACCTAGCCCTGTCATTTTCTTCCCAGATCACGCGTACAGCTCCGCCGTGGTGTGAGAGACACCCTGCGCACGTTCCCTGGCCTCGAGACCCAAGGTAGAGGTCAAATCGATCGTTTCCCCCTTCGCCGGCCATGGCCGCCCCGACCGATGCGCGGTTCGCCGTGGCTAGCCTTTCCTTTCTCCCTCCTTTATCTTGCGCGTCGTGGTCGCCTACATGAGTAGAACAGGTTGGTGTAGTTAATGGGATCGATTAGGGTTTGTGTTCGTCGGATTTTGGCCAACCGCCGTCGCGGGTCGCGTCGCCGCTCGCACGGAAGTCACTCCGGTCAACCAATCCTTTCTTTTTCTATCATAATCGAGTCGCCTAGGTTTCCCTTAGCTCATAGGGTAGCTCGTGAGCCTCGTTTAGGTCGGATTTGGCCAGCAGCCGTCGAACCGCCGACATGTAGAGCCGCCGCTCAGCGCCGTTCATCGCTGCCGCCATTTTCCTCTGCGATAGCTTGCATCTTGTACACCAACGGGTTTGCGTCGATGAGTTCAGTCTAGTGGTGGCCGTAATTCGGCCGGTGACCTCGCCGCCAGCGAGATTGCCGACCGCCGGCGACCTCCCCCTGCGGTGTGGACCACGTGCATCATTTATGTTCTTTTTTTGGACTTAAGTGCAAAATGGCCAGACACAGAGAGTTTCATGATAGGGCTCGGTTAATTACTAGAATGTCCAGGGTTCTTGGTGCAAAACTGTTTTCTATTTTGATTTAAAGAATTTGTTTTCCAGATTTTGGTTAAATCTTCCTAAATTTATATCTTGCTCATTTTTAGTCCAAATGAGTTGGTTCAAGTTGTGGTATTTTTCTTATGAGTAGATCTATGCATGAAAAATATGAAATATGATTTTTGTGATACTTTTCTGTATAGATTTATTTATCCCTATTAAATGCCTTTATCTTTGAAAATGCATAAGTAATTCTCTGTTGCCCAGAAAAATGTGAATCCAAGTTTGTTAGTCTTCTTATGTCATGATCTATCTATGAAAAATGTTGAAAGGCTATGTCATGTGTAAATATTGCCCTGTTTAATTATGGTGCTTATTTCAATTAGATGATAAATAATTCATAATAAATAATATATAAGTGATTTATGCATGAAACTTTTTGGAGGATGTTTTTATGCTAATCTATAGCTAAGAATATTCTGAGATCTGTTGTTTGACACTTTTCTATGTACAAAGTATTTTATGTATAAAGTACTTACTATTTTGACCTAAAAATTTTATGGTAGTCTATATTAAGCATGCTTAAGCTTCTGTAATTTTTATAGAATTTTCTAGATAATCTAAAGTTGTGTTGCAGTTATGTCCTAATTTATTTATATGTCTTAATAGTGTTTTAAGTTATTATTTCATGTTAATAATAATGCTTTTTCTGATGTTTGTGATGTGTGTAATCTTTTATTTCTTTTGGTTCAGTAGAGGGTAGTGTGCAAAACATTAGTCGTTTATAATTCCTTTTAATGTCTAAGTAAAATATATTGTGATGCTTGTATACGATTTATTGTAGAAGAGAATGCAGATGACATGTGCTTATCATACATGTTTTAAAATCATGTCCATTATCTTTAACTGAGCATTCATTCACCATCAGCATATACCTTTGTATTTACTATATATTCGTGGTATTCATACGCACCATCAGAGCTCGAAACGGTAGTTCCAGGAGTACAAGGAGAGGAAGGCTAGCAGGAAGCCTTGGTACAGGGGATAGCAGCAGAAGAGGATCCCGAGGTTGATCTTCCCGAGTGTCCCGACCATCAGCCAAGCTCTTTCTTGAAAGGCAAGCCCCGGAGCATTCTCCCTGTGATTTTCAAAAATATCTAACTTGAGTCCTTTACTGGTTTGATGCATTAAGTTATAGGCGTTGTTTTATACCGTTGTTGCATTACTTATATTCCTTGCCCACTTGATATAATTCTACCCTTTTAGGTTCAGGTGCGATTATCTGCTTAGCCTTGCTTAACTAGATCGGTAGAAGTCGGGTGATTTCCTGTCATCCGCGAGTTATAGGTGGTGACTCGAAATGGTTGAATACATTGTTATCTTGGATAACCATGTGGAGATAATAAATCGAGACCGGGCGGGATTGGTGTTGGGACTGAACTGGAGGTTCGGTGAGGTTATCCCGTCTGTGTCGAACTAGGACCCCGTCCGTTGTACGTCCTCAAGTCATATTGAACGCATGCCTCACATTTACCTGGAAGGATAAGTCGTTCCGACCGCGAAGCCTGGGTTTGGTTTGGGCCGGGAGTTGACCTGCTGTACGCATCGTATTGGAGAAGATGGGGGACCACGGGTTAAGCGGAGAGTAAGTCCGAGGTCAGGGTCGCCCTGAATAAGGCAGCCGGACGGTTCCCGAATACGATGGTACCTGTTGATCCCGCGATTTTTTGAATCGAATTTTTGGTGATCTGTAGCTCACTTTAGCGGGTGAATGTGGTTTGTGTGAGGAATACTCGCCAGTTGGTTAGTAATCAATTATAATCACCATCGTTCTTGGATGGTGAACACTTGACTTGAGCAGTGACATCGTAGTAATAACTTGAACAAAGAGATGAGATGGTTGAGCCGTGATGTTAAAAGGCACTCAACCGGAATTGGTTACTATTATTGTTGAATAATTATCACCATGCTTGTTTAGTACAGGTGCTAATCTAGCATGATAAGGTTAATCCAGCTAAAATACAATGCTAGAAGGTTATAATAAATATTTCTTTAATGCAAGCTTTTTTCCACAAATAAATGAGTCAGATATTCCACTTATATAGCCTTGCATACTCCTTGGAGTCAATTTATTATTAGTTTATGACGGGTAAGTCTAGCTGAGTACATTCTCGTACTCAGGGTTTTATTTCCCATGTTGTTGCAGATGGTGAGATGTTTTATGGCTACTGTCAGCACTGTTTCTATCCCGCTATGGGCGATGACTAGACCTTGGGCATGGTCACTCTACTCTACCTTATGCTTTTGCTAGATATTGACTGAGGACCTGGCACTGTATTTGAACTAAGTGTGTGTGGATTTGAACTAAATCGCTTTCGCTATTTCGAATTCGAACTTGGATTGTAATAACTTTATTCATACTCCGATGTGTAAAACTATGTGCAACTATGTATGCTGTGAATGGTGATGGTTAAACTTATTACGATCTTGGCTATGCCGAAAAGTTTGAAATCCTTCGAGATTTCAGGATGACTACCGGGTTTATTAGGTCTCAATCATGTAGTTTGCTATCTTAATGGTGAATTACGTGCTTGTGCTCTAATAAATTGGTCGGTTCTATGACAGCTGGCATCGAAGCAAGGTTTAGCGTTACTGTTCATAAGTATTTAAAATAAAAGAATTTTTGTTTGCGAAAAGTATTTACAAAATGTATAGCTATATATAAGTGTTCAAATCTATGGTTTTGAAAATTAGAGTGTGCCAGTGGTCATATCCTTATGCCCAATAGGAGTTCAGGTGGCTTAATTAAGTACTAACTTGGGGAATTGCATCATATTTTCTGTTGTTGTTTCCTATACAATGATGGAGTCATATGGGTGCCATTCACTTGAGTGGTAATGTATGGATCAAATTGCCTCTACGCTCTGGTAAGTGTGAGTTGTGAGAGCATGATTGGATGCAATGCCAGTCTAGGGGAGCGTTTATTGATGCCAGATTATTCACATGTTGCACACATGTTTATATGAAGGTATCCCATGTTGGGACCGTCTTCTGGCGGTGTCGTCTTCTGCGTGACTTGTTGGGGTAGTAAGTAATCGGTGTTTTCACCTTGTTCGGAAGGTGCGTGAATTTTTACGTCGAATTGCATTCATATGGGATATGGGCTGAAATAAAATTTCTGCAGGTACACTAACCGCGTGAACGGTAGAACGAAGTAGTTACGTATAAATGAGAGAACGATGTATGCCACCGCATAGCACGTTAGATTATTAGTTCATGAGGACGTATGTAACATGCATGCACCATGGTTAAAATTGCTCATTCATAGATTTCATGGTTCCTTCCCTTATAAATAAATTGTCTCATTTCTTTAAAATTATAAACTCATGGGATATACCACTTTTGGACAGATGCCGAGAACCAAGCAGACTGCTCGCAAGTCCACTGGAGGAGGAGTGCCCCGTGGTCCTTTGGCTGTCCGTGAGTCGGTGCCAAGGAAGGTGGACACTTTTCTTGAGGAGCACGCCATGCCTCGCCTTCTTTGGAGGATTCTCTCCAACACTGGGTACACGGTGGGCACGGAGCCTCACTACTACTAGGACAAGGATGACTTGGTGAACTATGGAGAGGCTCGGGTGGAGGTAGTTGTCCCACCTTTGGGCGGCGACCCCCACTGGGTTGGGTGGCTTTGTTTTGGTGCGGGCTGGACTGCCAAGACGGGTCCCACATTTGCAGCTTTTGATGTGGTGGAGCACCTGATGGAGGAGATCCTACACCAGTTTGCCCATTCTTTTCCTGGTGTGTTTCCCTTTGCTAATCGCCTTTCTAGGTGGCCAAATGCTGAGGAAAAACCATTGTAGGCTGGTCCTGAGGAGGCACGGGGCAGCGACACGCCTGCCATGAGTGCTATGTTTGTAGTGATGAGGGCCTATGTCAACATGGAGACTAAGGCACTCTGTCTGAGTGAGGAGTTCAAGGAGGCTCGAGCTGATGCACGCAAGGAGAAGCGTGAGTTGACACGTGAGCTTCAGTGCTCACGGGAGGAGGTAGCCCGTGTGTCTCAGCATCAGGACAAGGTTGTTCAGGAGAGCCAGAAGATGGCTCAGGCTAGTGATGAAGCCTGGTCCGAGCTTCGTCGTCTTAGCATCTGTCAGCAGCAGGTGCTGGAGGAAGTGGAGGGTGTTCGTGCTTACAATGCTAGTCTTCACGAGGAGGTGCACAGGAAGCAGGAGGAGATCCGTCAGCTGAGAGCAACCTTAGCAACAGCTAGGAAGGCTTTGGATGGTGCTTCTAGTGAGAGTAGCAACAATGGAGAGTAGCCTTGTTGATGATCGCTAGTCTCTAGTTGTTCTTTTGCGTTCCTGTCGGGTGGTCATGTAACCCATTTGCACGCTATTGAGACTTTGATGTAATGTTGGAACATGGTGTTTGATGTGGCGATATTTGTACACCTTCAAAAGTTCAGTGTGTGTATGCTGGCAAAATGTGGATGTTGTAAGATGCTTTGAGATGGCTCGAAGTAATATTATTAGTGATGTTGGGATGTGAAAATTGGAATTATTGTGCCTCTATTTATTGTGCGAATTTATTCCCCTCGATAAATTCATTTTGGTATAATTTTTACATTCACCTCTCATTATGACAACATTCACCTAATAAGTACTTATTGCTCAAATATGCAGATGCCGGTTATCCGTAGTGGTTCAGGTGGTAATGGTAGTGGTGGTGCTGAAGAGGGTGCCGATAATACTGCACGTGGTGTACCACCCTCACCTCTGACCAATGCGGAGCAGCTGTTTGATCAATTCTTGGGCAGCCACCGCAATGTGGAGCAGCTTCTTCGTGAAAGTTTGGCCCGTGATGTTCATTAGGGTCCTCAGCAAAACCAATACAGCAGCTTCAAGGATTTTCAGGACACTAAACCTCCTGTATTTAAAGATGCTCCTGAACCACTTGAAGCAGATGAATGGCTCAACACCATAGAAGATAAATTTCGTCTTCTAAGGTTAACCGAAGAACTGAAGGCGGAGTATGCAGCCCATCAACTTGAGGAACAAGCGGGGACATGGTGGAAGCAACATCGCACCACCTTTCCGCAGGGTGTTCCTATTACTTGGGACCGCTTTGTACATGCTTTTCGGGGGAATTTCATTCCTCCAAGTTTGATGGCTATGAAGAAGACTGAATTTCTATCACTTACTATGGGAACTCGTACAGTGAAGGAGTATCTGCACGCATTCAATACATGTCCTTTGGCTTAACAAATGCTTCTGCATACTTCATGTATCTGATGAATTCGGTCTTTATGCCTGAGTTAGACAAGTTTGTGGTGGTGTTTATTGATGACATCTTGGTGTACTCAGAAAATGAAGAAGATCGTGCCGAGCATCTGAGGATTATTCTAGAAAGGCTTAAGGAACATAAGTTGTATGCCAAGTTTAGCAAGTGTGAGTTTTGGCTCAAGAAAGTTCAATTCCTTGGCCATGTTCTATCTGATGAGGGAATCTCAGTAGATCCGAGCAAAGTACAAGAGGTTATGAATTGGGAAGCACCAACTTCTGTGCATGAAGTTTGGAGTTTTCTTGGTCTAGCCGGCTATTATCGTCGTATCATTCCGGATTTTTTGAAGATTGCCAAACCTATGACAAATCTGTTACAGAAAGAGAAGAAGTTCGTTTGGACAAAAGAGTGTGAAACGGCTTTCCGTACCTTGCGGAAATCGTTGACCACTGCTCCTGTTCTTGCGCAACCAGATTTAGGGAAACCGTTTGATGTATATTGTGATGCATCAAAAATAGGTTTGGGATGTGTGCTTATACAAGAAGGGAGAGTCATAGCTTATGCCTCACTCCAGTTGAAGAAGCATGAAGTGAATTATCCAACCCATGATTTGGAGCTTGCAGCTATTATGCATGCTCTAAAAATCTAGAGGCATTACATGCTGGGTAATTTCTGCAAAGTCTACACTGATCACAAGAGTCTAAAGTATATCTTCACTCAACTCGAGTTGAACATGAGGTAACATCGATGGATGGAGTTTATCAAGGACTTCAATATGGAGATCTCGTATCATCCAGGCAAGGCAAACGTAGTCGCAGATGCGTTGAGTCAAAAATCACATTGCCCTGCTATTCAACCTTTGTTAGCAGATGTTTTTGGCCTCAAGCATCCTGTTGTGCTGCGTAACATCCAAATTAGTTGCTCGCTTGAAAGCAAGATCATCGAGGGTTAGAAAACTGACAAGGGTATAGGTCATATCAAGGAGAGGATGCTGAAACTGCCAATCAAACATTTCAGAGTAGATGAGAAGGGAATCATTTGGTTTGATGATCGTCTGGTCGTACCAAAAGATAGAGAACTCAAAAATCAAATCATGGATGAAGCTCACTTATCAAAGTTATCTATTCATCCTGGCGGTAGTAAGATGTTTCATGATCTAAAGGCTGGTGGACAAAAATGAGAAAGGAGATTGCAGCTTATATTGCACGGTGTGACATCTGTTGTCGCATAAAGGCTGTTCATTTGAAGCCAACAAGAATGCTTCAACCATTGTCGATTCCTGAATGGAAATGGGAAGACATCAGTATAGATTTCATTACCGAACTTCTCACAACTCCAAAAGGGCATAACTCTATTTGGGTAATCGTTGATCGACTTACCAAGAGTGCACATTTTATTCCAGTTCGTACCGATTATCGACCGCCCCAATATGCTGACATTTATCTCAGGAAGATCATTCGTTTGCATGGAATTCCCAAAACAATTATATCTGATCGAGGGTCTCAGTTTACCGCTCATTTCTAGGATCACTTGCAGAGGGATTTGGGGACAAAGCTGAATCGTAGTACAGCTTATCGTCCTCAAACTTCAGGCCAGATAGAAAGAGTGAATCAAGTTCTTGAAGATCTCTTGAGGGCTTGTGTTCTATCATCCAAGGGTTCATGGGAGAAATGGTTACCTTTGGCAGAATTCTCTTATAACAATAGTTACCAAGAGAGTATACAGATGGCTCCTTTTGAGGCACTGTATGGTCGAAAGTGTAGAACGCCTGTGAATTAGGTAGGACCTGGAGAAAGAAGATACTATAGTATTGACTTTGTTAAAGAAGCGAAAGAACAAGTTCGAACAAATTAACAACACATCGCAGCTGCACAATCCCGTCAGAAGAGTTATGCTGATAAGAGAAGAAGACCTCTAGTTTTTAATGTTGGTACTTATGTGTATATGAAGGTCTCTCCTATGAAGAAAGTACAACGTTTTGGTGTAAAAAGGAAGTTGGCACCTTGTTATGTCGGTCCATACCAGATAATAGAAAGAAAAAGGATTGTGGGCCTATAAGCTGAAACTGCCTAAAGAGATGAGTGCAATGTTTCCTGTTTTCCATGTATCCCAACTCAACAAATGTCTACGTGTTCCAACCGAAGAAGCCGTTAAAGTCAAAGACATTAAGCTAAGTTCAGATTTAACTTATGAAGAGAAGCCTATAAGACTCCTGGATGTCAAAGAGAGAGTGACCAGAAATCGTGTGGTCAAGCAATATAAGGTTTCCTGGAGCAATCATGATGATAGCGATGCCACTTGGGAAACCGAGGACTATTTAAAAGAAGTATATCCCGTTTTTCATAAAGAATGGTTAGTCTACTCAAATCTCAGGACAAGATTTCTTTAAGGGGGAAGGGCTGTAACACCCATGGTGTTAAGCATGCATTATCTTGCATATCATGAGCATAATCATCTCTTTACATAGTCATTGTTTACATGAAATGATAAAATGAAAAATGTGCCTGCTTTGATTTGAACTAGAGCTATGTGATAGGTTGCTTGTTTAGGGTTGAGTGTTAAATAAAGTTTGTAAAGAAAATTATTTGGAGCAAAACTTATTTTTGGGTCATTTCATGAAAAGGCTTGGAAGTGGGTCAAAAATGTCAAAAATAGTTTATAAAAATATTTTTCTTTTAATTTTAAAAGGATTTTAAATCCCCATTTTTGACTTTCAAATTCTAGGCAGAATTAGGCGTTGATGTTTAAAAGTGAAATGTTCTACTCATTGAGAGCAACATTTCAACTTTTACAAGTTTCTTCAAATTTGGATTATTTTGGAAAATATGGAGTTAATCAAGTTCTGCACGAATCTTGGCGCAGTGGGACCCACCCGTCGGCTTCCATCTTCCCTCTCTTCTTCTTCCTCGCGCCGACGGTGTCCGTGCCGACGCCGGCCGCGTGGCAGCCGTACGCCGGGCGTTCACCGGTGTCTGCTGTGCGCCCCGCGCACCCGTGCGCCGCACGCCGGTCCTGCTCTGCGCCTGACCGGACCCCACTGCCGCTCCACGCGCCTCAGCCGGCCCTGCATGCACGCCACGCGCTCGGCACGCACCGACGCCATGGCCCGGCTGTCCGAGGCCAGCGGCCGCTTCAATGCGTCCCGACCGCGCCTCTCGCCTTCTCTCTCCACCCACCACCACCAGACGCCCCCTCCTTGCCTCATTTTCCTTCGCCAGAGCTCGAGCAAGCTCGAAAGCCGCCATTGCCGCCGCCCTGAGCTCGCACCGCCACCGCTGTGCCTAGCCATGTCATTTTCTTCCTAGATCACGCGTACAGCTCTGCCGTGGTGTGAGAGACACCCTGCGCACGTTCCCTGCCCTCGAGACCCAAGGTAGAGGTCGAATCGACCGTTTTCCCCTTCGCCGGCCATGGCCTCCCCGACTGCCGCGCGGTTCGCCGTGGCAGCCTTTCCTTTCTCCCTCCTTTATCTTGCGCGTCGTGGTCGCCTGCATGAGTAGAACAGGTTGGTGTAGTTAATGGGATCAATTAGGGTTTGTGTTCGTCGGATTTTGGCCGACCGCCGTCGCGGGTCGCACCGCCGCTCGTGGGCCGCTCGCACGGAGGTCACTCCGGTCGACCAATCCTTTCTTTTTCTATCGTAATCGAATCGCCTAGGTTTCCCTTAGCTTGTAGGGTAGCTCGTGCGCCTTGTTTCGGTCGAATTTGGCCGGCAGTCGTCGAACCGCTGACATGCAGAGCCGCCGCTTAGCGCCGTTCATCGCTGCGCCATTTTCCTCCGTGATAGCTTGCTATCTTGTGAAGAAGAAGGACAAATCTCTACGGATGTGCGTGGATTACCGTCCACTCAATGCTGTGACCGTTAAGAACAATTATTCGTTACCCCGTATTGACATTCTATTTGACCAGTTATCCAAGGCGAGAGTGTTTTCCAAGATTGATCTTAGGTCTGGTTACCATCAGATCCAGATTAGACCGGAAGATGTGCCTCAGACCGCTTTTTCTACCAGATATGGATTGTATGAGTATCTTGTTATGTCCTTTGGCTTAACAAATGCTCCTGCATACTTCATGTATCTGATGAATTCGGTCTTTATGCCTAAGTTAGACAAGTTTGTGGTGGTGTTTATTGATGACATCTTGGTGTACTCAGAAAATGAAGAAGATCATGCCGAGCATCTGAGGATTGTTCTAGAAAGGCTTAAGGAACATAAGTTGTATGTCAAGTTTAGCAAGTGTGAGTTTTGGCTCAAGAAAGTTTAATTCCTTGGCCATGTTCTATCTGATGAGGGAATCTCAGTAGATCTGAGCAAAGTACAAGAGGTTATGAATTGGGAAGCACCAACTTCTGTGCATGAAGTTCGGAGTTTTCTTGGTCTAGCCGGCTATTATCGTCATTTCATTCCGGATTTTTCGAAGATTGCCAAACCTATGATAAATCTGTTGCAGAAAGAGAAGAAGTTCGTTTGGACAAAAGAGTGTGAAACGGCTTTCCGTACCTTGCGGGAATCGTTGACCACTGCTCCTGTTCTTGCGCAACCAGATTTAGGGAAACCGTTTGATGTATATTGTGATGCATCAAAAATAGGTTTGGGATGTGTGCTTATGCAAGAAGGGAGAGTCATAACTTATGTCTCACGCCAGTTGAAGAAGCATGAAGTGAATTATCCAACCCATGATTTGGAGCTTGCAGCTATTGTGCATGCTCTAAAAATCTGGAGGCATTACTTGCTGGGTAATTTCTGCAAAGTCTACACTGATCACAAGAGTCTGAAGTATATCTTCACTCAACTCGAGTTGAACATGAGGCTAGTGTGCAAAACATTTGTCGTTTATAATTCCTTTTAGTGTGTAAGTAAAATGTATTATGATGCTTGTATACGATTTATTGTAGAAGAGAATGCAGATGACATGTGCTTATCATACATGTTTTAAAATCATGTTCATTATCTTTAACTGAGCATTCATTCACCATCAGCATGTACCTTTGTATTTACTATGTATTTGTGGTATTCATACGCACCATATATCACACAGGATCGTCAAAGCTCGAAACGGTTGTTCCCGGAGTACAAGGAGAGGAAGGCCAGCAGGAAGAGGATCCCGAGGTTGATCTTCCCGAGTGTCCCGACCATCAACCAAGCTCTTTCTTGAAAGGCAATCCCCGAAGCATTGTCCCTGTGGTTTGCAAAAATATCTAACTTGAGTCCTTTACTTGTTTGATGCATTAAGTTATAGGCGTTATTTTATAACGTTGTTGCATTACTTATATTCCTTGCCCACTTGATAAAATTCTACCCTTTTAGGTTCAGGTGCGATTATCTGCTTAGCCTTGCTTAACTAGATCGGTAGAAGTCGGGTGATTTCCTGTCATCCGCGAGTTATAGGTGGTCACTCGGAATGGTTGAATACATTGTTATCTTGGATAACCATGTGGAGATAATAAATCAAGACCGGGCGGGATTGGTGTTGGGACTGAACTAGAGGTTTGGTGAGGTTATCCCGTCTGTGTCGAACTAGGACCCCGTCCGTTGTACGTCCTCAAGTCTTATTGAACGCATGCCTCACATTTAGCTGGAAGGATAAGTCGTTCCGACCGCGAAGCCTGGGTTTGGTTTGGGCCGGGAGTCGACCTGCTGTACGCATCGTATTGGAGAAGATGGGGGACCACGGGTTACGCGGAGAGTAAGTCCGAGGTCAGGGTCGCCCTGAATAAGGCAGCCGGGCGGTTCCCGGATACGATGGTACCTGTTGATCCCTCGATTTTCCGAATTGAATTTTCGGTGATCTGTAGCTCACTTTAGTGGGTGAGTGTGGTTTGTGTGAGGAATACCCACCAGCTAGTTAGTAATCGATTATAATTGCCATCGTTCTTGGATAGTGAACACTTGACTTGAGCAGCAGCATCGTAGTAATAACTTGAACAAAGAGATGAGATGGTTGAGCCATGATGTTGAAAGGCACTCAACCGGAATTGGTTACTATTATTGTTGAATAATTATCACCATGCCTGTTTAGTACAGGTGCTAATCTAGCATGATAAGGTTAATCTAGTTAAAATACAATGCTAGAAGGTTATAATAAATATTTCTTTAATGCAAGCTTTTCCGTAAATAAATGAGTCAGATATTCCACTTATATAGCCTTGCATATTCCTTGGAGTCAATTTATTTTTAGTTTATTATGGGTAAGTCTAGCTGAGTATATTCTCGTACTCAGGGTTTTATTTCCCATGTTGTTGCAGATGGTGAGATATTTTATGGCTACTGTCAGCACTGTTTCTATCCCGCTATGGGCGATGACTAGACCTTGGGCATGGTCACTCTACTCTACCTTATGCTTTTGCTAGATATTGACTGAGGACCTGGCACTGTATTTGAACTAAGTGTGTGTGGATTTGAACTAAATCGCTTCCGTTATTTCGAATTCGAACTTGGATTGTAATAACTTTATTCGTACTCCAATGTGTAAAACTATGTGCAACTACGTATGCTGTGAATGGTGATGGCTAAACTTATTACGATCTTGGCTATGCCGGAAAGTTTAAAATCCTTCGAAATTTCAGGATGACTACCGGATTTATTAGGTCTCAATCATGTAGTTTGCTATCATAATGGTGAATTACGTGCTTGTGCTCTAATAAATTGGTCAGTTCTGTGACAGGATGGATAGTTGGTTTTCTGCCCTTGTTTAAATTCATATTCGTTGCTATTTAATTCCATGCTGCTAATCATTTGGGAACGTTAAACTGTGTCAAATATTTAAGTCCCTTGGTGTGCGCACTTGTCCGCTAGATTTTGTTCCACAATATGGTTAAAATGAAACCTGGAAGTTGTTCTGGACTGCATCTAAATTCGTATTCCTCTCGCATATCATCAGTTTCCATGTATGTTATTTATATAGTGGAGTAGAGGCCATTTGTTGTGAGATGCCATCCTGCTAAAAATTTAGAAGTAAACCAACCAGCGTGCAACATCTGTTTTTCAGAACTTGCGGCTTATGTTTGATTGATAAGAATAACTATGTATTGCCTTTTTCATGAAATTTTACTATGAGATTCACATTCACTGTTGGTCTTGTCACTCAGGTTTTCATCTTCTGTTAGCTGTGTAATCCATTTAGTGTTAGTCAGGCAGCTGCTTTGCTACTATCAAGGATAAAAATGACCGCTCTGAATACATCGTATTCATAACCTGACCGTGCTAATCTCATTCTCATATTAACATTAATTGGATTCCTGGTTGGTAACCTGTGGTGCTCGGCCTAATTTACTGAACTTTAGCTTGTCTTGTTTTTCCGATGAAGCGATTTTCTTTCTGAGTACTGTTATCTTGAGGATCTAACTGGATGGTTGTGCTCTCACAATAGATGATGGTTGTTGTCAAGGGTTTGGTGCCTATGGCATTTGGAGGTACCCAAGAGCCTGCACCTTACGGTGAGCTGGTTTCCACTGGAGGCCTGAACTCAGATGTGAATAAGAAGTTTAGTGCTAGCATTGCTTCTACCCTACGTTCCCAAGTCATGCTTCTACCTCAAGTTATATGACTCAAAGGTCAGAAGCCAATGTTTCTTATTGCGTTCACTCAAATCATGGGTCCTTTTTACCTTCGCCGAAGTTCTCATAGTAATTTTGTTGCTTATTAGGCTCATCCTGCACAAGAAAATGGTCAATGTTTGCATGCTTTGCATCAAGAATAGATGGTTCATTCCATCTTCCTTTGTTTTGCATCTTGCCTGCATAGATGGTGTCAAGATCTTCACTGATACATTAATTACCATGGTGTCATAATTTATAGTTCTAATTCAGTTTGTATTGCTTTCTTCCTATTTGAACCAAAAGGTTCCAGGTGCAGTTTTGTAGTCAATTGAATATGTTGATAAAGCTGCTAGAGTTAGTAATTCTATAAATGTATTTGGAGTTGCTAGCATTTAAAAAATAGAGAACTTAACGGTTGACCCAAGATCACTCATGACATATGATACAATGGTTAATTCTTTTTAGAGTTAGCTTTAAAGATTTATGCAAATTAGGTCAAAATTGATGCTGTGTTTTTTAAATGTTCAAAATAATGTTTGCTTGAAGCTATAGTGCCACACACTCATTTAACATGCATCCTGAGTATCAGTGACTAGGGCAGGGGCAATGAAAATGGCGGAGGGACGCCGAAGACAGGGCCACGCCGGCACGGTCGCTCCTCCATGAGTGCGGCGCGGGCAAGGCAGGGGCTTAGCGCCGATGTCGTTGAGCTTCCACACCCTCACCTCGAAGACGCCGGAGCTCCGACCTTCGACCGGAAGAAGAAACAAGGAAAGGGGAAAGTGGAAGAGAAAGACGCCGGTCGTACGGTTTTTGAAATTTTTTAAAATGACCGTCCCGACTTGACATTTTTCGAATCAGCAATGGGAACAGAAGGTATTGAACGGGAACGGACGTGGTTGCTAAAAAAGGAAGTGTGCCCCGCTAGATCACGTGGGGCGCGTGCGCCGAATAGCAATTGGGAGCAGCTGTCCCCGTCAAAACTGCATGTATCTGGTCCAACGAGACCAACCGAACCGATCCGACTCACTCAACCAACCAGACTAGCGCATCCGACTGCACCAACCGCCCACCTCCTCACTCCACCCGACCAAACTCCTCACTCCATGCCCGACCGGCGGCGGCGCGTTTCGGACAGGGACGGCGCTGCCTCCTAGCCGTGACGGCGCAAGCCCTCCGCCGGCTGCGCGCGGGCTTCCTCACCCACCAGCGCGTCGCAGCGTCACCCGCATCCGAGAAAGCCGGCCACCACGGTGCCGGCGGCGCGGCTCTGCTGCTGGGCCGCGCGCGGGGTCTAGGCCGGTCGCGGCTGCGGATCTGCGCGCACCAAGGGTTGGGCGTTGGCGGACTCACCGGCCAGCGGCAGCTACCAGCGCGTGCGCCCGGCTTCGCGTGGGCCAACGCGGAGGCAGCAGAGAGGAGGCTCTACAGGCAGCAGCAGCTCGTCATCACGGCGGTCCTGCTCGCATCCGCGCTGCGGCCTCCCTTCTCTGGCGTCGCAGCACAAGGGTCGGTCCCCAGCAGTTCCGCGTGCCACGCCTGGCTCTGCCATGATCGATTTGTTCAGCATCTGATGGAACATAGTAAGTAGCTGGCTAGCATTTTTTTCTCGATTTTGTTCTGTGTTCATCTTTTGAACGTATTTAAAAAATATATTACTCTTCTAATTGCTGGGACTGCAGGAGATGTGGCATCACGACTAGTGGGGATTCGTTTTCATATCTGCGGCATCCCCAACGTCCCTCCACAGAGCCCCTCTGCTGATTCGACAGCAGCGGCGGCGGTCTCACCTAATCCATAGCCTAATTGAACGCTGCCCATGGTGGATCAATTTCAGGCGCTGCCCTCCCATCGGCATGCTCTCCTTCAGGCGTATGCTCACTCCAACCATTTCCTAGTATGGTACCCATCCATCCTGTCTCACATGTACCAATTTTGGTTCCTTTTACTGTTGGGAATGGGGATTAATAACATGTTCACAAATCTGACTTTCCCCTGTTGTGTGCAGATGGAAGACCCTAAAGAAGATTGTCTGATTCTGATATTTTTGCTCTTGTATCTGGAATCTATTTGCACGAAGATGCAATGCAAAACAGCATTACAGCACTGCTGCAGCAATACGACATGATCTCATCGATCTATGATCTGCTCCCCTGGGTAATTCTCTTTCTTTTTCCTTGTTGGACAAATTGAGACTGACGGTTGTTTAGCTTACTTGCTATAGCTTATTTGTGTCTATCATTTACAGATTACTGCAAGGGACCTTTTGGCCCGCTATTCTTCTTACCATTTCAGTTATGCATCTTACTTTTGTTTTATTTTCAGTCAACACTTCTGAGACTTGTTCACCTTCCCAGTTTTCTAATCTTGTTTTTGCTTGTTTAATCTAACTGGTTCCAGTGTGTTATTCATATTGTTGTTATCTCCTAACTATCCTCGTTTTGTTTTCTCGTGCTTTCTACTTTTAGAATAAAGAACCATAGATAGAATAGTTATTTGCTCTTTAATCTGTAATCCAGTTCACGAATCTTTCTAAAATAAGTAAACATCTGAGAGCTATAATCATTGCTCTGTCAGGCTTCTAAAAGTTATAAGCAGCACCTTAAGAATAGGAAATGTTATAAATAAATATGAACTTACCTTTGTCATGCAAATATAATCATTGCTCTGTCAGGCTTCTAAAAGTTATAAGCAGCACCTTAAGAATAGGAAATGTTATAAATAAATATGAACTTACCTTTGTCATGCAAATATAATTGTTAGCCTTCAATAGTTCAGCACTACTTTTCCTTTTTGATCTCTGCAATGTTGATTTATATCATGTTCTTTCTTGCTTCAGGGTTTCGACTACAGCTCCTGTATTTTTCTCTATGCAATGCCGAATATCTAGAAGCCAGTTCTGTGTATGCCTTTGGTGTTGGTTGTTGTTTGGGACAACTAGTTTCTGAAAAATTGGTGTGTAATCTATTTGCACTGCCCCATAATTGCTGAGCACACACACTGTTTGCTGAGCTTGCGTCATTTTGGATGGAGCCGCCGGGTCCCTCAGGTTTGCTTTACCTCCTTATTCATGTATCTCACATTGATGTCCCATTAAGGCAGTGTCAAATTAGTTTCACTATTAGACTCCCTGATATGGGTACTTTTGTTAAAGAATGATCATGTTTCCACTACATTTTCTATTTTCCCTTTCATATTAGCTGTGGTAAGATTTATGTACATATAATCGTTTAAAATTCTGTTGAACTCCATTAGTTCTGTATGTGATCATGTTCTTACTTTCTTACCACCATAGACATTGAATCAGCTTTGCAGTGATTTTTTCGTTCAGATCATACTATGTTTTTGGCTTGCTTATAGTTTCTTTGCATCCTTGTTGCCCAGCCATTGCTCTTCCTGATCCAAACCATGCATGAATTTGATTTTCAACACAAATTCATACATCCTCATGGCCA
>CM041639.1:21493272-21550443 GCA_023333625.1 Bothriochloa decipiens | reverse complement strand
CAGCAGATAAAGGACGTGCAAGCAGCAAAGTCACATCCGCATGGCCAGCAAAGGATCGTTGCCAGAATGCTAGCTGCATGCAGTGTGCTTACTTTCAGAATATATCGTCTTCCGTCTCATGAAATTAGAAGTGAGTATATGTGCACTCTCGATAAGTTATTCAAAAATATGCACATACTTCTTGATAGTACAAGTATGCAAACAAATAGAGTCACCATTGCCACTGCATATAATACTTTTCAGATTGCAACTGGTAGTTGTCACTGGTAGTTGCCAAAAAACAAATAGATTGTGTTGGGGGCAGGGGAAAGAATAGCCACCCCGTCCCCCTTTCGATCACACGAATCCAAGATGGAGAGGTCAGCCGTCGGGGATTCGGTACTTTGTGCAGCTTCGGTAGAGATGAATTAACCACCGAACCTGTGTCGGGTGACGGAAACTTCAACTTCGGCATCGACGAACCGGCCGCCGAAGCTAAGCTGACAAGCGAAGCCTTGCGCAACTTCGGTAGAGATGAACTAACTACCGAAGCCGTGTCGGATGACGAAAATTTCAGCTTCCGCGTAGGCTCCGGCGGGTAGCGAGCTTAACAAACCGCCGAATTGACACTATGAGGAGGTTGTCCGAAAGGATCAGCTTCAGGGTACGCCTGACGAATGCCTAAGCTGGCCCGAAGGCCAAATGCATGAACTCAGATTCGGGTAGCGCCGAGCGTGCCGAAGCTGATCACGACAGAGTCTGCAGATCAACACTTGTGTATTATTTGTTTGGAGATTGGCAGCGCGGTGAGATTGGCAGGGTTCATCTTGGCACGTGAAGTTCGACGGAGGCGAAGTGGACCGTACGCAGGGATAAGGGCGGTTTGACGTGTCTGCCCTTTGTCGGCTCTGAGCGTACAATACGAAGTCGTTTCGTGAGGGTAGAATCGTCATGTAATCGTCTACGGGCTACTATAAATGCTGCTCCTTTGAGAGCTTATAAGGGGAACGGTTCTGCGCGTTTTAGCCGGGACTTGATTAATGAAAGAGCATTCCACTTGATATATTCGTGTTTCTATTATTTATATTCGGTAGTTAGATTCGGGTCCTGAGGGTACAACCTCTGGGCCAGAATCAACAGTGGCGCCGAGCGTGGGTGTGACGAAGCGGCATTCCGTCCCGAGTTTGGAGTCTCCCCGGTAAAGCCTTTTTTGGTAGCATTCGGTAGAGTTGAGTCACCTTCAGCAATCCGTACGCAGTGTTTGGCAGCACCGAACCACTTTTCCCCCAAGCATTCGGCAGCAACTGAAAAGCTGAAGCCACTACGGTGACTACAGAAAAGAGATAAGTATATTATTCCAGTTTGCGTTCAAACTAGTTTTTAATTTCTTACAACATGTACATTCGCCGGTGGCCAGTAGAAAAAATAAGTAAAATAATAATAAAAACAAGAGAGACCCATCGTCTTGTGATCGTTTACTGTCTACTCTAACAAGCAAGCCGCGGCAAACTGCGACTTATTTTGATAAATACGAATATATATGCATACTATACACAACACTACTTTTTTTTTTTTTTGTTTCCGAAGCAGCTCATGCAGGTTTCTTTCGGACAGTTGGAATGGCAAGTCCTTGTTGGCGAAAGGACCGGCCGTCGTCTGCGGGACACGAACCATTCTTTCATGCAAAAGGCTAACAGCCGAATATCCACTAGTTGTACCGAAGCAGCACAGCCGAAGCATGTTTCCATAAAGATGTGAATCCGGGCAAACCAGCTAACCTACCGAAATCTTACAGTTATACCGAAAGAGCTTTCGGTTATCCTAGGGGCAGGTTTCGGCGTATTGCCCTGGCAGCTCCAACATCTCGTCCACCATTCAGCCGCAACAAGAGGGCCTCCGTTTTCCCCCGACGGGATCAACACCCGTGAGATTTTGGCCTCCGACGCCCACGAGACACGGCCTCCACCGCAAGTCAATGAGCAGGCACTCATTCGGCCTAGGCGAACGCACCTACGCCGAGGCGAATATAGCTTCGGCACTTCTCCCTTCATTCGGCCTGGGCGAGCACCCGACTGGGAGCCGCGCATTTACCGAATGGCTTTTGCTACGTACGTCGAAATGAGCGTGGGCCGTTCATTTATTCTGATTCAATAGTCATGATCATCTATTACCTCCTAGAAGATAAAGGGCGTATTCAGTGTCGTAGGCTCTCGCACTGTGGCGTCTGGAGAAGGAAAAATAGTCAGCAACCATCCCTGCACAAATTTGCAGAGGCTGGGGCTTGAACCCTGAACCTCTTAGTCACAAACGGTAAAGCTCTACCGCTTGTACCAGGGCCGTCCTTCTAATATTACCTCCTAAAAGGTAATAATATTTATTGAATTTTTATTTTATAAAAATAAAGTAAATAAGGAAGGTTTGAAATATTAAAGATCTTTTTTAAGATTTGGTTGATGATCACCTGGTCATGCTAACACAAGCTAACACACATGTTCCCTGCACTTTAGAGTTTGGACCTACAAGTTACGTGACATGCTAACACGTTACGCCGTTACCACATACTACACGTTATCAAACTATATATCAAGTACAAATTTAGAAATAAAAAATACTATATTAGTTGGATCACGCATGCATCAATCACATCGAAAAATAACTAGCGTGCCACTGTGTGTTTTTTGTACTACTACTATTGCCGTTATTTGAATTAGTGTGCCAGTTGTGTACGTTCGTGTGTGTTAGCGTGTTAACGTGCCAGTGTACGCTCGTGTATGTTATCATCGGCCGGAGCAGGTGCATGCATCAGGAACGAAGATCCAAACTTCCAGGAACGAAGGCATGCAAGCATCTGCGCAGCGAGCCCAACCGTGATCCAAAATTCCAGGAACGAAGGCTTGCAAGTAAATGCGGCATGGCGTGTTTTATTTTTATTTTTTAATTCATTAATTTATTTAATAAATCATTAAATTAAAAAAATTAAGGATACAAATCAATTTAAGATATTACCTCCTTACAGGTAAATGAAGTACCTGAACATTAGCCTTACAGAATATCGCGCCACCAGCGCGCTGTTCCACTTTTGCTTCACGCATTCTATATACGCCTTTAGCAGTCCTTCGAGAATACAATTTCTTCGCCACTATTAACCACGTACATTATTTGGCTTCGGTTTAGTTCCCTTTATTGCAGATATCCATGCGAGAGCCAGAGTCAGATTATACCACGCCTCGGAACCGGTGCGTTCTGCTCAGGCACACGACAGCTTAGTGAAATCAAGCTCACGCATTCGGCATGCAGAGCTTTCGGAAGTCCCGCAGGAACGTTGCTAAGATATCAAGCCCTAGTGCATGGAAAGCTTTATGGACAGGACACGGTCAACAACATGCAAGCAGGCACGCTTCGCTCATGTCCTCAGATGCCGAGAGAGGCAAGAAGAAATCACTAGTTCGTGTTGCACGCGCATCTTTGCCACCGAAAAGATAAGTGAAGCGGTTGCTAATTTTTTAATATAAAATCAAGCTTGCCGGAACATAGTTTTTGACGAACGGTAAAATATTCAGAAGCAGTTGTTAGTATGTATTTCTTACCGTACCAAGCTATGTTTTAATTTTATATATTTTTATCCCTCATTATGTTTTCGCTAGAGCGAAGTGACGACGCAGATTGCGTCGCTATCGCCTATGTGGTCAGGTATTTTTATTCGGCTTCACAGTTTCACCATGGCGAAATGACGAGGCAGCCAAGAGCCAAGCGACCCGGAAAGCTCGTGGACTGTATCCACACCCCGGAAAACGAACAACCTCGGTTACTTCGGCAAGGACATGCTATTTTCGGAGGCAAGAACTCATCAGCATCGACGTACCTTTGGTATTCGTATCTCTCCCTCATTTTCCAATCTGGGACCTTTCGGGAGGCAAAAGTTATCCTCAGTGTTGTTCGGAAGTCCTGTGCTCCCGCAAGACAAGTATACTATCTTTTCCATCTTTCTATCAAATTTAATCCCAAAGCTTAAGTGGTTTACTATATATTTACCCTCAGCATTAATATAAAAGTTCTTCATTCGTAGCTGCAGCATCAGCCGTAGCATATTCGGTTCAGGAAAGTTGAAAAAGTAATAGGCTGAGATGTCTCAATTTTACCTTAACCAGCATTAACCTATTTGCCTTGTGCGCAGCTCAGTCAGGAAGTTTTATTATGAATTTCCTTGTTTGACAACAAGACAAACCGAAATTAACTTCGGCTCTTACACCTCTATATATCGGCATCATGGTTGGTTACCGAATGACACCAGACCATGCCGAACAAACGTTCGACAGCTACAGCCAAGGGCTGGCATTATCACCCGTTTTTGCACGCCAAATATAGTCTTCCAGTTCACAAGTTTTTTTTTTACAACCATATACACGCGCATACACATTAGCAGACACCACATATATACAGACAGCTTCAGCTCGCTCGCAGCCACTCAATTCGCAGCAGGCGGACACTTGATCCTCCGCCACAGCATTTTCTAGAGGCCACTATTGCGTACACACCTGGTCCAACTCCACGAGTACCGAAATAAGCGCATTAGCATACGCAAGAAATCGCCGAAAGACGTATCGGCTTTCATGACTAGCCTTTCGGTCCTCTCTAGTTAGCCGAGGCACTTGAAGCAAGGCCGAAAGTAGTCCGCTCGTGCCAGAAATGGTACCGATAGACCCGGTTTCTTCCCGGTGCTTTGGCAGAAGGCCGAATGCAAGCAGGGCTAGAATGGTGTGTTGCGCGGGGCTGTCCCCTGGTACCGATGGAAGCCTTTGGCATACCGAATCTGTCTTGGTTATATGATCCATTTCGACGACCAAGTAGCGTTGATGTCCCGTACAGCCCCTTCCCAGAAAGATAAAGGATCCCCTATCTTCCTTCTATTCGCACCTTGGTATATGCAAACTTAGTTCCCTTCGTAGCTTCGTTCAGCAAACAGGCAGCTGCGTGTATCCGCTTCGAGATTGCTTGTCATGAAATAGCAAGCGTTGCAAGCAACCACCCGGAAAGGTTGTCGGAAAGCGTTAGCCAAGGCAATTAACCGAAATTCCTTTCGGCCTAGTCCGATTCCATCCGGCAGTTAACTAGGCACACTAGTTCTGATCGAGTGCCCGAGTCGAACAGCTGGTGGGTCAACCGAATATGCTTTCGCTCTAACTCTGACTCCTTTCGGGTACGAAAGGCCAGCCCGAGCACCCTTTAGCGGAGGCTTCGCCATTTCGTTGCCAGCGGTTCAGCACCGCACCTCATCCTCGCCTTCGGCACACCGTGTGTTTGTTTCTTCAGCAACTTTGTCCCTTTCTATATTTAAGCTATTCGGCAATTTATGATGTTCCTCAAGACTCCCATGCAGTCCTCCACCGCTTCACTTTTTCTATAGATACTCTGTGCTTGCGTTTCGATATGACAAAATGCATGACGTAGCTGACCAAGTTTTTGACGCATGGTATAGGAGTACCTGATGTCGTCATTCTTTCGGATAAAATACACCTTCTCACTTCTCGCTATAGCGTGTAGCCCTAAAAGGGGTTCCGGTTAGCTTCACCTTTTCGCTATGGCGAAATGGTGAAGCAGCCATGAGGCCACTCCTTGTCTCTCCTGGCGCAGGTGCAATTCTCTTGTGTGTTTTATCAATTTCGAACTAGTATTCAGCAAGAACCGCTGCACTTCGGCCAAATATTAACAACTAAAGAAGCAAGCCGAATCATATCGCATTGCGGCTCATGCCTTGTTTGCATTCACCCGAATACAATTTCACATCATTAGTTGCTGCATCAAAAATACTACTTCGGCTCCTGCTAAGCACGACCGGACAGCATGGCACCTCGTGCATCAGTTCAGATAATGCTTCGGTCGTTGGCTCGAGGTAGCAGCTAAGAGGTGTCCACGCCCCGTCTCCACCGTGTGGAGTCGGCCCCCGCATACCATCGGTTAGCCGTTTCTTGGCGCCGCTGGCCACAGATTGCCTCTAGGGCTTTGCCGCTTAGGTGTTCTCCTAGGTCGGGTTTGGTTGTGGTGGCTGTGCTGGAATTTGCATAGCGCACCTGTCTTGTGCCCCTGCTTCATCAGTAATGGCGGCGGCAGGAAAAGGCGACGTGGGGGGTGGGAAGAAAAATCCTAACCCTAATTTTGAGGAGATGTTCCGTAAACTCCATCTCACAGAGGAGGAGAGAGCGGTGATCGACTTCAGCGATGATGAAGAGGATGAAGCCGCTCTGGCGCCGGTGGAGTGGGCATTGGTGGGGAAAATTCTCTCGCCGGTTCCAGTTCATGTTGATCTGGTTCGCTCGGCGATGAAACCCGCCTGGGGTAACCCGGTGAGCCTCAAACTCTGTGCGATCGGCGAGAAAGAAGATAACTTGTTTGTAGCGGAGTTTGGCAGTCCCCGCGATATGGAGAGGGTGCTTGCTGGTACACCATGGTTGGTGGGCAAGTACGCTTTGCTGCTACAGGAGTATGATGAGAAGCTTAGCGCATCAGAGATTGTGTTCGACCGTATGGAGCTGTGGGTTTGGATTCTAAACCTTCCTCTAGGTTGGATGAATCCAACAAGGGGATCCCGAGCTATGGATTTGATTGGGAAGGTGGTGAAGATGGATGTGGATGCTGATGTAAGGCTAGTGGTGCGTTTCTACGTGCCTGAGTGTCGATTGAGGTGGATAAGCCAATGAGGAGAGGAGTTTTTCTTCGTATGAATAAAAATGAAGCTCCAAAGTGGTTCCAGGTGCAGTATGAGAGACTGCCCTACATCTGCTTTTCTTGTGGCAAGATGGGTCACTCGGATTTAGAGTGCCCCATACCAGCGGAACGGAATGAACACGGCAAACTTCTGTACGATGTTCAGCTTAGAGCCCCGGAGGAGAAGCGTCGACGCTTCAGTCCTTTGCTAGCGCTACAGCAGCATCCTTTGGCAGTGCTACATCGTCGGCCTCCAAACCCCCAAGACAGGCCACTAGGTCGGGGGACGAGGCTCTCGGTCGGGCTCCCACCTGAGGGTTTTGGTGATGAGTCGGAAGATCCAAAGGTGCAGTCCCCACTGAAACAGGAGGAGGAGATGGAGGATGAAGTGGAGGGGGCTGGTTTGGGTGCAGCTAGATGCCTGGACATGGAGCTAGAAGTCAGTGGGAAGAGGCACTCCGCGCGTAAGCGCAAGTCCAAGGGGGTATGGGTGCGAATCAAACCCCAGACCTGAATATTCCCTTGGGGGCATCGCACGCTCGTGCCTTCCAGCCCTGTGAGCTCGAGGGTTAACAAGATGGGTGTTACAGTCGAGAGCAACAGTACCAGTATGATCGAAACTTTGAAGAAACAGAAGTGTGGCACTACCCCAAATGAGAGATCGGCGGCGGCTGCGAAAGGATAGCCCCCGTCGGACGCCATGAATCTTCTCAGTGTGAACTGCCGGGGCTGTGGGCGGCCCGAGGCAGTTCAGGAACTCCGCCAGGTGGTGGAGGAATGGAAGCCCACGGTGGTGTTTTTAATGGAAACACGAATGGAGAAGAAAAAGCTCTCGGCTTGAAACGGGACCTTGGCTTCACGAATGCCATCGTTGTCAAGTCAGAAGGGTTGAGTGGTGGCTTGACGCTGTTATGGCGTCAGGATGTGGTGGTCTATGAGATGAGCAAGTCTAGGTCCCATATTGACGTTATACTGTCATGTGATAAGCTTAATGTTTCACAATGGCGGTTGACGGGCTTATATGGTGAACCGAGAAGAGAACGACGCAAGGAAAGCTGGTATCTCATGAGATTCCTACGCGCACAATCGGCTAACCCATGGCTGTGTATGGGGGATTTTAATGAGGTGCTGTTGGTAGAAGAGCAAATGGGAGGAAATGAAAGAGAGCAATGGCAGATGGCAGGGTTCCGGGACATGGTAAATGACTGCAATCTGTCGGACCTCGGTTTTCATGGGCTTCCATACACCAGGGACAACCGCCAGGGTGATGGCAGCAATGTCAAAGCTCGGTTGGACCGAGCGCTAGGGGATGACAAATTTCTAGAAAGGCTCGGGGATATTGAGGTGTTTCATATTCCTCTCACTGAATTCGATCACAATGGCCTTCCGGTGGAGGTGAGAGAGAGCCCCAACCGAACGACGGGGGCGCCGACGGTCTAAGCCTTTCAGATATGAGAATATGTGGAGAGATCAGAATATAATGATTTTGTGAACCAGACATGGGATCCAGGACCTGGAGCTTGCGATCTGGCTTCAATGGCGAATGCTCTCACATCCTTGCAGGGAGCTCTGAAGAAATGGGATCGAGAGGTCTTTGGTTCTGTCAAAAGACAAGCTGCAGAACTAAGATATTTGCTTGAGAAGGAGCGTGGCGGTACCCTGTATCGGGGACCCACGGCTAGGGAGCGGGAGATTATGGCTAAACTGAATAACGTTCGAGCTAGAGAGGAGGTGATGGAGAAATAGAGATCGAGAATCTCATGGTTAAGAGATGGGGACAGGAATACGGCGTTTTTTCAAGCCAAGGCTCGTGCACGAAGCAGAGCAAACCATATCAAAGTCCTTCAGGATGGAAATGGTCAGGTTTTTTCAGAACAAGAAGACCTGGAGTGGCTCACCTGCGACTTCTATCAACATTTGTTTTCGGCACAAGAAGAGTTGCAGCTGGAGTTGGTCTGCCGGTATGTGCAGAGGAAGGTGACGCTGGAAATGAGTGATAGCCTCGTCAGGCCGTTCACTAAACAAGAGATAGAAATGGCACTGTTCCAAATGAAACCGTGTAAGGCGCCGGGTGTAGATGGTTTTAATGCTGGTTTTTACCAGGCTCATTGGCCCTTGCTCAAGATGTGTGTGGTGAGTGTAGCTCTATCCTTCCTGAATGGAGGTCTGCTACCAGAGGAGGTGAATAAAACTCTGCTAGTTCTCATCCCAAAGGTTAGCAATCCGCAGGAGCTGTCACAGTACCGTCCGATTTCTCTTTGTAACGTATTATACAAGATCTGTTCAAAAGCCATGGCTAACCGGATGCGTCCCATCCTAGAGGAGGTGATCTCTGGAGAGCAAAGTGCTTTTGTTCTAGGTCGGTTGATCACTGACAATGTGCTCATTGCATATGAGTGTATCCATTATTTGAGGCATAAAAAGGGGAAGACCGAGGATTGTGCAGTCAAGCTAGACATGGCAAAGGCGTATGATCGTGTTGAATGGAGATATCTTGAATCCATTATGCAGGCAATGGGGTTCCCAGGAACGTGGATTTCACTTGTCATGCAATGTGTTTCCACGGTGACTTTCTCTGTGCGAGTTAATGGTGTCTTTTCTGACAGCTTCAAGCCATCCAGGGGCATTCGACAAGGGGATCCGATATCACCGTATCTATTTTTGCTCTGCTCTGAAGGACTGTCGAATATTTTTTTTCTCCAGATTTTTGGACCTAGATACATCTCCAGAGGAGTTCGAGTAAGTCGACATGCTCCATGGATATCTCATTTGCTCTTTGTTGATGACTGTCTCATCTTCACTGAAGCCTCTAAGAGAGGGGCTGATCGAGTGGCAACCATCCTTGAGAATTACAATAAAGGTTTGGGTCAGCTTGTGAATAAACACAAATCTGCGGTTTTCTTCAGTCCTAAAAGTGATGACGAATGCAAAGGGGAGGTGAAGACTAGCCTTCAGATTTTCACTAAAGCTTTGGGAGAACGCTATTTGGGCCTGCCAATGGCGGCTGGGAGGGGCTGCGGATGCCTTCAACTATGTGCCGGGAAGGTATTGGGCATGATAAGTGGATGGGCTGAGAGAAGCTTAAGCTGCGCGGCACGGGAGATTCTGATTAAAGCAAATGCACAGTCTGTTCCTACCTACGCCATGTCTGTCTTTAAGCTATCTCCTGTGGTTTGCCACAAAATGACATCTGCAGTGTCCAACTATTGGTGGGGAAGCTCCATTGATAACCACAAAATACATTGGTTGCGATGGGAGAAATTAATACAAATGAAGGAGGATGGAGGATTGGGTTTCAGGGACTTCTCTCTTTTCAATCAGGCTATGTTAGGGAAGCAAGGGTGGAGGCTACTAACTCGGCCGGACTCACTATGTGCCCGGGTGATGAAAGGAAAATATTTCCCACAAAGTGATTTTCTTTCAGCAACCAAAAAGAAGCGAAGTTCAGCAACGTGGAGGGCCATACTCCATGGAAGAGGTGTACTGCGTAGGGGACTGATTAAGCGTGTCGGACCAGGGGATATTGATGTTTGGAAAGACAATTGGATTCCCGGTCTTCGATCGCTTAAACCCCTAGCTCGGCTACAGCGGGCGACAGCGCAGCGGGTGTCAGACTTACTCATTCCGGGCTCTAGGATCTGGGACGAGAGGCAGATCTATGAGTCCTTCATGGCACTCGAAGCGGAGGAAGTACTCAAGATAAAACCTAGTATGCATCTGGTCGAGGATGTTCTGGCGTGGGCACATGAAAAGCATGGCTTCTATACAGTCAAGTCAGCTTACCATCTACTGAAACATGATCAAAGGGCGATGGCGATGGCTGCGACTAATGAACCGACATCATCATCTATATCGGTCTCCTGGGGGGCCCTCTGGAAATTGAATGTGCCGCCAAAGGTACGGGTGTTTTGGTGGAGGGTGTTGCATAACTCCCTTCCATCGAAGAGCGAACTAAAACGGAGGCACGTGAAAAAGGAGAGCCATTGTGAGCTGTGTGGGGATCCTGATGAATCACTCTACCATGTCTTTTTCGGCTGCCTGACGGCGAGGAGATTTTGGAATGAGGTCAAGGAGATGACTGGGGTGGGTGTGATGAACATGCACCCGATCTCATGGGCGACAGATATTATGAAGCCGAGTTTGTGTCTGTCTGAGACAGCGGCTATGATGATCTGTGGAGCATGGGTGCTTTGGACGGGAAGAAATGGCCGTCGGCATGGCCGTAAAACTTGGGAACCGGGTGCAATGGCTAGGTACATTTCCAAATTACTGGAGGACCTGGGATCTCTGAAAGCGCCTGCAAAGCCAAAGAAGCAGGTGATAGTACAACAATGGATACCACCGGATGCGGGGTGGGTAAAGATTAATACTGATGCAGGTTTCGGTATTGATACTAGCTCCAGAAGAACAGGTGTGGTACTCAGGGATCATTCTGGCCGAGTGATTGCGGCAGCAGCTCGATGGTTTGAAGGAATACCTGATGCTTTGTCTGCTGAGGCGATGGGGGCAAAAGAAGGTCTCGAGCTTGCTGTGGAGCTCGGACTGGACCGCGTGGTATTGGAGGTCGATTGCCAGGGGTTAGTGAATTTGCTAAAGAACCCGGAGGCGAGTAGATCGTCTATTGGCGGGATTTGAATAGTTTTCATGATTTTCATGTTGTGTGGGTGAGTAGAACAGCTAACTCGGTGGCCCATATCTGTGCCTGTACGGTCTCGGCTACCGAACGCTCCTTCTTTTGGATTGAATCTATCCCGGACTGGTCATAGTTGTTAGCAGCCGAGGATTGTAACCATTTGTCGAATGAATGAAAAGCTCTGCGATTGCTCAAATAAAAAAGAGGTAGCAGCTAAGAGTAGATAAGTGCCTTTCGGCTTATTTAAATGTTACACATAAATTTACATGCATAATAAAATTCAATAAAATAGAAAAATAATATTTTGAAGCAGGTCATGCATACGAGGATGCAGTCCGGCACAAAACAACTATTTACTTCACCCTATATCTATTCGGTATATTCAACTGTTATATAGGTACCTGTCCATTACACTGACTATTCGGCTGTTATATTGTTCAGCAATTTTTTGCAGCAATCTCTTATATCCCAATCCAGGCTAAACCGGGTGTATATTTCGGATGTGGTTTTCCACCTACCGGCATCATATTCACATGGAACTCATAGGGCATGATATATCTTCGGGTGTTCAATCAGAATTTCAAATGATATTTCGGGCACCTATATGGGAACTCGGATGGGTCATATTCTTACTCTCGGGCATCCCCTATGGCTTTCTGGCGAATTCACCGCACCATAAAGATCTTTGGCTTTTTATATTTTTGTCTTGCAGCCCGAACCGAAGCTTCGTCAGTCTCAGCCTCAGATCATTATCTTGCAGCTAAGATATTCATGAGTCCCAGATCCTGGCAGAGCATATTCGGTGAAAAAGAAAGGTCCTGAAGGAGTTTGCTCGATGTTATCTCCAGCGAAAAAAGGAGCTCATTGGTTGTTGTTCGGATTGCGCAAAATTTTTTGAGGTCGATCCCAAACATCTGTTCGGCTTATCGTCAGACCCAATACAAACGGATAAAATTGCGGTCACAGAGGAACATTGACAATCTTCGGTGTTTTTACTCGTAACCAGCATTCACCCGAAACGGGTTGTAATTTTCTTTTGTTCTATTATTCAGTAGACAATCAAAAGATTCGTGGGTCTGCACTCTTTTCCTCACGGGGAAAGTTTTCTCGAAGGTGTGAGGTATTCTAATGAGGCAACTTTTTATACCCATTTTTAAGTATATTCGTTTCCCCTAAAATTTTGCACTCCAAGACATGCCACACCGAAAAAGATCGTGACACAAGTTGTCTGCTCTAATATTCGGTAGCGCAAAATTAGGTTACGAGCAACCAAAGAGGCACCAAAAATGGTCGTCAAAAAAAAATGCTAGCCGATAATGCCCAGCGAAAAACTTCAGCCAAAAAGCTGAAGCATCGTGCAAAAATACACGAAAACAGGCACCGAAAATGGTCGCCAGAAAACGCCAGCAAAAAATGACTAGCGAAAGAGTTCAGCCAAAAAGCTGAAGCACTGTACAAAAACGCATAGGAAAGGGCTACCGAAAACGGTTCCCAGGGCTACCAAAAATGGTTCCTAAAAGGCCGAAAATGGCTCTGGTCAATATCAACCGATTAATTTCTATTGCAAAAATGCTATCGGTTAACAAATACCAGCTTCGGTTGGGATCGTTTCGATTGCACGTGCAGTGGACGCCACGTAAAAGCCGCACGACACTGTAATGTATTACAACCAAGATTGTAAATCAACTTTAGCAGTAGCAGTCGGCCTTTTCGAATTCGGTTGACCAAAATTCAGCTGAAGGGCTCGAAAATTTCCAACCGAATCTTGAAAATTTTCAGCCGAAGCCCTTCAACTAAAAAAGTCGGGCGGGATGGCGTTTTCGGAATTCGCCTAAGCTTCGGTTCGACGTAAATAGCTGAAGGGCTTAAAAATATTCAATCGGATCCCTCCAACTAAGAAAGTCGGGGGACGCTGTTTTCTTAACGCAACAAACCTCAGTCCGCCAAGAATTTGCGAAGGGCTTCAAAGTCAGCGAACGAGGCCGCGCCATCAAAAGTAAATATTCGGCGAGTCAAGTAAACGCCCAAGCGATGCAAGTTCGGGGCAATAATATACATATGTTTACATAAAAATTGCATGCATGCGAGGAGTCAGGTCTGTTACAATTTTTTAAACTGCATGCTTCACCGTACTTTTATTCGGTATTTTCAAAAGTTTTCTTTATACATACGGATGCCTGCCATCATCGTTTATTCGGGCCCGTTTTCAATACCCTAAACCCTAAATTATTCAGCAAACACGTTCTGACATATTGCACATGCTCCGATTAGTCTTCAAACCCTAGCAAATAGTTATGTTGGAGTCAGTAGCTTCGATAGTCAGGCTGCTTCTTTTTCAAATAAAGGGGCTCCACTCAGCTTCATCCCCTCGCTATGGCAATATCGTGAAACGGACATGGGGCCGCTAATCTCTCTTAGCGTAGCACAATGCTCTTATTATATGTCAGTTATGGCTCTTGAGCTAGTACTTCGCCAAGTGCGGCACTGTTTCGGCCAAGTGCCGACAGCCCCAAAACGAAGTAGAGTCCTATCTCGGCATGAGCCTGCTCACAGGGAACCAGACCCTGTACAAGACAGTTGCATGCTTCGGCATGGTGAAATGACGGGGTGCGGAGTAAGAAAAGTGATTTCGTCAAGGTAAAGCTTAGAAGGCAGTTCAATATTACAACTCATATGTTGCAGAAACACTTCGCTTCCAATTTAAATAAAGCTGCCATTGCTTTATTTCTGCACTAAATTTACATTCTTTACAATGTTTACTTTCTTGCCATTATTTAAATAAAGCTGCCATTGCTTTTGAGTTTCGTCTGGCAAACAATTTATGACACTTTGCCGGAGCTGATCTTTCTTTGGATCAAAACGACATTCTACTCATGCCTGCCGAATGATCACATTCATTTTGCTACGTATCCATTACATTGATTATTCTTTGGATTAATTAAGCCTTCACTTTGTATTCGCTTCTTTAGTAAGTTGTTCCATTCTATATGAGTTGTTTGGCAGTGTGTTATTTATTAGCCGAAACCATAATCACACTTTATTAGGAAGGCCACAAGGTTCATTTCAGGCACTTCGCAGCAGGCGAACACCGAAGCACAACCTCGCCCCAGTAAATCTGGAGCGCGCCACTTCGGATGGCCTAGCCAAACCACTAGTAGCACAGTAAGTAAGCAAACATATGCATGCACGTACGTTTCGGGCACGCTCAAAACGATGGGAAAGGGCGACGAGCTTTTTAGCGGTACGAATATCTTGAGGGGCATTCAGAGAGGACTAAATAATGTTTAAGTGCGCCTGGCTGAGTTGTTGCCGCGCGATGTCGAATAACTCACATTTTGTCATTCCCCGAAGCGAAACAATGGTACCCGCTCACACTGCCGTTGCGCACGGCCATGAATTTCGGTCAGGTTCACCATTTCGCCTACCGTGTGATGCTGATTGCACCTTGAAATAAATAACTACTATGGTTTTCAAAACTAGCTCAAAAGTAGTACGTAACAAGATAGCTTTTTAGCTTTTCGGTGTGAGAAGCAGCATACGACTATTCCCCAATATCCCCAATGGCCGAATAAACTTTTGGCACAGCAACGACCCTTCGTGTCATGGCAAAAGCTGGCAACCTGCCTGCATCGCACTGCATTTTATCAATTTATCCTCCTAACGTCATGACTTCGTTACAAAAGCTGGCAACCTGCCTGCATCGCACTGCATTTTATCAATTTATCCTCCTAACGTCATGACTTCGTTCTGGGATGAAGCTATCGGTTGAATATTTCTAATGCAAAATGGCGACAAAATTATCACCTAGCTTCAGCAGATACACGCTTTCTGCTAAAAGTAAAACCTGCTCCATGGAAGAAGTGATAGTTTATACGAATGACATTTAGCCAGCACGAAGCGGCATTCACTGCTCGGAGATACCAAACTGTGTGTAGAATAACCGAAGGGCCTTTCGGTGGATTGTCCTGGTTTCGGTCCTAGCGACCGTACGTCTCTTGAGTATATATATATCCACCCGGTCAAAATGAGATTCGTCTCACTAGCCATACCTCCACTTTTCGCCTTAACTGTGCCCGCCCCGGTCGCTAAGTCTTAAGCTAGCACTTCGGCCAGTGACGCAATATTTCTACCAAGCGCAGGCAACCCCAAAAAGGAAGTCGAATATCATACCCCGGCATTTGCACGAAGAACAAGTACTGTATAAAGAAGCCATAAGCTCCACCCATGCTTGCTCGGTGTGTGTATATTTATACAAAAACGCGATTGTCCCGATCCAGGTGTCCCATTTTGCGAATCTAGGTTTCATGCTCGGTTGAATCATAAGTTTCAGCCGAAGCTTAAAATTTTCAACTGAAGCCCTACAACTAAGAAAGTTAAGAGGACGGTGTTTTTATAAATTTTCCTAAATATTCGATTGACCAAAATTTAGCTAAAGGGCTCGAAATCGGCTAACTCTGCTAGCTTCAGCAATTGCACTGTATGTACTGAAGCTGCTCGCCCTGCCGACGATTATATTTCTTGTACCGAAGCTGCTCACTAGGCCATAACCGAATGCGAACATTTGGCTCACTCTGCTAGCTTCGGCAATCACACTGTTTGTACCGAAGGGCTTGAAAAGTTTTAACCGAATCTTGAAAATTTTCAGCCGAAGCCCTTAAACGAGGAAAGTTGGGGGAGCACGGCGTTTTTATAAATTCGTCTAGATATTCGGTTGGCCAAAATTTAGCCGAAGGGCTCAAAAATTTTTAACTGAAGCTTGAACCAAAACCCTTCGACTAAAAAAGTTGGAGGCATAGCGTTTTCACAATTGGCCTGACCATTTTGGTTAGTTAAATAAAGCCAAGGGCTCTAAAATTTTTCGATTCCCCCTTTGGCTAAAAATGTTGCGGCGGTAGTCCGGGTATGCCTCGGGTGGTGTGCCTTCGACTGGTCAGGGTGCCAGCTGCAGCGACCAAACCAGGAGCCTTGTACAGGCCGCCGGATCAATGGGTAGGCGCTTGATGTCGCGTGCAAGAAATTGCCATAGAATTTGCAACTGACTATGGTCGACAAATGATTTTAGTGCAATAGGTCTTGCTAAAAAACCGACGCTATCGTAAGTGCTGGCGACCGAAACGCACATATATGTGTGTATATACAGTTTGCTTTTTATTAAAGTATGGGCGCCGCCTTTTGAGTTTGGCGCTCACGACGAAGCACTCTAGACTAACCAGTACTCGTATGTATATGCATATATGGTCATTTCGTTGCTAGGAAGGATGACATGAGTTAATGCACTTCGGTTGTTTGCACTGTTATTTGGGCTGCGAAACATTTGAATTAATATGTATATCAGCTACGCTGAAGTGTACTTGGGCGAGTAGACGAAGGCTGTGTTCCCAAAATCACCCTAAAATTCACTATGCAGAATTCCTATCACCCGTCACATCAAAATGCCGGCACATGTATGGAGTACTAAATATAGATAAAATCAAAAACTAATTACACAGTTTTGTTGTACTTTATGAGACGAACATTTTGAGTCTAGTTACGCAAAGTTTGGACAATTTTTATCAAATACAAACGAAATACTACAGTGCGATGAGGTGATATGATATGACATTTTCATTCGAAATTCGCGGAAACTAAACACACCCGAAATAGAGGCACTGTAGCAGGCTGGAGCGCATTTCGGTTATTGCCGAAAGGTTCTTCGCCACCCTGAGTGTGTGTTCGTAAGATGCCGGGATCGCCGTTATGAAGACCGTGTTGACTGGCCGAAGTAGATTTCGGTGCAGCCGAAGTGCCCTTCAGCTGTTGTGCACACCATTCGGCTCTTCCGGGACCGGGCAATCGGCGCCGGCGGACTGGCCGAATTGATAAATTGTACGTAAGGCATTATTCAAGTACGGTTACGAAGTCTGTACTGGGCAGCCGAACGGTGCTTCGGTGTTCTCTGGTGCTGGCGAAATGATGACCCATGTCCATGTTGTGGGCGACAGTTCTGGGAAAAGTTTGCATGTGCAGTCTTGAATCTACCCGAACTGCTTCTACGAAATGATACCGCCCGTGCATCTGAGAAGGAAATTCAACTAATGGTGTGAACTTTTCTTTTTGAAAGGTAAAAGATATTGAAACTAATAATGTACATATATATATTTTTTTGAAGAATATTAAAGACAATGTATCTAATATTATATTTATATACAAGATATAAAAAAACTGGTTCACGTAAAGTTAGCTATTAACTTCGACGAACGATATGCCGTACTAAGGCAATCTGAACGGTTTTCTTCCTTTCTCTTTGTTTTCTGTTACTATTAATCTGGCCCCGAAAGGAAACAGGCCGTTCTGTGGAGACCTTGTCGACAAACAAACATGGTTTCTTGCAACATGTAAAAGCCGAAAGTGACAAAGGCCACTTATCTTCGTCTGGAGCTGTAGCAGGTGTTGCAAACCCGGCCTTGTGTTTTTGCCAATTCGGCTAAGATGCAAACGAATGCAGCCTAGTTGTTTCGAAAAGACGAGTGCGAACAATCGCTTTTCCAATATGTCCTCGAATGAACAGAGCAAATAAAATGCATCGGGGTACCGTATATAGCTATTTGCCACCGGCTTGATTCAAAACTCTGGTCCGTCCTTCATGCACAAAGAACTGTTGGTCTAACCAAAGATGTTATAACCGAAATATCTAAACAAAACTGAAAGAACCGAACGTGTCTAGCAACCGAATGAGAGACTCATCGAAAAGGTCAAAGCTCGGGAACCGAAGCAGGCGAGATCGAATGCCCTAGCATCCTGAGGTCAGGCGTGACCGAATGTTCACATCTCGCTTAAAAAATTCTTTCAAATTTGTTCAAATCTTAAGACCGCCGAAGCATCGAGCACTCAAGCTCAATTTTTTTTAAGAAACAAAGAGTTGCAAAAAACATTCCCGCCTGAGTTGCTCCCCAAGCTTGGGACGGCGTACAGCCATGTGGTTGGGACGGCGTTTCCTATCTGGCCCAACGGCCAGCTAGATTCGGTGACCGTGGTAAGTGAGACGCGCCCCGAATCAAGTGTTCCAGGGCGCGCCGAAGGGCTACCGTTGGGGAAAGGGGAAAGAATAGCCACCCCGTCCCCCTTTCGGTCACACGAATCCAAGATGGAGAGGTCAGCCGTCGGGGATTCGATACTTTGTGCAGCTCCGTTATAGATGAATTAACCACCGAAGCTGTGTCGGGTGACGGAAACTTCAGCTTCGGCGTCGACGAACCGGTCGCCGAAGCTAAGCTGACAAGCGAAGCCTTGCGCAACTTCGGTAGAGATGAACTAACTATCGAAGCCGCGTCGGATGACGAAAATTTCAGCTTCGGCGCAGGCTCCGGCAGGTAGCAAGCTTAACAAACCGCCGAATTGACACTATGAGGAGGTTGTCCGAAAGGATCAGCTTCGGCGTACGCCTGACGAATGCCAAAGCTGGCCCGAAGGCCAAATGCATGAACTCAGATTCGGGGTAGCGTGAGCGTGCCAAAGTTGATCACGACAGAGTCTGCAGATCAACACTTGTGTATTATTTGTTTGCAGATCGGCAGGGCGGTGAGATGGGCAGAGCTCATCTTGGCGCCACGTGTTCAACGGAGGCGAAGCGGACTGTACGCAGGGACAAGGGCGGTTTGATGAGTCTACCCCTTGTCGGCTCTGAGCGTACAATACGAAGTCGTTTTGTGAGGGTAGAATCATCATGTAATCGCCTACGGGCTACTATAAATGCTGCTCCTTTGAGAGCTTGTAAGGGGGACGGTCCTGCGCGTTTTTAGCCAGGAATTGATTAATGAAAGAGCATTCCACTGGATGTGTTCGTGTTTCTATTATTTATATTCGGTAGTTAGATTCAGGTCCTCAGGGTACAACTTCTGGGTCAAAATCAACAGAGTGCACCATTGCCAAAAAGCTTTTTATGTTTGACTTGTGTGAACTAGCTTATTATTTTAGTGGTAACTGGTAGTGTCGGGTACCTGGGAAAGGGGTACCCTTAACCCTCGATCAAATGGATTAACCTCGGACATCTCCAAACCAAAAACCATCGCGGCGATTATCCTTGACCTAACACGAGAAGCCCAATAGCCAAGTCATACTAGGCCGACCCACGAACGGGCCTCGAAGGTCCAAGCGGCTACCTACCCGACGCACCCCGCTCGAGGCAGAGAAGATCACTCGTGGGTGCCACTCGGGCTACCCCTCAGTGACGGAGATTTACCTGAGTGAACGGACGCCCCTCGAGTACAGCACACCCCTCGATTACCTACTCCCGGTACGTTTTTAGGGCATTTAGTGCGTTCTACCTGCCCTTGCCTAACTTCGTGGCTACAGTCGCGGTAACAGTCGCGTGTACGAAGGTCAGATACAGCTTTTACGGCCCATATCCTAGCGAATCGTACTGCATTGTAACGCTATGCCGTGCACTGTGCCCAGTATCAGGTGACCCCTCGAGGCATATTTACTGGCATCCGTACCGCTTTTCTCGGGACTCGACTTTATTCGTACGGGCCCGACCCCTTCGACCGTCCCTTCGAGCAGGACTCTGTCGTCACTGGTTAGCACCCCGACAACTCCCGCATGACGGCTACAAGGATCCGCACACATAGGCATGGGCGCCGATCTTTTACCAACCATCAGCGGCGTCATCCTACACACGACAAGGACGGCTGAGTCATTTCCAGGCACGTCGCTACAGGACCCGCCATGCCCGGTGCACGCCTCTACAGCGACACCGACATGATCGGCATCTCCTCATCAACGTCAGCAACTACGTCTACCCTAGGAATCATGTACCCCTGTGCCCCTCCTTCGCCTATAAAAGGAGGCCCTTAGCTTAGACAGGTCAGTAGGGAGCTACCAGAGCCTGAAATGCTCAAGTCCCAGCTCGCTCACTCACTCGCACGCTTGTATTCACCCCTGTACAAGCACTTCGGTGCAAGATAATACAAACTCTCCCCCCGCTGGACGTAGGGCCTTCTTTTGCCCGAACCAGGATAAACCTTGTGTTCTTCTTGCATCACCATCCGGATTAGGGAGCACGCAGCACATCACTTATTGGTGCAAGGCCCCCGGGGTCGGAACATCGACAGTTGGCGCGCCAGGTAGGGGGACTGCGTGTCACTAATGATTTCCTGCCATTTATTCGGATGGTAGACTCAGCTTCGCTGCTTCCGCGCGCTACGGTGATCTGGTTCGGGAGCCTGGAGTTCATGTCCCTCATCCACGGCTATGACATGACCCTGCTCTCAGTTGGAGATCCGAGCGAAGGCCGCACTGAGCCCCCACGCTTAGGAGGGGCTGCACGCCGGTCTCGCCACCATGCTTCCACGTCCATGAGGAGGCACGATCGGCGTCGCCGTCATCATCGACCTGCGTCTGAGTTGCCACCCGCCGCGTTTCCCCTGCTCCTGGTAGGCGACGAGGGGCCCCTGGTCGGGGACCAATCTGACCCGTGTCTAGGATCGGAGGACCAGCCGGCAGGACTCCGTAGAAACCCCAACTTCACCTTCGCGATGCGTTCGTCGAGGGAGCCCAGCGAGGCTCCTCCGGTGCTCTCAGCACCATTACCTCCCAATCTACTACCGCACGGACTGTTTGGAGCTTGCCGACAGTTCCCATTCGGTCTGGACAACGCCGCCAGGACGAACTCTGCCATGATGTGCTCCAATGTGGGCACGCATGAGGACCGCTCGGAGGCTCTCTTGTGTGCTACTATGGACCTGGCAACTGTCCTGCCGGCCTCCGAGAACCTTGGTTTCTTGCGAGCACCTGGCCTGAGGCAGTACACCCTTGGCACAATGCGGCGTCAGCTGGAGGAGGAGCAGCGTGGGCAGTTCCCCATCTTCTACTCCGGCAGCCCCAACTCTGACTTCGACCACTACGATCCCACCCGCGAGTGTTTTTACATCAAGGGCGGAGTCACATCGAACGACGACACCATCGACCCGACGGCCACGCCAGCAGCCGTAGCCGCAGCCGCAGCAGGAGGGGCCCGCGTAGTGGCGGACCCGGAGGAGCAGCCACCAGCTAAGCCCCAGGATGAACGCCCACGTCTGGAAGACCAAGATGCTCAGCTCATGTAGGTCCGAGAAATACGGGCCAAACTCGACGAGGATCGAGAGCGCCTGCGACAGCTCGAGCAGACCCTCGAGCAGGAGCGCCGATCCTCGCCCGGCGGAAGGGCCCGAGCTAGAGCCCGAGAGGTCAACCGACAGATCGTTGAAGACGGGGGACCCGAGCACCCTGTCATCAACCGTTTCCCCCGAGCCAGTCAGAACATCGTCGTGGCCGCCATGCTTCTTTGGAACATGCCCACACCGTGGAACCCTCAAGCTCGGCGGATACAGGACGAGGTCGAGGGATTCCTCAAGGTCGCGGCCGCACAGCAGGGCGAGAGCTCGACCTCTAGATGTCGAGGGGTGGTCTCGGAGTAACCTGTCGAACTCCCCCGTGATGAGAGGGAGACCTCGGTTCATCAGGAGGCGGCCCCCTGAGCAAAGAAGGAGATCCCCTTTCGAGACCGCATCATCGACAACCGCGAAGCCCAAGACGTGCGCTACGACATCATCGAGAACCCACGGTACAAGAGTGGGGACGCTGAAGATCGAGGCTACAGCGCCCATCGAGGGGGATGCTACGATAGCGACGAGGACCGTCGGGCCCCCGAGCCGCCGGGCCCTCGAGTCTTCACCAGGGCAATCCGCAACACGCCGCAACCGAACCCCTTTCAATCCCCCACGTGTGTCATCAAGTACAACGAGAAGACCATGCCCGAGCTTTGGTTGGCCGATTTTTGGCTAGCCTGCTAGCTGGGCAGGGCACGCGATGACCATGCGATCATCTGCCATCTTCCCCTGTTCCTCTCCGACACCACTCGAAGGTGGCTTGAGGAGCTCCCCCCGGTCAGATCCATAACTGGGCCGACCTGGTGCGGGTCTTCGAGGGAAACTTCAAGGGGACCTATGTGCGCCCCAGTAATTCTTGGGACCTCCGCAACTGCAAGCAGCAGCCCGGGGAGTCCCTATGCGACTTCGCCCAACTACAACGCACTAAGCTCCCACACATCCCCGACCACGACGTCATCCTGGCGTTCATCTCGGGTACCACCTACAAGGAGTTGGTGCGGGAGCTGGGACCTCCTTTATCATTGCTTTTGGCATGTACTGCTATGTTACCATGTCCTTCGGCCTTCGAAACGCCGGGGCAACGTACCAGTGATGCACGCTTCATGTTTTCGGTGAGCATATAGGGAACACAGTCGAGGCCTACATCGACGACATCGTAGTCAAGTCGAGAAAGGTCAACAACCTCATCGGGGACCTCAAGATCGCGTTCGAGTGCCTTCGAGCCAAAAACATCAAGCTCAACCCCGAGAAATGTGTCTTTAGCGTGCCTCGAGGCATGCTCTTAGGATACATCGTCTCTCAGCGCAGTATCAAGGCCAACCCCAAGAAGGTCACGGCTATCGCCAAGATGGGGCCGATTCGAGACCTGAAGGGTATACAAAAAGTCACGGGCTGCCTCGCGGCCCTCAGTCACTTCATCTCACACCTGGGAGAAAAGGCCCTGCCGTTGTACCGACTCCTGAAGAAATCCAAGCACTTCACGTGGACCGTCGAGGTCGAGGAAGCCCTCGCTAAACTCAAAGGTATGCTGACCTCCCCTCTGATTCTTGTGCCGCCCAATCCAGCTGAGCCTCTTCTCCTCTATGTCGCCGCAACCACCCAAGTGGTCAGCGCGGCCATAGTGGTCGAGAGCAGGAGGAAGGGCATGCACTGCCCGTCCAACGACCAGTTTACTTCATCAGCGAAGCACTCTCGAAAACAAAGGTCTGCTACCCGCAAATCTAGAAGCTGCTCTACGCCATCGTGCTCACGTGCCGCAAGCTCCAGCACTATTTCCTTAGCCACCTGATCATCGTGGTTTCATCCTTTCCCCTGGGAAGATCATCTAAAATCGGGAGGCCATGGGAAGAATTGCTAAGTGATCGGTCGAGCTCATGGGTGAGACTATCACCTACGCGCCGTGCAAAGCAATCAAATCTCAGGTGCTGGCGGACTTCATCGCTGAGTGGACTGACACCCAGCTTCCGCCGGCGCAGATTCAAGCAGAGCTGTGGATATTGTACATCGATGGGTCGCTCATGAAGACAGGAGCAGGCGTGGGCTTGCTCTTCATCTCACCCCTCAGAGTCCACATGCGCTACATCATTCGCATCCACTTCGCCGCCTCCAACAACGTCACGGAGTATGAGGCCCTCGTCAATGGTCTATGAATCGCCCTCGAGCTTGGGGTTCAGCACCTTGACGTGCGAGGCGACTCATACTCATCGACCAAGTGATGAAGGCCTTGAGCTGCCACGACCCTAAGATGGAGGCTTACTGCAATGAGGTACGCAAGCTAGTGGATAAGTCCATGGACTCGAGCTCAACCACATCGCTCAACGCTATAACAAGGCCACGGACGAGCTCGCCAAAATTGCGTCTACTCGAGGCACCGTCCTACCAGACATCTTTTCAAGGGACCTCCTCGAGCCCTCTGTCGATTTGGGCTCCGGGGCTGGCACTGCACTGTCAACACTCGACCCCCCGGCCCCGACAAAGGCCCCCTGACCGGGGCTGAGGTCATGGAGATCGAGGGGTCGCCCCCGCCGTCGAGCTCACCATCGGACTGGCGCGTTCCCTTCCTCGACTTCCTTATTCGAGGGGAGCTCCCAGAAGACCGAACCGAGGCTCAACGAATAGCTCGACGGGCCAAGACCTATGTCATCTACGGTGATGACAAGGAGCTCTACCGACGAAGCCCGACTGGGATCCTCCAGCATTGTATCAGCATCGAAAATGGTAGGAGGCTCCTCGAGGACATTCACTCGGGGGCTTCCGGCCATCACGCCGCGCCAAGGACCCTCGTCGGCAATGCCTTTAGGCAAGGTTTCTACTGGCCGACCACAGTCTCTAACGCCATCAACCTCATTCGCTCGTGCGAGGGGTGCCAGTTCTACGCTAAGCAGACACACCTCACGGCTCACGCCTTGCAGATGATCCCCATCACATGGCCCTTCGCCGTTTGGGGGCTCGATCTCGTGGAATCTCTCAAGAAGACAACCGGGGGCAACACGCATCTGCTCGTAGCAGTTGACAAATTCACCAAGTAGATCGAGGCCTGCCCCATCGGCAAAATCCACTCCAAGCAGGCAGTCGCATTCTTCACCGACATCATCCACTGCTTTGGGGTCCCGAATGTCATCATCACCGACAATGGCACGCAGTTCACTGGTAAGAAGTTCTTGAACTTCTGTGACCATAATCACATTCACATGAATTGGTTTGTAGTCGCTCATCCTCGAACCGATGGCCAAGTCAAACACGCCAATGGCATGATCCTTCAGGGCCTCAAACCAAGAATCTACAACCGGTTGAAGAAGTATAGCACAAAGTGGGCTGCCGAGCTGCCTTCGGTCTTATGGAGCGTAAGGATGACACCTAGTCGAGCCACGGGATTCACCCTATTCTTCCTGGTCTACGGGTCCGAGGCCGTCCTCCCCACCGACCTCGAGTACGGGTCCCCTCGGCTAAAGGCCTACAACGAGCAAATGAATGAGGAGGCCCTCGCAAATGCCGTCGATCAGCTCGAAGAAGCTCGAGACATGACCCTCCTCCACTCCGTGAGGTACCAACAGAAGCTTTGACACTACCACAAGAAGCACGTGCGAAAGAGGGATTTCCAAGTTGGCGATCTTGTCCTCCGTCGATGACAAAGCAACAAGGGGCGCCACAAGTTGACTCCACCGTGGGAAGGGCCATATACCATAGCTGAGGTGCTGAAACCTGGGACATACAAGCTAGCGAACAACAAAGGTGAAACCTTCATCAACGCTTGGAACATCGAACAACTATGTCGCTTTTACCCCTAGGGGCTTGAGGCCTTGTACATTTCATGTATTTTGTACATCTATCGCATCATGAATGAATAAAAAGACTCTCAACTTCAGTACATTTGTTCGTTTAGAAAATAATAAAGGTAGCCTCGACTCTGCTTCATCAGAGTCGAGACTCACTCGAGGGCTTACAAGGGCGGAACCCCCCTAAGCTCCTAAAAAACCCCTGAACGTTTTTTCAAAACTCGACGTTGCTCTCTTCTTCTATGCCACGAACATGCTTCACAACTAAGTAGAAAGCACCTCGAACTCCCTAAGGGTCAAGGGCCATTGAGCTGGGGGCTCTCCTACGCCTCTGTGCTAAGGTACCCCCACTCGCTCCCCCCTCGAGGGATACGAGCCCGTGTCAAAAACTTAGTCAAAAAGTAAAGTTCAGGCAAAAAAGAACAAGAGAACTCAAGCCTAAAAATAACCAACAAGCATTTCAGATAATGCATAATGTTTTAAGGCCACCAGGGCCACAATATCACAAAACTAACTTATTACATGGGCCTCTCTGCCCAGAATTGGCTCACAGGCCCTGCTCGTCATCGCCACTGTCGCCTTCTTCACCGGCGTCCCCCGCGTCCTCAGCAGGAAGAACCTCGGGCTTGAACAACTTCACCAGCTTCTCGCCCGGCTCCTCGTTGTCTTCGATCAGGCCTCGGCATCGCTCCTCGTTCTTGGCATCTATCTTGTTGAGGTTGGAAATGAAGTCGTGTTTCACGACGTCCATGTCATACGTGAAGCTGGAGTAGACAACCACCAATGCCCGCTTCACACCGATGTGGATGCCTCACGGACACGATCCCTTAAGGTGGCCCCAAGGTGATACAGCCGGTCGATGAGCACGGTCCCACGCACCTCCTCACTAGCCTCCTCAGCGGGTTCGATCCCCCAGGAGTCACAGAGCCTATTAATCGCGAAGCGGAGCCGATCAACTCTGTTTCAGCCAGAAGGCCCTCCTACAACACTTTGGTGGTGATTTGAGCGGATAGCAGGTCCGTCTCGAGGCCTAAAAGACAAAACAAAAGTTATTCATGGTGCATGAAGACAAGGAATTCAAAACTAAGCAAGAACACTCACTGGCGCAGTGGGTGTTGAGGGCCTTGTGGGCGTCCGATGCTTCATCACACTGCTTTCGAGCCTCGTCCCGCTCCTTCTGGGCCTCCTTGAAGGCACGGACCACCTCCGTCTTCTCAAACTGTAGGTCTTCGAGGGCCTGATTGGCTAGAATGATGGATTGCTCCTTCTCTTGAAGGGTCTCCTTCATCGTGTCAAGCTCGGCGGCATGGGTGTTGGCACGGCGTTTCTCCTCCCCAGCCGAGATGGTGAGGGCGTCGCGTGCCTTAGAGACTTGGGCGACATCGGTCTTAAGCCTCTGGATACGCTCCGTAGCATCTCAAGCCTCTCTCTCGAGCGACTTGACACGCTCGAGGGCCCTCCACGCCTCCTCTAGGGCCTGGGCGCCATCACTCTTGGCCTTCTCAGCCTCCTCCTTGGCCTTAGCAGCCTCTTCCTTGGCCCGAGTGGTTTCCCCTCGAGCCACCTCGGCATCCTCCCTCGTCTTGGCGGCCTCTTCCTTCACCTATCTTGCTTCTTCCTCAGCCTGAGCCACCCTGTCCCGGGTGGACTGGCCGGCCTCGAGCTGACGCAACACCTCCTCCCGACCATTGTGGGTCGCATGGAGGAAGTGGGATTTTGAGTGGGAGCGGTTCCTCAAGTCTTGGAAACAAGAAGTAGAAAATCAGTCACCAGTTAATGAGGAACCAAAGCCAAACACGCTAGGAGAAATATTTTCCGAAAGGCCTCGGCCAAGGTCTTCGGTGACGATTTCGGCGGCTAACTTCAATGCGTGTGCCAGCCATGCCTGATACTCCTCCATGTCCTCCCAGTGCTTTACCTCTGCCAGGTCGTCCATCTAGATTCTGGGAGCGCTGGGATCATGAGTTTCTCGGAGTAGAAGACGCTCTTAGCCCCAATGCGGGAGGGCCGCTTCGAGCCTCGCTCACACCGAGGACCTAACGCTTTCCACCACCTCACGCAAATCGCCGTAGCACTCTACCCGGTCAGCCAGGGTGGGGAACGACGACTTGGCTTCACCACCGCCTAGCCCGATGTCAGGGGCAGACCATCTCAACGGACCAAGGACCCCCCGGGTGGCGGATGCCCTGGCAAGCAGAAGGGCCTCAACCTCCTCCTCCCGCCGGCGTAGCGTCAAAGGACTTATGGCTGTTGTCTCCTCCTGCCACCGTTATTGCGAACCTGAGGCCACCGGCTCTTCCAATAGCATGCCCTACAGTTGTGGCGGCTGGCTCGGGGCAGCCACGGTCACCTCCTGCGGCGGAGGAGGGCTCGGGACCACTGTCTCCCCCAGCGCCACGTAGTGCCAAGGCAGCAGGTCCAACATCACCACGTCCTCCGGCTGACTCGATGCCGTATGCTCCCCCTTCCCCTGCGCCTGCGACACGCGCAGGACCTGTGACGCATCTTGTGCCATATCTTGCTACTGCAGCAACTCATCAAAGGTAATCACTGCCTCCCCTTATGACTATGGGAGGCTTGAGACCACCAGTTGCTCCGATAGCTCGACCTGGCGCTATGACGATGAATCCAGAGGCACCCCGTCCTCCGACGGCATTTGATGCTGCTGCTGCTGTTGTTGTTGCTGCTATTGCTATTGCTCAGGCTGGCCCCTAGCCGACCCCTCTTCTCCCAGCCACTCCTACGGCTCCTCCTCCTCTTTCCTCTGTGGGCCCTCCTGCTCCTACTTGCGCCGCGCCTCTGTGACAGAACCGACCAATTTATTAGAGCACAAGCACATAATCCGCCATTAATTCAGCAAATCATATGATTGAGATCTAATGAACCCGGTAGTCCGTGAAATCTCGAAGGATTTCAAACTTTTCCGGTACGACCAAGATCGTAATAGTTTAGCGATTCCATTCACAAGTACACAGTTCGCACATAGTTTAAAACATCATCGGAGTACGGAATAGAGTTATTACAAACCAGTTTAAAGTCTCAAAGTAGCGGAAGTGATTTAAGTTCAAATACCACACACACACATTTGAAATACAGTGCCAGGTCCTTGGTCCACATCCAGCAAAAGCATCAAGTCGAGAAGAGTGACCATGCCCAAGGTCTAATCATCTCCCAAGGCGGGATAAAAACAGTTCTGACAATAACCATAAAGCATCTCACCATCTGCAAAAACATGGGAAATAAAACCCTGAGTACGAGGATGTACTCAGCTAGAATTACCCGTCATAAACTAAAATAAAATGACTCCAAGGAGTATGCAAGGCTGTAAGTGGGATAGCTGACTCATTTAAATTGCGGAAAAGCTTGCATTAAGAAACAATTAATAAGAACCTTCTAGCAATGTATTTTAATCTGATTATACTTATCATGCTACATTAGCACCTGTACTAAACAAGCATGGTAATAATTATTCAACAGAAAGTAACCAATTTCGGTTGAGTATCTTCAGTCTCAACAGCTCAACCATCTCATCTCTTGTTCAAATTCTTACTACGATGCCGCTGCTCAAGTCAAGTGTTCACTGTCCAGGAACGATGGCGATTATAATCGATTACTAACCAGCTGGCAGGTACTCCTCACACAAACCACACTCACCAGCCACGGTGAGCTACAGGTCACCGACATCCAATTTAGGAAAAACACGAGATCAACAGGTACCATCACATCCAGGCACCGTCCGGCTGCCAGCAGGGCGCACCATGCTATATTCAGGCCTTACAACCGCGTAACCCGTGGTCCCCCATCTTCACCAATGCGATGCGTACAGCAGGTCGACTCCCGGCCCAAATCAAAATTAGGCTTTGTGGTCGGAACGACTTATCCTTCCAGCTAAATGTGAGGCATAAATTCAATATGACTTGAGGACGTACAACGGACGGGGTCCTAGTTCGACACAGACGGGATAAACCACATTGAACCTCCAGTTCATGCTCAACTCCAATCCCGCCCGGTCTCGATTTATTATCTCCACATGGTTATCCAAGATAACAATGTATTCAACCATTCTGAGTTACCACCTATAACTCGCGGATGACAGGAAATCACCCGACTTCTACCGATCTAGTTAAGCAGGGCTAAGCATATAATCGTACCTGAACCTAACAGGGTTGAAGTATAAACAATGGCAAGGAATATAAGTAATGCAGCAACGGTATAAAACAACGCCTATAACTTAATGCAGCAAACAAGTAAAGGACTCAAGTTAGATATTTTGCAAACCACAGGGAGAATGCTCCGGGGCTTGCCTTTCAGGAAAGCACTTGGCTGGTGGTCGGGACACTCCGGAAGATCAGCTTCGGGATCCTCTTCTGCTGCTGCTTCCCGAACCAAAGCTTCCTGTTGGCCTTCCTCTCCTTGTGCTCCGGCAACTATCGTTTCGAGCTCTGACGATCCTGTATGATGCATAGTGCGTATGAATACCGTGCATAAATATAAATACAATGCTGATGATGATGGTAAATGAATGCTCAGCTAAGATGAATGATATGATATTTGAAAACATGTATGATAAGCACATGTCGTCTGCATTCTCTTCTACCGACAAATCTCCAAATAGGCCTCGCATTACAATTTACTCGCACACTATAAGGAATTATAAACACCCATTGTTTTGCACACTACACTCTACTGAACTAAAACCAATAGAAGATCATACATATCATGAATAGCATAAAAAGCATTTTTACACACATGAAATGATAACTCTAAAGCATTATTTATCAACGAAAGAAATCAGGGTATAACTACAACATGACTTTAGACTACTCAGAAAATTCTATAAAAATTACAAAAGCTTAATCATACCAAATAAAGACTACCATAAAAATTTCAAGTCAAAAGAGTAAGTACTTTATTCTACACAAAAATGACAAGGTAGCATAATTCCAGGGGCATAAAATACTTTGTACATAAAAGTATATCAAACAATAGATCTCAGAACATAATTAGCTCTAGATTGACATAAAAACACTCTCCAAAAAGTTTCATGCACAAATTCCTTATACATTATTTATTATGAATTATTTATCATCACATAAAAATAGGCACCATAACTAGACAGAGCAAACTTTTCACATGACATAACCTCATAACATTTTTCACAGATAGAGCATGACATTAGAAGACTAACAAACTTGGTCTCACATATTTCTGAGCAACAGAGAATTAGTTATGCATTTCCTAAGATAAATGCAATTAATAGAGATAAATAAAGCTATACAGAAAAGTTTCACAAATTTCACATTTCATATTTTTCATGCATAGATCATCTCATAATAAAAATACTGCAAGTTAAACCAACTCATTTGGATGAAAAATGAGCAAGTTATGAATTTTCAAAGCTTTAAACAAAATCTAAAATCTATTCTGGAAAAGAAAAAGGAAAAGGCACTTTACACCGGGGACCCTGAGATTTCCAGAAACTAACCGAGCCCTAACCGGTAAATCCCTGTGTCTGGCAACTTTACACCGAGAACCCTAGGTTTTCCTGAATTCCAGGACGAAAGTCCTCATTCGGGGAAAGGCAGGGGGGGGTCGCCGGCGTGGCTTCGCCGGCCGACACGGCGGCTCTCCGGCGCCACCGACCGGAGGGAAAAGATGAGCAGGTCAACGCGCTTCTATTGAGCAGCTAACACGGACAGGGGGCACGGCCGAGGTGGCTCGGCCACGTGCGCGGCGGACCGGCGACCAACCGCACGGCGGCGCGGCCAAATTCCCGGCGAAGGAACCCTAATCGGCGTCATTGACCATCGTCCTAGAAGCTATCCACCACAACGCGTCTGATTTGCACCCAAATGGCTCGAGAGGATGGCCCGAGCGACGGGACCACGGTGAAGCCGAGGTGCGGCAATGGCGACCGGGGAGAAAATGCGTCGATACGAGTATACCTTGGAGCAACCGGCCGAGGTGAGGGTGGAGGAAGGTGGAGCGGGCTCAGGCGCGTTTGATTGCGGGTTCAAGCTGGCGAATGCGTGGCTGATGGCAGCGAATTTTGAACGGCGGCGAGGCGAGCTCGGTGCTGCGCGGCGGCGACCGAGGGCTTGCGGCGCTGCGGGAAAGAGCAGAGAGAGTGAGATAGAGAGGGGGACAGCGAGAGAAGGAGCGGGCGCTTTAACCTGTCCGAACGGCCGCTGCCGCCCCGGACCGCTGGTCGATGCGCGCCACGCGGAGCGCGCGGGCTGGGCGACATGGGCGGTGGCCGGACATTTTCCTGACGGCCAGGGTACAGCCGTCACCAAAATGCTATTTCCATGAACTCAGGACAAACTTTGCTGCTTAATAACTCATAAACTAAGATGAATTAGCAAAAACTCAAAATAGATGAAATGTAGCTTTTGAAGAGTAGAACATTTCATCTTAAAGAAGTTTTACCAGATTCTGCCTAGATTTTGAAATACAAAAATCCAATTAAAATACCTTTGAAAAATTCCCAAAATGGAAAATCAGCCCCCAATTCTGCCCTTTTTCAACATTTTTGAACACCTTCCAAGCATTTTCATGAAAAGTGGTAAAAACAACTTTTGTTCCTTATAAAATTCTCTACAAACTTCATTTAGGGTGCACACACATGTAAGCACTCTAGCTATCATTTTCAATTCAGTCAAACAAAACTACTTTCATGGTCCACCTTGGTCAACCATGACAACAAAGCTTAATTAGCCAAAACCATAAACATAAACCTAGGTTAATTTGGTGTCCTAATCATGTCTAGGTTACCTTAGGGGTCATCAAACACCAAACACTCATACCACATATGCACTTCATGTGCAAGGCAAGTATAAATTCGAATAATGAAGCATGATACATGAAATGACAATCACTCTTTTCATTAATGCTATGCATAATGATGCTTATGCTTAAGAATGCAAAGGTTTAAACATGCTTAACACCAGAGTGTTACGGCCCTTCCCCCCTTAAAGAAATATCATCCTGAGATTTGAGTAGACTAACCATTCTTTATGAAAATCGGGATATACTTCTTTTAAATAGTCCTCGGTTTCCCAAGTGGCATCGTTATCATCATGATTGCTCCAAGAAACCTTATATTGCCTGACCACACGATTTCTGGTCACTCTGTCTTTGACATCCTGGAGTCTCATAGGTTTCTCTTCATAAGTTAAATCTGAGCTCAGCTTAATGTCTTTAACTTTAACGGCTTCCTCGGTTGGAACACGCAGACATTTCTTGAGTTGGGATACATGGAAAACAAGAAACACTGCACTCATCTCTTCAGGCAGTTTGAGCTTATAGGCCCACAATCCTTTTCTTTCCACTATCTGATATGGACCGACATAACGAGGTGCTAGTTTTCTTTTAACACCAAAACGTTGCACTTTCTTCATAGGAGAGACCTTCAGATACACATAATCACCAACATCAAAAGTTAGAGGTCTTCTTCTCTTATCGGCATAACTTTTCTGTCGAGATTGTGCAGCTGCTATGTGTTGTTGAATTGTTCGAACCTGCTCTTTAGCTTCTTTAACAAAGTCAATACCATAATATCTTCTTTCTCCCAGTCCTACCCAATTCACAGGCGTTCTACACTTTCGGCCATACAGTGCCTCAAAAGGAGCCATCTGTATACTCTCTTGGTAACTATTGTTATAAGAGAATTCTGCCAAAGGTAACCATTTCTCCCATGAGCCCTTGGATGATAAGACACAAGCCCTCAGAAGATCTTCAAGAACTTGATTCACTCTTTCTGTCTGGCCTGAAGTTTGAGGATGATAAGCTGTACTATGATTCAGCTTTGTCCCCAAATCCTTCTGCAAATGTTCCCAGAAATGAGCAGTGAACTGAGATCCTCGATCAGATACAATCGTCTTGGGAATTCCATGCAAACGGATAATCTCCCTGAGGTAAATATCAACATATTGAGGCGGTCGATAGTCGGTACGAACTGGAATAAAGTGCACACTCTTGGTAAGTCGATCAACGATTACCCAAATAGAGTCATGCCCTTTCTGAGTGGTGGGAAGTCCGGTAATGAAATCCATACTGATATCTTCCCATTTCCATTCAGGAATCGGCAACGGTTGAAGCATTCCGGCTGGCATAAGCTGCAATCTCCTTTATGCGACAACAGATGTCACACCGTGCAACATAAGCTGCAATCTCCTTTCTCATTTTGGTCCACCAATAGCGAACCTTCAGATCATGAAACATCTTACTACTGCCAGGACGAATAGATAACTTTGATAAGTGAGCTTCATCCATGATTTGATTTCTGAGTTCTCTATCCTTTGGTACGACCAGACGATCATCAAACCATAAGATTCCCTTCTCATCCACTCGGAAATGCTTGAGCGGCTGTTTCAACATTTTCTCCTTGATATGACCTATACCCTTGTCAGTTTTCTGACCTTCGATAATCTTACTTTCAAGCGAGCAACTAATTTGGATGTTACGCAGCACAACAGGATGCATGAGGCTAAAACCATCTGCTAACAAAGGTTGAATAGCATGACAATGTGATTTTCGACTCAACGCATCTGCGACTACGTTTGCCTTGCCTGGATGATACAAGATCTCCATATTGAATTCCTTAATAAACTCCATCCATCGATGTTGTCTCATGTTTAACTCGAGTTGAGTGCAGATATACTTCAGACTTTTGTGATCAGTATAGACTTTACAGAAGTTACCCAATAAGTAATGCCTCCAGATCTTTAGAGCATGCACAACAGCTGCTAGCTCCAAATCATGGGTTGGATAATTCACTTCATGCTTCTTTAACTGACGTGAGGCATAAGCTATGACTCTTCCTTCTTGCATAAGCACACATCCCAAGCCTATTTTTGATGCATCGCAATATACATCAAAAGGTTTCCCCAAATCTGGTTGCGCAAGAACAGGAGCAGTGGTCAACAATTCCCGCAAGGTACGGAAAGCTGTTTCACACTCCTCTGTCCAGACAAACTTCTTCTCTTTCTGCAACAGATTTGTCATAGGTTTGGCAATCTTCGAGAAATCCGGAATGAAACGACGATAATACCCAGCTAGACCAAGAAAACTCCGAACTTCATGCACAGAAGTCGGCGCTTCCCAGTTCATAACCTCTTGTACTTTGCTCGGATCTACGGAGATTCCCTCATCAGATAGGACATGGCCAAGGAATTGAACTTTCTTGAGCCAAAACTCACACTTGCTAAACTTAGCATACAACTTATGTTCCCTAAGCCTTTCTAGAACAATCCTCAGATGCTCGGCATGATCTTCTTCGTTTTCTGAGTACACCAAGATATCATCAATAAACACCACCACAAATTTGTCTAGCTCCGGCATGAAAACCGAATTCATCAGATACATGAAGTATGCAGGAGCATTTGTTAAGCCAAAGGACATAACAAGATACTCATACAATCCATATCTGGTAGAAAAAGCGGTCTTAGGCACATCTTCTGGTCTAATCTTGATCTGATGGTAACCAGACCTAAGATCAATCTTGGAAAACACTCTCGCCTTGGACAACTGGTCAAACAGAATGTCAATACGGGGTAACAGATACTTGTTCTTAACGGTGACAACATTGAGTGGACGATAATCCACGCACATCCGTAGAGATTTGTCCTTCTTCTTCACAAAGATAGCAGGACAACCCCATTCCGACACACTAGGACGAATAAGACCCTTGTCCAACAAATCCTTCAACTGATTTTTGAGCTCTGCCAATTCATTTGGCGGCATCCGATATGGTCTCCTAGAAATTGGAGCAGTGCCAGGCAATAACTCAATGTGAAACTCAACATCTCTATCGGGTGGAAGACCCGGAAGCTCTTCAGGAAAAACATCCAAAAATTCACAAACAACAGAAATTTCGGGAAGAGGGGTCACACGAGTAGAATAGGACACGCTCTCTAGCTTAAACTTTTGAGGTAATGGCACTTTAAAAGTACCCTCCCCAAGAGGATTTCTGATAGATAGCATCCTATTACCTGTATCGATCACAGCACCCCAGAATTTCATCCAACTCATTCCCACGATGACATCCACTCCTAAGCCAGGTAGAACTATCAAGTTCAACCGAAACCTCCACTTATCTAGGTCTAGGGTTGCACCCTGAACTATCTTCTTAGTAGTTATATCAGCCCCAGCTGAACTAACCTTGAATTCAATACTCAATTCAAGTATCTTTTGATCATGCTTCTGTGCAAATGCTTGACTCATGAAAGAATGCGATGATCCAGAATCAAACAAAACAGCGGCAGGGATTTGATTCACAGAAAACATACCCGCAGTCACTGGTTCACCAGCAAGAATTTCCTCAATCGAGGTGTTGTGCACACGAGCTTGATATGGGCCCTGCTGCTTCTTGGGAAAAGGGCAATAACGAGCAAAGTGCCCTGCCTGGTTGCAGTTGAAGCAAGGTCCATTGACAGGTGTCTTGTTAGCACCGGTCAAGTTGCTCTGTACTGGTTTCCCCTGTGGAACAGGAACTTTGAATGCTCTGTTGTGCTTCTGCGGATTCTGAGCTGGATAATTGTTATGCCTTTTCTGCTGCGGGGGCCTGAATCTCGCACCAGACATCGGTGGACGAAACGGCGTATGGAAAGCAGTTGGGGCCCTTGACTGAGAAGAACCACTCCATCATGGGCTCTCTTACGATTCTTAACGGCAGCATGAATGTTGTTACTGTTTTCTTGCATAATACAATCATTCAAGAAATCATTAAAAGTAACACGGGCAGAAGTACTCATAGTCTTCATTAACTTGGAACTCAAGCCTCTCTTGAAGCTAGCTATCTTGTTCTCATCAGTGTTGACAAACTCAGGAGCATAGCGACTCAAATTATTGAAGGCGTACAGATACTCCTTCACATTGCGAGTTCCCATAGTGAGCGACAGAAACTCAGTCTTTTTCATGGCCATCAGACTGGGAGGAATGAAATTTCCTCGGAAAGCATGTGCAAAGCGGTCCCAAGTAACTGGAACACCCTGCGAAAAGGTGGTGCGATGTTGCTTCCACCACGTCCCTGCTTGTCCCTCAAGATGATGGGCTGCATACTCCGCTTTAGCCTCTTCTGTCAACTTGAGAAGACAAAATTTATCTTCCATGGTATTGAGCCATTCATCTACCTCAAGTGGCTCAGGAGCATCCTTAAACACAGGAGGTTTAGCGTCCTGAAACTCCTTGAAGCTGCTGTATTGATTTTGTTGAGGACCCTGACGAACATCGCGGGCCAAGTTCTCGCGAAGAAGCTGCTCTACATTGCGCTGGCTGCCCAAGAACTGAGCAAACAGCTGCTCCGCATTGGTCAGAGGTGGGGGTGGCACACCACGTGCAGTGTTATCAGCACCCTCTTCAGATCCACCATTGCCATTAGCACCCGAACCACTACGTGTAACCGGCATCTGCATATTTTCAGCAATAAGTATGTATCAGGTGAATGTTGTCATAATGAGAGGTGAATGTAAAAATCATGCCAAACTGAATTTATCAAGGGAAATAAATTCGCACAATAAATAGAGGCACAATAATTCCAACTTTTTCACATCACAACATCACTAATAATATTACTACGAACCATCGCAAAGCGTCTTACAACATCCATAAATTTGCCAGCATACATACACTGGACTTTTAAAAGTTGTACGGATATCACCACATCAAACCCATGTTCCAACATTACATCAAAGTCTCGATAGCGAACAGAAGGGTTACATGACCACCTGACAGGAACGCAAAAGAACAGCTAGAGACTAACGTTCCTCAGCAAGGCTACTCTCCATTGTTGCTACTCTCACTGGAAGCACTGTTCATAGCCCTCCTAGCTGCTACTAAGGCTGCTCTCAGCTGACGGATCTCCTCCTGCTTCCTGTGCACCTCCTCGTGAAGACTAGCATTGTAAGCACGAACCTCCTCCACGTCCTTTAGCACCTGCTGCTGGCAGATGCTAAGACGACGGAACTCGGACCAGGCTTCATCCCTAGCCTGAGCCATCTTCTGGCTCTCCAGCACAACCTTGTCTCGATGCTGAGACACACGGGCGACCTCCTCTCGGGAGCGCTGAAGCTCACGTGTCAACTCACGCTTCTCCTTGCGTGCATCAGCTCGAGCCTCCTTGAACTCCTCATTCAGACGAAGTGCCTTAGTCTCCATGTTGACATAGGCCCTCATCACTGCAAACATAGCACTCATGGCAGGCGTGCTGCTGCCCTGTGCCTCCTCAGGACCAGCCTCTAATGGATTTCCCTCAGCATGTGGCCACCTAGAATGGCGGTGAGCAATGGGGAACACTCCAGGAAAAACCTCGGCAAGTGAGTGAGGTATCTCCTCCATCAGGTGCTCTACCACGTCAAAGGCTGCAAACGTGGCACCCATCTTGGCAGTCTTGCCCGCACCAAAACAGCGCCACCTAACCCAGTGGGGGTCACCGTCCAAAGGTGGGACTACTACCTCCACACGTGCCTCTCCATAGTTCACCAAATCATCCTTGTCCCAATAGTAGTGAGGCTCCATGCCCACCGTATACCCAGCATTGGAGAGGATCCTCCAAAGAAGGCTAGGCATGGCGTGCTCCTCAAGAAAAGTGTCCACCTCCCTTGGTGCCGAGTCACGGACAGCCAAAGGACCACGAGGCGCTCTTCCTCCAGTGGACTTACGAGCAGTCTGCTTGGTTCTCGCCATCTGTTCAAAAGTTGTATATCCCATAAGTTATAATTTTAAAAAAAAGAGACAATTTAATTATAAGGGAAGGAACCATAAATGTATGAATGAGCAATTTAACCATGATGCATGCACGTCACATACGTCCTCACGAACTAATAATCTAACGCTCTATGCGGTGGCATACATCGTTCTCTCATTATACGTAACTACTTCGTTCTACCGTTCGCGGTTAGTGTACCTGCAGAAAATTCACTTCAGCCCATATCCCATATGAATGCAATTTGACGTAAAAATTCACGCACCTTCCGAACAAGGTGAAAACACCGATTACTTACTACCCCAACAAGTCGCGCAGAAGACGACACCGCCAGAAGACGGTCCCAACATGGGATACCTTCATATAAACATGTGTGCAACATGTGAATAATCCGGCATCAATAAGCACTCCCCTAGACTGGCATTGTATCCAATCATGCTCTCACAACTCACACTTACCAGGGCGTAGAGGCAATTTGATCCATACATTACCATTCAAGTGAATGGCACCCATACGAATCCGCCATTGTATGGGCAATGGCAAAATAACAAATATGATGCAATTTCCCCCAAGTCAGTACTTAATTAAGCCACCTGAATCCTGTTGGGCATAAAGGATATGACCACTGGCATACTCTAGTTTTCAAAACCATAGATTTGAACACCTATATACACCTATACTTTTTGTAAATACTTTTCGCAAACCAAAAACTCCTTTATTTTAAATACTTATGAACAGTAAAACGCTAAACATGCTCTGATGCCAGCTGTGACAGAACCGACCAATTTATTAGAGCACAAGCACATAATCCGCCATTAATTTAGCAAATCATATGATTGAGACCTAATAAACCCGGTAGTCCGTGAAATCTCGAAGGATTTCAAACTTTTCCGGCACGACCAAGATCGTAATAGTTTAGCGATTCCATTCACAAGTACACAGTTCGCACATAGTTTAAAACATCATCGGAGTACGGAATAGAGTTATTACAAACCAGTTTAAAGTCTCAAAGTAGCGGAAGCAATTTAAGTTCAAATACCACACACACACATTTGAAATACAGTGCCAGGTCCTTGGTCCACATCCAGCAAAAGCATCAAGTCGAGAAGAGTGACCATGCCCAAGGTCTAATCATCTCCCAAGGCGGGATAGAAACAGTTCTGACAATAACCATAAAGCATCTCACCATCTGCAAAAACATGGGAAATAAAACCCTGAGTACGAGGATGTACTCAGCTAGACTTACCTGTCATAAACTAAAATAAAATGACTCCAAGGAGTATGCAAGGCTGTAAGTGGGATAGCTGACTCATTTAAATTGCGGAAAAGCTTGCATTAAGAAACAATTAATAAGAACCTTCTAGCAATGTATTTTAATCTGATTATCCTTATCATGCTACATTAGCACCTGTACTAAACAAGCATGGTAATAATTATTCAACAGAAAGTAACCAATTTCGGTTGAGTATCTTCAGTCTCAATAGCTCAACCATCTCATCTCTTGTTCAAATTCTTACTACGATGCCGCTGCTCAAGTCAAGTGTTCACTGTCCAGGAACGATGGCGATTATAATCGATTACTAACCAGCTGGCGGGTACTCCTCACACAAACCACACTCACCAGCCACGGTGAGCTACAGGTCACCGACATCCAATTCAGGAAAAACGCGAGATCAACAGGTACCATCACATCCAGGCACCGTCCGGCTGCCAGCAGGGCGCACCATGCTATATTCAGGCCTTACAACCGCGTAACCCGTGGTCCCCCATCTTCACCAATGCGATGCGTACAGCAGGTCGACTCCCGGCCCAAATCAAAATTAGGCTTCGTGGTCGGAACGACTTATCCTTCCAGCTAAATGTGAGGCATAAATTCAATATGACTTGAGGACGTACAACGGACGGGGTCCTAGTTCGACACAGACGGGATAAACCACATTGAACCGCCAGTTCATGCTCAACTCCAATCCCGCCCGGTCTCGATTTATTATCTCCACATGGTTATCCAAGATAACAATGTATTCAACCATTCCGAGTTACCACCTATAACTCGCGGATGACAGGAAATCACCCGACTTCTACCGATCTAGTTAAGCAGGGCTAAGCATATAATCGTACCTGAACCTAACAGGGTTGAAGTATAAACAATGGCAAGGAATATAAGTAATGCAGCAACGGCATAAAACAACGCCTATAACTTAATGCAGCAAACAAGTAAAGGACTCAAGTTAAATATTTTGCAAACCACAGGGAGAATGCTCCAGGGCTTGCCTTTCAGGAAAGCGCTTGGCTGGTCATCGGGACACTCCGGAAGATCAGCTTTGGGATCCTCTTCTGCTGCTGCTTCCCGAACCAAAGCTTCCTGTTGGCCTTCCTCTCCTTGTGCTCCGACAACTATCGTTTCGGGCTCTGACGATCCTGTATGATGCATAGTGCGTATGAATACCGTGCATAAATATAAATACAATGCTGATGGTGATGGTAAATGAATGCTCAGCTAAGATGAATGATATGATATTTGAAAACATGTATGATAAGCACATGTCGTCTGCATTCTCTTCTACCGACAAATCTCCAAATAGGCCTCGCATTACAATTTACTCGCAAACTATAAGGAATTATAAACACCCATTGTTTTGCACACTACACTCTACTGAACTAAAACCAATAGAAGATCATACATATCATGAATAGCATAAAAAGCATTTTTACACACATGAAATGATAACTCTAAAGCATTATTTATCAACGAAAGAAATCAGGGTATAACTACAACATGACTTTAGACTACTCAGAAAATTCTGTAAAAATTACAAAAGCTTAATCATACCAAATAAAGACTACCATAAAAATTTCAAGTCAAACAGTAAGTACTTTATCCTACACAAAAATGACAAGGCAGCACAATTCCAGGGGCATAAAATACTTTGTACATAAAAGTATATCAAACAACAGATCTCAGAACATAATTAGCTCTAGATTGACATAAAAACACTCTCCAAAAAGTTTCATGCACAAATTCCTTATACATTATTTATTATGAATTATTTATCATCACATAAAAATAGGCACCATAACTAGACAGAGCAAACTTTCCACATGACATAACCTCATAACATTTTTCACAGATAGAGCATGACATTAGAAGACTAACAAACTTGGTCTCACATTTTTCTGAGCAACAGAGAATTAGTTATGCATTTCCTAGGATAAATGCAATTAATAGAGATAAATAAAGCTATACAGAAAAGTTTCACAAATTTCACATTTCATATTTTTCATGCATAGATCATCTCATAATAAAAATATTGCAAGTTAAACCAACTCATTTGGATGAAAAATGAGCAAGTTATGAATTTTCAAAGCTTTAAACAAAATCTAAAATCTATTCTGGAAAAGAAAAAGGAAAAGGCACTTTACACCGGGGACCCTGAGATTTCCAGAAACTAACCGAGCCCTAACCGGTAAATCCCTGTGTCTGGCAACTTTACACCGAGAACCCTAGGTTTTCCTGAATTCCAGGACGAAAGTCCTCATTCGGGGAAAGGCAGGGGGGGTCGCCGGCGTGGCTTCGCCGGCCGACACGGCGGCTCTCCGGCGCCACCGACTGGAGGGAAAAGACGAGCAGGTCAACGCGCTTCTATTGAGCAGCTAACACAGACAGGGGGCACGGCCGAGGTGGCTCGGCCACGTGCGCGGCGGACCGGCGACCAACCGCATGGCGGCGCGGCCAAATTCCCGGCGAAGGAACCCTAATCGGCGTCATTGACCATCGTCTTAGCAGCTATCCACCACAACGCGTCTCATTCGCTCCCTAATGGCTCGAGAGGATGGCCCGAGCGACGGGACCACGGTGAAGCCGAGGTGCGGCAATGGCGGCCGGGGAGAAAATGCGTCGATTCGAGTATACCTTGGAGCAACCGGCCGAGGCGAGGGTGGAGGAAGGTGGAGCGGGCTCAGGCGCGTTTGATTGTGGGTTCAAGCAGGCGAATGCGTGGCTGATGGCGGCGAATTTTGAACGGCGGCGAGGCGAGCTCGGTGCTGCGCGGCGGCGACCGAGGGCTTGCGGCGCTGCGGGAAAGAGCAGAGAGAGTGAGATAGAGAGGGGGACAGCGAGAGAAGGAGCGGGCGCTTTAACCTGTCCGAACGGCCGCTGCCGCCCCGGACCACCGGTCGACGCGCGCCACGCGGAGCGCGCGGGCTGGGCGACATGGGCGGTGGCCGGACATTTTCCTGATGGCCAGGGTACAGCCGTCACCAAAATGCTATTTTCATGAACTCAGGACAAACTTTGCTGCTTAATAACTCATAAAGTAAGCCGAATTAGCAAAAACTCAAAATAGATGAAATGTAGCTTTTGAAGAGTAGAACATTTCATCTTAAAGAAGTTTTACCAGATTCTACCTAGATTTTGAAATACAAAAATCCAATTAAAATACCTTTTAAAAATTCCCAAAATGGAAAATCAGCCCCTAATTCTGCCATTTTTCAATATTTTTGAACACCTTCCAGGCATTTTCATGAAAAGTGGTAAAAACAACTTTTGTTCCTTATAAAATTCTCTACAAACTTCATTTAGGGTGCACACACATGCAAGCATTCTAGCTATCATTTTCAATTCAGTCAAACAAAACTACTTTCATGGTCCACCTTGGTCAACCATGACAACAAAGCTTAATTAGCCAAAATCATAAACATAAACCTAGGTTAATTTGGTGTCCTAATCATGTCTAGGTTACCTTAGAGGTCATCAAACACCAAACACTCATACCACATATGCACTTCATGTGCAAGGCAAGTATAAATTCGAATAATCAAGCATGATACATGAAATGACAATCACTCTTTTCATTAATGCTATGCATAATGATGCTTATGCTTAAGAATGCAAAGGTTTAAACATGCTTAACACCAGAGTGTTACAGCCTCGGCCTCACGTAGCCCCTCCGGCCACGGCTTCCAATCCTCGGCGGGTGGGGATGGAGCAGTGGCCTCCTCGTCCTCGAGGACGATGGGGGTAATATCTGACCCCAGTTCGCGCCCATCGGAGGCTCCCCCCTCGAGCGAGGCAGCAGAGGTTCCAGCCTGACCTGGGGTAGAGGTCGCAGGTGTCAGGATCGGGATGGCACTCCCACCTTCCGACACCTGGTCAGATGCAAGGGTCACTGACGCCAGCACCAAGACAATGCTTCCCCTCTCCTGCAACTGCTCCAGCTTGGAACCTCGTCCCACTGCGGCCCCTGAACCGCTTGAGCCTGCAACAAGAGCAGAGCCCATCAACCTGCCTCAAGCCATAGCTGCATGGGCTTGATATAGCCAAGCCGCCTCCCATGGTGGCAATAGTCTCAAGGTCGCACCTGTTGTAGTGGCCGCCATTCTCGTGGCTATGTCCACCCTAAGCCGCTTGGCCGGCGAAGGGTTTGCCTCCTCCACCCGCCGCTTTAGCCTGAAGAATGAGGAGGTGAGCAAAGATGCTTGGTGGTTTGACAGGTCAAAGAAAGAAGAAAGGAAACTTTGAAAAGCATGGCTTACCCAAAGGGGACGATGATCTTCCCAGGGCCCCTCGAGCCGCTAGAGTTCCTTGAGGCCCCACTCGGAGCTACACCTCCCCCGGAGCCAAGGCCGGCTGATGCTTCCAATGATGTCGCCGCGCCCTCCCGCTCCGACGAGGCCGCGCGGCCCCGTGTCCACGTCCCGAGCACCGAGGACTGGGACCGGGTTTCCCGAGACGCAGCAGGCGAGATACCGCCGCGCGAGCGTTGGGATGAGGACCCAGCACGGGATGATGAACCGCCTTGACTCCTATCTTGCGGCTGCTCTAGAACGTCCTCCTATGCAGAGGGCACGTTAGCTTGGGGGAGACTGGGGAGATGGGGCTCGAGACACGCTGCCATCCCCTCGACATCATCGTCATCATCTTCCTCCTCATCCTCCTTGGAGGGAGACTCCTTAGGCAGCCTATCACGCCTTTGCTTCACACGACGCTTCTCGCGCTCGGTACGCACGAGGCTTTTGTCTTTCTTCCTCTTCTTCTCGTTTCCTGCCCCTTCCTCTGTTGATGAGCGGTAAAGCGCCTCACCTGTCGGTCTAGGTCATCCTCCTTCACTGGGGGCCTCGACGCCCTGCGGTCGATTTTCCCCTGCGTGAAAGCATCCAGGCGAAAGAGCAAAGGGAAGAAACTAAGGCAAAGTAAAACTCAAAAGGCACGGCTCGATGCACTCACCAGGTCAAGATGGCCTTTTTCTGGCAGCATGGGGATGCGGTTGATGTGCTCCGGCCTGAAGGCGTCGGCGACCGCCCCCTTTACCCACGACACAATCTCCTCAGGGGGCAACGCCTCAGCCAACATGCGGCACCCCTTGAGCTACTTGGACGTCACCTCGGGCCCCATTTGGTCTAGCCATAACGGACGCGCCATCAAAGGGAGCACCCTCCAACGATGAAAGGCCGAGACGACGATCACCGCCATCAAACCCGCGTCACGAAGTCTCCTCAACGTGGTGAGGAGAGGCCTCAATTGAGGCTATAAATCCGACACCACGCCGTGCAGCCAGTTGAACGGACACTCCGTGATGAGGCGCCTGGTGTACGGCGGGAAGTACCCCTCGTCGTTGCGAAGGTAGAACCACTGTGCATCCCACTGGGCGTGGTTGGACATCAGCTCGGTGGGGATGTACTCACGCGGCTCCACCCCCTGGCCTGTCATTCAGCACTAGGTTGTAGGAACCGGCGCGGACGATCCTCCTCACGCCTTGTTCCACCGGGGCGGTGAAGAACTCCCCCTTGTAGAGGTGAAGCCACAGCTCCCAGTGCGGCTCCACCCCCAGGTATCCTTCGCAGATGGCCACGAAGATAGCAGCGTTGGAGATGGCATTGGGGGAGAAGTGCTAAAGCTCGACCCCGCAATGGTGGAGCAGCGCCTGCAAGAATCGGCTCGGGGGCGATCCAAGCCCGTGCCGATGGAACTTGACGAAGGTCATGATGTAGCCACCTGGCGGGTTCGGCTCCCGATCCCTCCGCGACGGTGCTATCCAAGTCAGCCGATCTGACGTGGTGATAGGGCGAAGGAGCCCCTCCCCCACCAGCTCCAACAGCCTCTGCTCTGTCACGGTTGATGGGCACCAGGCCTCCGGAGGAAGAAAAGTGGGTGCCATGACGGTGGCGGCGGCGACGTGGATTCGCTCGACGGACGGGCGACCGGGAAGATTTCTAATCATGATCACTCTCACTAACCCCTCTTCTCTAGCGCTGGCGAGCAGGGATTCGGAAGCTCTAGTAGCGGTGGCGGAGGCAAGATGGCGAGAATGGAAGCGGACAACACCCCACCTCCCACGAATTTATACTCAGGGGAAGAGCAACGGGCGGATCCGACGGTGGGAAAAGGTAAACCCCGCACTTACTGCGCCCACCTAACCGCCCCCTTGATTCTCGCAGCAGGACACGTGCCATTTGCCGGGCCCCTAGCCATTACCTAGGTCCACCATGACCGCGTCGCTTCGGCCCACACCTCAAAGGGCGCGCCCAACAGGTGGGAGCACTACATTATCCGCCGACGGAGTCTTCCACGAGAAGGAAAATAGGCCCTAGCACTACAACAAGCCTCGAGGGAGCGAAGGCTGACCCTCGGTCAGGGTTCGATAGCCGCTCTCGAGCACCCGAGTCAGGGACACCCCAGGGGAGCCACATGAAGCTCAGCTCGAGGATGAACCCTCAAGATCCCCTCGAGTGTATCTAAGGCAAAACAAGAGGATTACCATGGAATCCCCATGGAGGAAGGCATCGAGCCACCGAGTCCTATCGAATGGAACCGGTATCCATATATCTACTCATTTGCGTCAATGAGAACACCTCCAGGCCACTAGTCGACCCCATCAAATGGGGCACGAGCAATCACTTGGATCCCCCGTTATTAGCTCACAGAGAACGCCGAGACTCGCCCAATCGAGGGTAGTACGACGCTTCTCACCTCACATCCGATCGAAAGGACTCATGAGATGGATGCCTAGGGCTAGCAATGCCCCAGCCGCACGAGGCTTGGGGCTCGTCTACGTCTGGCACCCCTCAACGAAAGAGGGTCGAACGCACCTGGGGGCTCGACAAACTTGAGCCACCCTTTGACTAGGCACTACAACTCCAGTTCATGTTATCCTAACCTTTCAGGAATCCACACTATGCCTACCTGGACAAGCACCTCTCAATAAAAGACAAATAAAGCCCTCGAAGGAGTCTCCTTACTCCTCCGAGGCCTCGGGGGCTACACCCATGGGGGACGCTCGCGTGCCCCCACGGAAAGTCACGAACCACGCCTCACTCTCGACTTATAACCCCCAGCTCGAGTGCCAGCACTCGAGCTGGGGTTTGGGGGCTACTATCGTGTACCTGGGAAAGGGGTACCCTTAACCCTCGATCAAATGGATTAACCTCGGACATCACCAAACTAAAAACCATCATGGCAATTATCCTTCACCTAGCACGAGAAGCCCAATAGCCAAGTCATACTGGGCCGACCCATGAACGGGCCTCGAAGGTCCAAGCAGCTACCTACCCGACGCACCCCGCTCGAAGTAGAGCAGATCACTTGAGGGTGCCACTCGGGCTCCCCTCAGTGACGGAGATTTACCCGAGCGAACGGACGCCCCTCGAGTACAGCACACCCCTCGATTAACTACTCCCAGTACGGTTTTCAGGGCATTTAGTGCGTTCTACCTGCCCCCGTCTAACTTCGTGGCTACAGTCACGGTAACGGTCATGTGTACGAAGGTCAGATCCAACTTTTACTGCCTATATCCTGGCGAAACATACTGCACTATAACGCCATGCCGCGCACTGTGCCCAGTATCAGGCGACCCCTCGAGGCATATTTACCGGCATCCGTACCGCATTTCTTGGGACTCGACTTTATCTGTATGGGCCTCGACCCCTACGATCGTCCCCTCAAGCAGGACTCCGTCATCACCGGTCAGCGCCCCGATAACTCCCGACATGACGGCTACAAGGATCCGCACACATAGGCATGGGCGCTGATCTTTTACCAACCATCGGCGGTGTCATCCTACGCACGAGAAGGACGGCTGAGTCATTTCCAGGCACGTCGCTACAGGACCCGCCATGCCCGCGCACGCCTCTACAGCGACACCAACATGATCGGCATCTCCTCCTCAGCGTCAGCAACTACATTCGCCCTAGGAACCATGTACCCATGTGCCCCTCCTTCGCCTATAAAAGGAGGTGTCAAGCCCTTAGCTTAGACAGGTCAGTAGGGAGCTTCCAGAGCCCAAAATGCTCAAGTCCCAGCTCGCTCACTCACTCGCACGCTTGTATTCACCCCTGTACAAGCACTTCGGTGCAAGATAATACAAACTCTCCCCCCGGCTGGATGTAGGGCCTTCTTTTGCCCGAACTGGGATAAACCTTGTGTTCTTCTTGCATCACCATCCGGATTAGGGAGCACGCAGCACATATTCACTCGTTGGTGCTAAGCCCTCGAGGTCGGAACACCGACAAGTAGGGTGTTCTAGTTGCAATTGGTTGATAGTTTCATTTGAAATTCAACTAATTTGTTACTGTTGCTGCAATTGACTTTAGTCCGAAGATGCATCTCTAGTGTTTTATTACTCTAATATGTATTCTGATGTGTATCATCTTATGTTTTTGTATTCTGATGTGTATAACTAGCTTTATTATCTTAGTTGTATCTGGTAGGGTGTTCTAGTCGTAATTGGTTGATAATTCATCTTAAATTCAACTAATTTGTTATTGTTGCTGCAACCGACTTTAATCTGAAGGTGCATCTCTAGTTCTTTATGGGTTGCAAATTGGTTGACAATGCAACTTTTGTTCTTCTTTTTTGTGTGTCATCTTAGGTTTTGTTGTTCATATGTTGTACATAATCGGTGAGTTTCTTCTTTATTTTGTTTAAGCTGTACTATACTGTGCCCCATCGTTTTATTTACCAACCAGAAACTTAGTGGAGGCTGGAATTGGTTCTCATACTAACATAATTAACCATGTTGCAATTTAGTAATTAGCCAGGTGGTAATTGCATCACATATCATGTTGCAAATGGTTTACAATAGATGTGCAATTTTGTATTAACCTGAGACTTTTTGCCATCATTCCCATTCTTGTTTTTTTGCTTTTCCCAGAATTGGATCTTAGACTAAAAATTAACCAGGTGTAGAGAGCAACTATTTTTTGCCAGCATTCTCATTGTATTTGATGTTTTCCAGAAACAGCAACTAGCAAGTAATCTAACTAGGTTTGCAATTATCCATGTTGTAATTCTGTAATTAATCAGGTTACAGTTGCGTCACATATTATGTTACAATCGGTGTATTATAGGTGTGCAGTTTTTGTATTGACCTGAGACTTTTTCCATTCTCATTCTATCTTTTGCTTTTTCAAGAATTAATTCTTAACATAAGAATTTACTAGGTGTAGAAAGCAACTATTTTTTGGCACCATTCTCAATATATTTGATGTTTTTCTAGAAACAACAACTAGCAATTAATTTAACCAGGTTTGCAATTATCCATGTTGCAATTTTGTAATTAACCAGGTTATAGTTGTGTCACATATCATATTGCAAATGGAGGGTGATCAACAGATCCGTGTCGTCGGGGGTAGCAACTGGACTCGTAGCCGTTGTCGTCGGGGGAAGCCTGGGTGTTGACGACAGTGCAGGGTCTCTCCGATGAGTTCGAATGAACGCTCCAGCGATGGCGGGGCTCCAGCGGCGATGGCGACACCGTTACTGCAAGAGCGGGGTTGGGGATGCAATTTTTTTTCAGGTGTTCGTCATTTTTCTTTTCTCCTTTTGTTGTATTCTTACTTTACTGTTTAAGACACCCCGTGCACACACATCCTTGTTGCCACTAGACACAAACATTTTGCAAACACAAAATACCCAGAGTTTGCAATTGGCACTCAATTCGGACCATGTTGCAACATGGTTTGTTGTATTCATACTACGATAATGAACCATGTTGCAATTCATATTTAATAAGGTGTGCAATTGTGTCACATATGATGTTGCAAATGGTGTACAATAGGTGTGTAATTTTGTCCTTGTGCCATTGTACAGAGAAAGTTTTGTCTATTGTCCTTTCATACAAAATCATTGTCCATTATATTTGTCCTTGTGCCGTTCTAGGGAGAAGGTTTTGTATATTGTCCTTCCATAGAAAAGAATTGTCCATTGTATTTGTCCTTGTGGCATTCTATGGAGAAAGTTTTGTCTATTGTTCTTCCATAGAAAAGAATTATCCATTATTTTTGTCCTTGTGCCGTTCTTGCCTAGTTGTAAATTGGCTTGACTCTAGTTATAATTGGATCGTGTCAGATTACAACTACATCAGGTTCAGTTGCACTGGATCTGATCTGTTGCAATTACTTCCGTCAAGTTACAATTGTGCTGTAATCAGGATGACAACCCATAATACAGTGAAGTAGCAATTACATACTTAAAAAAGTACATCAAATATAGTATTTATTGGATCTCATTTTGTTAAGCATATTTTTTTAAGAACCTGGTGCAAACGGATCTAAAATAGGGGCTACGGTTTAGGAGATATTGTATTTTTTTCGATCCAAAACATAAAAGATTCTCTGCATGCATGCATGCGGGACAGATGGGTGACTGAGAGACTGATGCGTATGTGCATCCGTGTTGTAACTGAACACAACACCGTATTGCATCTACAGCACACATAATGTTGCAATTGGCGCGCGACGGACGAATGGATGCATGCACGCCTAGACAGCGCACGGGTGGTGCGTACGTACGTGGGTCTGCTGGGCTGGGTCGGGTCTGTGCATTTGCTATAGCAAATGCACCTTGTTGCATTTTAGCCTCGCCGTATCTGTGTGTATATATATTCCGGGATTCAATGATAAAAATTCAAATTTAAATTTTAAATTTCACTAGTTACTATTTATGACACTATTTAAATTCAGCAGTCACTGTTTAAAATCATGGTACTATTTAAAATACTGAGTACTATTCAAATTTGGAATATAAATAGTGCACGAGCACTTCAACGAAGTGGCTCAGGCACCCAAATTTCTAACTATTAAAGCTACACACTATTGGAGTCACTTTTTGTGTGAGTGGCGGATGCATCGTGTGATTACTGAAAATATGCGCGTGTGTGATCATGAAAAACAATGAATATTCAAGGCTAGTATATAGCGATGATGACAGGATGCGTGCGTGAATACTAAGTGGGTGATTATGCAGAGTATATATAAGCCGTATCTTAAATATGATTTCGAAGCAAGACGACAGTAGTTAGTACACACAAATTAAACGGTTTGTCCGAAGTCTGAACCAGACAATGTACTTTTGCAAGAATATATATAATCATGAAATTCAGTTTAGATCTATCGACATGTCATGGCACCAGGCAGCGTCTACAATAATGTCTATTCGCCTTCGCCACGATGCAAGCAGGAGACACGACGGCCACGTTGAAATGTTCTCATTTGGTTCTGTAGCTAGCGTACGTGTTATCCTATGCTGTCTATTATATAGGGGTCTTTGTCTTCTTCGAGACGTACGATACTCAGTAGCAATTAGATTTGACCTCATCATGTTAATTATGGCTAAAACGTAACGGAGTAATGGTGACTCGACTAATCATGGTTAGTGCCTGCGCCGGTCGGCCGATGGAAGCCGCCGCCGCGCGCACATGCACGCACACGTGCAGTCGAACTGGACGGCGATGTGTCAATCGGCGCTTCCGTAACCGTGCATGTCCTATCTCATCTCATTTTATCGGTGCGTGCATTGTGCATGCATCTTCGATTCACAAGTCCGTGATTCTCAAAAAAAAAAAAAGATTCACAAGTCGGTGCCGAAGTAGCTAAGAAATTTTGGAAAGCGAGAAATTCAGGTTTTCCATATTATTCCAGTGGTTTACAAGCAAGGTAATACCTCATATTTTAAAGTCAAAGTCATCACTCGTCATCTCCGTCGTCATAACTTATCGTCATTACTCCCTACATCCTGTAATATAGTTATTTTACTTTGTCTTAAATCAAACTGTTCTAATTTTGACTAAATTTATAAAAAAGAGTAATAATATTTATGATATCAAATGAACATAATTTGACTTATTACGAGATATATTTTTAGAATTTAATTATTTGATATCTTAAGTAATAATATATTATGTGCTATAGATTTGGTGAAACTTAAACTAAAATAAATTAAGACAAACTTAAATATACTATATTATAAGATGGAGGAGGTACTCGTCAATGCAGAACGCATGCCGTGTAGCAGCCAGCGCCGAAAATAGACGTAACGAAGGGAAGGGAACTCCATGGTGATAGGATTCTGAGTTCATTTACAAATGGACATTTTTACGAGTCAGGTGGTTACAAAAGGAAAATTTGTGTCTCTACAAATACACCACGCTCCTTCGAGGAACTCAATAAATCAATAATATCTCTAAATATATATTAGCAAAGGCGCGCCTCTTGACAGCCCCACCAATGCAAATGAGACCGGTCCATGGTTCATCTTCTGTGTGTAACTTATAATTCTACTCATGGTCACTGGAACCCCCAAAGCATTCACCCAGATAGCCGCCGCTCAATTCACCTCCACGCTCTGCCGTCCTCCCGATGCTAGAAAACCTATAGCTCTCCTCTTATTATGCTTGTTGGTATATATTATGCTCATATAGTATATTCCGTAAAGCGCATAGAAATACCGTTGTAGCATTTCACCTAGGAGTATTTCAGGGTATCGTATTTATCCTCAGGGAAGCAATGGTTAAAGAATATGATAGCTAACCATGATGATCTACTAACTAATATACCAACTAAACTACAGCGGGAGTAAATGATATATGTGATAAGTGTAGCGACACACACAGGAGAAGTTCCAATGACAAAGAGTAGGTTAGCAACCGAGGAGGACAATGAGCGAGCATAAGGCTTCCAGTTATCTATCTCTACTTGCGTAGTTCTAACTTAGCAAGACAAGTCATATCAAGCAAGGTCAATGTTCATACACAATTGCACTTCGGGCCATTAAACTGCTTAGCAACAGAAAGGGATGAGAAGGGTGCTAAGACGCCTTGCACCAGAAGGCCTACGCTTTAAGAACTTGCCCGAACGTGGTGGGATCGAAGCCTAGATAGGTTTGTTACCCCTACTAGATACCACAAACAAACCGTTGGACAAGCCACGGACAAAGGCAAGCGTATAGTCTAGACACCACGTCTACACTATATCTCACTACTCTAATCCGATATTTGATGAAATTGATTAGAGCACCGGGTTAAGGGCAGTGAACCAGTGCAAAGGTATACTACTGTTGATGGTCCTTAACTACCAATTTTGACCATCATTATTGCATCAAAATGGAAATAACCAACAATACAAGTAGTGATTTATGTTTATATTTTACCTAGTTCCACTTGTACTTTGAAATTTCATTTGTATGCATGAAAAATACCAAAAATAAGTGCAAATAGACCAAGAGAAGGCAATGAAACGTGACATGGTGGCAACCAGGCCAAGTGCCAGGGCGCCCGCCCCGGAGTTAGGTCGGCCGCCCTGAGCAGGGCGCCCGCCCTGGACCCAGGGCGACCGCCCTGGTAGTGCTAGCTCCTGGACTCAACCACGTGACCGACCGCGACAACACCTTCCCACATCTCCCAACCGTCGAAACCAAGTCAGTTTGATCCAATGGCTCCCGAGTGAGATCACTTGGATTCATGGGCCCATTGTCATGCACTTAAGGAGGCCAAGTCGGTTGGAACCGACTCCAAACCGACTTATCTTGCATGCAACCGACTTGGGGGAGTGATCCATCACCGTAGGATCGAAAGGCGGTGCGAATGGACGGTATGTCTAGGGCGCCCGCCCCCACGGTCACAGCTACCGACCTCTAGAGCACTATAAATAGCTCCCTAATCCTTCACTTGTAACACACACCACAAGAGAAACTCTCTACTTTCAATATGTAATCTTAGTGGAGTGGGAGATGGAATAAAGAGGAGTTCTTCCTAGAGTTGGGAGCAGTCTTCGAGAGTCTGGTATAAGCTTTGTATCTCTCTCTTGCAGTACTCTCTTTATTTTAATATATTCCTTTTATGCAATATATTATCTTCTTTATTCACTTGTCTTGCATAGTCTAAGTGTTGCTATTACCTTATAGCAGTAATGCTTTTGGTTACTTTAGAATAGTCTTAGTAGTATATCTTCAGTATATTAGAGTAATGTTCACACCTTTGTGCGGGTTCACTGCTCTTCATTGAGGGCTCTAGTTTGATCTTCCTTAAGGAAACTAGAGTAGTATATAATAGTGTAAGCATGGTGCTTAGGCTAGAGTATATCAGTGTTTGCGGCTTGCTCCTCGGATGTGTGGTAGCTAGTGGGGGTGACAGCCTCATCTAGTCTCTGTAGTCCATCACATGTTTGGGCAAGTTCTTAAAGCGTAGGGCCCAAAGCCGTAATGTCACAAGTTATCTTTTGTGGTGCTTGACCAAAACGGAGCTCCGAAGTGCATTGTGTGTGCTCATTAATCATGTTATGCTAAGTATATTGCTAAGTTGTATCTAAGAAAGAACCTTTGTGATAAAGAAGAACTCAGGATACTCCCTCACTCTTTGTCCTTCCAATTTGCTATGCTATCTTTTAGGAGTGGATCTTTGTGTGTGTCATCCTATCCTTTCAACTATCGTTTGCCCCCACGTTAATCTAGTCGGATTACTAGTTAGTAGATACATGATGGCTATCTACCACTGTCTTTAACCTTGCTTCACTGTGGAAAATATGATACCCTGAATACTACCAGGTGAAAGCTACAATGGTACTCCGTGCGCTTGCGGATTTATCTGCTGACTCTAAGAAATACCAACAAGCTTTCTGGCACCGTTGCTGGGGACTAACAAACCTGGTAGCGACGCTAGGAAATGTCAACAACTACCATTATTTTACTATCAAACAACTATGACTATACTCACAACCAGTACAACATAACTAGTCATGTTGCAATAAATTAAAGTACTAAGGCAAAGTAGAGAAGATAACTATATAACTAACTCAAGTCTTACAGAGAGAAAAGGAGTAATAGAACCATACCAGACCTCCTGGAAGACTAGAGCTAAAAACCTAAGGCTAACTCTAACTCCTAACAACACTAACAGTACTACTAGTGCTACATCTTGAGAGAGAGAGAGTGGAGAGCTCTTCCTTGTGGTGTATCCTCACTAAGAGGGAGTGAGGGGGTATTTATAGTACAGAGGTGGAGTAGGGGCTACTCCACCGCATCGATCCGTGTGCCTCCCTACCTCCACCCTTGGATAAACCGACCTCCAAACTTCCTTGGATTGAGGGGAGGGAAGCATCCAAGCATATGGAGGCATGCACAAGGTCGGTGGAGTGAAGCTGAGCATCGGGGCCCACAAAGGTGGGGACGGCTGACCCCCTATATCAGGTGGGCCCACTGGGGAGTGTCCCCACCTGTCATAGAGTCCCTTCCTGGTGTTGGTTAATTTCTTGTCGCGTCAGTTCCTTTGTTGTGGGCCCATGTATCCATGTCCTTTGATCTTCCAACGTTGATTTCAAGCACAATTGTGATCTGAGGGTGGAGTTTGGCTTGGGAGTACTTCTCCGAGATCATGCCAGCTTAGTAGAGCCTGTGCCCATATTTTAGGGGTCGGTTGACCCCCTCTATGTGGCCCCAGTGTGTCAGCCTTTGCACACTGTCTCTTAAAGCCATGGAATTGAGGTTGGTGTTGTCAACTTGTTGATTGATCATTTCTTGATTGTTGCTACTTCTTCCCTTTCATGCTTCTGGACCCTAGAAAGAACTGTTCTTGTACCTACAATCAAATGATGATATGTAAATGTGGAACCAAGTTATTTGTAACTATGTCACTACTTATTTGGTTGTTTCTTCTAGAAAGAGTATCTCGTTGATGATTTTGGTGGGGTAAAAACATGGTATAGCTACTGTCAATAAGCTCTCCCACACTTAAGTCTTTGCTCGTCCTCGAGCAAAGGTTAGAGAGAATGATAAAATATGATTATGACATTTTCAAGGTATTAGCAAAAACAAAGTTTCACTCATGACACATCTCATACAGGTGGGTTATGTGGTACTGTCTAGCATATGTCCTTCTGATGTTGAAAAATGGAACAATTCTCAAAGCAAAGTCATCTTCCCATTTTCATATCCTTAGTGCTTAGAGTTTTTGACAATGGTTTTAGAAGAGATCACATAGTTCATTCTTACTCCTCAAGTAGCACTCTCAAGTCACTCAGTAAGTATATGATTCCTCACCAAGGCATAACAAGATTGCCTTCTTTTATTTCATCCTACATGTAGGGACAACAAGCTAGCATACTTGCATTGCATCTATTGTAAAGTCAAAACAAGGATCCAAGGAGAAGAATGTCATAATCTTAGATCAAAAATGTACAAGTGTGTGGAAAATGATGGAATAGAATGCTTCTCTATTTGATAAGATCTCTCTCTATTTTATTTTATTTGAGACATGGCTAGCATTTTTTTAAGCAATGGACCTTCATGTGTCCACATTTTTTTGTTCTTTTGCATAGCCTTTGTGTCTCATCTACTAAACCACACTTAGAGAGATATTCTAAAACTTTAAAACATGGAGCATATTCATGATGGAGATGGATGGCATGTTTTTGCGTACTTTGAGTGTAGAAGCAACATGTGTATATGTGGCGTGTATGTGATCTTGATCTTGGGACTATGACATAATTCTTAACTAGGTTCAACAAAGTTTGACCAAACTTAACACAAGTACAAGTAGCATATATAGAAGGGGTTTTGAACATGGTATGAACATATATGGCTTTGGTAGGAATTTTCTTACTATTGAGGAGTAAGTGACACTATGGTTTTATGATGTTTTCAAAAAAAAAGAATCTCTAAGCACTTTGAATAGAAAAGGTATGAATCATGAGCCAAGAACTATATCACATTTGTCAACAACTAAGTCAATATGATATTCCTATCAAGATTTGTGACCCACAAGCATAAGCATATGCAAGAATTAGACTTTGTGACGCTTTTACCCTTTAAATGTCATAAATCATGTCACTTTTTATTTTTAGATGCAAGTCTTCTTGTTTTTATTTTTATTTTATTTCATCTAAGGAAAGCAATAAAAGGTAAAAGTAAAAATGAAAGAACAGAGGGGGAGTAGGAGTGGCAAACCAGTTAGGAAGAACGTAGTCAGCGAGAGGATGATGGCTGGTGGGTCTAGGGCTCCAAGATGGGGTCGGTCGACCCCACTTGGGCTTGCTTGTTGCTGTCTTTTGAATTCCCTCTGTTGAAAATGTTCTTCTACAAACTTGTGTCTCTGTTGGCCGCAAAAGTGGAGGTCGGCCAACGCCTACTTGGGTCGGATTTCGTCGTGCCAACGTGTCAGGCCATGTGCTACGCCGTGGTATGTTTAGAAAAGTTTAGAGATGTAGTTGGGGGGTTGAACGCCCCTCCCCTCCACACTTGGGTTCTTGAGTGTTTTTAAGATGATGAGTTGTAGTGTTAGTCCTTCTCAGTTGCATCGAAATCTTCCTTGGCCAAACAACTTGACCTTTGACCACGAGGACCTCAATTTGTCTCCATGAATGATCTTATGACTTAGAGATGTCAATGTGCTTGCTACAGGGGTTAGTCCAAAGGTGCAACCAAGTTCCATGCAAGTATGTTTGATTCAATAATCAAGCTTGACACCATATCTTGTTTGATTAAGGCAGACTATTTAACCTAAGCACCATGCTTAATTTAAAAAGTTATGGAAGCACCTCTAGCCAGCACAACCAAACCAAAGCATACTTATAACAGAACGAGGAAGCATGAATGAACGAGATTGATTACTCGAGACAGGAATATGATTGGTGAAGCAAAGGGCCAATTTTTTTTCATTATATGATGCAGATGGGGTCAATGAAATTCCTTCAATTAAACATGCTATGGTTTCAGGAAGGGAAATTGAATTAAATGATGGATATGAATGAATCTCTTGGCTTAACAAAATGGAGCACTAGAGACATGATGATTTAAGGAAACATGTAGTGGTATAAAATAATGAAAAGTGTGCAAGGATAATGTTGGGTTATGATATGATCCCGCTAGGGTTTGTGGTCGACCTTTCGATGAGAGGCGTGAGATAACTCGATTGGTGGATGGAGATGACGTTCACGGCCCGACTATAGCCTTCCAAGACCGCGCCTTAGCGACCGATACACCACTTCCAAAGG
>CM041639.1:21285631-21488272 GCA_023333625.1 Bothriochloa decipiens | reverse complement strand
GTGGCTGACTTGGATGTATGATCAGTGTTGATGTCCTCATCAGGTTACCTCCTAGCAGGGTCTCACTTACCTCGAATTGATTCCATCCATACCCACAATTTGAGATAGAAATTGTGAGTGTTTTAGCTCTGTCACATGATGGTTGAGTTTGCTTTTGGATGGCGATCTTCTCTTTATATCTGCACAGGGTTAGAATAATGTATACATATACCACCTGTGAGATGATAGGGATGAACTATTGATTGTTCATGAATGATCAGACACCCGGAGCTCTTTGCTGATTTTTTTTCTTATGGAAACAAAATACCGGAAGGTCGAGAAGGTTGATGTCCTGTTTATTTCACACTCAACAAAACAAGGGTAATCCCACATAGCTAGTGGTAATATAGATCATTAGAGATTATGGTTAGTATCAAAAATCTTTTGCCAATTGCTTCCCCGGCAACGGCGCCAGAAATTCTTGTTGGTATTTATTATGCTCATGTAGAATAATCCGCAAGCGCACAGAAATACCATTGTAGCATTTCACACAGGAGTATTCCAGGGTATTGTATTTATCCTCAAGGAAGCAATGGTTAAAGAATATGATAGCTAACCATGATGATCTGCTAACTACTATACCAACTAAACTAGAGTGGGTGTAAATGATATATATGATAATTGTAGCGACACACACAGGAGAAGTTCAAATGATAAAGAGTAGGTTAGTGAGCGAGGAGGACAATGAGCGAGCGTAAGGTTTCCAATTATCTATCTCTACTTGCGTAGTTCTAACTTAGCAAGACAAGTCATATCATGCAAGTCAAAGTTCATACACAATTGCACTTCGGGCCACTGAACCTCTTAACAATAGAAAGGGATGAGAAGGGTGCTAAGCTGCCTAGCACAACAAGGCCTATGCTTTAAGAACTTGCCGGAACATGGTGCGATCAAAGCCTAGATAGGTATGTCACCCCTACTAGGTACCACAAACAAACCGTTGGACAAGCCGCAGACGCAGGAAAGCGTATAGTCTGGACACCATGTCTACACTATATCTCACTACTCTAATCCGATATTCGATGAAATTGATCAGAGCACCGGGTTAAGGGCGGTGAACCAATGCAAATGTATACTACCATTATCTTACTATCAAACAAATATGACTATACTAACATCCAGTACAACATAACAAGTCATGTTGTAATAAATTAAAGTGCTAAGGCAAATTAGAGAAGATAACTATATAAATAACTCAAGTCTTACAAAGAGAGAAGGAATACTAGAACCATACCAGACCTCCTGGAAGACTAGAGCTAAAAACCTGAGACTCACTCTAACTCCTAACAACACTAACTATACTACTAGTGCTACATCTTAAGAGAGAGATAGTGGAGAGCTCTTCCTTGTGGTGTCTCCTCACTGAGAGGGAGTGAGGGGGTATTTATAGTAGAGAGGTGGAGTAGGGGCTACTCCACCGCCATGTCATTGATCCGTGTGCCTCTCCACCTCCACCCTTGGATAAATCGACCTCCAAACCGCCTTGGATGGAGGGCAGGGATGGATCCAAGCATTGGAGGCATGCACAAGGTCGGTGGAGTGAAGCTGAGCTTCAGGGCCCACAAAGGTGGGGTCGGCCGACCCCCTCTATGCAGGTGGGCCCATTGGGGAGTGTCCTCACATGTCATAGAGTCCATTCCTGGTGTTGGTTAATTTCTTGTCATGTTGGTTCCTTTATTTTGGCCCCATGGATCCATGTGCTTTGATCTTGCAATGTTGATTTCAAGCGCACTTGTGATCTGAGGGTGGAGTTTGGCTTGGGATTACTTCTCCTGGATCATGCCAGCTTGGCAGAGCATGTGCCCACATTTCAGGGTCGGACGACCCCTCTATGTGACCCTAGTGTGTCAACCTTTGGAGACTGTCTCTTGAAGCCATGGAATTGAGGTTGGTGATGTCAACTTGTTGATTGCTCATTTCTTGCTTGTTGCTACTTCTTCCTTTTCATGCTTCAGGACCCTGAAAAGTACCTGTTCTAGTACCTACAACCAAATGATGGCATGTACATGTGGAACCAAGTTATTTGTACCTATGTCACTACTAGTTTGGTTGTTTCTTCCAGAAAGAGTATCTTGTTGACAATTTTGGTGGGTAAAAACATGGTATAGGTACCGTCAATAATGCCCGTGCTCCTTCCTCTGCCCCCACCTCACACTCGGCAGCTGATGGGGATGGAGTTTTGAATCTCCCATTATATGATGATATCTATTGTTTAGTGTAGCATGACACCCCAACTTATTAGCTTTAGATCAAAGACCTGAACACTACAATCTTAGCTGTGTGATTCCTCTAATTTGGTTATCAACTATGTAACTCATTTGATTGATCTCAACAAGAAGGCTAATCTCTACCTGCAAAACAAAGAACAAACACAAGTAAGAACTTTAAAGTACACAACTCAATGAAAAGTGACAACTCCATATGTATGATTAACATCAAGAAACTAGGGTTTCACAACCGAAGATGCATGGAGACTATTCAATTGCATATTGATCTAAAGCAAAACTCAAACCCTAACATGTGGTGTGTCTGAAGGGACCATAATGCCTAAGAAGAGGGTGAATTAGGCAACTTATTAAAACTCTATTTCTAACTATGACCTCTTTTCGATAACCTTAGCAAAACCTATGCAATTAAGTAATCTATCCAAATGTGCAACTATTGTTTTGCTAGTGTGTTGCTATGATTAGCGTGAAAGGAGTGATCCAATACTAGCAACTAAGCTAGGAAAATAAAGCACGCAATCAAAGTAAAAAAAAAATAAGTGTGAAAGATAGAGATGGAAACTCCCATTGACGACTTTGGTACTTTTGTCGAGGTATCGAGAAGCACATGTTGTTCCCACTAGTCAATGTTGGAACCCCTCACAAGAAAGCCCTTGCAAGGCCAAGCTTCTGGCCGAGTTGCTCCAGTGATAGCCTTGGTCCTCCCCAAGTAGAAGTGGGTCTCTGATGTGCCTTCTGGTAGGCCTTTTCAAGCACTGTGGGCCTTATTCCTTCCAGTAAACGGTAGCAGGCACACCACAATTGTAGTTGATGTGGTCTAAAATACAAGCTCCACCAAGTACAAACACAGTGTGGGCAATCAAGAGGTATGCAAACCTCAGTAAAGACTAGGCCTAACACCTAGCTTAAATATATAAGCATGGTCAAACTAGCCTTAGCACTTCATATAGCATCTACACTAATAATCTAATCTTCTCTTGAGCACTTACGGTGATTTTTATGGAAAGAGCTCTCCAGCTGAAGTTAAAAAATGGAAGTCATGGAAAGAGCTCTCCAGCTGAAGTTAAAAAATAAGACAGGCTATCTCTTAACATCTAATGATTCTAAAATAGCTGTGTTGTTCAGTGGAGCTCCGAGTATTTTTAAGACAACAACTACAAAAGATATTATTCAGATGTTTGGATTACTGGCCATTGAGGTTTTTACAATAATCGTGCTATTTATTCCTTACCCTGAATTTTGAAGCAATAATTTTTTATGTACATTTTTGACCTTAGACAGACCACTCTGTATCATATGGTCACCTACTACAACAATGGATATAACATGTAAATAATTGCAGCCAGTACCTTTCAACTTTCCTTAAAAATTCCGTCTCATCAGCAGCTTACAGAGTGCCATATTCAGATTAGGCCTATTGTATAGATATTTTCTTGAATGTTCATGTTGTTGTTTTCCTTCAAAAGGCTTGATTTGGAGGTAACATGCATTAATTTTCCTCAATTAAACCCATCATCTGCACCCATGTGCAAGACAGTTTATCTTTGTGGGATGTTATACATACAGGTCCACACTGGATTACCTGGAACCGACATGTGATTCTCATTTAGTTAATATTTACTCATTTTCTTCCATTTTGAGTGCACTGTACATTCTTTGACACAATTGTTGAAAGCATATATATATATTTGTAAAATAATACGAAAAAGCAACATGGTCTATGTAGTATTATTACTTAATGCTCCAGGTAAAAGTAGTATGCATTCTCATCTTGTGCATTGATGAATAGAATAAATAATTTTGCAATACAGGTGATTTTTATGGTTTTACTGCTGGTTTAAGTTTTATCTTCCCTATTTCTTTTGACAATATATTTATTGGACCATTGCCAATTTTAGCTGATCACTGTGATTTGAATACACTTATTAGTTCGCCGTTCAATGTAGTGTTCTTTGAATGTGATTGCTACAAGGATAAACCGTGTTTGTGGGTAGCATGGAGGCACCGAAGATGACACAAGAGATGCCAAGGTGTCTAGAAGAGGTATGTGGCTTTCCACTTTCAGGTTGTTATCTGGCCAGTCCATAGTCCATACTCTTATCTTGCACTTCATGTTATACAGGTTTCCTCGCGGTTAGTAAGACACTAAGACTCTATACAAGAAAAGCTAAGAGCCAGGACAAGTTATGCCTTTTTGTGGTTCGGCACCTATGCCATGATGTGCCTGATTTTAGCGGAGTATGTACCTTCCTTCCATTCCATTCCCACCCTTTTTTCATAACATTTGCACACGTTTGGGCAAATCAATAATTGTGTACTGTAGCTTTCGAACCACAACTTGTAATCGTGCAACAGCCCTGTTATCCCTATGCCAATTTTTATGATGTACTGTTGAAATTTGTGCTGTCTCAATAGGCTAAGAGACCGACAACAGCGTGTCCCCATTGTCTTATACACTTAAATGTTTATGTAGTTACTGTGTTACACACCTTGGGTCTGTCTACCTGTTACTCAAGTGAATTCTGCCAAACTGTCAATCGAGTGACAGGAGTCCAGATTTCACTCGAATTTTAGAGGGAAGCAGACCCGAGTGAAAATAAGACAAATTCACCCGATTCTTTGCAACCAGACTACGAAGGATAAAAAATAACAAAAAAATCAAAATAATTCAAATCACTCATATTTTTTATTATGGAAGGAAAATTAGAAGACATTCAAAATATCAGAAAAACATAAATAAATAAATAAAATTAATCAAATCTATCAGATTTTTTAATATGTAAGCCAAATTAGAAGACATTCAAAGGATAATAAATACAAAAATATAAACATATATTACAAAATCAATCAGATTTAGGAAAAAAAGAAGACTAAAAAGAAGATATAAGCTACAAATGAGCCAAAAAAATTTTACACCACTAAACTGAGAAATTTACATCAACAAAAACAATGTAAAAAACACATAAACAAGGTGTAAGACCAATCTTATCAGGAATGTTATCAAAAACTTAACAAACTAATACAATCTTAAGTTAATAAAGTTAGCAATTATACTCAAAATCCCACAAAATGAAGCACCAAAAGAATAGGAAGGTTGTTATTACAACAAATACATAATGCAATTGGACCTATCCTTACGACATTCTTCGCAAAGTCACCAATCAGCAACTGCAAAAAAGAACAAAAAAATCAATTGGTGGGGATCTATAGAAAGTCCTTGATCAAGAAATGATTGAGAAGACAAATGACACAACAAGGTACTTATCTTCTTTACGTAATGCCTCAGAACACAAATAATTGTACACTAGCAGTTCCTGCAAGCATTGATAAACAAATAATTACACCATTGTAGTCCTGTGAGCATAAACCAAATTTCATTGAGAATTCTATGAAATTTAATACTTACACCAATGCAAAGAAATATTTACATTAACAAAACAATTGTAAAAACAGTTCAGAAGAGCTGTAACAAGCCCCAAAAAATCATCTTAAGCTAACAATTCAAAAACACATAAAAAACCACACGAGGTTCAGAGATACACACAATCAAATCGACTTCATTAACTTGAGCACTGAATGTGTCACAAAAACTACCACTAGTGCCTCCAATTTTTAATTTTATACCAGTTCCTGGCCTACACAACTACTCCTTACAGTGAAGCACGAGCAGAAATAACAAAAACGTCCAGGCATCCATCAACACCAGTTTTACTAGGCTCAATCTGTTCCAGCTATCAAACCAGATATACAACAAGCAGTATGTACGTCGACATTTCAGGTTAGCGGAGCATCAACTGGGCATGAAGAAATGCTGAAACTACAAGGGACTATTGGGCAGATAGCTACCAATAAACATTCAGATACCAAGTAAAATTTATTCAACGGCATGCAATATAGATGAATACGCAGAACGAAGACAACCCTACATCAGCCAAGCATGCAAATCTAGTTATTCGTTGTCCGTCCAGAGGAGCAGCATCAAAGCAGATCCAATCAACCATGCATGAGCGCGAATCTAGATCTAACTTACAAAGCTCATCTACAGTCTCAAATGAAAGCATTTCTGAATTGAAAAACAGAGGGACAAGGCATGAACAGAGAAAAACAGAGAGAAATGAATCTAAATCACTGCAGTAAGGATCTACACTGATAAATCAAGAAAATACAGAGAACTAGGAGACAGACAAAGTATCCCACACATTATATATAGCATACAAAACCGAATGACTCAGGCAACCATAGCAAACAGAGAGACAAAGAAACAAAAGTTCATCGACCTTGTGAAAATGAACAATGTTGGTGAGTTTTACTGTCCTTCCATTAATGCGGAATACGCGGAACTGAATTAGTCAATTCAAATATACATTGTCAATTTATCCAGAACTTCTCTCTTTTCCTCGGCAAAACAAGAATCAGTTTTGCTTAAACCAAAGCAGAAATGATGTTACGTTGCTTCAATGTGATCATCTTGTGCCCCTGCAAGACAGTGACCACCAGCATAGATCCATGGCCACACCAACATATAAAAACAAAGTATTAGGCAACCAAAGAAAAAGAAAAAAATGAGGAGGAAAAATAGATACAAATTATCCAGATGTTTTTCTATGAAAGGAAAATATGAAGACATTCACATGGGAAGAAATACATGAATACAAACAAATTAGCAAATAAAAAATTAAAGAAGCCCAAAATTTACACCACTGAAAAGTGTAATTTACATTACAAAGAACAATGTAAAAATAGTACAAAGTGGGTGTTAGAAATAAATACATGCCCAAAACAGTAGGCGGAGCCTGCAGAAGCAGCACACCTTTGACCATGCTAGTTCTCTATATTCCAACTTGTAATCTATACTGGTGTATGCTTGTAGAAATAGATATCTAAAGTACATGAACTAGAGCTTATCTCCAACACATACCACTACCATGATGAACCAAGTCTGAAAACACACCACCACCACTACAGATGCTTCTCTAGGACACACACTAATACACAATCAAAGACAAAAAAATCTGGAGCTTTTATGCTCAAATCATGTCACATGCTCCATGATTTAGCACACATCGTGAAACAATATATTGAACTGTTTCAGTCAGCAAACATAACTGAATATGGTAGATTGCTATACCGTGAAAAAGACATTGCACAAGAAATAAAACTAAATTAGATCAGTCAGCAAATACTTAACTGAACCACTATCAAAATGAGTTAAAATAAAAAGGATGCCAAACACAATCCAAATCTGAATATTGCTTGCTTTCATAAAAGCTCTAGTAAAACTCTTTACAAAATCCAAATCTGAAACCAATGTAAACTCATATAGAGCTCAAAACTGTATGAGTGGCATCTCAGTACTGTTGCATGAAAAAGACAATGCACATGATGAAACTAGGTCAAGTGATGCACGAAAGAACTAATAAAAATCAGTAGTACTATCTGAACATTAGCAAATACTTAACTGGTGATCAATATCTGAACATAAGTAGTTAACTAGGCCTACTAGATAGTGTGGGGAGAAAAGAAACATTAGCTGGACAGAGCTTCAATAGTAAAAACACAAATATTAACATATCAGTAGTACTATATTACAATATTAAAGATTAATACATACACCATCTGATATTATATATAGCACAATGCCTAGAGAAAACGGAACATATTAAGTAGAAGATTAAAAAAATTAGCCTATTTTATAGGTGGGATAATTGTCTGTGAATGTAATATAGACCAATATATAGTAGATAATGCAGCATGAAAGCATTATCAGTCAGGCACAATACAGAGCTTAAATATTGAAATAAATCAGTCTTGACATAACCGAACATAGCAACACAAGGAATGCTCCGTTCCATTTCTCCTATTTTTAATAATCTAAAATAAAAATTACAGATACTAAATGATTGATCTACAAAATGAAAAACAGAGAAGAGAATAACTGATATTTGAAAACTAATTTACTTTATAACAGAGGTACAGCTAATAGTACCCATCAGCAAACAAATCGAACATGCATGGATCTGCCATCAGCAAACAAATCAAACATGCATTGATCTGTCATCAGCAAACAAATCAAACATGCATGGATCTGAGTAGGAATCGAACTAAATAACAGCAGGACGAACCAACGTACAGAATAGAAGAGGAACAGGAACAGAGCCAGAAGCATGGCGGCTGCTACCAGCACGGAGCGACGACCACACAACGAAAATCAAAACAAGCGACGGGCAACCAACTAAATCAATACAGACGAGGAATAAGATAGAGAAATCACTAACCCTAAATCGCGAAGTCGTGTCGGCTGCCATCGAACCTTCCAGATCGAGATCCACAAAGACGAATAGGAATGAAAACCAGCAGCCATGGAATAACCGACGCAAAACTGCAAAACAAAGGCACCAATACATCAACATACACTAAAAATACACGAGATCCATGGAGCATATCGAGAAGAGGGAATAGAAATCACAAACCCTAGCTCATCGCATCTGGTCACCAGCGTTGCCCCTCAGACCTCGAGATAGATGAACAGACGAGAAGGCGGGGGGAAATGGAGTAGCGGACGCGAGACTTCGATCCAAACTGGAAGATAGACGCGCGATCCCCAAGAAGATTGAAAAGTAGGCGCCGACAAGATGGACCCACAATCAGAGATACATCAGAAGATAAACAAACCAAACAGACCAGATCAAAAGAAAGAGAGATCGAGCGGTCCCAAAATCAAGTGAACAGAAGCAACAATTCATTCGAGTGAATTTTTGATTTCCCCAAATTGAATTGTTATGCTTGCAAATTACTGGTTCGTGTCTGGCCCAAATTCGTTATAGGAAGCAGTAGAAAATCTTTGTTTTATGCAGAAGCTAACGTGATGTTGATCTTATTTTCTATGATGTCTCCTGCAGGTCCATTTCCATTCATATTGTAGCTTTGGACCACTCTCTAGAACTTTTTTTATTTTTAATTTTTTTTAAAAAAATTTACAAAAATAATCGGCCGTTTCGAAAAATGACAGAACTAGTCGTCTACAGTGGGCGTTTTTTAAAAAACGCCCACTGTCTGGGCGTTTTTTGTGACGTGGCAAACGGCCGGCCGGCGCCGGTGCCGGCGTTTGCGGGCGGCCCCCTGGCAGCCAAAAATCGCCCACTGTGTGGGCGTTTTTTGGCCGCCAGCTATATATACCCAGCCCCCCTTCAGATTTTCATTATATTCACTAAAATTTTCAGAAAAAAAGGGAGAAGAGAGGAGGGAGGAGAAGGAAGTAACGGCGAAGCCCTGCCAGTTTGAAACCTCGGCTTTTAGGTAAGTTTATCATACATTACAGGTCTGTTGCTATGCATTATTAAAATATAATGTGCACTAGAGTTGTTTAGTTTTTAGTTGACTCTGGGTAGATCTGTGAGTAGTATGTATATTAGATCTATAAATAATGATGTTTCTTTTATGATTTAAACAATGGATTGCATGATTTGAAATGTGACAAATATCGTATTTTCTCTGAATAGATATGCAAAACTTGTGGCGGACGGAGTTTTGGAAAAAACGAGGTCGCCCTAGAGAATTGTATCCCGACGTGTCTAGCAAGGATGCTCCTGTTCCTCCTGCAGTCCCTGTCCCAAATTGTGACTGTGGAGAACCGGCTGATATTGGCCAATCTCGCCATGAGGACACAGCTACCCGTTGCTACTACACATGCGGTGGATTCAATGTAAGTAATTGCACCTCTGTCATTGCGCCTTTATTCATTGCTAGTAATTGCGGCTCTTGCATCTCTAACAATGTCGTTAGCAATCATGTTTTGTAGGCCCATGAGCGGTGCTTTTTCTTTCAGTAGATTGACGGTCCAGACAAATTCGACCCAAGGTATCTCCAGTTTGACGAATGGTGGAAAGGGAAGCATAATCCACCCGATCAATTCGAGCGGTGGGTGGCACCTCCCCCTGACCCCCCCAATGACAGACGAGGAGAAGAAAATAGCCCAATTGAGACGGCTTCAATCTCCGCCTCGTTGCAAATGCGGAGATTATTCTGTAATAAGTTCAGATAGGCCTAACGAGTTCGAATGTCCTAACCCCGCCGGAGTAAGTGCAAATTGTATGCGGTCATGGCTTTCTTAGTATTTGTGCATGTACTAACATTTTACATTGTAGGGTGGGTATACCTTGTTGCGAAAGTGTAACTTCAGGGAGTGGCTGTGGGGTCCAAAGAACAAATGGCCGGATCCGAAGGTGGACAAGAAGAGAAAAGTGGTTACCCCTAAGCCTCCTGTGTTGTGCAAATGTGGTGTCGAAGCGCAGTATGACCTACTACCATCGGAGCTTGGAATAGGCTATTGGTGCGGCCATATGGTTGATTACGATGAGGTCCTTTTGTTCCACTTGTTGCTCACTTGATATCCAAACTTTTTGTATTTGCTGACTTTAAATTGTTCCGTTTGATCACAGAGCCTTAGGAAATGCAAGTGGGAGGTTTTTGCCCATGTTGAAGACCGCAGGGAATACATGGATACACTGAAGCAAAAGCAAGTAATAGACCTGAAGTTCAGGTCTGGTACTCAGCTTGTGGACAACTACATTAAGATGCGGAAGCGAGCGCAGGTTGACTATGCCCGACGATTGCGTGTCCAAACCCCAAGTGCTGCTCGGTGGAAGAAAGACTGTGATGCATGGAAAAAGAAGAGAGAAGAGGAAGCATCCTTGCATGCGAGGGAGAAGATGAAGGAGGCCGAAAAGAGGAGTGCTGATGCGAAGATGAAGCAGAAGATGGCGGAGGCGGAGATGCCGATGAACGACGAGGACGAGGAGTATGATGAAGCGTTCACCCAAGCCCTTGATGACTTGGAGGCCGCTTACTATAAAAAAAAGGAAGAAGAGGAGTATGATGAAGCGTTCACCCAAGCCGTTGATGACTTGGAGGCCGCTTACTACAAAAAAAAGGAAGAAGAGGCCAACGCAGCTGAGCGTAGCCGTACCAATGAGTTTGTGGGAGAGGATAGTGGTTCTGAAGATGAAGACTTGCTTCCCGGTTATGTTTCAGATTATTAGGGTCGTTTTGTTAGATGAATTCGGATTAGTAGCTCATCGCCCTAGCGGACCTATAATTTTATTGTAATAAACTGTTTCCGTGACTTTTAACTATGCTGTAATGGACTATTATAACGGATGTAATGCAAGCATGTAAGGGTTTAGGGTTTAGGGTAAATTTTTTAGGGTTTAGGGTTTTTAGGGTTTAGGGTTTAAGGTTTTTTGGGTTTAGGGTTTTTAGGGTTTAGGGTTTACGGTTTAGGGTAAATTTTGACAAAAGAATAGTGCGTATCATACATGAAGACAGTAATTACATCGTACAGGGTACTACTGTCCCGGAGCCTGTCCCTGCCCCTGCCCCCTACCCCTCTTTGGCCTCCTCAGTCGCACGTGCCCCGACGAGTAGGTGTAGCGATCCGGTGGAACACCTCGAGTCGCGCGGACGTCCTGCATTGGAGTCATCTGTGATAACTCCTGCGTGTAGGGCGGAGGTGCTCCTGCAAGCTGTGAAGGGCCGATCTCGATCTCCTCGTCGCTGATCGATGCGTCAGTGGGGGGTCATTAGGTAGTCGGTAGGTCCGCGACGAGGTGCCGGCTCCCTGGCCCGATGTCGAAGCTGCTCCCTGCGCGGAGGTACCCAGGACTCCCCAGGCTGCTCCCTGAGCGAAGGTACCCACTCCATGGGGCGAAGGCCAGGCTCCCCAGCCTGCTCCCTGAGCGGAGGAACCCTTACCATGGGCCGACGCGCTGGGTGGAGCATGAGTGAAGTGCCTGGATGCCTCTGCTCCGTGCACCGAGGACCCCCCTCCGGAGGAACGAAGGTACGGCGTAGTGAACGCTGTGAAAGGTGTCGTCGTAAGTCACACAGTCATCCATATTAGAAAAACATAGGTAGACGAGGTGGGGTACACGGAGTTACCTCTGTTCTGGGGTGCAGGAGGACGTGCTGCGGGTGCCGGTGCAGGAATTTGAGGCGCTGCGTCGTTGGTCCAACAAGTGAGAGCCCTCATCACGGATCTAAGCGTCGTACGCATCCGCGGTGCGCTGCTCGTCGACTGTCAATGCCAAGCCACCCTCCAAGCGGCGACACACGGAATCCATCTCCGTGTAAAGTAGTTGCGTACCATCGACCTAATTTCAGTTTTAAGTTACATGAAAGATATACGTAATGAAGTACTGATATATATGAGAGATTCAAGTACTCACCGCACGGAAGTAATCCTGATCACGGTGCACAGGGTAAGTGTCACGCATGGCGACGACGTGTGGCTGCTGCTCTGGAGGAACGAAGGTGACACGTGTGCGGGTACGAGGCTGGTACCACCATAGGTACATCATGTACGAGTCCTCGGTGTGGGGGCGGTACTCATCAACGACGTCCTCTGTGGCAAGCAACCAATCGTCCACGTATGGCTGCAGACGTGGAACCCATAAGTTGCCGCCGACCTGTCCCCTCTGAGTCAGCCTGAACACAAATTTGAGTAAGACATGTCTACTGCGATTAATTTTTCAAAGTCAGTTGTTAGTAGTACTTACCTATGAGCATCTGCAGGGACGGTACGGATGACAGGGACGGGGGACGGCTGCATGAGACCGAACTGACGCAAAACACGCCCTGGGCAGTGCGGTTCGACGAAGATGTCGAACACCATCGGTCGGAGCGTCAGCCAGAAGGCCTGGTCACGTGTGCACAACGTGGACAGCCCAAGGGGAGCTCGTGCGTGGATAGCCTCCTGGCTGTAAGGCTCCCAGATCACGTCGGTCGGCTGTATCCTGTCGAACTCCAGCATAAACTCGTTGTACGACCGCGTGACCTGCATATGTGCCCATCGTCGCTGAAATATAACAATAAATGGGTTAGAAGGTACGATACGAATTAACTATATACGTCAGCTAGGAACACGAACCTGACGACGGCACCAGACTGTACCCATGGTGGGGTAGTCCTCAGGCGGAACCTGCAAGTACAGGTCCTCCTCGTAGGCAGTGTGATCCACCACAGGTGGACCAATCGCGAACCGTTCAGCTGCCCATAGCTGTAGAAGGAGGGGGCAACCAGTGAGCAAAGAACCTGTTTCTATCTTAGTACACGCTTCGCAAAGCCCCCTGTACGTCGTCGCCAGTACGGCAGATCCCCAGCTCCACTGTGGCACTGCTCCCTCGTCAGCATCAGCGATCGCGCGCGCGTAGGGGATCATGACCTTGTCGACGGCATGTCCCGCGCTGCTGGTGAACATGACCCAGCCAAAAAGCCACAACAAGTAGGCCTCCAAGCTCTGTTGCACAGAGTACACGTCAGCCTCTGGGTGTAGCTGATCGGACTAAAAAAGATATAGTTAATAAAGTTGAGTAGAACTGTAAATTGATAAAATTCTTTTAAATTAGGCCTTACGGTAAACTGCATGAGCCACTGCTGCGACGGGCCCATGGTCATGTACGGAGGGAAGCTGCTCAAAGCTGGAAGTGCAGGGTGACGCTGTACGTGGCCGAAGCGGGCCATCATGTCATCTCGCCAATCATGAAGTCCGTCGACTGGCCCAACGGCATCGCCAGCGAGGGGAAGGCCAAGCAAGAACGCAACGTCCTGAAGCGTCGGTGTGACCTCCCCGCACGGCAGGTGGAACGTGTGTGTCTCCGGCCTCCATCGGTCGACCAGGGCTGCTAGAAGAGACCTATCGAAACTCCACCTCCTCGTCTCATCGGCCTCACCAGCTCGAGCCTCTATAAGACGACACAACGGGAGGAGGCCTGCCTCACGTAACCTGCACATAAAAATTTTATGTTATTAAGAAGCCATGTGTACTTAATTGGGAGAATTGAAAGAGTCAACGGATACCTGGAACAGAACCGAGGGTCCACTGAAAGTAGACGTCTGGACGGTCGTGGTCGAAGTATGGGCAGATTGGCGTTCTGCACCGCAATACGGTACGAGCGGTGGTGCAGATCGATCCCTCGATCTAGCAGCTCCGGTGTGTCGTCGGCCATCCCTGCATGACAATATCACAGTTAACACATATGACACATGCAAATAGAAAGTGAAAAAGTATACAACAATAAATTTAAGGTACAACAATAAATGATCGAATTTGAAACATAAAGACTGCACATACAACACGTAACAGAAATATATTCAAATACAAGACTGAGATTATGAACATTACATCCGGAATATAGGTTGAAACAATAAGTTTGTTCACTCCAGTTACAACAAAGAAAAAACCGTACATTACATAATCTTAACCAAGCTCTCTACACATCACTACACGACCGAACCACGAGGCACGCGTGCACGCCTTGGCCTGGTGGGCCTAGAAGTTGTCCCTTCTCCTGTTGGCGGGGTACCATCCAATCCGGATCCTGATGGCGGGGCTTCTGCTGTTGTGGCCATGTCTGAGTCCTTGGGGCACTTCTTGTAAGTATGTCCTTCCTTGTCGCATTTGCTGCAACGTGTGTACCTTCCACCTGCTTCGGACTCATCCATGGCGTTTCGAATACGTCTTGTCTTCCGACGCCCAGCCTTGTCTCTGATCTTACTTGGGTCTAGAATATAGGTAGGTTGCGGTACTGTACCTGTAAAATTCCCCGCTATGCCAAAACCATAAATTTCATGTGACCATGTATGCAATATGGCTTCCTTGGTGAAATAGGGAGATACAAAAGTACGATCAAGTATTCCACACTCCGAGCTCGCTGCAATAACATGGGAACATGGTTTGTGGTAGAGTCTTGGCTTGTGGCACGTGCATGTGCAATACCCATCCTCTCTAAGTATGCATTCTTGCACAACTCTTCTTCTATATATTCCACGCTTGGCCTTATCAGCACACAAGATTTCAAATCGGTGCTCTCTAGTACCTTGAGTTATAACTCTATGCTCCTTTGCCTTCTTACATTTTTCCTCCAGATAATTTGTCAGCATTTGTCCGAAGAAAACACCTCGCACTTGCATTGATAGGGCAGCGACTTGGTACCGGTCTCTGAAATATCTGCATGTTCCATGCAGGATGAACTCAACAATGGCAACCAAGGGAAGGTCTCTAACACCACGCATCACCCAGTTGTAAACTTCAGCCAAATTAGTTGTCATAATACCAAACCGCGCTCCGCCGACATCATGCAGCAAAGACCACTTCTCCTTAGGCTCATTCTCTATCCAGTGCGAAAAATTTCTCACAGCAGATGCCGATCTCCTTCTGATGTTTGGACCATCTGTGGGCAGCGGTCCTAAGGACTCTGGACCATCCTCACCAACAGGTGCTGATCGGCTTGAGTGTTCTTCCATATGCTTCGTTGTGAGCTCGTCCAACCTCCTCCAAAGCTCGTTGAATTTTTTCTGTTGATTCTGTCCGCACAGCCTCTTGAATAGATCCATCAAGCTCTTGCGCTTAAACTGCTTGTAAAAATTAGCACCCATGTGACGCATACACCACCGACTTTGAACATCTGGCCAATCTTTACCATATCCCATCTCTGCATCACCGTGCTTCAGATATTCAATTGCCCGAAGAAGGCCAGCGTGACGGTCATGAATTAGGCATACACCAGGCCTCATACCAACAATGCTAATCTTCACCTGCTTGAGAAACCAGTACCAACTATTGGTATTCTCGCTCTCCACAAAAGCGAATGCCAGTGGTAGAACTTGATTGTTCCCATCAACGGCAATTGCTGTTAGTATCTGACCTCTGTATTTACCTGTCAGAAATGTCCCGTCAATACAGAGTACTGGATGACAATGCATAAATGCCCTGATGCAAGCACCTAGTGCAAAGAAAGCTCGTTGCAAGACCAATACTGCACGGTCATTCTCCATGGTTGGGTATGTTATAAGATCTGTACATGTCCCTAGATTTCTGGCGGCTATGCATTGAAGAAGAGATGGTAAATTATCATATGAGGCTTTGAATGTGCCAAATCTCATCTCGATAATCTTCTGTTTTGCCCTCCACGCCTTAGCATATGAAATGGTGTATTTGAATTTATCTTCGATATGCCTTATTATTGACCTTGGCTCGTATCTCAGATTATGCACAACATCTGAATACATCTCTGCAGCAATAAATGCAGATGTCATGTTTCTGTGGTACTTCTGTACACCTTCCAAGTGACAGTTGTGCTGAGTGACTATTGACACTTTCCAATAATCCTTCCACTTTCCCTTGAATGCATGCACCCTCCACGGACAACCATCGCTGGATCTCATGCACTTAACTTCGTATACACACTTTGTGGACTTTGCTACCCAGAACTCCCTCTGCAGTGATACAGCCCAAAGCTTGACTGCCTCCATCAATTCTTCCTTCTCTGCGTACATCGCTCCCTCGATTACCTCATTCTCCTTATACTCCCATGGAACATGGTATCCCTCTGAAATAGCAAGTCCAGAGAAGTCTTCATTAGACCACTGCCACGGATTCACATTGCATCCTTCCTCATCAGAAGATTCATAACCCTCCACTTCCTCATTCGCCGCATCTTCATTTTCCATTTCCTGAACAATGGAGTTGATCCTCTCGCCCTCATCTGCCAAGCCTCTCAGCTCACTGGTTTCTTCTTCTCTTTCTGGTTGCTGCACATCATGTCCCTGTTCTTCTCCTTGTTCAGCACGGTCATTTCCCTCTTCTATTTCAGCATCAGTCCTAACCATGCTTGTATCCTCCACATCTTGCAGGGTTGCATTGTCTTTATCGTGCACCTCCATGAAAATGCTGGGTTCCCAGCCCCGCTGCAATGCATTTTCTACGTACCATTTCCATGTTTCGGTGCAATCTACCGACATCAATTCCCAGAAGCATTCTTCGTTGCCACGGTTAACTACTACATTTACTTTTATTGTGTTCGCCTCTGGGTTGATATGAAATACCCTCATTAACCAGTTACACACTGACCGAAAATTTCTTTCCGCTGGCCTATCTATCCCCTTTAGTGTTGACCCAAATTCAGACAGATCTATACCATACGACCTATATCTGACAGTGCCACTACCATGGAACAACCGAAATATCACTTTGATTGACATATCTATTCAGAGAAAATACGATATTCGTCACATTTCAAATCATGCAATCCATTGTTTAAATCATAAAAGAAATATCATTATTTATAGATCTAATATACATACTACTCACAGATCTACCTAGAGTCAACTAAAAACTAAACAACTCTAGTGCACATTATATTTTACTAATGCATAGCAACAGACTTGTAATGTATGAGAAACTTACCTAAAAGCCGAGGTCTCAAACTGGCAGGGCTTCGCCGTTACTTCCTTCTCCTCCCTCCTCTCTTCTCCCTTTTTTTCTGAAAATTTTAGTGAATATAATGAAAATCTGAAGGGGGGCTGGGTATATATATCTGGCGGCCAAAAAACGCCCACTGTGTGGGCGTTTTTTGGCGGCCAGGGGGCCGCCTGTAAAAGTGCACGGCCGGCCTCGCCTGTGTTGCAGGCGGCCCCCAGGTGGCCAAAAAACGCCCACTGTGTGGGCGTTTTTTGGCGTCCATGGGGCCGTCTGCAAAAGAGCGCGGCCGGCCTCGCCTGTTTTGCAGGCGGCCCCCTGGAGAGGAAAAAACGCCCACTGTGTGGGTGTTTTTTTACTGCTCGGGGCCCGCCCGCAAAACAGGCGCGGCCGGCCGCGCTCTTTTGCAGGTGTGTGGGCGTTTTTTGGCCGCCAGGTGGCCGCCCGCAAACGCCGGCACCGGCGCCGGCCGGCCATTTGCCACGTCACAAAAAACGCCCAGACAGTGGGCGTTTTTTAAAAAACGCCCACTGTAGGCGACTAGTTCTGTCATTTTTTGAAACGGCCGATTATTTTTGTAATTTTTTTTAAAAAAATTAAAAATAAAAAAATTCCCACTCTCTACAAATCAGTGGCGGGCCCAGCGGGTAGTCCAGGTAGGCCCCGGACTACCCTGAATCTGGCCCAATAAAAGTTTAGTAATTCGTAGCCCAAGAGAAATTTGGCCCAAACAGGCACTATCGTCTCCGGCCGCTCACGCTCAGGAAGCAACCAGCCACTTCGCTGCGACAGCGAGTCCGGCGCCCCCGATTGGAATCGCAGGGTCCAGCGGCATGGAGATCCCCGCCGGCCGCCTCGCCTCGACTGCTCGCCTCCTGCTACCACGCACCGGCTGCTCGCCCCCTGCCGCCACTTGCCTGCCTCGCTGATCACAACCCTGACATGGCGTCGCCTTGCGCGTGGCCGCGCTCCGCTAGTCCGACGGTGCCTGCCTCGCCAAGGAGCTAGGCAGGCTGGCTGACAGCCGCCCGGTGCACCAGTCCGCCATGCGCTCTGGCCCCTGCTAGCTTGCTCCAGTATCTGTTGAGTTGTCACTGTAGCTCTTAAGAGGTTAGGATGAAACTGAAGATTGTATTATTCATTCATGGGTTGCTGAGAGTCAGTGCTCAGTAATAGCAGGCCCGGGACGTGGGGTGAGTGCTTGTGTTTACTTCTGAACTTGATTTGGACATTGGAGAATAGCGGATGAAGATTGGACTGTAAATTAGCCAATTGGGGACAGGGAGTGTGTATTTGTGAGCCTAGAACTGATTGAAAATTGTTGTTTTTTCCATTAAATTGAGGCACGAATAGATGAAGAATTCCAGATTTAGTTAATTTGTAGCGATGTATACTGAACTCTTTTTTAGAAAAATTACCGTATTGCATTAAAAAATTTTTGGTGAGCATCATATGGCAATTTTTTTAAGCAGGACTACCTGGTTTCGAATCCTGGGTCAGCCACTGCTACAAATATGAGCATGTACATGGGTTAACTGCTTATTGTGCCCAGTTAATCTGCCAATTATGGATGGATTTTCTATTTTAATTGCCCTTGTTGTACCATGATAGTCCTTTGAATGCAACCATTATTCACAATTGGTTGACTATCTCTTGCTGTCAAGATGGACGATCATTATTGATTTTGAAATATAATGTGACAGTTGCGACTCATGTATGTTTTGTCTAAAATTTGTCTTGGTATGTCTAACGAAACATGTGGTTCCTACATGCATGGCCTGCACTCACGCGTATAGGGGCACGCGCTCCGTACTACTTTGCATCGCCCCACCGTCCACTGCCTGTCACACTCACTAGACACGTCACGCATGAGCGAGGATTCGGTCACCAGACCAGCGCTGGCCCGCGTCTACATACAGTACGTACACCCATCATCTTCCCCGTTTATTATTCATTCGTTTCGTTCAGTAATTGTGACAGTCCGAGAGGAGTGTGGTCGTCGAACGTGCATATGCATAGCGCGATCGTTTCGGGGTCATCCAGAACGGCAGCCTTTGTCCAAAGGCTCCAATGGCATCCAGCGTTGTGCTGGCCGGCGCCGCGCCCGTGTGAACGCTACAACTTCGCAGAAGACGTAAAGCGTGAAGGCATATTCCTATTATTATTATGATTTGATTAGAACCGGTGTATGACATGTGGGCCTATTCGCCTGAGTATGACGAGTGCGCCAATATGCCAATCCAGTGAGCCGTATAGGGCCGCTGCTGCGTGTAACAAACCAAATTTGATTAAGAACTAAGTAACATGCGAGAGTTCAGAGGAGTCCTCTGCTCGTCGGCGATTCGATCCTCTTGTCTCTCACATCTCCGGCAATCACGGTAGGCCACGGGTGTTACAAGTGGTATCAAGAGCCTTCTACCCTCGTCCCTAGTTCCCCACCCTTCCCACCCGAGCAAACACCACTAGTGGAGATTTGGCCTTCCATGACGAAATTCCTTATGATGATTTTGTTATGATCACCGAAGAGTGGTTTGCATGACATTTTGGTCACTTTGGTCGTTGAACTGCGTGACAATTTTGTTTTCCGTGATGTATTCTAAAAAGGTCACGGGAATCATCACGGATAACCTGACGGAATCGTCACAGAGGCGTTCGTGGCACTCTACATCTCTGGATTGTGATAGTTTCACAGATATCGTCGAGTTGTGACCAACACACTTTGTCACTGAAACCCGCTCCGCTCCATTTGGCTACGGGGCCCGACGCCGTTTGGCCGCGGAGCCGCCTTCACTCATACTTCCAACTGTCGTTAGCACGCATCACTAGTACCCCCCATCCACCGTTAGTTGTGGGCAGCTGGACACTTCTCCATCTGACATTATGGGACCTACCGTTACTCATTCGTTCTGAATGGGCGTCGTTCTCTATCCGGTGTGCGGGACTTGCGTGTCAGTTAGACCACACTTCACAGACCGACCTATGGGACCTGCCTGCTAGGGGAACCTTGAGGCCACCACCCTTCGACGACTGACATGTGGGACCCGTCTGAGACCGTTTTCCATCCGATGTGTGGGATCAGCGTGTCAGTTAGATGGGACCCGCCACATGGGACCAAGCCCACCATCCTTCGATGACTGACATATGGGACCCGTTTGGGACCGTTCTCCATCCGATGTGTAGGATTAGCGTGTTAGTTAGATGGGACCCATCACGGGGCACCCATCCCCGTTCATGTGGGGTCATCCTTCGTCAACTGACATGTGGGACCCGTCTGGGACCGTTCTGCATCCAGAGTGGGACCCGCCATGAGGGGTCCATCTCTGTTCATGTGGGGTCAACCTTTGTCGGCTGACATGTGGGACCCGTCTGGGACCATTCCCATCGGACGTGTGGGACCAGAGCGTCAGTTACATGGGACCCTCCATAGGGCACCATCCCTTTTCACGTGGGGCCACCCTTCTTCGACCGACCTATGGGCTCATGTGGCACCCTTCACCACCCGACGCGTACTTGGGACCAGAGCGTCAGTTACCTGGGACCCACAACTGGGGATCCTTCTCTGTTCACGTGGGACCACCCTTCTTTGACAGACATGTGGGACCACCATTCTCCGACCAACGTTGAATTCACCAAAAACATTGGGCTTTCTAGGATTCGAATCCGGGATCTGGCACTAAGACGTGAAGGTCTTTGCCACTACACTAAGCAGCTGTGTGTGTTCTCGTCCCCTTGGAGCCTTTATATAATGTAAGTACATTTTATGTTCTCTTATATCTTATATCTATATATATGGGATATATTATATCCCCTGAAAGTGAAAAGTATCTGCCCATTGGACTTGCGGCGGAATCGGAGGCGGCAGCGGAGGATCCCCGGTGTGCTGTGGTGGCTTCGGTGTCCATTTGGAGGCAGGCGGCGGGGCTTTGCCAGTTGGAACACGGCGGCATTGGCGTCCGCGTCGCTTGTGTGCCACAGCAGAGGCGTCAGATTCGATCCGCGTCGCTTGTGTGCCACGACGGAGGCGTCAGATCTGATTCACAGGTCTCCTTTCTCCCATTTTTACTATATGTTTCTCCATTTCTGTTTTGCCTCAACATGGATCCACTACAGGACTTGGGAATTTCGCTTAGATATATCACCTTTGATGCATACCTCCATATCCCTTAATTTTAGATAGAAGCGGGACGTGGAATGGTTCTGATAGTCCCTATAGCACATGGCTATTAGATTTGTTAGGAGGCAGCAAATTAGTGCCACTAATCTTTGAGCTGCACTTGTTGCTACGCATGCTACAGATTCGAGATGAAACCCTACTATGCTATGTTCCGCGGTCGTAGGCGAGGGGTTTTTCACAGCTGGGCTGACTGCCAGGACCAAGTTCATGGGTTCTCTGGTACTTCGTATAAAAAGTACAACTCCTATGAAGATGCAGTTGCTGCCTTTAACTCAAAAGCAAACAACTCAAATACCCTTGGCTGTTGATGATGACATCTGTCATCAAAACCCAATACCTGCTCCACCCTCTTTCTCCTTCAAAATTGTTGTAATAATCATCGTGGTTATCTATGTCTGTAACATATGGAAGAAGCTGAGCTTGTGTACTGACTGTTAGGGTGATTGTTAGACTTGATTTAGCTGAATTTGTAATGGTATTGTAAGTGTGATGTTTAGACTTGATTTATCCGAAATTGTAATGGTTATAGCTCCATTAACTGCTATCCTAGTTTTTGTTATATATATCTATGTGCTGCTATTCTAAATTTTGACGAGCTCGTACCATGGAAAATTTTATTGGCTGTTGAAGCTACTTTTTTTAGATATACATGCGCAATAGCATTTCAACCCCATGGTTCCTTGATTCGTTCTGCATAACGATGTGGCGAGATTTGCTCCTCATTGCAATGTGGGAGCCAATAGGTTGGCGAATGATGTTTTGTATCGGTGCATACTGATTGATACGACAATTAAAAATGACAAACCCATTATTATTTGTGCTACGAGGTCAATTATGTAGCGGTCGGACTTTCTACGTTAGCAGATATGAACTGCCAGGAGCCAACACTTGGGACTTAGGATAGTCCGGCCATTTCTCTTTCGTGTACCATGGGAAAGTCTAGCGCTATCTCTTTTGTGTACCATGGGACAGTCCATAAATGGGCCGATTGATAATTGGGCCGTCCCCGCTAGTAAGGGACAGTCATCCATCTCGTGTGGAACACGTATAGTGGATATATATGTGATGTTACATCTTGCTCAGGAGCTTCTGGAAGACGACCAGAACCAAGGATGGAGAAAAAAGAAAATGTGTTGAGAATGTGAACCATGACAAGCTAGAAGTGATGTGAGAAACCGGGGTTTTTGCATGCACCACTCTTTTCTAGGAGCATGTAATAAGCTGGTTTGATGTCCTTTATTTGAACTTGGCTGTAGTGCTAAAACTCCTGGCTAGTCTTGTTAGACTTCTCTATTTTGAGTGGAGAGCATAGTAAGGTGTCGCTGATAGCTGTTATGAGTAGTTGTTACGGTGTCGGTATTTCTTCTCCTAAAAGCTCTGTTATCTCTGGCCGCTTGTCTATAAATTGTACAGCTTGCTATGTATTTCCGTTGCTCTATCAATGGAAATGGGTATTCCTGTTAAAAAAATAGTAATGATATCTAAAAAGAGCCCGCAAGCCGACTGAACTATTTCTGATGATAGCAAGCTGACTGAACTTTTTCTGATGATAGAAAATCAGCGGCAGACTAAAACATACATAACTGGATATATACTTATCCTAAATTTTTTGTACTACGTGTTCAATTATGTAGCAGTCGGACTTTCTTACGTTAGCAGCTATGAACTGCCAGGAGCCAAGACTTGGGACATGGGATAGTACGGTCATTTCTCTTTTGTGTACCATGGGAAATTCTAGCCGTATCTTTTTTGTACCAGATGAGGAAAGTACCTTGTAAAAAAGGGAAGTCATTCTTGTTTATTGTAATGATTTGTTTTTAATTATTAGTTTCATTTGTATGAACTTTATGTATCGATGATCATGTATTCCCTTGTGTTTTATGTCGTAGATGTCGATACTCTATCATATGAAGTTAGTAGTCACTTAAACTAGTAAAGGACACAATAACAAGCATCACATTAAAACGAGGATAGACTATAGAAGGTACTGCCAAATGTGGCCAAATGTATTGGTCGAACTTTCTTATGTGTGCACTGCATTTGAACATCAATGTCTCCTCCGTTCTGCATTACGATGCAGCGAGAATGGCTCCTCGCTGCAAGGTGGGAGCCTGATTGTATTCAATTGATGCAATGCTTTCGGTTTCCCAGTAGAATGATTGCTATGACATTCATAACAGACAAACCTTCACACTTTTTCCTATGAGATCAAATATGCAGCGGTCGAACTTTCTTGCGTTCGCAGTCAAATTCAAGTGCTTGGTCTCACCTGTGAAGCTGTAGATCAAGACGAGACTTGTTGAGATGGACTCCTAGCAGTGTATGGTTTATAACAAACATGTAATAAAAATAGCCAGGGTATTACAAAGTTCAATAGAAGATCATGCATAGGCATTATCACGGCACGTTAAACTATTAAACATCACAATTGTATCTAGTGAGCATGTCCTGATAAAAAAATATTGCCGATCTTGCAGCGGTGACCTCGATTGGTCACGGTGAAGATGAGAGCCAGTCTAGTCCACCGGTGGATCCGTGCTGACGTGCCGGTGAGGCGTACCTACATGGACCACTAGCTTGTCGAACACACCCCGCTGCTACACCGCCGTCTTCAATAATAATTGGGTTAGATCCCCTGAAAGTGGAAAATATCTACCCGTTGGACTTTTGGTGGTGGAGTCGAAGGCGGTGACAGTGCGGCGAAGGATCCCCTTTGTGCTGTGGTAGATCCGGCATCCATCTCAAGGCAGGCCGTGGGGCACCATGGCAGCACTTGTTGCTGTTGATGCCAATAGCGGAGGTCCTCCTGGAACGAACAAAAAAATTTAGAACTTTTTATATGACCATAATAATACTACAATCAAAACTGACAAACCCATTATGCTTTGTCCTACGAGTTCAATTATGTAGTGGCCAGACGTTCTGGCATTCGCAGACACTGCGAGGAGCCAAGACTTGGGACTTGCGGGATCAAGAGAAGGGACAGTTCATCCATTTCTCTTTCATGTAGCATGGGAAAGTCAGGCCATATCTCTTTTGTGTACCACGGGACAATCCTTATATGGTCCGTGTGATAATTGGGCCGTCCCCGCTCCTAAGGGTGGAACATATGTTGACCTGTATATTGGATATATATCCCCTAAAAATGGGAAAATATCTGCCCATTGAACTTGCGCTGTCTGGGCTGCGGTGTGCTGTGGTGGCTCCGGTGTCCATTTGGAGGTAGGCGGTGGGGCTTTCCTGGTGAGGCACGACGTCATTGGCGTCCGTGTTGCTTGTGTGCCATGGTAGATGCGTAAGATCCGATCCGCTGGTCTCCTTTCTCCCCTTTCACTATTTCTTTCTTCATTTGGGTTTTGTGTTGGCATGGATTTACTACAGGACTTGGGGATTTCTCTTAGATTGAACACCTTTTATGCATACTGCCATATCCCTTAATTTTAGTTACATGCGGGACGGTAATGGTTCTGGTAGTCCCTATAGCTCATGGATGTTGGATTTGTTAGGAGGCAGCAAATCAGTGCCACTAATCTTTAAGCTGCACTCAATACTACTGATGCCAATGATGCTCACTACCACTTGCACTTGTAAAAGTAAGGCACTAGCACTCGATCCCTGGTTCTTCTTATAGAAAGTACAACTCCTAGGAAGTTGCAATCGCTGCCTTCAACTCATCTGAAGCTAAGCTCATGTACTGATTGTTAACATGATGGTTGGAGTTGATTTAGCTAAATTTGTAATGGTATTGTAAGTGTGATAGTTGGACTTCATTTAGCCGAATTTGTAATGGCTATAGCTACATTGACTACTATTCTAGTTTTAATTATACATATCTATGTGCTGCTACTCTAAATTTGGATAAGCTCGTACCATGAAAATTTTAATTGTTAAATTTGCATTTTGGATGAGTTATGGACTTCACTGATGGATATTTGTTGGATTGTTTTCTACTTCAGTAATCTCATTACTTAGGAAACATAGGGAAATAGCACACTGATGAAATAGAGGAGGCCCCCAACAACAGGACAAACGCAGTGGTCAGCCCCTTAGAACAAGCACTACTTATTCAATATTCCATCCGGTACCTTGTTTCCAGGGTCCTCTACATAATCTCTTGAATTGTCAATTGCACTCCTCTTCCACTGTCTATAAGCTGATGTTTATTGCTTGGATTTCACAGGAGAGACTGCTTTGCAAACTGCTTGCATCCGAAAAGAAATATTCTGCTACGCTTTTCGACAAAGTGAATGAATTGCTAAGCATGAAAGAACAGTTTGATTCTAGAACTAAGGAGTTTGAAAAAAGGCACTAGAGCTTCAGAATAACTACAGAGAGAAACAAGAGGAGGTCAAAAAGCTCCACGAGTATGTCATGTGTATCAAGCACAACTCTCAATCTTCAACTCCTAGGGACTTGGCTGAGTGAACATTTGTGGTTTGATGTTACAGTGCCTCAGTGCTTTTCAGAAATTTCCCTCTGAAGTCCGTGTTCGTGCAGTTCTTTTCAACAAATGGTCAGATGGTGTGAACGTTTAGTATCTATGGAATTGGAGATATGCTCTTGTTCTCTGTTTCTGAAATAGGTGTGATGTTTTCATTGTTCACTGGAGACAATTGTTTTGTTTTACTATTTTATCTGTTGTTCAACTTTGTATTAGGTCCGTTAAACTCTGTTGTGCCACTACTATAGATTGACCAAAAGCGTAGTCGTCAGTAGGCACTAGCAGTGATGCTCATAGCCATAACTGTCAGTGTCGCGAACCATCTGTGCGTTTTCTTGACCGTCTGTGCGTGTTTCTTCACCATCTCTGCCCTCTCCTTGGTCCGCTGCAAATTGACCTCATCATATGCAGCTGCTTTTGGCCTCTTTAAGGAAACTACTATGGAGGATACTATCAGACGCGATCAAAATTGCATGGGCCAGACTTTCTTACTTCCGCAATCACATTTCAAAACCTGTGGCTACTCCATTCTGCATTAGGATGCGGTGAGACTAGATGATCATTGCAAGTCTAGAGGTACAAGGAAGGTGATTGATTCATTGCTATCGGTTTGCAAGCAGATGGATTGCTACGGCATTCAGAACAGACAATGAGCCTAATGATGAGGTTCACGTGATACTTGCACGAGTAGTAGTATGGCGCCGACGGACACCCCTACGACACCACTTGATCCAGTGCCATGCTTCATCCCACGATGGCCTCGCCACAGACTGCTTTCATCATCTTGCACGACGCACGCAGGGTGGTGAGGTTGTGCATCGGATGCTCTGCGGTCTTGGCGATGCGGCCCGCAATCTCACAAAGCAACGACACTGGAAGCTCGTCCATTCTGCATGCTACACAGGAACACCACCAATGCGTGCGCGTGCGTCCACGGCCACCACACGTCCTTCATCAATACTATCTGTGTAAGTAAATATTTTAAATGGTCAGACCTTCTGGCCAGCAAGTTGTACGGTGCGGTCCAACCAAATTAGTGGCACCATCGTGGACTCCCACTCACGTAAAGAAATTATCCTGTGTGGTTTTGCAGATGCTGCAGCTACCTAGAGATGGCTGCAACAATGGCTTCATAGGTCTATGTTGTTGTAGTAATTCATGTCCTGGAGTGGTTGGGTGGCTTCGCCTCGTCACAATCAATGCGACGGGCAGCGATGCGATGCGACGTCCCTGAAGCAACATGCTGCCATTGCCAGGCACGCGTGATATTCTTATGCTGGAATCCTAGAATTAATAATTATCGTAGTAGACCAGAATTCAAATGGCCGAACCTTTGCGTGATGCTGTGAATCAGTCTCTCCTTCTGCAAAAGAACGCAAGCTGCAGGATGTGTGACAGCAAAAGTACCATTATTTCATATTCGACCTAATTTATACGGAGTAATACTACTAACATTTACCTATACACAAATGTGCCATATTTGTCTTGTTTGCAAAATAAGTTATTATATACAGTTTCTTGTTGTTTTAGTTCATGTCTATTTGTTTCCAGTAGGGATTCAGCGACAAAACTATGTACGTCGTGTGCTTAATTTTATTTGTTCCCTTTTTTCCATTTTTTGGTAACCCTGTATACCGTGATACGTGTCTGATACTACAATGGTTGGACTTTCTGCCCTGAGCACCCCGCACGATGCCGGACTTCCTTACGTGTACAAAAAATAAAACACAAATAGAAGAATCGTGGATGCTTGCATGCGAATCATTGATATTGAGTGGATGCAATCTTTATGCGGTACACTTCTCTCAGAAGAACCGATCGGGTGTGATTCTCATAATCCAGTAAAATGAATAGACACATACCGCTTTAATTTTTTGTGTAGCATCAGAACATGACTTAAACACATAGGAAGCTGCACCATTACTTAAACATATAGGACACTGCAACATTTTGACTTAACAACTTCACGAGACTAAATGACAGTCATGCATATGAAGCAAACTTCTTGGATATGTCTGGGCCCACCACTGACAGGGCACACCCCCTTTCTTAACAAACAGAAGATCACATCACTCATTTCAACATTTTCTGTGCCACAGACTTCAATTCCTTTAGCTATTCATAGTGATGTCCTTCGCCACACACCGCTTCACTACAAATATATATTTAGAATTTATTACAAGTAAGCAGGAAGGGACATGTACAAGTTTTACATAGACAGACACTAGGAAATTGATTAGATAGACATATATACCATACTGACTCTCTTGGGAGCTTCTATTCCCCGGGTTCCTCCCCATCTCTGGGGTGAGCTGCTATAGGACGAAACCACATTGGCAACTGTATGCTCCATCGATGATCATAGCGGCGTGCTCCGGCTTGGTTGGTGCTCTGTTTGGAGCACATGACGACCTCAAAGGATTCCCAGTCAAGGTTGACTGGGTCCGTGAGATACACACAATTGCCTCGAAGATAAGAACGAGCTCCGGAGTCATCCCCATTTTTGACAAACTTAGAGACATCGATGTAGAAAGGTTGGTTTGTGCCCAAAAACAAGGTGCGATCCCTGCCAAGGTGTGTTACCTGCTACCACACGTCGGCACCATCATCGCACTTGTGGAGGAGGATGTAGTTTGGCACGAAGTTGAGCTGCGTTTCCACCACCCTTGCCGGCTTCTGAGATGGATAATGTTCATATCTGCGACCGCACACGCTGACTAGCTGGAGGTTGCTGCTATTCGTCCGGGCGAGGTAAAAAATGTTCTACGGTCAATGGTGTCGCCAATGACAAGGCCCTCCGGTGACGCAACAATTGTGCCCTCGGTGACAATGCCGCCCTGTTCAATCTTCCAGGAGCAGATTTTGGCAAAAGCTGTCACGGCAAACACTTCCCTCTTGTGTACAACAATATCCACGTACCTTTCATGATTCATTATTCCGCTTGATGGATCTCTCAATGGTGTCCACTGCTGATGGCCTTCCATGGACGTAAAAGCAATCAGATTGCCGCATACCCAAGAGGAGAATAGAGCAACCGCCAGGTAGCCTCTCGGTTGTGACTGCGATGGTGACTGCGACTGCGACGGTGACTTACTCGCAATCTTTCTCATCCAGACCTGTGGCCCGTACCTTTCGGACCATTGTTGGCATTTCTTAGCATCACTACCAAAGATAGACTAAAAGCCCATCCCTAGTAACAATACTAGAAATGTGTGTTGGCATCCCTAACCACCATTACATCAGAAGAGTAACTCTTGGCCCTTAACGGCGCCGGCCAAGGTATTGCAATTTTGGTAATAATAGTTAGAAGTGCCAGATTGGCCTTCCTAACCATCACTACTTACGAGGATGCAATCCTGTAGCATGGTGCCATGGGGGTCCACAACAATTACAGTCCTTAAGTAACGGTACTTAGGTATGCCAATCGTGATAGCTCAGTAAGAAATAAGAATAAATCTGTAAGCGCACAAAACTAGCATTGTAGCATTTTAACCCTTGAGTATTCAAGGGTGTCGTATTTATAATTTCCCATAGGAGGGCAATATGCGTCAAGCGTGGTATAAACATGATCACTTATTGAGTGCAATGGTAGACATAGAGTAAACAGGGTTAAATCATGGTTTCAAGATAGTGGACACACATTTGAGTCAACCTCAAGGATAAAAGGGAAATAAAGGGTAAAATAATATAACTAAGCAGAGCAGGCATTGGTCATATATAACTTGCAAAGAACTATTAGTAAAACATCTAACTAGCATGTCTAGCTTCAGGACTAAGTCTGGGATGATAGGGAGATCCCTGCAGCTGATCTGCCAGCCGATAGAGAATTTATGAACTCCTACTCAATATCCGAATGAGGGGGAGGGCTTGGGATGGACAGGGTTGTCACACCTGCCCACCTACCCCTCTACCCATGGGATACCGACATATCCGCTGATCTCCGCATACCCGAGCACCATGCCCGTGTAATTGGAAACAACTCCTAACCCCCGCGGACCCCAATCCTTTGGATTGACAGGCTAGGTTAAGAGCAACCATAAAGGCACGACGAACCATCACCTCATTCCAAGTTCTTCCTCTATTCATACTAATTAGATGAATGATGAAGAACGAAGATGAACATGTCAAGGACATAATACATAAACTATGTACTAGCTCATACATTATGCTCATATTATGATCATAACTATAGTCTATTTCATATGCATAAGTATATAAATAAGATAAGAAATTGCTCATGGAGGAAAACCGAATTGTATTCATACCAATATGTTCTTCTTCCTCCAAGGAGACAAGCTCTCCTTGATACCTTTTGCCTTGCTCACAAACTACTAAAACTACTCTAAGGAATACAAATGAGAGGTGTGAAGTGAATGACTCTAAATGAATGTGTGTGTTGTGAATGAAGGAGCTTCCTCTATTTATAGCTCAAGTAGGATGGTTCGGGCGTGTATAGATATGGAAGGAGGTGGAACCGCCTTGAGGAAATCGCCCTACGAACCACCTGAGATGACTGGGCCTGGGAGGGGCCACCAGGGGGCGGCCGAGCCCGGGGAGGGTTGGTCCCCTGGTGGGGCCATCTGGCCATTGCCTTCACATGGTCGATTCCATCCTGGGCCTGGACCTCTCCTGCGGTTATGATCAGGCCTAGGTATGCACCGAAGGTGGCTCCTTTGTAAATCTTGTTTGCGCATTTTCTGAATTCGTCTTTTGCTTTTACACTTTCCAAATGGTGTTGTGCATTTCCACTTGTTTCATCATAAAACCTATAATAACATGAACACTAGGGGTACAAGTGGAATTCTGTTAATAGCATAAGTATATGTGTTAAAGTATGGTTGCTTCTCCCTTTTTAGGCCTAAGTTGGCAGTTAGAATTTATCCATAAGTACCGCCAATAAGACCCCCAAGCTTAACCTTTGCTCGTCCCGAGAAAATAGCTAAGTATGGATGTTGATCAAGAGTTGCTACAATGCTGATATAATTCATAAGTGCCATGCCTATAACAAAGGATTTCTTCATAATTTAAATAAGATGGCATTACATCCACTCTTTACCTTGATTGCTCATGGGGATTGCAGCTTCTCCAAGTTCTTGGGCGGTTGCAAGACAGAATGGTTATAACAGAATCACTAATCATTGATTCTTTGATAGACCATCTATCCGGAGGTTTTTATGAGTTTTGCAGCTAGATCCTTCAAGAAAAGACTATGCTCTCTACCAAAGCAGCGAAAAGTAATACCATTGTCGACAATTTGCAAGGTGCCCAAGACTTGGATAGTCAAAAGACAAGATCCAAGTTCATGCACAGGGGCAACTTGGCTCCAACCTACGTGCTCAAAAATGGTATTAAATTCGGTATCCATACCTGTTTGTTGGAGAAGGATTGGGTCAAAAGCCGGCGTGTGTAAGAACTCATGATCCTTGAGGAGGTTGTATGCTGCATCTCCCACTCATTCTCCAAGTCGATGAAGGGGGCGTCGGCCTCATCAATGACATGGCCTGTTGGCACCTCCTCTCCTCCTTGCAGTGGGCTCTCTTCATGCGGGGGAGTATTTTGACTTGATTCCCTGCGGGAGCGATGGCCTCTCTGGAACATGTCAAAAACCCGATTCCCAATCCCACTCATGGTGAATGAGCTTAGCATGAGAACTTGAGCTTGCTTTATGGTGGAAGTGTAAAGGATTTTTGCAGGATTTTCTTGCACTTGATCTTTGTGGAAAATATTTGAAGAGTGTTGGAGCAAGAAAGTGATGGAAAGGGAGTGAAAAATGTGAGAGTGAGAAAGGTTAGGAGCTCAACCCTAGCCTCCTTCTATTTATAGGGGTAGATGCAGGCATGGAGAGGCTGGTGGCAACGGCTAGTAGCCATTGGCAAAAAGCTGGAGCGCCAGCTCCTCAGGCAGGGGGCGGTCGCCCACGGGACTGGCCGGTCCCTTGGTTGGGCCTGCTCTGTCCCGGCTTTTGCCAGATGCCTCCAACGGCTATCCATGGGTGGTAGCCATTGATGATTCCCTCCAGTTCAAAAATTTGCTCCCTCCTTTGATTTTCCACAAATTTATTTGTAACTTTTTGATTTTCAAAAATTATTTTAAAAATCAAATTTGGAAAGAACATAAACTAAACTTTTAGAAAATGATTCTTGTAAGATTTTCGGAGCAAATTTATTTTGAAATAAAAATAAGATTTTTTATAAAATTAGGAAAAGAAATATTTTTTAAATACAAAATATATATATAAATATTTATTCCTCTTTTTTTAGATAACTACCGATAACCTTTGGCAAGGGCTTCAACATTTATAGTCCGTTGGCAAGACTCTTCTTTCTTCATTGCTCTGAAGCTGCATGAACAAACTCGGGAGAAGTCTCAGGTTGCCCTGGGATTTTTTTCGTATTGTTGACAGGAATAGAAGTAGCTATTTGAGCAATTTGGGTTTCTATCATTTTGTTGAAACTCAACTGGTTTTTGATAGAAGAAGATAGAGTTTCAAGCTTAACATTTATGGTTTCAAACATTTTATCGTAGAAGGATAGCTTTTTGATAAGATTCTCATTGATCTTATCTTGTCCCACAATGAGGTCTCTCAAAGAAGGTTGGTTTGAATTGAAGTTGGAATTAAAATTATTACCTTGCGGGTGGTGCTGGTTGTTCCAACTGTTATTACCTTGCTGTTGTGGTTGGTGAAACCCGTTGTTGATGTAGGAAGCTTCTTCTTGGGTTTCAGGGCAATTGTTCCCTAAATGGCCCACATTCCCACACACTTCACACATCATATGTGAATCCATGGCCTGGACAATGCTCATGGTAGGATTAGTGGCATGATCGTCCAGTCTTTGTATCAGCAAGTCTATTTTTGTGGCAAGCAAATCCGTTTCCTTCATGGTATGCGTGCCTTTTTGTGTTTTTCTTCCTTCTTCCTAGCTCTGATTTGCCACCATCTTCTCGATGAGTGCTGTAGCACCTTTGACAGTGAGAGAGAGGAATGTACCTCTAGGTGCGGCATCTACGTGCCCCTTGGACTTGGCCGTGAGGCCTTCATAGAAGTTCTAGAGCACGAGCCAATCTTCCATCCCATGATGAGGACAGGCCCGGATGTACTCCTGAAGCCTTTCTCAAGCTTCGAGGATGGACTCAAGTGTTGATTGCTGGAAGTTTGATATCTTCCCCCTCAGACTAATGGTTCTGCTCATGGGAAAGAATTTGGCAAGGAATGCCATGGAACATTTGTCCCACGTGTTGATAGCTTACTTGTTCTAATAGAACCATTGTTTTACTTTCCCTGTGAGGGAGAAAGGACGGAACCTGATACTATCCTGTGCAACATCATTGATGACGATGGTGTCGCACAGCTCAAGGAAGTGATGCAGGTGAGCATTTGCATCCTCACTTTGCAAGCCACAGAACTGGCTTGCCTGCACCATTGAGATGAGGCCCGTACGAATCTCAAAGTTTCCATTCAAAACATTGACAGCAGGCCCAACGGGCACGTTGGCAATGGCGAGGGTGGAGTAGTCACGGAGTGTCTTGGCTATGGCGCTAGTAGTAGATGGTGCGGGAGTGACCGATTCGTCTGTCGACGGAGTAGCAGAAGAAGAAATGGTACGAGACCTTTTCTTCCTTAGGAGTGCTTCCGATTGTTGATGAAGTTGTTCAGCAGAGCAAAACCTCTCATACACTATCCTATTTTCATTCCAATAAAAAGAGGAAGAAAATAGCGAAGTTAGCCTACTTAAACTCTTGCTACCAGTGCTTATTTCATAATCAATGTTTATGCCAAGCTAGATGTTTGCATATTTCTTTTTCCCTCCCTGGCAATGGCGGCAGAAATTCTTGTTGGTGTTTCTTAGCATCACTACTAAAGATAGACTAAAAGCCCATCCCTAGTAACAATACTAGAAACTTTGTTGGCATCCCTAATCCTCATTACGTCAAAAGAGTAACTCTCGGCCCTTAACGGCGTCGGCCAAGGTATTGCAATTCTGGTAATAATAGTTAGAAGTGCCAGATTGGCCTTCCTAACCTCATTAATTACAAGGATGCAATCTTGTAGCATGGCGCTATGGGGTGCACAAGAATTACAGTCCTTAAGTAATGGTACTTAGGTATGTCAATCATGATAGCTTAGTAAGAAATAACAATAAATTTGCAAGTGCACAGAACTATCATTGTAGCATTTCAACCCGTGAGTATTCAAGGGTGTCGTATTTATAATTTCCCGTAGGAGGGCAATATGCATCAAGCATGGTATAAAGATGATCACTTATTGAGTGCAATGGTAGAAATAGAGTAAACAGGGGTATATCATGGGTTCAAGACAGTGGACACACATTTGAGTCAACCTCAAGGATAAAAGGGAAATAAAGGATAAAACAATATAACTAAGCAGAGCCGGCATTGGTCATGTATAACTATGCAAAGAACTGTTAGTAAAACATCTAACTAGCATGTCTAGTATCAGGACTAAGTCTGGGATGATAGGGACATCCCCGCAGCTGATCTGCCAGCCGATAGAGACTTTGCGAACTCTTATTCAATATCCGAACATGGGGGAGTGCTTGGGATGGACAGGGCTGCCACCACCTGCCCACCTACCCCTCTACCCGTGGGATACCGACATATCCGCCGATCTCTGCATACCCGAGCACCATGCCCGTGTAATTGGAAACAACTCATAACCCCCGTGGACCCCAACCCTTCGGATTGATAAGCTAGGTTAAGAGCAACCATAAAGGCACGATGAACCATCACCTCATTCCCAGTTCTTCCTCTATTCATATTAATTCGATGAACGATGAAGAATGAAGATGAACAAGTCAAGAACATAATACATAAACTATGTACTAGCTCATACATTATGCTCATAATATGATCGTAACTATACTCTAGTTCATATGCATAAGTATATAAATAAGATAAGAACTTGCTCATTGAGGAAAAACAAATTGTATTCATACCAAGATGTTCTTCTTCCTCCAGGGAAACAAGCTCTCCTTGATAGCTTTTGCCTTGCTCACAAACAACTAAAACTACTCTAAGGAATACGAATGAGATGTGTGAGGTGAATGACTCCAAATGAATATGTGTGTTGTGAATGAAGGAGCTCCCTCTATTTATAGCTCAAGTAGGACGGTTCGGGCGTCTATAGATATGGAAGGAGGTTGAACCGCCTTGAGGGAATCACTCTACGAACCACCTGAGAAGACTAGGCCCAGGAGGGGCCACCAGGGGGCGGCCAACCCCGGGGGCGGTCGGTCCCCTGGTGGGGCCATCTAGCCACTGCCTTCGCGTGATCGGTTCCTTCCTGGGCCTGGACCTCTCCTGCGGTTACGATGAGGCCCAGGTATGCACCAAAGGTGGGCTCCTTTGTAAATCTTGTTTGCACAATTTCTGAATTCATCTTTTGCTTTTGCGCTATTCAAATGGTGTTGTGCATTTTCACTTGTTTCATCATAAAACCTATAAAAACATGAACACTAGGGGTACAAGTGGAATTCTATTAATAGCATAAGTATATGTGTTAAAGTATGGTTGCTTCTCTCTTTTTAGGCCTAACTTGGTGGTTAGATTTTATCCATAAGGATTGCCAACAAGACCCCCAAGGTTAACCTTTGCTCGTCCCGAGCAAATAGTTAAGTATGGTTGTTGATCAGGAGTTGCTACAATGCTGATATAATTCATAAGTGCCATGCCTATAACAAAGCATTTCTTCATAATTTAAATAAGTTAGCATTACTATCCACTCTTTACCTTGATTGCTCATGGGGCTTGTATCTTCTCCAAGTTCTTAGATGGTTATCACATAATCACTAATCATTCATTCTTTGATAGACCATCTATCCGAAGGTTTTTATGAGTTTTGCAAAATAAAACAAGTTCCTCAAATGATTCTCTCAATCGCTCCATGTGTATGATTACATCACCAAAGGCATTGTAGTGTTACCTTTTATAACCTACCACTAAGGCTGAGAGTGGAGTTTTGGGCTGGTATAAAGGTGAGCATACTTACATCACCTGTATTGCTGAGTCAAAGACCTGACCACAAGGAGATACAAGTCATACACCTAGATTGAGATGTGCAAGTGTGTGAAATATGAGGATGGTGGAATCCTAACTCTAATTATATTTGTCACTCCATTCATCATGAGTCTACTTTATTAGATGGAATTGAACTTTGGGAGAGATATGGGCTATAAAATCATCATTATTCACATATTTTTTTGAATGAGTATTTGGACTTTTTCTTCCCATTTGTTTTCTCATTCCCCTTGGCATTCTCTTTTTTAGCATAGCCCACATCTTTTATTGTCATACGAAGACTTCTGGATAGAGAGATGTCATGATGGCAAATGCAAGGAGTGAAAGTTTTGCATAAGGGATACGCGGCTCTCAGGGTAAGAGTCAGCATTTTTATTTGGTGGACACAGGGGCGAAACTCCCAGGGTAAGAGTTGAAGTATTTTTTTTGTGGATGGATGGGTGCCTGTTGTGCACAACTCCCAGGGTGAGAGTTGGCTTTATTTGGTGGGTGCATGTGAATCTCAATCATGGGCATATGACCATAATCTCACCAAGGTCACAACAATTTGACCCAAGCAGCATATGACTAAAGGTTTATAAATGTAGAGCATATCATATGGCCTTGGTGGGTATTCACATAATCATTGAGGAACTTTTGATTTTGAAGTTTTGAAAGAAAACTCCAGATGTCAAGTTTCTCTTAGAACAAAGTCATAAAAAACTCTATTTGTACCATCTCATAACTCGCAACAACTTAGAAAAGGATCATGCAATTGCAACCCACTAGATTTCAAGTTTTCAGAATGAGACATTTTTAGCCAACAAACTTAAACCTTGAAGAATACTAAGTTATAACTTAGGCAAGAATGAATTATAGATAGAGCAACTATTCATCATTTCAACAGAAGAGAAACTTAACACATCTTAACACATATGGGAATGGAATAAATATATATATTTTTTGGAGTTATAAAGGAAATAAAATTATAGAATTAAAAATGCAGAAAAATAAAATGCATGAATTTTAAGGTACATGTTACCTCTGCGGGGTCTCCTCCCCCAAGCTAGCTCAAGTCCTAGGTCCAGGGAAGTGTCCCATGGAGAGTAGTTAGGCCATCTGTGCCTCGTGTCGTCGACGATTTGCATCTTCGAGGTCCATGAAGTGCTGCTGGTACTGCTAGTGCCACTTGGTGGTGGTCTGGATATGTGCATTGAGTGTACCTTGGATTTGCCTGTTCTGAAGCTCTAGTCCTCCCATGCGTGTGTTGAGGACCTCTAGTGTGACCGGCTGTGGGCGAACTGGGGGTGGCATGCCTTCCGATCCTGAGGAGTGTGCTTGCTCATGCCACCTCGATCCTCCTGCCTCGTGTGGGTGAGGAATCTATCCCATACCATGTCTGTACCCAGGGGTGAATCTGGGTGTAGACATGGCAGGGAGCCATTGCATCCCTGGTGTCATGGGGGCATAGTCGGTGGCGGTGCAGGCTATGCGGGCTCCTCATCTTGTCCTCTTCTCCTCCGTGATGACCTGCGGGAAATAGAACTCCTGCGTGCCCCCTTCCTCTCAATGAGATCAAAGGTGAGAGATTGGGAATTATATAAAGTGAGATCTGGGTTAGGTAACGGAATCTCGTTCATATATCCTGGAAAATAATATACCAATTTTCTTCTTGATTCATCATGTTTCAGAATATGGGCTTGCCCCAAATAAAACTCAATCATAATGCGAGGAGTAGAGAGATAAACAATGGTGTTTGCAGCATGGGGATCAACACTAGTAGCAAGATGAGTGATGAGTGAAGTGCAACTGATAGGAGTAGATGTCTTAAAAGAATTCAGCCAATGCTTAACAATCTCATGTACAGGAGCAACTTTAATCTTTTTAAGCATGACATAAAGCAACTTCAACTCAACATCATAAGCATGGTGCGCATCATCTCTAGGAAATAAAGAATTGGCAACCCATTTATGCATAAGCCTCAGAGTGGGATGATGAATGTTATTAACATTGGGTTAGAACTTCCCATGACATTTTGCCTAGTGATCAAATGCTAGAAAGTATGACAATGATAGCCTGAGAGAGAAAACCCAAATCAACGGAGCATCAAGTATGAAAGCCTAAGCGTGCAGCTAGCTCCTTCCAGAAAAGGCTATGCTCTCTACCAAAGCAGCGAAAAGTAATACCATTGTCGACAATTTGCAAAGTGCCCAGGAATTGGATAGTCAAAATACGAGATCCAAGTTCATGCATAGGGGAAACTTGGTTCCAACCTACGTGCTCAAAAATGGTATTAAATTCAGTGTCCATACCTGTTTGTTGGAGAAGGATTGGGTCAAAAGCCGGCGTGTGCAAGAACTCATGGTCCTTGAGGAGGTTGTATGCCTGCATCTCCCGCTCGTTATCCAAGTCGATGAAGGGGGCATCGGCCTCGTCGATGGCATGGCCTGTTGGCCCCTCCTCTCCTCCTTGCAGCGGGTTCTCTTCACGCGGGGGAGTATTTTGACTTGATTCCCCATGGGAGCGACGGCCTCTTCGGAACATGCCAGAAACCCGATTCTCGATCCCATTCATGGTGAGTGAGCTTAGCATGAGAACATGAGCTTTCTTTGTGGTGGAAGTACAAGGGATTTTTGTAGGATTTTCTTGCACTTGATCTTTGTGCAAAATATTTGGAGAGTGGTGGAGCAAGAGAGTGATGGAGAGGGAGTGAAAAATGTGAGAGTGAGAGGGGTGAGGAGGTCAACCCTGGCCTCCTTGTATTTATGGGGGCGGATGCAGGCGTGGAGAGGCTGGTGGCAACGGCTAGTAGCCATTGGCAAAAAGCTGGAGCGCCAGCTCCTCGGGCAGGGGGCAGTCGCCCCTGAGACCGGCTGGTCCCTTGGTGGGGCCTGCTCTATCCCGGCTTTTGCCAGATGCCTCCAACGGCTATCCATGGGTGGTATCCATTTACGACTCCCTCTAGTTCAAAAATTTGCTCCCTCCTTTGATTTTTCACAAATTTATTTGCATCTTTTTGATTTTCAAAAGTTATTTTAAAAATCAGATTTGGAAAGAACATAAACTAAACTTTCAGAAAATCATTTTTATAAAATTTTTGGAGAAAATTAATTTTGAAAGAAAAATAAGATTTTTTATAAAACTAGGAAAATAAATATTTTTTTAAATATAATATAATATATATATAAATATTTATTGCTCTTTTTTTTAGATAACTACCGATGGCTTTCGGCAGGGGCTTCAACATTTATAGTCCGTTGGCAAGACTCTTCTTTCTTCATTGCTCTGCAGCTGCATGAACAAACTCGGGAGAAGTCTTGGGTTGCCCTGGTATTTTTCCCATATTGTTTATAGGAATAGAAGCAGCTATTTGAGCAATTTGGGTTTCTATCATTTTATTGAAACTCAACTGGTTTTTGACAAAAGAAGACAGAGTTTCAAGCTTAGCATTTTATGTTTTCAAACATTTTATCATTGAAGGATAGCTTTTTGGTAAGATTCTCATTGATCTTAGCTTGTCCCACAATGAGGTCTCCCAAAGAAGGTTGGTATGAATTGATGTTGGAATTGAAATTATTACCTTGCGAACAGTGCTGGTTGTTCCTCCCGTTATTACCTTGCTGTTTTGTTTGGCAAAACCAGTTATTGACATAGGAAGCTTCTTCTTGAGTTTCAGGGCAATTGTTCCCTGAATGGCCAACATTCCCATAGACTTCACATGTCATGTGTGAATCCATGGCCTGGACGGTGCTCATGGTAGGATTAGTGGCACGATCGTCTAGTCTTTGCATCAACAAGTCTATTTTTGTGGCAAGCAAATCCGTCTCCTTCACGGTATGCATGCATTTTTATGTTTTTCTTCTCCCCAGCTCTGATTTGCTATCATCTTCTCGATGAGTGCTGTAGCACCTTTGATGGTGAGGGAGAGGAATGCACCTCCAACTGTGGCATCTACATGCCCCTTTGACATGGCCATGAGGCCATCATAGAAGTTTTGGAGCACAAGCCAATCTTCCATCCCATGATGAGGACAGGCCCGGATGTATACCTGAAGCCTTCCCCAAGCTTTGTGGATGGACTCGAGTGTTGATTTCTGGAAGTTTGATATCTTCCGCCTCAGGGCACTAGGTTTGTTCATGGGGAAGAATTTGACGAGGAACACTGTGGAACATTTGTCCCACGTGTTGACAGCTTCCTTGTTTTGATAGAACCATTGTTTTGCTTTCCCTGTGAGGGAGAAAGGAAACAAGCGGAGCTAATACTGTCCTGTGCGACTTTGATGACGATGGTGTCACACAGGTTAAGGAAATGCTGTAGGTGAGCGTTTGCGTCCGTACTTGGTAAGCCACAGAACTGGCTCGCCTGCACCATCAAGATGAGGCCTATATGAATCTCGAAGTTTCCATTCCCAACATTGACAGCGGGCCCAACGGGCACGTTGGCAATGATGAAGGTGGAGTAGTCATGGGTTGTCTTGGCCATGGCGATAGTAGAAGATGGTGCCAGAGTGACGGATTCATCTACCGACAGAGTAGCAGAAGAAAAAATGGTACGAGACCTTTTCTTCCTTAGGAGTGCTTTCGGATTGTTGATGATGTTGTCCGACAGAGCAAAACTGCTCATACACTATTCTATTTTCATTCCAATAAAAAGAGGAAGAAAACAGTGAAGTTAGCCAGCTTAAACTATGGCTACCAATGCTTATTTTGTAATCAATGTGTATGCCAAGCTAGATGTTTTCATATTTCTTTTACCCTCCCCGGCAACGGCGCCATAAATGTTTGTTGGCGTTTCTTAGCATCACTACTAAAGATAGACTAAAAGCCCATGCCTAGTAACAATACTAGAAACGTGTGTTGGCATCCCTACCCACCATTACGTCAGAAGAGTAACTCTCGGCCCTTAACAGCGTCGGCCAAGGTATTGCAATTCTAATAATAATAGTTAGAAGTGCCAGATTGGCCTTCCTAACCATATTACTTATGAGGATGCAATCTCGTAGCATGGTGCCGTGGGGTGCACAAGAATTATAGTCCTTAAGTAATGGTACTTAGGTATGCCAATCATGATAGCTCAGTGAGAAATAAGAATAAATCTACAAGCGCACAGAACTATCATTATTGCATTTCAACCCGTGAGTATTCAGGGGTGTCGTATTTATAATTTCCCGTAGGAGGGCAATATGCATCAAGCGTGGTATAAAGATGATCACTTATTGAGTGAATGGTAGACATAGAGTAAACAGGGGTAAATCTTGGGTTCAATATAGTGGACACACATTTGAGTCAACCTCAAGGATAAAAGGTAAATAAAGGATAAAAGAATATAACTAAGCAAAGCAGGCATTGTTCATATATAACTATGCAAAGAACTATTAGTAAAACATCTCAGGACTAAGTCTGGGATGATAGGGAGATCCCCACAGCTCATCTGCTAGTTGATAGAGACTTTATGAACTCCTACTCAATATTTGAATGTGGGGGGCTGCCACCACCTGCCCACCTACCCCTCTACCCCTGGGATACCGACATATCCGTCGATCTCCGCACACCCGAGCACCATGCCCGTGTAATTGGAAACAACTCTTAACCCCCGCGGACCCCAACCCTTCGGATTGACAGGCTAGGTTAAGAGCAACCATAAAGGAATGATGAACCATCACCTTATTCCTAGTTCTTCCTCTATTCATACTAATTCGATGAACGATGAAGAACGAAGATGAACAAGTCAAGAACATAATACATAAACTATGTACTAGCTCATACATTATGCTCATAATATGATCATAACTATACTCTAGTTCATATGCATAAGTATATAAATAAGATAAGAACTTGCTCATCGAGGAAAAACAAATTGTATTCATACCAAGATGTTCTTCTTCCTCCAAGGAGACAAGCTCTCCTTGATATCTTTTTCCTTGCTCACAAACTACTAAAACTACTCTAAGGAATACAAGTGAGAGGTGTGAGGTGAATGACTCCAAATGAATGTGTGTGTTGTGAATGAAGGAGCTCCCTCTATTTATAGCTCAAGTAGGACAATTCAGGCACCTACAGATATGGAAGGAGGTGGAACCGCCTTGAGGGAACTGCCCTACGAACCTCCTGAGAAGACTGGGCCCGGGAGGGGCCACCAGGGGGTGGCCGACCCCGATGGCAGTCGGTCCCCTGGTGGGGCCATTTGGCCGCTGCCTTTACGTGGTCGGTTCCTTCCTAGGCCTGGACCTCTCCTGCGGTTACGATCAGGGCCAGATATGCACCGAAGGTGGGCTCCTTTGTAAATCTTGTCTGCGCATTTTCTGAATTTGTCTTTTTCTTTTGCGCCTTCCAAATGGTGTTGTGCATTTTGAGTTGTTTCATCATAAAACCTGTAAAAACATGAACACTAGGGGTACATGTGGAATTCGATTAATAGCATAAGTATATGTATTAAAGTATGGTTCCTTCTCTCTTTTTAGGCCTAAGTTGGCGGTTAGAATTTATCCATAAGGACCGCCAACAACCATGGCACACGACAGGTGACACCGGGACGTGTCCTTGGAATGGCCAGCACCTGGACGCCTGGGATTGAAACATCCTCGATTTTCCACGAAGGGAAAATCCACATAATTGCAATAATGTGATAGTCCCAAAAGATCACTCCATCACATTATCATATATCAGCTGATATCATAGTCATACATCGTAAGATTACAAGTTTACAAGGTGTTACAACTCATGAGATCACACCTATTACATGGTTAATCTAGCGGAATCGTATCTAAAAGAGTATCAGAGGTGAGTTAGTGAAGACTTCTTCATGACATCCATCAGAGTAGGCTACGCACGGCGTAGACTTCTTCTTCTGAATGAAACTTGAGCGTAGGCACGAGACCTTCTAATCCTTCTAATCTCGACTTCTCCATAAAGCAATTAAGTCTGCACACCGTCAGATATGTACAGGTCATGGTCAGCACTTTTGAGCTTCGTTGGAAAGAGAAAATAAGGGGATCTAGCGATCCTATTATTTGGCTATGGTTTGCATCCTAAAGCATGCGAAGCAGCAAGTAATAATAAGAATTATAGTTCATCAAGTTTTAATCCATTCCCATCCCACACCTATATCACCAACCAACAACCTCCATCTCACTCAGCAAACCACGCTCACACGTGGGCAGCAAAGGACAACTCCCTCTCATCCATGCCTAAATGGCCAACATGCCATAGGGTAACAACAACATCACTCAAGGGGAGGTAGAAGGGACTCATCTCACTACTCAAGAGATGCGTGGGTCACGGAATGGCCATACCGAGGCCGTGGACTATATATAAATTCAACACTGCAGAGCGTGTACACCTATAACCGGCTAGTGCCGACCATCCCAAAGATAACCATCTTCGATGCTCACGAATGCCAAGGCTGATACCGAACGACCTTCTAATTATGACGATGCCACCCTACCATTCAGCCCTGGAACACCCCAAGTCTAGTCTAGAGTGGCTAAAACTGTGAAGTCATGAACCTACGCTCGGAGGGGCTGATGCTCGGAGGAGGATAAATGAACGTCTCAGAAGGATGTGAGCTCTACCTGTACCTTCCTACACTACTACGCCGAGTAGTAGTGGCACCATAGATAGTTGAAATCATCCATCCCTGGTTCATCTGGGGTGAGTGGTGTGCACGAACGTGTCCGTGGTTTTGGTCCTCAAGAGACAACAAGTTCTGGGGGGACTAGATAGGATATCTCCTTAAATAGGGCCTCAGCGCCCTGTGCCTCAACGACACCTCCTACCTGGGGCTTCGCTCCACGAAGGCTCTCAACCCCGGGATCTCCTCAAGTCACCATGTACCCGCCATAGGTACTAAGAACACAGGGGTGCCTAGGTCGCACCCCCTCAGCAAGACTCACTCCAAAAGCTCATCGTAGATCCTGTCCAGTTGACTCTACCCTCACTAGACAACCCACCCATGTTATATTACCCAAAGACACCCATACGATCACCAAGTCTGGCATCCCAAGCCGAACCCACCCAGGATCCACTATCAGCATCACATCACAGATATAATGCAAGTGGAGTATAAGTAGTGAAGTATTATGCAGGCATGCAGGTAGGCATAAATATAGTGCGAGCGCAAGGCAGGATAATCAAGGTAAAGTAGTTCAAGCAAGGTAGATATGGCTCAGGCAAAAGCATGGATCAATATACTAGCAAAGTAATAAACATAAAGGGCTAAGCCATTCTACTCATTTGTAATGTCCAATAGGATTCTCTAAGTAAAGGTTGCTGCCATGACACCTGTGCTATCAAGGTTGTAGTGGTATAGGTTGGTGTAGTCGATCAACGAATCCTCTCTGTCAATTGTCGACCACATCCTATTCCTCCAACGGGTCCTGATCCGATCTTCATCCCCCTTGATGCAACTATCTCATGAAGCGACACCCATAGCAAGAGAAACAATCAAACCACGACTAGCCCTCTCGGTGGATATCCGATCCCTGGGCCAAAGAACAAGAGTGGCTGCTCACTAAGCATAAGCTTAAGTCATAGCCTAGCGCTCATACTTCCTGAGTCGATCGGGTCGACATATGTATGGCTGCGAGATAATGGCTTAGACCTAAACTCATCCTAAGCAAACACCACGGCTCATGTTCTTCCGATCCGAGCACCATAGCGACGACGAGAGTTGGAAGAACGAGCTAAGCAAAAAAAAGAAAAGGTGAGCGACTGATCTCTCCCAATAACCATGCCATAGTGAAGACGAGGCATTGGTAAGGAGCATCGCACAAAAGAACACGAGTGCTTAATTGACTTATAGGGCACCAGGACCTAGGTGCACTAAATGCACTATGGCATTCCTAGGGTTCTTAGTGCCGAGGTTGTTGCTACGAGAACTAAAGGAAATGCTAGGGTCTAACAGGTACAATCATACAAGTGACTAAGCACGAAGAACCAACGAGAAGAATGAGGCCCACGCTATTTTGACCAACTCATCATGGAAAGGACGAAAGTCAGGAGAAAGAGACATGTCCTCACGATCCAAGCCTACTTGTAGGGCACCATGACTGTGCAACATAATGGCACAAGGCTATTCCCGTGGCTTGTAACGATGTGGTTGTCACCGCTAGATCCGAAGGAACGCTATAGTCAAAGTGGTACAAACATACAAGAAGGTTAGGATAAACACGAGCACAAAAGAAGGTAAAACTCAATGGTCATGGCAAGGTGAATCGCAACCACAAGCTTAACCTAAGCGAGTCGGCATCCGTAGGTTCACAGGAGTTATCCCCTAATCGTATCCCACTAGATTAGGTCCCATCGGCTTGAAGCGTGTAGCTAGGATCCGCATTGATATTGACATCGGCCTCAAGTCCATAGTGACCACATCCTAGGGATAGGGGTAGGGAATAACAATCGCAGCACATCGGCAACAACTACCGAAGACCCATCAACATGGCAACAAGAACCAACAACTCAACTAAAGGAATAAATGAACATGACACAACTAAAGGAGTAGCACATTTCCACAGTGGAAAAAAGAGAGGTGAAAGCTTCCTGCAAGGCAAGGGGAGAAACAGATATATGAGGGAACGAATGATAAGGATAAAATAAAAGTAGTCTAATGCACTTGTGCATAAGCCAATGATGTAGAGCTTGATTTTAGAAGAATTATGAAACTGGTTTTATAATTTTTGGAGTTACGATGAATTTACTATGAATTTCTAAAGGTTAATTCATATTCTAAAAAAGAAAAGGAGGGGATTATTTAGGGAGTCACACGTGGCAGTCTGTGAGTGGCTGAGACAGTGGCGGTCAATGATAGCTGGGCTCCACAGCTTTGCTGGCTAATATGTGGGGTCAGGTCAATTGTTGATCGATCAACGGTCAACCATGGTCGGGCCGTGACTGGGTTTGGTGGGCCATTGGCAGGCTGGACTTGGGCCAGATTGGGCCTCTGGCCCGAACACGTGTCAGCTAAAAAGATTGGCCACGTGGCGGACTTGGGTGGCTACTGGCTGAGTCTACAGTGCTGACTGGCCGGACTTGGTTCACGGTGAACTGAGGACTGGCGGTCTGCGTGGCGGCCTCCGGCTGGTCTAGCTGGGTCCACGGTGGACCCGGTGGACATGCTCCATGGGGACAGAGGAAAATCCCCATCCTCTGCCTTGCGCGCATGCAGCGGGCGTGGCCGGCGCTGTCGCCAGCGGCGAGCAGCATGGCGGCTTCGGTTGGCTAGCTGGCTGAGGCGGCGGCCACGGCGTCGCAAGGGCAAGGAGAACGCGGCGGTAGAGCCCAAGCGAGCCCGCAGGCATCTACATGCCAACGCGCGTGTGACCGCGGCAGCGAGCGGCGCGGTCGTGGCTGCAGGGGGCAACAGTGCGTGGGAGGCTAAGCTATCATGTGCATCTGCTCCGTGAGGCCAAGGCAAGTGCGACAGGCCTAACTAATTCGGTCGAGAGTGCTCCTAGCGTGGTAGCAGCGGTGGAAGCTCATCGGCGGTGGAGGCCGACGGTGGCTTCAAATTTATCGACGGAGCTCATCGAATGGCCTCCATGTTCTCTTCCCTTCTCGAATGGAGTAGCTGGGAGCTCCAAATCCCTGCTATCGAAAATAGCAGAGGCACGGTGGAGCACTCATGACGACGAGCATCACAGCGGTGCTCTGGCGGCCGGAGTGCAGGGAGGACCTGCAAAAGCGCTTAGGTCCCTACTGTGGTCTGTTTCGGCTCCAAGAAGTTGTCAAAGTGATTTTCTAGGCAACGACGAACTCGTCGGTGAATCTAATGATGAGAACGGTGGTAAGGAGAGCGGGAACATAGGGTGGTGCTCTAGCAGTGGCCATGGAGCTCGGTGCTCACCTCAGTGCAGTGCTGTTGGCGGCAGGACGTCGCAAAGGTGGGCGAGGCAGGGCGTGGCATGAAAGGGCTCGAGGTCATGGACGAGGAACGACTCGCGGTACCGAGCAGGTGTTACATCATCCGAGTCACAGTACTTGCTCGACGTCAAAGCCGCGGCGTCATGATGCTCCAGGAGGGGCCGCGATCGCGGGGTGGTTTGGCTGAGACGGCGCGGTTCCCAGCTTGTCCACGCCCGAGGTGGAGGAGTAGCTCGACGGCGAGGCAGAGTGTGATGGTGGCGTCATGGCTCTGGCGATCGCGCGCAGCGCTGGGCCCTGCTCTGCTTCTTCTCCCTCTCATCTAATTCCTTCTTTCTTCTTCCCTCTCTGTTGGCCTTGGTGGTGCAATGGAGAGCTCGAGGTGGCAGCGCAAGGTAGGAGGGGAGGCTAGGGCATGTTGGCGTTTCTTAGCACAATTACCAAGATTGTAAAGTCCATGGTAATGTCACTAGAAATACTAGTTGGTATTCTATAATGTTTACAGAACATGTCCACAAGCGCACGGAAATACCGTTATAGCATTTCACCCGGAAGTATTTAGGGTATCGTTATTTATATTTTTTCGTAAGAAGGCATGGTGTAAAAGTGATCTTATGATGGACCAGTGCTTAATACAGGGTAAGTCATGATAGATTGAAGATAGTGTGACACACATTCAGGCCAACCTCAAGGATAAAAGACAAACAAAGAATGAAAGAATAATCCTAAGTGGAGCAGGCATGTTCTAATATAGCCGTGCAAAGAACAAGTTAATGACATGCAACATATATATGACTAGAATCAGAAATAAGCATGAGATAGACAGGGAGATCCCAGTAACTGGTCTGCCAGTCGATGGGGACATTTATGAACTCCTACACGATATACGAATGTGGGGAATTACAAAGGATGGACGGGACTAGGTCACTCCCCGCCGCCTACCCCTCAACTGGGGCATGCCGTCATATCCGAAGGATCTCGTGCACTCGAACACCGTGCCCGCATAGTAAGGAACATCCCATGTCCCCCATGGACTCCCACCCTACGAATGGATGAGCTAGGACATGGGCAAGCCCGAAGACTACATCAAACCGTCATCTCTACTACGTCATATATATGCGTTGCATGAATGGTTAAGAATAAAGTTGAACATATCATGGCATTCAAACTCTGTACTATGATATGTAATAGCTATACTCTAGTTCATATGCTATTCTATATAAAACATAGAACTTGAATATGGAAGAACTCATAAATAATATTCATACCAAGAGTAGCTCTTGTCTTCCAGGGAGACAAGCCCTCCAAGTAGCTTTGCCATGCTCTAGAATACTACGAAGACTAAACTAATACAAGAAGCGGTAGAGAGGTGGCTCCAAATGAGGTGTGTGTGAGAGAGTTCCTCCTCCCCTCTATTTATAGCTCAATTAGGATGGTTCGGCACTGGTAATTTAGGAAACACCCCAAAACTACCTTAAGGAACCGCCTATGCACCTTCCATACGAAGTTGGGCCTAGGATCTCACAGGATTGGTGCGCGTGCCCCTCCACTGGCGCGCGCCAGACTTTGGCTCAGCTGGGCCTCATCTTTTGCAGGTAGGTGGGCCTTATCGTTAGCTTTCCAACGCCTAGTGGATCGCCTAAAACAGAGTCCGGATGAGGGAGTTATGGCCAAAATACTCGGGTCTGCTCCTGCAGCCCGATTTGGAGTTGGACCGATGTTTGGGCTTCCACTTCTTGGGTTCATTCGTGGGCTTGGGCCATGGATATATCGCTGGTTGGCCCAAGTTTGCAAGGTAGGTGGGCTTCTTCCTTCTTCCTTTTTTACACTTTGTTGGAAAGCGTCTTTTCTTTATACAATTCCCTATACTTGGTGCATTTCCTGTAAAGTGTCTCAATCTCCAAGTACAAGTGGAGTGGGTTAATAGTAAATGTATATGTGCATGAAATATATAATTCTTCCCTTTTTGGTCTATTATTGGCAGTATAAAATAGTCATTAAGTGCCACCAACAGGGCATCGGGGCTTGTTGAGCTCGGCTTAAATATCCGGACGGCCATGGCGTTTGTGGCGGACGGTCGGGATGCCAAGCGGGGGTACATGGAGGGTGATCCTGAACTCCGAGCTAGGGTTTGGGACGTTGTGGGGGCTTGTAGCAGCAGCTCTACGTGGAGTGGCAGTAGTCACATGGCAAGTATGGGGGTGTCAGCGACACTTCACCCGATGCTTCTCCAAGCAACGCAAGGAGCTCCCCCACATCTCTGACCATGATGTCATCCTAGCATTCGTCTTGGGCACCACCTGCAAGGAGTTGGTTCAGGAGCTGGGGCGTAATCCCCCAAGACCGCCGACGCGCTGATGGACATCATTGCCAATTATGCAGCCGATGATGAGGCGGTGGGTGCTTTCTTTGGTGATGGCCAAGATAAAGGGAAGGCGCAGGAGGGCGACCCTGAGAGCTCGAGCAAGGGCACCAATAAAAACAACAACAAGAAGAACAAAAGAACCGACAGGGCAAGCGCGATGCCATGGTCAATGACCTCATTGCCACTGCCAAGCACAAGAAGCCTCGAGGCCCCCCGACGGGGATCTTCGACAAGACATTGATGGAGCCCTGCCCTTACCATAAGGGAGGGGTGAGCCACGACCTAGAAAACTTCTACATGCTCAAGAAGTACTTTGAGAGTTTGGGCCTCAAAAAGGACGACAAGAAGGAGGACCCCAAGGACCAAGGTGGCGACAAGGAGGACGGCTTCCCCAAGATCCATGGCTGCTACATGATCTATGAGGGACCCTCGACCCATCTCATGTCACGCCAGTACAAGAAGGAGCATCGAGAAGTCTTCTTCGTGCGGGTTACGACCCCTCACTACCTCGACTGGTCTAGCATGGCTATTACATTCAACTATGATGACCATCTAGACCACATCCCCAAGCCAGGAGTATACCTGCTCATCGTCAACCCCATCATCATGCACACCTGTCTCACCAAGGTGCTCATGGATGGGGGCAGCAACCTCAACATCATCTATGTGGAGACCCTCGACCTCCTAGGGATCCTAAGAGAGGGGCTCCAACCTAGCGTCGGGGGCTTCCATGGAGTTGTGCCAGGGAAGAAGGCTCTCCCCATCGGTCGGATCGACCTCCCCGTCTACTTCAGCACCTCCTCGAACATTAGAAAGGAGATCCTCACCTTCGAGGTGGTCGGGTTCCACGGCACGTACCACACTATCATCGGTAGACCCAGCTATGCCAAGTTCATGGAGATCCCCAACTACACCTACCTCAAGCTCAAGATGCCGAGACCAAAGGGCGTCATCACCGTCGGCCCTCCCATGAGCATGTCTATGACTATGACATCGAGTGCGTCGAGAATGGGGAGGCCATCAAGGAGTTCGCGATGTTGACAGCGACCCTCGAGGGGTTCATCGCCAAGATCCCCGACCCCAAGCGCCACACAGGCAACTTTGAGCCAGCAGAAGACACGAAGAAGATCCTCCTTGACCCCAGTAGCTCTGATGGGAGGGCGCTGACGATCAGTGCGACCCTCGACAACAAATAGGAAGCAATGCTTGTCGACCTTTTTTGCGCAAACACTGACATATTTGCGTGGAGTCCTACGGATATGCCGGGCATACCGAGGGAAGTCACCGAGCATGCCTTGGAGATCCGGGCCGAGTCCAAGCCAGTGAAGCAATGCTTTCGTTGCTTGTTGGCGGTCCTTATGGATCATTTATATAGCACCAACTTAGACTAAAAAAAGAAAGAAAATCATACGCTAGCACATATGCCTTTACTACTGACAAGTTCCACTTGTACCCCTAGTATTCATGTTTTGTAGGTTTTATGGTGCAATAAGTGGAAATAGACAACATCATGAAAAAAGCACAAAAGCAAAATATGAATTCAGCAAATGCGCAAACAAGAAAAATAAAGAAGCCCACCTTCAGTGCATACCTGGGCCTGATCGTAACCATAGGAGAGGTCTAGGCCTAGGGAGGAACTGACCACCCGAAGGCGGTGGCCAGATGGCCCCACCAGGGGGCGGTCGATCCCGGGGGCGGCCGCACCCCTAGTGGGCCCTCCCGGCCCCATCCTTTGGAGGCAGTGCTCTAGGCGTTTTCACCTCCTTCCAAACCTGGAGATGCCTGAACCATCCTAGTTTAGCTATAAAAGAGAGGGAGATCCTTCATTCTCACATACGCATCATTTTCGAGTCATTTACCTCACACCTCTCACTTGTGTCTTTAGAATAGTTCTAGCAGTTTGTGAGCAAGGCAAAAGCTATCAAGGAGAGCTTGTCTCCTTGGAAGAAAGGATCTTCTTAGTATGAATACAGTTTAGTCTTCTTCTATGAGCAAGTTCTTATCATACTTATATGATCATGCATATGAACTAGATCATAGTAATGATCATGTTAGGAGCATAATATATGAGCTAGCATATAGTTTATACATTATGTTCTTAACTTGTTCATCATCGTTCATCGAATTAGTATGAATAGAGGAAGAACTAGGGATGAGGTGATGGTTCATCATGCCTTCTTGGCTGCTCTTAACCTAGCATATCAATCCGAAGGGTTGGTGTCCACGGGGGTTAGGAGTTGTTTCCAAGTACGTGAACATGGTGTTCAGGTATGCGGAGATTGGCGAATATGTCGATATCCCATGGGCAGAGGGGTAGGTGGGCAAGGTAATAGCACTGTCCATCCCTAGCATTCCCCCACATTCAGATATGGAGTAGGAGTTCATAAAGTTTCTATTGGCTGGCAGACCAGTTGCGGGGATCTCCCTATCATCCTAGACTTAGTCCTGATACTAGACATACTAGTTAGATGTTTTGTTAACAGTTCTTTGCATAGTTATATATGACCAATGCCTGCTCTATTTAGCTATATTCTTTTATTCTTTATTTCTCTTTTATCCTTGAGGTTGACCTAGATGTGTGTCCACTATCTTGAATATCATGTCTTATTCCTATTTACTCTATGCCTACCATTGCACTTAATAAGTGATCATGTTTACACCACGCTTGATGCATATTGCCCTCCTACGGGAAATTATAAATACGACACCCTTGAATACTCACGGGTTGAAATGCTACAATGATAGTTCTGTGCGCTTGAATGGTAACTCTTATTTCGTACTGAGCTATCGATTGGCGTACCTAAGTATCGTTACTTCAGGATTGTAATTCTTGTTGCACCCCATGACGCCGTGCCACCATTTTGCATATCATAAGTAATGATGGTTAGGAAGGCCAATCTGGCACTTCTAACTGTTATTACTAGATAGCATTACCTAGGCCGGCACCATTATGGGCCAAGGGTTACCTTTCTAAAGTAATGGTAGTTAGGAATGTCAACACACGTTTCTAGTATTATTATTAAGTATAGATTTATAGTCTATCTTTAGTAGTGATGCTAAGAAATGCCAACAAGCATTTCTGGTGCCGTTGTCGGGGAGGGCAAACATCTAGCTGGCATAAACATCGATTGCATAATAAGCATTGGTAGTCATAGGTTAAGTAGGCTAACTTTGTTGTTTTCTTCCTCTTTTTATTGAAATGAAAACAGGATAGTGTATGACTGGTTTTGCTCTATCGGACAACTTCCTCAGCAATCAGGAGGACTCCTAAGGAAGAAAAGGTCTCGCACCATTTCTTCTTCTGCTACTCCACCGGCAGACAAATCAGTCACTCTCGCACCATCCGCTACTACCGCTATAGCCAAGACACTCTGTGACTACTCCACCACCACTATTGCCAACGTGCCCGTTGGGCCCCTTTCAACACTGGGAATGGAAATTTCGAGATTCATACGGGCCTCATCTCGATGGTGCAGGCGAGCCAATTCTGTGGCTTGCCAAGTGAGGATGCGAACGCTCACCTGCAACATTTCCTTGAGCTGTGCGACACCATCATCATCAAAGACGTCACACAGGACAGTATCAGGCTCCACTTGTTTCCTTTCTCCCTCACAAGGAAAGCAAAATAATGGTTCTAGCAAAACAAGGAAGTTGTCAACACATGGGACAAATGTTCCGCAGCATTCCTCGCCAAGTTCTTCCCCATGAGCAGGACCAGTACTCTGAGGGAGAAGATCTCAAACTTCCACCAATCTTCACTTGAGTCCATCCCCAAAGCATGGGAAAGGCTTCAGGAGTACATCCGGGCCTGTCCTCATCATGGAATGGACGATTGGCTCGTGCTCCAGAACTTCTACGAAGGCCTCACGGCCATGTCGAAGGGTCACGTTGATGCCGTAGCTGGAGGTGCATTCCTCTCCCTCACCATCGTGGATGCAACCGCACTCATTGAGAAGATGGTGGCAAATCAGAGCTGGGGAGAAAGGAGAAAAACACAAAAAAAGGCACGCATACCGTGAAGGAGACGGACTTGCTGGCTGCAAAAATAGACTTGCTGATGCAGAAGCTCGACGATTGTGCCACCAACCCTACCATGAGCACCGTCCAGGCCATGGACTTAAACATGACGTGTGAAGTCTGTGGAAACATTGGTCACTCGGGGAACAACTGCCCCAAAACCCAAGAAGAAGCTTCATATGTTAATAATGGATTTTGCCAACCACAACAAGGTAATAACGGGTGGAACAACCAGCACCGCCCGCAAGGTAATAATTTCAATTCAAATCAACCTTCCTTGAGAGATCTCGTTGTAGGACAGGCTAAGATCAATGAGAATCTTACCAAAAAGCTGTCCTTTAATGTTAAAATGTTTGAAAGTATTAATGCAAAGCTTGAAACTTTGTCTTCTTCTATTGAAAATCAAGTAAGTTTCAACAAAATGATAGAAACTCAAATGGCTCAGATAGCAGCTTCTATCCCTGTCAACAATGCGAGAAAAATCCTGGGGCAACCCGAGACTTCTCCCAAGTTTCTTCATGCAGCTGCAGAACAATAAAGGAAGGGGAGTCTTGCCAACGGACTATAAACGTTGAGCCCTCGCCGAAGGTCGTCGGTAGTTATCTAAAAACATATATAATATATATAATAATAATGATATGAAGGGGCCCACACCATCATACAAGCTTGGGGAGGCACCCCCACTCAGGTATTGTATCTTATCCTTTTGAAAAAAAATGTTTATATATATTTCATAAAATTATTTTCTTGCATTCAAAAAATAGAGTTTCCCTATTTCTATTTTTATAAAACTCTCTTTTTAGTTCAAAATAAATTCTTCTTCAAAAACCTTACAAAAATCATTTTCTAAAAGTTGAGTTTTTGTTCTTTCTAAATCTTATTTTTAAATAATTTTTGAAAACCAAAAAGTTTCAAATAAATTTGTGGAAAATCAAAATCTAGAGCAAGGTGTCGAATGGGAGTCATTCGTAACCGGCTACCTCATGGAGGTAGCCGTTGGAGGGCGCTGCCAAAAAGCGGGACAAAACCGGCCCCACTAGGGGACCAGTCGGTCCCAGGGATGGCCGCCCCCTGCGCAAGGGCCTGGCGGCGCGGCCTTTTGCTAAAGGCTACTACCCATTGCAAGGAGCGTCCCCCCGCCTACATTCAAGCCTATAAATACCAGCATCCCGAGTTGAGCTCCTCACCCCTCTCAAACTCACATTTTTCACTCTCTCCACCACTCTCCAAATATTTTTCCACAAAGCTCAAAAATTCTACAAGAACCTCTTGCACTTCCACCACAAAGCAAGCTCAAGCTCTCATGCTAAGCTCACTCACCATGAGTGGGATCGGGAGTCGGGTTTCTGGCATGCTCCGAATAGGCCGCCGCTCCCGCAGGGGGACAAACCAAGACATTTCCCCGCATGAGGAGAGCCAGCCCCAAGGAAGGGAGGAGGTACCAAGACGCCACGGCATCGACGAGGTCGGCACCCCCTTCATTGACTTGGAGAACGAGTGGGAGATGCAAGCGTGTAACCTCCTCAAAGAACGCGAGTTCCTACACACACCGGCCTTCGACCTGAACCTTGTTCAGCAGATAGGTATGGACAATAAATTTAATACCATTTTCGAAAATGTTGGTTGGAGTCAAGTTGCGCCTGTGCATGAACTTGGATCTCGTCTTTTGACCATCCAAGTCTTGGGCACTTTACAAATTGTTGATTATGTATTACTTTTCACTGCTTTGGGAGAGAGCATAGCCTCTTTTGGAAGGATCTCGCTACCCACTTAGGCTTTCATGAGCGATGCTCTGTTGATTTGGGTTTTTCTCTCTCGGGTTATCATCGTCATACCTTTTGGCATTTGATGATTATACAGAATGTGACTGGGAAATTGCAACCCAATGTCAACAACATCCATCATCCCACTCTGAGGCTTATGGACAAATGGATTGCTAATTCTTTCTTTCCTAGAGAGGATACGCATTATGCTTATGATATTGAGTTAAAGTTGCTTTATGCCATGCTTAAAAAGATTAAAGTTCTCCTGTTGATGACCTTGTTAAGCATTGGCTTAATTCTTTTAACACTTCCACACCTATCATGTGCACTTCACTCGTCACTCATCTTGCTGCTAGTGTTGATCCTCATGGTGCTAATACCATTGTTTATCTCTCTACTCCTCGCATTATGCTCAATGAGTTTTATTTTGGGCAAGCCCGCACTCTTAAATGTGATGAATCGGGATGAAGATTGGTGTTTTATTTTCTAGGATATATAAACGAGATTTCGTTACCTAACCCAGATCTTGCTTTATATACTTCCCCATCTCTAACCTTCAACCTTGTCGAAAAGGAAGAAACACACAGGAGTTCTGTTTCCCACAGGAGATCACAGAGGACAGGCCAGGAGGAGGAGCCAGCACAGCCAGCACAGTCCATGTAGCATACTCCGCCACCAGCTATGCCCACCATGATACCAGGGATGGAATGGTCCCCTGTCATGTCTACACCCAGATTCACCCCTGGGTATGGATTTGGTAAGGGACACATTCCTCACCCTCATGAGGCTGGAGGATCAGGGTGGCAGCATACACATGAGGCATGAGGATCAAGGCAGCACGAGCATGCGCATTCCTTGGATTCAGAAGGCATGCCACCTCTAGTACACCCATAGCCGGTCACGCTAGAAGTCCTCAACACACGCATGAGAGGACTAGATCTATAGAACAGGCAAATCCAAGGTACACCCAACATTCACATCCAGACCTCCACTCAGTGGCACGAGCAGTACCAGTAGCACTTCGTGGACCTTGAAGATGAAAACCGGCGTCGGCATGAGGCATAGATGGCTTTCCTATGGTCTATGGGACAGTTCCCTGGACCACAGCCTTAAGCTAGCTTAGGGGAGGAGACCCCATAGAGGTAACATGTATCTTTAAAACTCTTGCACTTTATTTCTCACATTTTTAATTTTGTTATTTTATTCTTCCAAAACAAAAAAGAAGAAATTCCACTCCCATGTGTGCTGGTATATGTTAGTTTCTCTTCTGTTGAAATAATGAATAGTTGCTCTATCTATAATTCATTTGTGCCTAAGTTATAACTTAGTATTCCTCAAGATTTAAGTTTGTTGGCTAAAAATGTCTTATTCTAAGAACTTGAAATCTTGTGGGTTACAATTGCATGATCCTTTTCTAAGTTTTTGCGAGATATGAGATGGTACAAATAGACTTTGCTATGACTTTGTTCTAAGAGAAACTTGACATCAGGAGTTTTCTTTTCAAAAATTCAAAAGTCAAAAGTTCCTCAATGATTATGATATACATACCAAGGCCATATGACATGCTCTACTTTTATAAACCTTTAGTCATATGCTGCTTGCAGAACTTTGAGTTGAGTCAAAATGCTGAGACCTAGTGAGATTATGGTCATATGCCCATGATTTGATATTCACTTGCACCCACCAAATAAATCCGACTCTCACCTTGAGAGTTGCACACAACATGCACCCTTCCATCCACCAAAAATATGCCAACTCTTACCCTAAGAATTGCACCCTAGTTTTCCACCAAATAAAAATGCCAACTCTCACCCTGAGAGCTGCGCATTCGTTATACAAATTTTCACTCCTTGCATTCGCCAACATGACATCTCTCCATCTAGAAGCTTTCATATGTCAATAAAAAGATATGGGCTATGCTAAAAAAAGAAAAGAAAGAAAAAGCCAAGGGGCATGAGAAAACAAACAGGAAAGAAAAATCAAGATACCCGTTCAAAAAAATATGTGTGATGATGTTTTATAGCCCATATCTTTCCAAGAAGTTTTGTCCATCCAATAAGAGAGTCATGATGCATGGAGTGCCATAAAATTAGAGATAGGTTCCCACCATATCCATTTCCACACACTTGCATACCTCAATCAAGGTGTATGACTTGTATCTCCTTGTGGTCCAGTCTTTGACTTAGCAAAACAGGTGATGTAAGTATGCCCATCTTTATACCTGCCCAAAACTCCACTCTCAACCTTAAGGGTAGGACATAAAGGCAACACTACAATGCCTTTGGTGAGGTAATCATACACATTGAGCGATTGAGAGAATCATTTGAAGAACTTATTTTATTTTGCAAAAATTCATAAAACCTCCGGATAGATGGCCTATCAAAGAATAAATGATTAGTGAGTCTGTTATGACCGTTCTGTCCTGCAACCGCCCAAGAATTTGGAGAAGCTACAAGCCCCATAAGAAATCAAGGTAAAGAGTGGATAGAATGCCAACTTATTTAAATTGAGAATGAATGCTTTGTTATAGGCATGGCGCTTATGAATTATATCGGCATAGTAGCAACTCCTGATCAACAACCATACTTAGCTATTCGCTCGGGATGAGCAAAGGTTAAGCTTGGGGGTCTTGTTGGCAGTCCTTATGGATCATTTATATACCGCCAACTTAGACTAAAAAGAAGAAAGACAATCATATTCTAGCACATATGCCTTTACTACTGACAAGTTCCACTTGTACCCCTAGTGTTCATGTTTTGCAGGTTTTATGGTGCAATAAATGGAAATATGCTAGCACATATTCCGGTCATGGGGGTGGCCGCACCCCCAGTGGACCCTCCCGGCCCATCCTTTGGAGGCGGTGCTCTAGGCGGTCTCCCATAGGTGGTTTCACGTCCTTCCAAACCTGGAGATGCCCGAACCATCCTAGTTTAGCTATAAAAGATATTGAGCTCCTTCATTCTCACATACACATCATTTTGGAGTCATTTACCTCACACCTCTCACTTGTATCTTTAGAATAGTTCTAGTAGTTTGTGAGGAAGGCAATTTGGTATGAATACAATTTGGTCTTCTTCTATGAGCAAGTTCTTATCATACTTATATGATCATGCATATGCACTAGAGCATCATTATGATCATGTTAGGAGCATAATATATGAGATAGCATATAGTTTATACATTATGTTCTTAACTTGTTCATCATCGTTCTTCATCGTTCATCGAATTAGTATGAATAGAGGAAGAACTAGAGATGAGGTGATGGTTCATCATGCCTTCTTGGTTGCTCTTAACCTAGCCTGTCAATCCGAAGGGTTGGGGTCCACGGGGGTTAGGAGTTGTTTCCAAGTACATGAACATGGTGTTCAGGTATGCGAAGATCGGTGAATATGTCGGTATCCCATGGGCAGAGGGGTAGGTGGGAAGGTGGTGATAGCCCTGTCCATGCCTAGCATTCCCCTACATTCGGATATTGAGTAGGAGTTCATAAAGTCTCTATCGGCTGCCAGACTAGCTGCGGGGATCTCCCTATCATCCCAGACTTAGTCTTGATGCTAGACATACTAGTTAGATATTTTGCTAATAGTTCTTTGCATAGTTATATATGACCAATGCCTACTCTGTTTAGCTATATTCTTTTATTCTTTGTTTCTCTTTTATCCTTGAGGTTGACCAAGATGTGTGTCCACTATCTTGAATATCATGTCTTATTCCTATTTACTCTATGCCTACCATTGCACTTAATAAGTGATCATGTTTACACCACGCTTGATGCATATTGCCCTCCTACGGGAAATTATAAATACGATACCCTTGAATACTCATGGGTTGAAATGCTAAATGATAGTTCTATGCACTTGCAGAGTAACTCTTATTTCATACTAAGCTATCGATTGGCGTACCTAAGTACCGTTACTTAAGGATTGTAATTCTTATTGCACCCCACGGTGTCATGCCATAGTTTTGCATATCGTAAGTAATGATGGTTAGGAAGGCCAATCCGGCACTTCTAACTGTTATTACCAGACTGCATTACCTAGGTCGGCGCCATTAAGGGCCAAGGGTTACCTTTCTGAAGTAATGGTAGTTAGGAATGTCAACACATGTTTCTAGTATTATTATTAAGGATGGATTTATGGTCTATCTTTAGTAGTGATGCTAAGAAACGTTAACACCGCTTCGACAAGGAGAAGTGCAAGATCTTTGGGGAGGAGATACACAAGCTTTTGGAGGCTAGATTCATCAAGGAGGTTTATCATCCGGAGTGGTTAGCTAATCCTATACTAGTTAAGAAAAAGAATGGGAAATATCAGATGTGTGTAGATTACACTAGTTTGAATAAAGCATGTCTAAAAGTTCCTTTTCCTTTAGCATGCATTGATCAAATTGTTGATTCTACCACAGGATGTGAAACTCTTTCTTTTCTCGACGCCTATTTTGGCTACCACCAACTCAAGATGAAGGAGTTCGACCAGCTTGTGACTTCGTATATCACCCCTTTTGGCATGTACTACTACGTAACCATGCCCTTCGGCCTTCGAAATGCCTGGGCAACGTACCAGCGATGCATGCTCCATGTCTTTGGCAAACATATTGGGGAAACAGTTGAGGCCTATGTCGATGACATTGTAGTTAAGTCTAAAAAGGTCGACAACCTCATCGAGGACCTCAAAATCGCATTTGGGAGCCTCAGGGCCAAGAATATCAAGCTCAACCCTGAGAAGTGTGTCTTTGGCGTCCCTCAAGGCATGCTCTTAGGGTATATAGTTTGTCAACATGGCATTGAAGCTAACCCCGAGAAGGTCTCTGCGATCACCAAGATGGGTCCAATCCAAGATCTCAAGGGTGTTTAGAAGGTCTTGGGCTATCTCACAGCCCTCAGTCGCTTTATCTCGCGCCTCAGGGAGAAAGCACTACCTCTGTACCGCCTCTTAAAGAAGTCAGGACACTTCACATGGACCCTCGAGGATGAGGAGGCCCTCGCTAAGCTCAAAGCCATGCTGACATCACCTCCTTTCGTCGGACCTCTATATCCTGCTGAGCCTCTCCTACTCTATGTCGCCGCAACCACCCAGGTGGTCAGCGTGGCCATAGTCATCGAGAGAGAAGAGGAAGGACATGCCTTGCCCGTCCAGTGGCCTATCTATTTCATCAGCGAGGTACACTCGAAGACCAAAGTTCGTTATCCGTAGATTCAGAAGCTGCTCTACTCCATCGTGATCACGTGACACAAGCTCCAGCACTACTTCCTTAGCCACCCGATGACTGTGGTCTCATCTTTCCCCCTCGAAGAGATAGTCCAGAACTGGGAAGCCACAGGAAGAATAGCGAAATGGGCGATTGAGCTCATAGGCGAAACCCTCTCCTACGTCCCGTGCAAAGCCATCAAGTCTTAGGTGTTAGCAAATTTCATCACCGAGTGGACCGACAGTCAACTCCCTCCAGCACAGGATCCAGAGTTGTGGACAATGTTCTTCGATGGATCGCTGATGAAGACGGGGGTGGGCGCGGGCCTGCTCTTCATCTCACCACAAGGAATTCACTTGTGTTATGTGATCTGGCTACAATTCACCGCCTCCAACAATGTCGTAGAATATGAGGCCCTCATCAATGGCTTACGCATCGCTATTGAGCTTGGGGTTCGACGCCTCGATGTTTGTGGTGACTCACAGCTCATAATCAACCAAGTCATGAAGGCCTTGAGCTGCCATGACCCCAAGAAGGAGGCCTACTGCAAGGAGGTCCAGAAGTTGGAGGACAAATTCTACAGCCTCAAGTTTAACCACATCACACGAAGATACAATGAGGCCGCAAATGAGCTGGCAAAGATTGCATCAACTCGAGGTACCATCCCACCTGACATTTTCTCGAAGGACCTATACAAGCCCTCCGTCAATCTAGGCGCAGGGGAAGGAGCTATAACACAGATGGTCGACCCCCCTCCCTCGACTAAGACCTCCTCGACTAGGGCTAAGGGCATGGAGATCGAGGGGTCACGTCCTCCACCAACCCCCGAGCCGAACTGGCGCACTCCCTTCCTCGACTGCCTTATTCGAGGGGAACTTCTAGAAGATCAGACCGAGGCCCGGTGGATCGCTCGCCGAGTCAAGACCTATGTCCTCTACATTGATGACAAGGAGCTCTATCGATGGAGCCCCACCGGGGTCCTTCAATGCTGCATTACCATCGAGGAGGGAAGGAAGTTGCTCAAGGACCTACACTCGGGGGCTTGCGGCCACCATGCTACACCGAGGACCCTTGTCGAAAACGCCTTCTGGCAAGGCTTCTACTGGCCGACCGCAATCTCCGATGCCATCAACCTCGTCCGCTTGTGCGAGGGATGCCAATTCTACGCCAAGCAGACCCACCTCCCAGCTCATGCTCTACAAATGATCCCTATTACGTGGCCATTCATGGGGGCTCGATCTCATGGGGCCTTGGTCGACATTTGGCACCCCTCGAGCGAAACCCTAGGCTCCATCTGATCTAGGCGTAGTCAGCGCTCCATCAGCGGGAGGACCCTTCGGCTGTGGAGGTCCTCCAGCTGTGGAACACCAAGATGACAATCCCGGCGGTCAAGCCCCTGTCCCGTAGCATCCTCAACACGTCAAGGAGCGGGTTCAACCTCGGTTGATCTGCCTCCACCAAGCCATGCTGCCAGTGGAATGGGCGCCTCTCGATGACACGCCCGGTGAAGTGCGGCAGCCAGTCATCATCGTTCTGGAGGTAGAACCACCAGGCGTGCCACCCTCCATGGTTGGAGGTCAGCCCCGTCAGGATGTACTGCTCTGTCCTCTTCAGAGCCAGGATGTAGCAGCTGGTGCAGACCGTCCTTCTCTTCCCCGGTGACACTGACTTGTTGAAGTTCTCCTATCTCTCTCTTCTCTCTCCCTTACGCTAACGAATGGGCTGGCTCTGCTCTTTAGTGGCGGCGGCAACAATAGCAAGATGGCAAATTGGGGAACGAACGGAACCCTACCCCTCATATTTATAGGAGAACCAAAGGGCGATGGGAGATCTGGCGAGGAGGCAGGTAAATCCCTCGCATTTAATGCGCCTACCTAACCACTCCCTCGATTCCTGGGTATAGGAACACGCGTCGCCCACCTGTTCTCTAGCCATTGCCCACGCCCCACGACTGTGCCATTCCATCTCTTGCATAAAAAGGCACGCCCAGTGGACAGGAGGAGTTATCCGTGATGATATCTTCCATGAGAAGGAAAGCAGGCCCCGACCCCACGTAAAAATCTCAAAGGAGCGAAGGTTGCCCCTCGGTCAGGGTTCGACAACCGCCTCGAATACCTGAGTCAGATATGACTAGGAGATAGCCGACGTGAGGCCCCAGCTCGAGAATGAACTCTTGAGGCCCCCCGGACATATTCAAGGAAAAACTAAGGGTCCACTCTGGAATCCCCATGGAGGGAGGCATCGAGCCACCGAACCCAATCGAAAGGGATCGGAATCCATGTGGCCATTTTTTGCTTCAATAAGAGCACCTCCGCAGCCACTAGTCGACCCCCATCGAACGCGGCATGAGCTCTTACTTGAATTTCCCAATAATAGCTCGACAGAGGATAATGAGACTCACCCATCGAGGGTAGTACGATGCTCCTCCCCCCATACCTAATCAAAAGGGCTCATGGGGATAGACGCTAAAAGTTAGCGAAGCCCCGGCCATATGAGGCCTGAGGGCTCAACTATACTCAGCACCCCTTGATGAAAGAGGGTTAAATATGCTCGGGAGCTCGACTACACTTGTCCCCTTGATGAAAGAGGGTCGAATACGCCCGGGGGCTCGACTGCTCGAGCACCCCTCGACAAAAAGCACATGAAGCCCTCAGAGGAGTACAACTCCTCCGAGGCCTTGGGGCTACCTTCGAAGGGTACGCTTGCGCGCACCCTTCAAAAAATGACAAGCGCTATGACTCTAGTTCATGAGCCTCTGTGTGAGTGCCAGCACTTACACCGAGACTCGGGGGCCACTGTCGGGTACTTGGATATGGGGGTACCCTAAACCTTGACTCGGGAGAAATAATCCCTGAGCTATTAGCGTAAATCCCTAAGAAAGCTCCCCACAAATCAAGCCAACAGCAGCCCAAGCATTCCTGTACACCTGAGCCTCCCCTTGGCCTATAAAAGGGGATGCCCGGGCTAGTTTGATTCGTTGAAACACATATCAGACAACACTTAGAAAAATCCGAGATCCCTAGCAGCAAGGCATAGGCATAGCTCTTCTGGGCTTAGGCAATGCTCTTCATCCCCCGTTTGTACTCGATCGCTTGTATCCCCCCTGTACAAGCACTTTGGTGCAAGATAATACAATCTCTCTTCCTCCACTGGACGTAGGGACTTCTCTTGTATGAACCAGGATAAAAATCATGTGTTCATCTTGCATCACCATCCTGATTAGGGAGCACGTAGCACAAATTCACTCGTTGGTGCTTGGCCTCCAGGCCAGGACACTGACAATTCCTATGGCAATGATCCTATGCAAGGCAAGGTGATGGTTCAAATGTCCTTCTAATGTTCACTTTAGGACGCCGCTAGATGGGAAAGTACTATGATGAGAACTTTACCGACGCGACTACGGTCCTAGTAATTTAAGAACCTTCTCAAAGTAGTGTGGACAGGATATAGTCACTTCCTGTAACTACTGTTGACATTTTCTAGCATCGCTACCAGGTTTGTTAGTCCCTAGCAATGGTGCCAGAAAGCTTGTTGGTATTTCTTAGAGTCAGCAGAATAAATCCACAAGCGCACGGAGTACCGTTCTAGCTTTCACCTGGAAGTATTCAGGGTATCGTATTTTCCACAGGGAAGCAAGGTTAAAGACAATGATAGATAGCCATCATGTATCTACTAACTAGTACTCTGACTAGATTAACGTGGGGGTAAACGATAGTTGAAAGGATAGGATGACACACACAAAGATCCACTCCTAAAAGATAGCATAGCTAATTGGGAGGACAAACAGTGAGGGAGTATCCTGAGTTCTTCTTTATCACAAAGGTTCTTTTTAGATACAGCTTAGCAATACACTTAGCATAACATGATTAATGAGCACACACACAATGCACTTCAGAGCTCAGTTTCAGACAAGCACCACAAAAGATAACTTGTGCCGTTATGGCTTTAAGCCCTATGCTTTAAGAACTTCCCAAACACGTGGTGGACTATAGAGACTAGATGAGGCTGTCAACCCCACTAGCTACCACATATCCGAGGAGCAAGCCACAAACACTGATATACTCTAGCCTAAGCACCATGCTTACACTATTATATACTACTCTAGTTTCCTTAAGGAAGATCAAACTAGAGCCCTCAATGAAGAGCAGTGAACCTGCACAAAGGTGTGAACATTACTCTAATTATACTAAAGATATACTACTAAGACTATTCTAAAGTAACCAAAAGCATTACTACTATAAAGTAATAGCAACAACACTTTGACTATGCAAGACAAGTGAATAAAGAAGATAATATATTGCATAAAAGGAATATATTAATATAAAGAGAGTATTGCAAGAGAGAGATACAGACTCTCAAAGACTGCTCCCAACTCTAGGAAGAACACCTCTTTACTCTTACTCCCACTCAAACACTAAGATTACATCTTGGAAGTTGAGAGAGTTTCTCTTGTGGTGTTTGTTACAAGTGAAGGATTACAGAGCTATTTATAGTGCTCTGAAGGTCGGTAGCTGTGACCATGGGGCGGGTGCCCTGGGTCCAGGGCTGGCGTCCTGGGTCCAGGGTCGGCGCCCTAGAGATACCATCCATTCGCACCGTCTTTTGATCCTATGGCGATGGATCACTCCCCCAAGTCGGTTGCATGCGAGATAAGTCGGTTTTGAGTCAGTTCCAACTGACTTGGCCTCCTTGAGTGCATGACAATGGTCCCATGAATCCAAGTGACCTCACTGGAGAGCCCTTGGATCACACCGACTTGGTTTCGACGGTTGGGAGATGTGGGAAGGTGTTGTCGCAGATGACGTGGTTGAGTCCGGGAGCTGGCACCAACAGGCCGGGCGCCCTAGGTCCAGGACGGGTGCCCTTGTCAGGGCGGCTACCCTGACTCCGGGGCAGGCGCCCTGGCACTTGGCCTGGTTGCCACCATGTCACATTCCATTGCCTCCTCTTGGTCCATTTGCACTTATTTTTGGTATTTTTCCTGCATACAAATAAAATTTCTAAGTACAAGTGGGACTAGGTGAAATATAAACATAAATCACTATTTGTATTGTTGGTTATTTCCATTTTGATGCAATAATGATGGTCAAAATTGGTAGTTAAGGACCATCAACAACTACCACACAACTAAAGAATAGGGCACAAACACAAGTAACCGATAGCCTAAGCACCACGCTTACACTAACAATCACTGCTCTAATTCAGAACATTACAAGAACTGGAGCACTCAATAAGAACTGTGAACCAATGAACAAAAGATTAAGATAAATACTTGAATAAAGATCGATTACCAGAAGTATCCTAGATGCCCGGCTTGGAGAAGCCTGAATCCACCTAAGTACAAGCTGAAGAGGGAGCACTGACATGCAGGCACCACCTCCAACTCTTCCCTCGTTCTCTATCTCTCTATTTACTAAGACTAGATCCTAATGAGGACTAATCTTCTATTGAAGGCTAGCTATGCAAAGATGATGCATTCAAGGGACCCCTCTCCTCTAATCCTAACTTGAAATAATGAATTAGGATTGCACCTCAAAAGTGGTTAGCGGCATGATTCACGAGCTCGCACCTGATTGGCTCAGGAGTAGGGCGGGTGCCCTAGAGGTCAGGGCGCCCGAGCCTGATCGACCTCTCGGTTCATTCTGGTGCCTTCTCATGTCTTCTAGAGTCTTCCTTCACGTGCGTGGGTTATTTCTCTCTATGTAAACCTTGCATGTGGGCCTTCCTTGGTTCTTACCCTGCAGAAATAGACATTTACCAAAACTTGTGGAATTCTGTCAGTGTAACCCCTATATCTAGATGATAAAATTGACACTTATCTACCATCAACAAACTCCCCCAAGCTTACCCTTTGCTCATCCCTAAGCAAAGATAAACTCAGTGATGGATCAGGAGTTGCTACAATGCTCTCATGCCTCAATGGTACACATGCGTTCAAACAAGAACTCATATTCAGATTAGAGTGAACTATTCTGACTTTCAAGCTCACTCATATTACTTTTCACCATGGGGCTTGTAGCCATCACTTAGGTCTTGAGCAGTTGAAAGACAGAACTATTAAGGCAAGTGCCATGTTTCTAGCTCTTTGATCAGCCTTCATTCTGAAGGTTGTTGGTGAGTGGCATGGCATCTTGTGCATTTATGTTCCCGTGCCTCTGACACGCTTCACATCTCTGGATAAAATCTTTGGTGTCTTCATACATGGTTGGCCAGAAAAATCCACACTGCCAGATTTTTGCATGTGTGCGAAATGCCCCATAGTGTCCTCCATATGGTAATGAGTGGCATCTTTCAATGATCTTGATTCCTTCTTCTATTGGTACACACCCCCTGAGTAGACCATCAGAGCAGACTCGGAAGAGGTACGGTTCATCCCATATGTGGAGATGACTTTCTTGGATGAGCTTGCGCTTGTTCTCCCCTGGTGTTACATAACCTGCAATCATAAAATTGATAATATTTGCATACCAGGGGTTGATGCTCATGACCTTGTAGAACATGTCATCTCGCAGGTAGTCATTGATGGGCAATTCCTGTGGATTTTCAAACTGCATCCTAGACAAGTGATCAGCTACAGAATTTTCTACTCCCTTTTTATCTTTTATTTGTATGTCAAATTCTTGGAGTAACAAAATCGATCTTATGAGACATGGTTTAGCACCTTTCTTAGTGAGAAAGTATTTTAAAGCAGCATGATCAGTATAAACAATTACTTTAGCTCCTACTAAGTAAGATCTAAACTTGTCAACAGCAAAAACAATAGCCAGGAGCTCTTTTTCAGTTGTGGCAAAATTAAGCTGAGGTCCTGATAGAGTTTTACTGGCATAAGCAATTGCATGATGCTTCTTATCTTTTGTTTGACCCAAAATTGCCCCCACAGCATAATCACTAGCATCACACATAATTTCAAAAGGTAGCGACCAATCAGGGGGTTGAATGATTGGTGCTGAGATGAGTGCTTTCTTAAGAATTTCAAAAAGCATCTAAACACTCATCATCAAACTCAAAGGGAGCATCCTTGGCTAGTAAACTTGTGAGGGGTCTAGCAATGTGAGAAAAGTTCTTTATAAAGCATCTGTAGAACCCCGCATGACCAAGAAAACTTCGTACCCCTTTGATATTCATGGGAGGACGAAGATTCTCTATTACATCTATCTTAGCACGATCCACCTCGATCCCACGTTTGGACAATAAATGTCCAAGAACTATGCCTTCTCTAACCATGAAATGACATATTTCCCAATTAAGGACTAAGTGCTTTTCCACACACCTCTGCAAAACCTTGTCCAAATTTTCTAAGCAATCATCAAAAGTTTTTCCATAAATAGAAGTTATCCTTAAAACTTCCATAATCTTTTTCTATCATATCATAAAATATAGACATCATGCACCTTTGGAACGAAGCTGGAGCATTACACAAACCAAAGGACATCCTACAATAGGCATAAGTTCCATAGGGATAAGTGAAAGTGGTTTTCCTTTGGTCATTAGAATGGATCAGGATTTGATGGTATCCAGAATAGCCATCAAGGAAATAGAAGAAAGAGTGCTTTGCAAGTTGTTCCAACATCTCATCGATGAAGGGTAATGGGATGTGATCTTTCTTTGTTGCCTTATTGAGTTTTTGATAATCGATGCATCTCCGCCATCCTGTGACAGTTTGTTGTGGGATCAACTCATTTCTCTCATTTCTTAATACAGTCATACCCCCTTTCTTGGGTACAACTTGTACCAGGCTCAGCCACTCACTATGTGGCACGGGATAGATTATCCCTACATCCAAGAGTTTCAAAACCTCTTTCTTAACAACATCCCTCATCGCATTGTTTAGCCTACGTTGGGGCTCTCTAGATGGTGTAAAAGATGGGTCTATGGGGATGCGATGAGTGCAAAGAGCAGGACTAATTCCTCTGAGATCTTTGAGTAGTAGCCAAAAGTAGAGCGATGCTTTTCTAAAATGGTAAGGACTCAAAATGTCTCGTATTTAGAAAGTTTATCACTAATTATCACAGGAGACTCCATATCGCCATTTAGAAAAGTGTATTTCAATCCTGAAGGAAGGGGTTTTAGCTCAATGGGGGGTTTTGGAGGCTCTTGAGTTTCATCTAAGGGGAAAGGATTTCATGGTTGTTCTTCCTCTTCAATGAAATCATGGGTGACTTCTTCAAGATCTTTGTCAGAGGATTCTAGGAGAGAAATTGCCATTGTCTTCTCCATCGGATCTTGCTCGGGACTCAACTCCATCTTGGCATGGAGTGAATGGGTGATGGGAATAGAAAGGTTTAAGCTTTTCCTGAGATGTATATTTGCACTTCCCTTTCTTCCTTCATGGATAAGTCTCTCTATTGGATGCCCTATCAAAAGATCAAACTCCCAAGTATTGAAAATATAGAAGCTAAAGTACACCTTGGTTTCATCTACTGTGATAGGGGCCAGGTGGAAGATTCCTTCACTAGCGAGGATTTGGCCTAAGAGGCTTTTTAGAATCTTGGTTGTTGGAGTTAATTTCATGTCTTCAAAAAATGTATGTGCAAAAGACTTAGACATGATATTTACTCCAACAACTGGATAGTAAAGAGCATCGAAGGAGGTTCTACGAATCTGATAATGAATAGTGGTAGAGGGAGAAGTTAGATTAATGACTTCAAGAGAAAGCTCAGATTCTCTCAACCACTCATTTCTTGTGATTGTTGTCAACTCCTTCACAATCCCTTTAAGGAACTCATCTTCAGTTGGATCAGAAAGATGTAGATTAGGTGTGTTGGCGTTTCATAGCGTCACCACTAAACATAGACTAAAAGCCCAACCCTAGTAACAACACTAGAAACTTGTGTTGGCATCCCTAACCATAATTACTTTAGAAAGGTAACTCTTGGCCCTTAACAGCACTGGCCTACGTAATGCAGTCTGGTAATAATAGTTAGAAGTGCCTGATTGGCCTTCCTAACCATCATTACTTACGATATGCAAAACTAAAGCACAGCGCCTTGGGTTGCAACAAGAATTACAGTCCTTAGGTAATGGTACTTAGGTACACCAATCATGATAGCTCAGTATGGATAAATCCACAACCGCATGAAACTATCATTATAGCATTTCAACCCGTGAGTATTTAGGGGTGTCGTATTTATAATTTCCCGTAGGAGGACAGGGCAAATGCATCTATCTTTGGTACAAACATGATTACTTATTGAGTGCATAGGTAGACATAGCATAGGCAGGGGTAAATCATAGTTCAAAGATAGTGGACACACATTTGAGCCAACCTCAAGGATAAAAGAGAAATAAAGAATAAAAGAATATATCTAACTGAGCAGGCATTGGTCTTATACAGCTATGCAAAGAATTGTTAGTAAACATCTAACTAGCATGTCTAGCATTAGGACTAAGTCTGGGATGACAGGCAGATTCCCGTAGCTGGTCTGCCAGCTAATAGAGACTTTATGAACTCCTACTCAATACCCAAATGTGGGGGAACGCTTGGGATGGACAGGGCTATCACCACCTGCCCACCTACCTCTCTGCCCGTGGGGCACCAACATATCCGACGATCTCCACATACCCAGGCACCACGCCCGTGTAATTGGAAACAACTCCTAAACCCCATGGACCCCACCCCTTCGCAGTGATAGGCTAGGTTAAGAGCAACCAAGAAGGCATGACGAACCATCACCTCATCCCTAGTTCTTCCTTTATTCATACTAATTTAATGAATGATGAAGAACAATGATGGACATGTCAAGAACATAACACGTAAACTATATGCTAGTTCATATATCATGATCGTAACATGAAAAAGACTATACTCTAGTTTATATGCATTGCTATATAAATAAGATAAGAACTTGAACTTGGAAGAGAACCGCATAGTATTCATACCAAGGTATTCTTCTTCTTCCAAGAAGACAAGCTCTCCTTGCTAGCTCTTGCCTGCTCTACTACTAAAACTAACCTAAAGAGTACAAGTGAGGAATGTGAGATGAGTGGCTCCAAATGATGGTGTGTGTTGGAAGGGTGGTCTCCCTCTCTTTTATAGCCCAACATGGTCAGTTTTGGGGGAGATAAATATGGAAGCAGGTGAAACCGCCTTGAGGGAACCACCTATGAACCGTCTATCGAAGCTGGGCACGAGTTAGGCACGCCAGGGGGCGGCCGGTCCCGAGGGCGGTCAGTCCCTTGGTGGGGCCTGTCGGCCACCGCCTTTGTGTGGCCGATTCACCTCTGGGCCTAGAACTCAACTATGGTTATGATTGGGCCCTGAATGGCAAAGAAGGTGGGCTTCTCTTTTTCTTTTGGTTGCGCCTTCTCTGAATACGAATTCTAGAATGTGCTTTTTTATGGTTTCTGTGCCTTTCCACGTGTCAGACCTATAAGTCACATATACACCAAAGCTTGTGGAGATATTAGATAAAAGCCCTACCCTTGAACGACCGCCAACAACTCTCCCACACTTAGTCCTTTGCTCATCCTCGAGTAAAGGTTTGAAGGACTAAGCGGGTTTATCTCCCTGATTTGTAATCTGCATAAAAGTTATTCCAAGCTTCACCTGAACTGTGAACTTCCAAGTGTCTACTAAGTCATCATGGGCAATTGAAAAATGGAATAGCCTGGATTCAAATCTTCTTACTCGTATCCCTGCTCAAAAACTTGGGTTTTTTGTAGAGTTTTGAAAATATAAAGATAGCACTTGTTCCTTGAATGATTCTCTCAAATCACTCATATATTTGTACGTGTTTCCTCACCAAGGCATATATAGGGATTGCCTTCACTTGATCATCCTACCTCTAAAATGGTTTATCTGGAGCTTTAGGTAAGGATGAAAATACAAAGGCACGCTTACCTTGCATGTATTGTCAAGTCAAATCTCAGAACTCACCAAAGGGAAGCGTCATATTCGTAGATCAGAATGTGCAAGTGTGTGGAAAGAATATGGTGGATATTTATGGTTTCTAACCTAATTCTACTATGCTCTTTAAAACACATCTCTCTCCTTATTAGAACTTAGAAAAAATCTTCTATGATGGCCTGGGCTATCCTTATTCTCTCTTTTCTTTTCTTTTACTCCACTTTTTCTTTTCTTTTTTTTGTATCTATATTTTTTTCACTTCTTTTTTTCTTTCTTTTTTCACTCTTCTCTCTTTTTTTCTTCTCCACCTCTTAAATGATAGCCTCATGCCTCTGTTTGCAACAAAAAACTTTAAGAGAGATGTGCACAAGGATTGAGAGCATTTATTTGGATGAAACCTATCAAGCATATTTTTGTTCACTCCTAGCGCGGGAGTAGAACAGTTTTGGGTGGATCTAGGTGGAAGACATTTTGCGCCAACTCCCAGGGTTGGAGTAGTGCAATTATTTGGTGGAAGGATGAAAGAATGTTGTGCGTAACTCTCAGTGTAAGAGTTGGCAACTTTATTTGTAGGTGCGTGAATTCTGATCTTTGGAAGCATGAAACTTCTCTCAACAGGGGTTTGACCAAACTCAACATAAAGTAAGAGGCATATGTGGAAGGTTTTGTCATGAAGGAGCATATATGGCCTTGGTAAGTATTTGCATATTATTCAAGGAACATGCTATATTGATTTTTGTTTTGTAAAAATAAATTCCAAGTTCTTTGCAAGAAAAGAGAAAGCCTCATGTCATCCTACTATATCTCATTCATCAATCACTTAGATAAAATGGGGTCCCTACGATAAATGTTCACAAGTAGTAGGAATATTGGTAAGGAATAAAGAGTACGCAAACTTTTAATCACAGGATGGCATGGAGATGGAGCATCAAAAAGTTTTGTCTTTTCAAAATTGTTCAATGTTAAATTTGAAAACTTTAAAAAGAGCAAGGGTAGAGTTGCATAAACCATCATTGAAGATGAAGGGGCTAACAGAAGTTGTTTGTCTCATCCTTCTGTATGATGGGTTGCTCGATGTTTGTGTAATGTGTTGTGGAGATCTTGAGTTTGTTTTTGAGTTATGCTTGAGAGATCCCCCCACACTTATTTTTTGTACTTGTTTTTATTATAACAAAGAAAACAAAACAAGAGGGACTACAACAGGCAAGAGTCTTATTGGCTAAAAGATCGAGGAAACCAAATTTTATTATCTATATTTTTATTTAGTTATTTTTATTTATTAAAAACTTGTTCAACCAACTTTTATTAGAGCTTGAGCAAGGCTAGGATAAAAGATGAAATAAAAACATAGCCAAGATTTATCTTCAAATCAGATAACTGCCATTGTTTATGAAAACAACTCAAGGTTCATTAATCAAATTTCAACACCATGTTAAAACTTGATTAAAGAAGGCTATTTCAACCTAAGCACCATTTTAATTTGAAAACAGCCTATGGATGCGCTTTGCGAGAATACATCCAAACAAGAGCATATGACATAAACAGGGAAGCATGAATTTGTAAGATCATATGGAGACAAGTATGAATAAAGGTGTTGGTGAACATTTATTACCTTTTGCATACCTAAGTTTTCTTACCAACAGTATATGTGGATGTCTGTGAAGATGCTACACCGGCGGCTTGGTCGTATTGGCTCTAACTCAGGTGAACCATTAGGCCGGATCACACACACAACTATTGTATATCGACCTTGGGCCTTATTGGTAGCAAAGGTGTAAAGGACTAGACTCCTTTTTTTCTTTATATATATTTTTTATATTTTTTCTATATCTCCAATACATTTTTTTCAACTCTTTCTTCTTTTTTTTTGAAGACTCCTTCAATTTTTTTGATAACTACTGATGACCTTCGGCAAGGGCTCAACATGTATAGTCTGTTGGTAAGACTTTCCCCTCTTCATTGCTCTACAGCTGCATGAACAAACTCGGGAGAATTCTCGGGTTGCCCCAAGATTTTTCCCGTATTGCTGACAGGAATAAAAGCAGCAATTTGAGCAAACTGGGTTTCTATCATTTTATTGAAACTTAGTTGATGTTTAACAAAAGAAGATAGAGTTTCAAGTTTAGCATTTATAGATTCAAATATTTTATCATTGAAGGAAAGCTTCTTAACAAGATTTGCATTAAACTTAGCTTGCCTTAAACAATAGTTTCTCAAGGTAGGATGATTTAAATTGTAATTCAAATTGAAATTGGAGGAATTACCTTGTGGGTGGTTATGGTTGTTCCACCCATTATTACTTGGTTGTTGATGTTGGCGAAACCCGTTATTGATGTAGGACGCTTCTCCCTGGGTTTCGGGACAGTGTTCCTCGAATGGCCAACATCTCCACAGACTTCACATGTCATGTGTGAGTCCATGGCTTGGACGGTGCCAGTGGTAGGATCAGTGGCACGGTCGTTCAACCTCTTCATTAGGAGGTCTATTTTTGCCGCAAGCAAATCCATCTCCTTCACGAAATACATACCTTCTTGTGTTTTTCTTCCTTCTCATTAGGAGGTTAAAAATAGACTTTAAGGACCATCAACAAGGTGCAGATGGTGCCAAAGATTTCCTTATTGCAGAATAATTCGAGGTGTTTCCAAAATTGGAGAAAAGATCTTCCTCGAATATATCTTCCGAAGGTGGAATTTCTTCCTCCATTGGTGGTTCAGGAATTTAGAGGATAGTTGAGGTTTCTAGTAGAGTATCTAAAGGCTCAGGCTCAACTATCACTAGTCCTTGTTCAGGAGCTAACTCAACTACATCTTTTGGGGGATCGTCGTGAATGCTGGTGCAAGGAGTGTTCTCAATGATTTTTGTAAGGATTTCTCTCCTTCATCAGCAGAGAGATGCAAGAAAGAACCTCCAGAGGATGTGTCTAGAATTTATGCAGCTTTTCCACTAAGACCAATATAAAAATGTTGCAAGAGAACTTGGTCTTGAATGGAAAGTTTTGGGCCAGAATTGACTAGGTCATTAAAACGTGCCCAAGCTACACCAAGAGATTTTTCTTCTTTTTGTTAAAAAGTTAGAACCTCTATTTGAAGTTTAACCACACTAGAGATGGGAAAGAATTGTAAGCAAAAGCTAGAGTATAAAGTTTCCCAATCTCCTTGTACACTCCCTATGGTTTGGGAATACTAGTGTTTAGCTTTTTTTGTTAAAGAGAATAGAAATAGCTTCCACTTTAATATTTCATGTGACCTGCCCTCAATTTGAAGGCATGAACAAATTCGTTTAAATTCCTGAAGGTGGGTGTATGGGTCTTCATCATCTTCTCCTAAGAATGGATAGTCCTCAACCATATTTATCAAACATGGGGACAACTTATAGCTAGGTGTGAGGATAGGTTTGGAAGATTAGGGTGGCTCTAGTTGTGTGCCCGTGGGAGTAGCATATTGATTGATAGGAGTGATGCTATCCATGCTTAGAAAGGAAAGATACAAGGAAAAATTTGGTTTGACAAATCACAGAAACCGTTTCCCTGGCAACGGTGCTAGAAAGCTTATTGGTATTTTTAAGACGCACACAGATAAATCCGCAAGCGCACGGATACCATTGTAGCCTTCACCCAGAGGGTTTTAAATATCGTATCCACAGCGAAATGTGTGTGAGTCGCCTAACCACTAGTTTATCCAGGGGTGTAGCAATCAAGGTTAAGATATGATGGGTAGAGAGGATTCCTATGGCAATGATCCTATGCAAGGCAACACTGATAAATCCGCAAGCGCACGGATACCGTTGTAGCCTTCGCTCAGAGGGTTTTAAAAATCGTATCCATAGGAAAACATGTGTGAGTCACCTAACCACTAGTTTATCTAGGGGTGTAGCAATTAAGGTTAAGATATGATGGGTAGAAAGGATTCCTATGGCAATGATCCTATGCAAGGAAAGATGATGGTTCAAATGTCCTTCTAATGTTCACTTCGGGACGCCGCTAGACGGGAAAGTGCTACGAAGAGAACTTTACCGACATGACTATGGTCCTACTAATTTAAGAACCTACTCAAAGTTGTGTGGATGGGATAAAGTCACTCCCCGTAACTATCACATAACTAAAGAATACGGCGCAAACATAGGTAACCGATAGCCTAAGCACCACACTTACACTAACAATCACTACTCTAATTCAGAACGTTACAAGAACTAGAGCACTCAATAAGAACTGTGAACCAATGAATAAAAGATTAAGATAAATACTTGAATAAAGATCAATTACTAGAAGTATCTTGGATGCAGGCTTGGAGAAGCCTAAATCCACCGAAGTACAAGCCGAAGAGGGAGCACTGACATGCCGGCACCACCTCCAACTCTTCCCTTGCTCTCTATCTCTTTATTTACTAAGACTAGATCCTAATGACAACTAATCTTCTCTTGAAGGCTAGCTATGGAGAGACGATCCATTCAAGGGACCCCTATCCTATGATACTAACTTGAAATAATGAATTAGGGTTTCAAGGATGTCTCCTCTATGGTCTAGGGGCCTTGCTTATATAGCCCCCTAGGATGCACCGCGGCCGTCGGATCAAACCGACCTTGATGCACGGCTTAGATTGGACTCAAAGGAGGTTAGGGGCATGATCCATGAGCTTGGTCCTGATTGGCTCAGGAGTAGGGCGGGCGCCCTAGACATCAGGGCGGGCGCCCTATAGGTCAGGGCGGGCGCCCTGACCCTGAGCCCGATCGACCTCCGGTTCATTCTCGTGCCTTCTCGTGTCTTCTAGAGTCTTCCTTCATGTGCGTGGGTTATTTCTCTCTGTGTAAACCTTACATATGGGCCTTCCTTGGTTTTTTCAGCTGACACCCTATAGAAATAGACATTCATCAAAACTTATGGAATTCTGTCAGTGTAACCCCTATATCTAGATGATATTTATATTTAGGCTCTTTTTCAAGTTTCATTGATGGTTAAAATTGACCCTTATCTACGGTCAACAGCTGTCTTATTTTGTAAAATAGCAAGTTGGCTATTGCTAGAACTTCACATGGTAAATTTAGCTTGCATGTGCCACAAGCCATCCTTTATTGGCATAGTATAAAGGCTACTGAACTTTTAAATTTTTGTACATGGTTTTCTATTTTAGAGGTTGACCAAATCATAGGTTTAGCAATCCAATTTTACCAACTCTATTCGAGTTGCTCTATGTGATCCACTAAATGCTCTATCTCTTCATGCCATGTGTTCATATCATTCCCCACTAAGTCCATGTCATCCCAGCTTATCCTTCCACTATAGCATCCGGGTTTTAATTTTTTTAGTTAATGGCTTGGTCGATCTATGGGTCGTACCAATTTGTCAATAGATAAATATCAATATTCATGAACAAACTAAATGGATGATTTTAGGAGAGCTAACTAGTCATAGTCTAACTCTAAATAGGGCCAAAGACAATATTCAAAGAAATAATAAAAACAGCGATGGCAACTATCTCGGGCCAAAGGCTAACTAGTCAGCAATCCATCCACACTGGGCCTAAGACAGTCCGCTGCATAGTAATCATAACAAACCAGACAATAGTTGTGATCAAACGAACAAAATAGAGTGGTGGCAACTATCAAGGGAGCTAACTAGTCGAAGTCCATACAAACAAAGCCTAAGACAATCCGATACATAGAAATCCAAAAAGGTCGGATAATACTTCTGCTGAACTGACAAAATACAGATGGTGTCAACTTATGTGCCTAGTTCATTGCTTCCATTTACCATTTGTCCTGTGCACCTCCACCTTGAGCATAGCTTCAAGCACTTCTGTCGAGTCTGTCTCCCACATCTCGTCAGCTTCCAAGCTCCAGGTGTACTCGCGAATGGCCATGAAAAATAGGTGTCGCCGACCGCGAGGTGGTTCAAACTGCAGAAGTGGTCCCACCAGCACCAGAACAATGTGCGGACAATTGTTCTTGGTGTTCCTCTTCAAGCCCATGACAAAGGACTGCCCAGCCATCCGCAGCATGACCATCGCTAGATTCCCATAGCCGTGCGCTTGCTCGAAGTCCACAGGAACGTTCTTCACCTTGCATAAAAAGATATTGATGTGAAGGACGACAATGGTAACCTGAAACGTCGGAAGTTCTGCGTCAGGCGTGAGTTCTCACCAGATACTTTGCATTGAGGTGGTATTTCTTCAGGATCATTGCAAAACTCCTCGGCTTCGGGATTGGCAGGGAGAGTTCTACAGGAGACCATGTTGGTGTGCTTGTACTTTTTGCGGCAGCCGGTAAGGTCGAAGACCTTGAAGTTAATATGTGAGTAGCCATAGTACCGCAATACAAGAGTGTACCCATCACAGAGGTAGAGGACATTGGTGATACTCTTCCATCCCCAGCGGAGGTACATCTAGCCGCCAACGACAGGGAACACCTCCACCACCCACCGTGCATGGATCTGGTCATCGTCTAAACAAAGCTCGAGTCTCCAGCAAGCTCTGATGGCCTTGGCCATCTTAGACGGTAGCTTATGCGTGCTGTTGGTATAAATTAACTGCAACTAAAACATGAAGGATTCCGCAAGCGCACAGAAAATACCATTGTAGCATTTTACCAGGAGTATCCAGGTATCATTATTTATATTTTACCACAGGGAACCATGAGTTAAAGAATCTGATAACTCACCATCATGTATCTACTAACTTAGTAAACTAACTAGACTACAGTAGGGGTAAATAATATATGATAGATATATGAATGAAAGTAAACACATGAGAATTCTATGATAAATGAGTAGCTAGCTAAAGTGAGAGGACAACGGGAGAGACCAAGGTTCCTATATTCTTTTCTAGTTCTTGGGTTCTAAACTAATAGGGGATAGATAGATATAGAGATCACACACTAGCACTTCAGGATACGATCAATAACTAGAGCACTCGATGTGAGCGAAGATCCCATGCTAAGGCATACCAACTATACTAAGCAATCGAATGAAAGACATAGAAGTACATAGAGAAGATAATATATTAAAGCATCAGTCTTGCAAAGAGTAGATACAAAGATATACCAAATCCCTAAAGACTTCTCCTGAACCGAAGCATAGCTCTGCTCTCCCTAACTCTCATCTAGATCTAGTCTACTACATTGGAAAGTCTAGCCCTAATTCTCTAGAGATGAGAGATCATCCTTTCGAGGGATGTCTCTACATCTCCACAATGAATAATGATCCTTGGGCTGGTGGAGGTGCCCTCCTTATATAGGCCGAGGTGGAGTAGCCCCTAAGGAATCACCACATCATCGATCCGCGTCACATGTATTGATCACCGTTGGATCAAACCGACCTAAATAGATAGCTAGGATTGCTCCTCAAGTCCGTGGAGGCATGATCCATGTGCCTGCATCTCATTGGTGGATGGGCCTGGGTGGCCGCCCCTGCCCTTGGGCGGGCGCCCACCTGCTGCTGCCATGTGGGCCCTCCTCTGTAGGGTCGCCTCCTCGAGTCTTCTAGAATATTCTTGAGTTGCTGGATGTGGTATTCTCTCTATGTAAATCTGACATGTGGACCTCTTTTGGCTCTTTTTTGATAACCCCTGTAGAAATAGACAATCACCAAAACTTGTGGAATTCTGTCAGTGTAACCCCTATATCTAGATGGTATTTATATTTAAGTCTTTTTTCATATTTAGTTGATGGTTTAAAATGATACTTATCTACCATCAACCAGATCCCCCAAGCTTACCTTTTGCTCGTCCCTGAGCAAAGATAGATTCAGTGATGGATTAAGAGTTGCTACAATGCTTTCACACCTCATAAGTACACATGCGTTCAAAAAAGAACTCTCCTTCGGATTAGAGTGAACTATTCTGAACCAAGACTTACCCATATTACCTTTCACATGGAGCTTATAGCTGTCATTTGGGTCTTGAGCAGTTGAAAGACAGAACGGTCAAGTCAAGCGCTATGTTTCTCACTCTTCGATCAACTATTATTCCAGAGTTTTTGCAAGATTTTTAAATAAAACTCAAAGATTCCTTGTATGGCACTTTCAAGTCTCTCATTTGTGGTATTTCTAGATCCTCTCTAAGGCAAGTGTAAGATATGCCTTCTCTCTTCTCTCAGAATATGTGGTAATTGTGGAACTTAGGCATAGTGAGATTGTCTTCTCTCTCTCACCCTATGTCTAAAAGGCTTATGTGGATCTCATAGGTGAGGAGATAACTTGAACTACTTGCATATATATTGCGCAGTTAAACCATGGATCAAGACAACTAGTCATACAATCAAGTATATGTGCATGTGGATGAGGGAATGTAATGAGTGATAGGAATGATGGTGAAAAATAAGAAGATGATTAAGAGGGGTGATGGATGATGGTGAATATCTAATTCTACTAATGCTCCTTAGGGATAACATACCTCCCTTTATTTGGAAACTTTGAAATTCTTTGAGGAGGAGGACTTGGCTGCTATAACTCTTGGGACTTTTGTCCTCTTTCTCTTTCTCTACTCTTTCTTTCTTTCTTTTGGGACTTTTGTCCTCTTTTTTTTAGAGCAAGCAATCCTCTTGATACAAATATAGCAATAGGGAGTATAACTGATATAACTAGAGCTTTATTGCACAAATGAACAGATATGAGGGCGACGAATATTTTTGGATGTTCACTCCTAGTGTAGGAGTTAGAACATTTTCTGAGTGGATCTGAATAGGAAATATATGATGCAAATGGATGGATGCGTACTCCTCGGGTAGGAGCAGCATATACACGTGGGGTGTAAATATGTGGGTGGTACTTCCAGGAACAGAAGTAGCACAGAGTGAATATAGAATGATAAGCATAAGTGGGTGCATACTTCTAAGGACAGAAGTAGTGTAGGTCAATGGATGGAGAGCACATAGTATCTTTAATCGCATGACCAGGTCCTAAGGTTCAACATAGCTTAACTACCCTCAATGCCTACAAAGTGATATGTATACAAAAAGAAAGGCTTTCCTATTCTAGTAAGCATGAGTATTTGGTTGTGGTAGGAAATTTGAACTCTCATCATAAAGGAACTCATCATGTAGCAATTTTAAGATTTTCACAAATAAATTCTCTAGAACTCTAGTATCACTAGGAGTAAGATGGACAACAGCTCAAAACCTTCCCATATCTTATCCGTCAACTACCTAGACTTAGATCAAGCACTCACAACCCACAGGTCTTAGGCTTAGAGCAAATCTTAAATCTAAATAGTTGTGTCCAAAACTCAGGAAAGGGCAAGGTTGAAAACTAGGTACTTGAGAGAAATTATGGCAGAGCAACTATTCATCATGTCCATAAAGAGCTTATCCTAGTGGTTCATTTTAGCAATAGATTGTAAAAAGAAAGAGCTTTCCTTTTATTTAACTAACAAGTTTAAACAGAAAAGAAACAGAAAAACTTTATTGGGTTTCTAGGGTTATTTATCTTTTTAGCTGTTTTAGCATAGCACGCTGTAAATAAATAGATGAGTGAAGAATACTTAGCTCTATACACGGGGGCAGCTCTCCCCTAAGCTGGATGTTGACATAGTCTTTTGATGTTGCTGACTGGCAGTGAAGGCATACTGCTACTCCTGGAGTGTCAAGAATGGTTGCTGTTTGAAAACAGCGCTAGTCTGTTGGAGACAGCACTCTGACCGGGGACAGGATGTCCTTCTGCCTGTTAGCTCTTCTTGATCCCTTGAATCCTATGAAGCTCAAATAGACAACAAAGCTTGTGGAATTGATTAAGCGTTAGTGATAAACCTCTAAGCCTTGGATGTCTAGAACTTTAGTAACCTTATATTTTTTACAAATTTATTTTTATGGCATGCAGACAGAAATGTAAATATGCTAAAAAAATTATTTTTATGCCCCCACAGTGAATAACTGTGTGAGCTGTTGCACCACACATTGTTCACATGGGGCTTAGCATTTTTCAGGATGCAATGCATGACATATTTTTATTTTCTTTTTCTAACGCAGAAACAGAAAGATAAAGATGCAACTAAAGATGTATGTAGGAAAAGGTAAATATGCAAAACACGAAATGCAATGCTAAAAATAAAAATGCAGATAAATACCAAATTACCTCTTGGCGTGACGTTCGGTGATTTTAAGTCCTCCGAACAAGACCTTCTTATTTGCTCATTGTTTGAGGGGCGTGTCAAATGGCGCCACTGGTGCTACTTGTGCAGGATCTGAATCTGGTTTTACCTTGGGTTTCCATACCTACTTTGTTGGTGAGGGTAACTTGGAGGAGGAAGCTTCTGTGATCACTATCTCTTCTTTTGCTGGTAGTACTCTTCTATCTCTTCGGCGATGTTCTTCTCATCTAGGTACCGATCTTCAAATCTTGATACTTCTCCTTCGTAATCAGCCCATCCATCTACAGTGATCTTCTTGTTCCGGTGACGGGTACGCTGCCCTCTCCTTGATTTGCTCTTCTTAGAACCATTTGATCTAGGAAGTGAGCATGTGGAGAGTTGCACGCTCTTCTTTCATCAACCTTTCTTGATTTTTGTTGGATCATGGTTGATGAATTGATGTTCATTGGAGATTCAGACTTGAGTTCCTCCTTGATGGTCTTTATCTTCTAGCAGCATGGTGATGAGTTGTTTTGTTAAATGATACGCCGGCCGTCTTAATGGTAAAGGGAGGAACTTCCTCGAAAATTGCATAAAAGCTTCATCTCTGATGACACAAGAACATCATCTTGCTATCGTGGTTGTTCATGGTCCTTTAGATCTGAGTCAACAATCCGCCATTGATCAATGTATGTTGATACAAGGATGCATGACATATTGGAATGCCATCCTTGTCTTTGTTGTCAATGTGCAAGATGGTATCTTTAAGGACAATGAGAGTAGGTCTCTGATTGGCTAATATGAGGTGAGTTGCACCCTGCTTCTCATTTGCATCCTAGCTTGAGTTTTGGCAAGACTCAATGCTATGATGTCTTCACTTTCCTCATAGCTAGTCATATTGTTCATCCAATTCCTTTGGGTGAGTGTTGTTGATGTAGATCTTCTGTAGGGAACTTGTCTCTTTTTATTTCATTACTAAAGTGGTGTCTTGGTAGGTTCATGCTAAGGCATGAACAGACATAGCTTATATTCATTTTTCCTGCAAAATGTTAGTGGACACATACCCAAAGGATTGCAATAATTTCAAGATATGGGTGGTCCACAATTTATATGGAATTCATCTATGCTAATGAAGGGATAGTTTTTTAAGAATATGTTAGCATAGATTCTATTTATCATGTTTTTTGACATAGTTTTTTTATTTTTTTATTTTTTTACTGCATTCTAGCATGGTTCAAGGCAAAGATAACTTGCAGCAAAAGACAAAGTGAGTGATCCTCGATACTTATAGTTCTTCCACTGATGATGGATGGGAGCTATGTCTTTTGCACAAAGTTGTTGGAGTTCATCATATGCCTTGCTTCATCCCTTAAGTAAGTTCATCTCCTGAATTACCCGAATTGGATTTGAGACTTTTCTACAGTGATTAGTCCAACAAAATAACCCATATCTAGTGAAGCAAAATTTCAGTTCAATAACCAAACTAGACTCCATGTCTAATTTAATTAAGGAAGGCTATTTAACCTAAGCACCACACTTAATTTAAAAGCCAATGGAAGTATTTCGAGTACTTCCAAACCAAAGCATGCTTTAGCAAACAAAGGTAACATGAAAGCATTATAGAGATTACTCAATTAGAGATGAAAGAGCATGATCATGGTGAGGATTTTTTTATTATTTTATTTTTTATTTTTAGATGCACACTACATGGATGCAAGTAAGGAACTAAACATGCAATGGATTTAAGAAAATAAACTAGACAAAGTGGAGAAGATGCATGGATGATTTAAAAGTAAACATGCAGTTGACTGAAGATAAAACCTAAATGAAGCACATGCATCATTGAAAGCAAACATGCAATGGAATGCAAGAATTTAAAAGATAACTACTCGTAAATTTAATGTCCATGAGCAAGACTGTCTCACCTTTCTTGATCACACTTACGATGACTCACATGATGGTTGTGAGTATTGCAGCTTTAATGTCCGTCACATGAGATGTGATTATAATTCTTGCGACGATGACCATTTCTCCAATCTACACATGGTTAGAATAATATATATGTATACAAATACCTGTGAGATGGCAGGGTTCCATGTTGATGAATGTTGAATGTTCAGGCAACCTGGGTTCATTAAGGTATCTTCTTTTTCTTGTGGAATCTTGTCGGAAGGTCAAAACAACTTCTTTTGTCCTATCTATTCCACAACTCAACAAAACAAGGGGTAATCCTACTAAAGCTAGTGATACACTAAACTAGCACATATCAAGATCATTATCAAAATATTTATGCCAAATGCTTCCCTAGCAACGATGCCAAAAAATGCTTGTTGGTATAAATTAAGTGCAACTAAAATATGAAGGATTCTGCAAGCGCACAGAAAATACCATTATAGCATTTTACCGGGAGGATCCAGGTATCATTATTTATATTTTAACACAGGGAAGCATGAGTTAAACAATCGATAACTCACCATCATGTATCTACTAACTTAATAAACCAACTAGACTAAAGTAGGGGTAAATGATATATGATAGATATATGAATGAAAGTACACACATGAGAATTCTATGATAAATGAGTAGCTTGCTAAAGTGAGAGGACAACGAGAGAGACAAAGGTTCCTATATTCTTTTCTAGTTCCTGGGTTCTAAACTACTAGGGGATGGATAGATAAAGCGATCACGCACTAGCACTTCGGGACCTCGGAACACCAACCACAAAAAGGGATGAGAAGGGGGCTAGGAAGTTCCGACTATGGTCCTACAGACACCAACCCAAACGAGGTGGAATACATCGGCCATCTGGACTGTCATGATCCTGGGGCTACCACAACAATCTGTAGGATTGGGTGCAATCTTAGGTAACCTCTAGTCTAGACGCCAAGTCTACACTATCAATTACTACTCTAGCTACGATCAATAACTAGAGCACTCGATGCGAGCGAAGATCCCATGCTAAGGCATAACAACTATACTAAGCAATCGAATGAAAGGCATAGAAGTACATAGAAAAGATAAATATATTAAAGCATAAGTCTTGCAAAGAGTAGGTACAAAGATATACCAAATCCCTAAAGATTTCTCCAGAACTGGAGCACAGCTCTGCTCTCCCTAACTCTCATCTAGATCTAGTCTATTACATTGGAAAGTCTAGCCCTAATTCTCTAGAGATGAGAGATCATCCTTTCGAGAGACGCCTCTACATCTCCACAATGAATAATGATCCCTAGGCTGGTGGGGGCACCCTCCTTATATAGGCCGAGGTGGAGTAGCCCCTAAGGAATTGCCATGTCATCGCTCCGCGTCACATCTATTGATCACCGTTTGATCAAACCAACCTAAATAGATGGCTAGGATTGCTCCTCAAGGTCGGTGGAGGCATGATCCATGTGCCTGCACCTCATTGGTGGAGAGGCCTGGGCGGGTGCCCACCTGCTGCTGCCATGTGGGCCCTCCTTCGCAGGGTCACCTCCTCGAGTCTTCTAGAATATTCTTGAGTTGCTAGACGTGGTATTCTCTCTATGTAAATCCGACATGTGGACCTCTTTTGGCTCTTTTCTGATAACCCCCTGTAGAAATAGATGATCACTAAAACTCATGGAATTCTATCAGTGTAACCCCTATATCTAGATGGTATTTATATTTAAGTCCTTTTTCATATTTAGTTGACGGTTAAAATGATACTTATCTACCGTCAACACGTGCATAGCGATAGACATAGCCAAATATAATGAGTGATTCATTCCCAATTGCAAACCCCACCAGATCTGAGGGCACAGATAATGGGCGCTTACCAGTCATTTGCATACATGCCAGGAAGAAGGATCATGAAGCACTCCATGTCGCATAGGCTTGGTTTTTCCATGTCTTCTTGCTGCCCCGCCGTGCCAACTAGGGAACTTCATAATCTTGAGGAATCCTTGGTGCAATACCTCTATTCTTGTTCTCCTCTCATGTGGGTGCTCTATTTTTTCCATGTTTCTGGAGCTACCACAAACCCACATTGTAGAACATCAGTTCTGGGGTGGGGGGTACATGTAAATACAAGCATCGGTTGCAACCCTTGAGAAATTACGGCGGCACCCGAGGCTACACGCAGCGGTTGGGAGAAAAATCTTAATTGTAGTGATTTCCGCTCATCGAAACTCTGACCGTGCCAGACACATCTCACACAGTCTGCCACCTGTTACTCTAGACGTGAAGCGGTGAATGTATTTTCATAATAAAATATTTCATTTCACAAATACTAAAATTCAATTCTTTGACTTCTACGATTCCTATTTGACTATTCATCTTATTGGACTGTACTACTATTGATGGCACATAACACTGCGTTCATGTCTGGACAGAGATTCACATAGGATCACACAAGGTCCGACCATTTAAAATCTTGCCCACTAAGATAGTAGAGTGAAGAGGACCGATATGTGTTGGCCATTCATCTAGTAGGCTCTAGGATTCCCGCGCAAGCGTGCACGTGCCTGACATCTGCAGCCTGTTACAGCAGGGACATCACCTCACTGCCCGTCAGCATTAAATGTGACAGGGCAGAGGCTTCTTAGGGCTGTTGCTTCAATTCCATTCCACACAGTTAGTGCCCTCCACCCAAATGTGCCCTCTGCATCGCTGACTAGATGGGAAGGCTCTCCAGAGCTCCTGCTTCAGTTCCATCCCAAAGCTTTTGCCCTACACCCGTCTACGCCATCTGCGCCACCGATGCTCCCCGCGGGGACAATGACTGAGTGGACAAAATCGTCCATCGACCAGAAGGTGTTGGACGATCTGTGAGCTAGGGGGTAATCACAGATAGCGCCGACGTGATCGGGTGGAGAGTGTCGAAAACAACAAAAGTGGTACCAAGGCCAAAGCCAAATGAGGTCATCTCTTTTGTCGATTTCCATGCCTTTGCCATCGGGCTGCCGACGGACCCCTTACTCAGGTGGTTGCTGTACTACTACGGGCTGTGCCTCCATGACTTGACCCCAGACGGATCCTCCACCTCTCCGTCTTCATCATGCTAGGTGAGGGCTTCCTAGGTATCGATGCACATAATTTTATATGGAAAGTGGTTCGCTCACCGGCAGGGGGTCCTTCATCCTCGGATGGGAGGCGCCTTGATCTAGCTTCATCCCGAATGGGAGGAGAGATATCGGAGCCTTCGCCACCACCCGTTCATGAACTTGGCATGGCAGTAGATGTGGTTCTATTTGCCTAATGAGGGGCCACCGCTGTCGTCTTATTCCTCAGACCAGTTGCCTGGTGACACGCTGGATGAATGGTCGATGCTGCCAGATGTGGATGTTGTGGTGGATGTGCCCAAATTTCTAGATGCGATCAAGGATCTGAAGGATCGGGGCCTGACAGGGGCGAGGGTGATCCATACTTTCATGGCCTGCCAGGTCCTCCCCTTGAAGCAGAGGAACCACCCATAGTGGAGGTACCTGGGCATGAGGGACCCTACGATCAAGTCGAGCGCCCCTATCCGTTAGGAGGTGCTAGATGAACTGGTGATGGAAGCTAAGGGACCGGGTGCGTAGGATCTTGGCCGGGACTTGGCACCGGAGGCATTCCTTGCTGGCAATCATCCACCTGCGGACGGACCTCTCAGCGACGTGGTATCCATCATGCCAATTCCCTTTTTGGAGGTGCACAATCACTGTACCATTGTTCATGTTGTTTATCTTCATCTAACTAGAGTATTTGTATTCATGCCGTTTAGTTCAACTAGTATTTGGAAATTGTCCATTTTCTCTTCAGAGGACCACATTGGCCCTGGACCCGAGTGCTTCATCCGTGGTCGTGCTCGAGAAGCGGCCCCTGGAGGCTTCCACCGATGGGAGCCGCCAGTCGTGATTTCGTGCCATGCAGCGCCCGTTTGTCCTCGCACCGCCCTCTGCTACTGAATTTGGTGAATCTTCGGAAGGAGGCAAACCCTCAGGCGGCTATTGGCGGTCCTTAACTCGCATTTAATACCACCAATAAGAATATAAAATTAACACCAAACTTAGTGAATTGGGATTTATGCTAATAATTTCCATGAGTTTTGTTGTTTCACTTGTTTCACAGGGCTAAGTATAAAAACATACCAAGTTGGGCCAAAAGAAGAATAAAACATAAAGGAAATATTCATCTCCCATTTTGGCCCAAAGCAAAACAAGGAAGCAGATAAAGAAACTAGCTAGGAGAACTAGCTAGGAGAAATACCACCGTTCCCTATGGAAAATAGGATACCCTGAATACTTTCAGGTGAATGCTACAATGGTACTTTCGTACACTTGCGGATTCTCTGCATACGTTAGGAAATACCAGCAAGATTTTTGGCACCGTTGCCGAGGAATGGTTGCTATTTTCTCCGACCCCTGTTCATCCTCGTATCTGTATCGTTATTTTAAAAACAAAAATATTTTATATTTTATTTTCTAAAAAAATCTTCTTTTACCCTGTCACCATGAAGCCAATTCCATTTCAAAATTTTTCTGTTTCAAAGGGGAGTTCTTGGAGCCACAATCTTTTTCAAAATCAAACTTTCCATCTAGCCATGAACTCCACCCAAGATTCAAAGCCATGGTTCGGGCAAAACCCTTCTTTGGTCATGACAACGAAGATTCTTTTGACCACTAGTGAGAATTTGAGGAATTGTATTCATGCCTAAGCATTCTTGGCATGACACAAGAAACTCTTAAGTGGAAGTTGTTTTCATCCACCCTCAAGGGGGAGATGAAGCAATGGTTCACTAATGTCATAGGAAGTATGAATGGGGATTGGGAAGAACTTAAAGACAAGTTTCTTCTTACATTCTTTCCTATGTCCCGTATCAACTCTCTACTAGGGGCAATCCTTGATTTTAAGCAAGGCAAGGAGAAATCAATAGGTGCGGCCTAGGCTAGGTTTACAATATTATTACATGTCGAACCAGATTTGTCTTTACCCGATAGCTTGCAATTGCATCTCTTTTATTCGGGTCTAGACATAGATGCTGCCCTATGCTTTGACATGGTTGCTAGAGGGACATTTTCACATAAAACCATGGCGGAACAGAGGAAAATCCTCGATCACATCCTAGGGAAGAACGCTTCCCCCATCGTGGAAACTAGAACCCTCTAGGCCATAGCCATGTCAAGTGTGGGGGAGCCCCCATTAGTCGAATCCAACCACATACCATCCATAGGTTCGACTCATGAGCCCCCACCCGAACCACGAACACCGAAGGAGACAGTTCTCCATCCTTCAGAGTTCTCAATCAAATTCTAGGATGTTGGTAAAACCTCGAACAATTCTTGGCACGAAAAGGATACATTTCCTTCTAAGGAAGTCTCCCCTAATATGGAGCCATCAAAAGAATGGTTGTTGGAAATGAAACGTTCTTCTAAAGCAATTTAGATTATTTCACCTTCCATGACTATATCTTGTGTGTTAGGAGGAACTTCCATAGATGCCCTACAAAACCTCATAGTCGGCGCTAATATCATGTCACAATTCCTTGCAAAAGCCCTTTTGGGTAATGTGTTACTAGTGCTGACTGACAAACTCTTCAAGAGTTCGTCAGGGATCATCGTTGAGTGTTGTGGGATTGCTAGGGTCATGCCAATAGAAATTCATGGAACCGAGGTTTATGTAGACTTCCACATCTTTGCCATCCTTGAGTTTGATCTTCTCATAGGATATCCCTTGGATGTACATGTTCAAGAAAAATCTTCCCAAGGGAACCCTGATGAGAAGTTTGGGAAAATTGCTCCCACCACTCACCTAGAAACTCCAATGGTGGAGCATCTTACTAAACATAACACATTCAAGGAGGCAAAGTTTAGTTCTCCATTCATTTCTCATCCCTGTGAAATTGAACGTCCATCATCGCTCTCACTCGAACGTAAGCCATGTCCCTCTGGCCTTGGAATCGTTGCTCTTGATAATGGCCGAGATGCAACATTAGTTCCACATGAAAACTTCCATGCCAAAGACATGCCTAAAGCAACTACTCTGGAGACCAAGCAGTAGCCTGCTAATGAGCATGCTAACTTCCCTTTTGAGACATCTCATGTTTCATGCTCAATTTGGAGTCTCTAGAGTTTGTTTCGCTTCTGACCCCGTGCTTCCACGAGAATTACAACCTTCTCTTAATTCTCGTTGTCAAACTTTTTAAGAGGTTGGTTTTTGATGCCTATGTTTATCATAAGCATTACAAATCTCGTAGTGGCACAATGGTGTTAACCTTGCAGTTTGAATGTTAATACCCTATGCTGGGTGGTGAAGTTGGGAACTACACCACCATAGATAGCTACAAGAAGAAGTTCCCACGGTCCAACTTAAGACCATAACTTAAGCACTACCGGGAGATACCCCGGATTATCTTTAAAAAAAACTTTTCTACAATTATTATTATTATTTTATTACCATCATGAAAAAACTTCCTTTTTCAAATAAAAGAAAGGACATGTTTCCAAGTTAGTATGCACCCTCGAGTATTCCTGCTGCTAACCATTTCAAGCAAAGAAGAGCATGGGTCATACGACACTTGAGACGATGTCAGTCACGAGTCATGATGCTCTTAGGCGATGGAACATACTCAAAAAGGCGACCTTGGCTCTACACTTGACTTTTACGCAAAAGTCCAAGTGTGGGGGAGGATGGCGAGAAGCTCAAGTTCCACATGCCCCAAGTGGTAATAAAAAATGGTGAAAGTTGATGTCAGCGGCCTTGCCAAAAAACATAAAAAAATAAAAAAATGAGAAGAAGGAAAGAGGTTAAAAAAGGGAGATATATAAAAAATGATAAAAAAGAAAAAAGGAATGAGAGGAGGAGCAGGTTGGCCCCAATGTCCAAAGAAAAAACGCTTATTGACTAACTGGCTCCACCCACCATTCCTTCACAAGCAAGAGGGGCTCGCCTCCATACCTTTGCAAGTACCATCAAGGCCCATGGCCCATGCACACTAAGCTATGCGGGTAGCTTGGCTTTGTGGTTCACCTGGACAAAACCTTCATGCAAACCACAACAAAAAGATTTCCTTGTCTCATCCATACATGCTGCCAATAACAACACTCAGGTATGCAAACGTAAATAAATATTCACCAACACCTTTACTCATATTTACAAATCATGCTTCCTATGCTATGTCATATGCTCTAGTTTGGGTGTATTTCTATACTGTACATATACAGGTACATGCATAGGTCCTTTTAAATTAAGCATGGTTCTTAGGTTAAAATGGCCTTCTTTGATCAAAATTTGACATGGTGTTGAAATTTGATTAAAGAACTTTGAGTTGTTGATGTAACAATAGAAGTAATCTGATATGGAGATAAATCTTGGCTATGTTTACATTGTATCTTTTATCTTAGCCTTGTTTGAGTTATGAGTTGGATGAACAGAAAAAACATAAATAATTAAATGAATAAAATCATCCCAACAAAATTTAAGCTCCCTAGGTTTCTACCTAGTAGAGCCCATGCTTGTTTTCCTTTCTTCTTGTTTCTTGGTTAAAAATAAAAGCAGGTACAAGAACAAGTGTCGGGGAGATCTCTCAAGCACAACTAAAACACACTCGAGATCTCCCATACTTGTTGCACAACACCAAGCGAATCATCATGCAAGAAGGACAAAGACACATGACTTCCATCAACTTCTTCATCTTAAACGGTGGTTTGTGCAATTCTACCCTCACATCTCTGAAGTTTTGAAGTTTAAATTGATAAATTAAAAAGACAACTTTTTGGCACAACATCTCCATGCTATCCTTTGATAAAATTTGCATACTCCTTATTCCTCGCCAACATTCCTATAATTTGTGAACAACTATCATAGGGACCCTTGGAGTATGTGATATAGCTGGATGGTTTGAACCTTGCTCTTTTTATGATGGACTTGGGAGTTATTTTACAAAATCAAAATTCAATAGCGTGCTCCTCAATGATAAATAATTTACTACCAAGGCCATATGACATGATTCGTTTATACAAACCTTTAGTCATATGCTGCTTATCAGATCATTGAGTTGAGTCAAATTGTTGTGACCTATGTAAGATTATGGTCATGCACCCATGATTTAGATTCACGCGCACCCACAAATAAAGTGCCAACTCCTACACTAAGAGTTGCGCACAGCTTTGCATCCACCAAAAAAATTGCCAACTCTCACCCTAGGAGTTGTGCACTCTTCCACCAAATAAAAATGCCGACTCTCACCCTAAGAGCCATGCATTCATTCTCCACCATATAATTACTCCTTGCATTCCATCATGACATCTCTCCATCCAAAGTTCGTTGTATGTCGATAAGAGATATGGGCTATGTTTAAGAAAAAAGAATAAAATGCCAAGGGGCATGAAAAAAAGCATCCATGCCAAGAGGCATGAGAGAAAAAAATACTAGCAATAAACAATGAGAAAGAAAATTCAAAACCTGTTAAAACAACACATGAATATTTTCTCTTATAGCCCATATTCCTCCATATCATCCAACCAAGAAAGAGAGTCATGATGCTTGGGGTACCTAAAATATTTAGAATTAGGAACCATCTTCCATTTCACACACTTGCACATCTCAATCTAAGTGTATGACTTGTATCTCCGTGTGGTTCAGTTTTTGACTTGACAATATATGTGATGCAAGTATGCCCACTTTCATACCTACCCTAAACTCCACTCAAAAGCTTTAGAGATAGGTTATGAAAAAAAGACAATTTTAAAATGCCTTGGTAAGGAATCAGACACATATATGAGTGACTTGAGAGTATCATCTGAGGAGCAAGGCTATCTTTTATTTTTCAAAAAATCTTATGAAAACCCAAGTTTCTGAGCTAACTGATATAAGGGGATTTGAATCCATATTGTTCCATTATTCAATTACCCAAGATAATGTGGTAGATAATTCAAAGTTCACAAGTGCAGGTGAAGGTTGGAATATCTTGTATGTAGGTTATATATCAAGGAGATGACCCATCTTAGTCCTAAAACTTTACTCGAGGATGAGCAAAGGGCTAAGTGTGGGAAGTTTGTTGGTGGTCCTTAACTTACTTTTATACCACCTATAAGAATATAAAATTAACACCAAACTTAGTGAATAGGGATTTATGCTAATGATTTCTATGAGTTTTGGTGTTTCTTTTTTTTAGGGATAAGTATAAAACATACCAAGTTAGGCCAGAAGAAGAATAAAACATAAAGGAAATATTCATCTCCTATTTTGGCCTAAAGAAAAACAAGGAAGTAGAGAAAGAAACCTAGCCCACTTACCTCAACCGAGCAAATCCACAACATGGCTGCAGTCCAGGCCCTTACACCAGTACACCACACGAAGTCAGTCGTGAACCGACCCGAGGATGGGCCGACCGGCGCACCTGGTCCAGCCGGTGCACTCCTGAGGCGGTTCAGGCCTAGCCGCCTCGAGGCGGTACATTCAATGCCAAGGAAGGGCGATGCGATGTGGGTTTTCAAAATCTACCCCCCGAACCGCCTTCCACTAGCTATAAGAGGAGGGGAGGAGGCACACTCTACATCAACACACAAAAGGGAGAAAGAGCACCACTACCACTAGAGTTCCACTCCAAAAGGTCTATGCTCTAGTAGCTATCTAGAGTTAGAAAGTCAGATGTGAGGGAAGAGAGCGGGGAAGTGCCAGACTTGTCGGTGCCTCCCCAAGCTTGTACCTCTATGAACAAGTACTTGGCTCCTTCACGGGATCTTGGATAAGTAAGTGTTCATGTTTCTTGTAGTCTGATAAAATTCCTTTGTTTAGCTAAGCTTTACCAATACTTACTTGCGGGATCGTCGTTCATCCTTGTGGTGGATGCTCTAGTAGAAGGACCCCGGGGACAGGTAAGCCTTGATATCATGCTAGAGTAGTAGTTTACAACTCAGATGTGGTGTCTAGGCTCAGACGTGGTAAGCCTTGATATCACGCTAGAGTAGTAGTTAACAGCTCAGTAGTAGTTAACGCTAGAGCTAGGAGAAATACCCCATTCCTTGTGGAAAATATGATACCCTGAATACTTCCGGGTGAAGGCTACAATGGTACTTCTGTACGCTTGTGGATTCTCTACATACCTTAAGAAATACCAACAGCGGTGATGGAGACAGAGATGATCTCTTGAAGTTATTGTGCTCATACAACATGGTCTTAGAGGCATTGAGGGTGACCTGGGTGATCGAGGATGAGCTGCGTGGTGATCTGGAGGCCGCAAGCATCGCCCTTGCCATTGCCAACTAGGAGAAGATGGCCATAGAGGCGGAGCTCCAGAACCTGGTTGCCATCGTGACTGCCACCTGTAACTTCGCCTTCCCTGTCGAGGCAATGGGCAATCCGACTATTGCAGAGGAGGCCTCCAAGCCCTTCCCGCTGGCGTTCAAGTTGTGGTGACCAAAGAAGTTCGTCAAGGGGCTGCTATGACACTGGCGGCTTCCCAGCTTCATAATGGCGGAGCAGCGAGCGTCCAAGAGGTGGAGCAAGGTTCCCTGCCAGGATCAGACATCAATGAGATCGTTGATCTGATCGAGAGCCTCGAGCCCACCGCCAATGCCATCTTAGCGATGGTGGACATGGAGAGGATCTTGCGCGCCCCGCTCGCCCCTTGATCTGTGTGGGATGTATCAATAGTCCTAGTACAAGTGACTAGGTTTGATATGTGGGAAGCACATGCAAATGTATGAACTTCGTGTAAACTTTTGTTGAGCTTTCTATTAGGTGGGTGAAACTCGGTTGAGCATTGTGTGGCTCAGGTTGTTTGGTCGTAGTGGCATTGATTTGTGTTGAAAAAAACTCGTTCTGCTTTAGTTCGTCAGCAGACCTTACTATCATCCCTACCTTCCTATAAAGTTAGCCACGTAAAATATTACTAGTATATGTATGACATAGTAAAGCAAACAAAAATACATTAAAGAGGATACTGTCTGACGTGACCAAACTTACAGCGACCGTACATTACTACGAGATCAAATATGAGCGGGTCAGACTTTCTCATAGCCCAAATTGATGTTTGGACTACCGAGCTACGTGTACAACTTTGGCCTGATTGGCTCTATGTGGACCCAACTTGTGCCTTCGACCAGAGATGCTAAACTTGTAAGAACCATGCAGCAAGGTGTTTATCTCAAAGTCCTCGCCTATAACTAATGCAGAACTGATGAGCTGTATCTGTTGAAGTTTACTCGAAATGCCAGAAGGTCTGGCCGCTGAGCATTTGATCACATCAGGAAAACAAAAAAGTAATCATGCGGGTGCCCCTAATCGTGGGAGAAAAGATCTCATCTTGATTCCCCAAATAACAGGATTTTGATGGAGTGTGCAGGGGGTCGAGCAGCCGGGTGGACTCGCGTCAGGGTGCACTGCATGCAGAGTGCTCGACTGTCCTCTTGTGGGTTGCGGTCTACACTAATAATCTGGTTGACATTTTGTTTATTTTTTCAAATAAATATGCTAGCTACATGTACTAACTCGTATTCGTGTATAGCTGTTCGCATTGCTTGCAATGTACTAACATGTATATACGCTACATGTACATACTCATACTCATGTTACCAGCCACTCACTAAATTGTTTACACATGATACACGCAAATGTCATGTACACATATCATGTACCTCTGTAACACATAATCAAATGCTGTCACTATCAGGCATATGAGTCATATTAAAGGTAAAATTTTAAGAAAATTGCCATATCCACGGGATCATGCGGGTATCAATCAGATCTGGGGAAAATATTTTTAGAATCACATGCATCAAGCAAATCTTAACAACCAAATCATAAAAAAAAGATTTTTAATATTTGAAACCTTCCTTATTTACTGTATTTTTATAAAATAAAAAAATCAATAAATACTATTACCTACTAGGAGGTAATAGATGATCGTGACCGTTGGATCAGAATAAATGGATGGTCATAGTCATTTCAGAGTACGACAGCAAAAGCCATATCTGTCTAAGTTTACTTGAAATGCCAGAAGGTCCGACCGCTGAGCATTTGATCACATAGCACAGCGTAAAGCATTGTCAGTTGTCCATAATGTAGCAATTAGTACTTCTGCCCCTCAACTGTTGCTACTTCTTGGATTGGAGTGAAATATGTACATAAAAGACCTATCACAATTGTATCAGTCAGTCAAGTTTCAAGCGTGCCATGGTGGTAAAAAGGTTTTTTCCTTGATTCACTTTAACTTATGTCCAGATTCCTAGCCGCAGTGACGTCAGTCTTGTGAACCCTCGGTATATTTGACCGAGCCAGACACATAACTCTTATTACGGAGCTACGACTATAACTTTTGCCTGATCGATTGAAGCTACAAATAGGAGTTGCTCCATCTGTTGCAACATGGATGTAGTATGATGGTAATTGGGTTCCTGAATCAGCAGCTGCAACCACAGCCAAAGGGAATGCTTACGATGAGAACCTATGAAACCATGTATCTAGCTTGCTGCAGCCTCTGCAGAACCATGCAAGAGAAATTGCTTCATGTTAGCAGGAGCGAGACCGCTCAGCTCCTTGGCAGCTGCGATGGTGTCGCTAATTTGAATTCGACCTCTGTAGATTTCGCTACCCAGATGATTCGACCATTTTAAGTATATTCACTCAACAGATAGTAATGATGAATGACACACGGTAAAACATTACTAGTATATGACCCAGTAAACCATCATAGGAAAACGAGAATAAATTGAGGAGGGTATAGTCCAACGTGATCAAATGTACAGCGGCCGGACTTCCCTACGAGATCAAATGTGCACAGGTCAGACTTTCTTGTGGTCCAAATTGATGTTTGGATTACCGACCTACCTGTACAACTTTGGTTTGATCGGCTTTGTGTGGACCCAACTCATGTCCTCGATAATAGCTGTGCTCAAATGCCTCGCCTATAACTAATGCAGAACTGATGTGTCGAAGTTTACTCGGAACATCATAAGGCCTGGCCGCTGAGCATTTGATCACATGGGATAGTGTAAAGCATTGTCGGCTGTCCATATCATAGCAATTAGTACATCTGCCCCTTGGTTGTTGCTACTGCTTGGATTGGAGTGAAATAACTGCAGAAAAGACCTCTCACAACTCACAACTGCACCAGTCAGACAAGTTTGACGCGTTTCATGCTGGTCAAAAACTCTTTTTCTGGATTCACTTCCCAAATTTCAAGCCACATTAACTTCCGGTGTATACAAATTCTGGCCTTACACTAATTGTTTCACTCACCCATTTGCATTGCAAAACATACCCTAGTTTTGCCTCATCGTTGCTTGCCATGAGGCCCGTGGTAAAGAAGTGGTACTCGAGGAAGGTTAGTTCTGCCTCACCGTCGCTTTTCATAAAGCCCGTGGTAAAGAAGTGATACTCAAGGAAGGTTCGCTCAGCGCAACCTGTGTCTCCTAGGGTGCCACTACTATCCTCTTCATGGCCGACGATGACACCGACGGCACCGGCTGGGGTAGTTCGCTCGGCTCCACCGCTACCGCCGTGGTGCACCTCGCCGTGGTCACAGGTCCCATCTTCGGATCTACTCTTGGGGCCTCACGTTGCGAGCGAGACTCATGCGGTGTCCCGCTCCCGATCTTCATCCACGGTTGACATGTCCGATGGCTCTCCTAGTCTAGGCCATGTTTTGGAGGGCTCCGAGCAGGTGTGCCCTCTGTGCCCCAAGAGCAAGCTGATGATGCACGCCAGCAAATTTGGTGGCCTGGTGTGGCCTAAGAATCGCATTGGGCGAACCTTCACCTTCAATAGATATTCCTCTATGACGAGATGGCTGCCAAACATCGCGTCTTGGTGACAAACCAGGGCTGGATGGAATGAATGGATCTTTAGGCCGTGCTGGTTCTCCGAGTGCAAGGGATTTGCTGGTTTCAACCTAGCCAGGTTCACCTTGTAGATTTTGGTTGGTTCCTTTGTTATAAGAATTGCTTAGAGCTGTAGGATGCCGTTGCTCATTACTAGTATCAGCTCATGTTAACATTTGTAGTTAGTACTAGTATGCTGTCTTGTGCCCTTGCTGCATGGCTCGATTTGAGCAGTGGCATGACCATGCTTTGAGGTCATTTTGATCATTTGGTACCTAGTTTCTACCCCGTGTTGTGGTTTTGCCTGCAGGCATCTTTCTATCTATCTTTTTGATTTGTTGTATGGTAAACATGCATCATGGAATTCATTTGATCAAGTCTCGCGTCCATCTCATGCATTACAGAGAGACACCTTGGCATTCAAATTTTAGTGTACAAGCCAGATTGACACGGACACATCTCATGATATATACGCAAGTGGGAAAGTCCAAAAGATGTAAATGTTGACCGGCCGGACATAATTACTCTGCAACACTACTTCCCAAAGTAGTAAATCTGACATGATGGCAACCCAATCCCTCCTACCCACGGCCGGTGTACTAAACCAACCAAAATATTTCAGGATAAGGTGTTCACTCCTTGTAGATGCCATCCTCCCCTAGTAGATACTTCAAACCACAACCCTTCGCCGGCTTCCGATCACATTGCCACTTGCCATCGCCGTGGTGTCTCCCACCACCGTGAGATTCGCTGCAAGATGCCGTGGCCCATGGTTCCCGCCACCACCTCCCATCCGGCTCCAAGGGTGACACCTGCTCCTGCTGCTCCGCCAAGGGGGGCCATGGACGACGTTGATGACTTTGTCCTTCCCAAGATGGTTAACCAGGGTGTCCCTAAATGGTTATGAGGGTGCTACGCTAGCCAGAAAACAAAATCTTTTTCCTCATAAACTAGGATCTGCTGCTAGATATAGGTCACAGGATTACCACTAGACGTGCAGATGCAACGGAAGACTCGATGTAGTCGAACGCGTCGCGGTAGTGCCGTGCAGTCGCGTGGTCGTTCGTCAAGTACATCCTTCTCTCGTGGATCATCCCAGCACATTCCCGAGCAGATGCTGACCAGTGCTGACCAGTCGCTGACTAGTCCCAACCACGATGATCGACGTGATCCGTCCTTGTGCCGCAGATGCAGCACCTCTGAGAATCCCACACGTATGGGGACAAGCAATGCGCGACCAGACTGCTAGGTCCGCGAGGAGCAAAGGCATGAGCATGGGGTGGGTGACGGTGACTGAATAGATCAAGTAGATTAGGTTTGCCTCGCCCCTACCCCTTGCTTATATAGACGTTCCTATGCGACCCTGACCTGGAGGCCCATCAGAAAACCCTATGCCTTGTCTAATTTGGGTCCAACACGAATTAGGCTTCCAACCCTTAAGCGTGCGACCCTATGGGTTCACGTACACATAGACATAGGCTGAGTACTCCTCCTCACCCAATAGTTGATAGCGGCCTCTAGCAAGGCATGGCAACTCCTATGCACACGCAAAGATCATATCAGACGAACCACTACGACCACGTACAAGTTATTCCCTTTGCCACTCGATATATGGTTCAACTCGTGGGTTAACACTTAACCCAAGCATGGCCATGCATTTGTTGATCTAATCACTTAAGTGATCCAGTGATATCTCTCTCGTGTAGAGAGGGGAAAATTCCATCTTGACTTTCTATGTCTCATAGCATGCTTCCCGGCCACCCGAAGACCACCTTTATAACTACCCAGTTACAGAGCAGTGTTTGACAGTCCCTAAGTAGGTCGTTTCACATCTTGAGTACATGCCACAATCTCAAGTCTAAGGACATAACATACATGACATGAATAGAGATAATCTCATGTTGGGTCAGTCCAGCCTACATGTCTCACATGTGCCCACATTATTAGTTCGACATCTCCATGTCCATGACTTGTGAAACATAGTCATCAACTAATACATGTACTAGTCTAATATTCAAGTGTGTTCTCACAAGAAATCCGACCAAGGACAACTTTAGAATAAACATTCAAGTAATTGAGTTCCACATACAATTAACATAATTGCCAATCAACACAAGTTGTCTATAATGGATATTCAATGAACACTTAATGCATGTCATAGATATTAATGGAGTATCATCATCCCCATGATTACCTCCAGGGCATATTCGCAACAGTCCCCTCTAGCTAGGAGTCTAGTGGAGAGGAGGATGACTCTGACGGGTCCCTGTTCTAGTCTTCCGCGTCATCCTCTATAAGTGGGGGCCTTGAGTGGTGTCTACCCTAGATCCATGACTGGGAGCCGGAATACCCACTCCCACCACCACCATCGCCCACCTCCACCCACAGCTCCACTCTTCCACCCCCACACCTATAGTCCCTGCCACCCCCATGGCAGTGGCGCATGCTGGGTGCGCTGTTCGTCAATGCCGCCCCAAGCAAGCTGTGCTGAACCACGCTAGCACTCGGCTGGTGGAGGAGTCCGATGCACCATGGCGGACAAGCCTATCCAGCGTAAGGCGATCATTGAGAGCATGGAGGAGTGCTCAGAGGACATAGACAAGCACACCAAGGGCCGCAAGATCCTTAAGTAGAACCTGATGGGTCCGCAGCATCTGGGCATACTGGCCAAGGTGGCGGCACTGTCATGCTCTGGCCTCTGTGCTATGGCGGTCGCTATCGTGCTCCGACCGCAGTGCTGTGGCGGTCACTGTTGCTTCCTCTGTTCCAATGCTCCATGAAGACCGTGAACATAGGTCACCATGGCATGCAATCATCTGGTGTGCACCTATGTGTCATGAAGCACTCCCCTTAGTTCATGTCAACGCGTGTCTAGCTAGATTTGTGTATGTCTATGTGGATGACGTCGTCTACATCCCCGCGGCTGCTAGCAAGATGGTGGCTACTCGGGATTCAGTATTGTTTCCTTGTGTCTTGTGTTGGTTCCTAGTCTATTGACTTGGCCTCACCTTGTGGTGTAGCAGGCAACCCATTGTAATTGACAATCCACGAATCAAATGCGCTTCGAAAATATGTTGATGTCATGTTATTTGTTATCACAATTTTGTGCGCACGTCAGAAAGTCCGATGCCGTACTAGGTAGACTGAGGGCATGGACCAGCGGCCCCGGTTCTGCACGGACGGTGGTTAATTCGGCGTGAAGTGTCCCTTGGTTGGGATCGGTAAATTTGAGCAGTATTACTCCGTATAAATTAGGTCAAATGTGAACTAATCGTACTTTTGATGCCACGCATCCTGTAGCTTGGGTTCTTTTCTACAAGGAGGGACGTCTACATCACGGGATCACGCAAGGTCCGGCCATCTGAAATCTGGTATACTCGGATAATCATGGATTCCTGGATTCTGACGCGGGCATGTCACGCGTGCCTCAATCCTAGTTTTGTAAGAAGTTTCATCCAACTACAACACCTCTTCAAACCCCAATCCGAATGAAGCGAAGGAGCCCTTACTAGTTTCTACAGGTTGTAGTTGACGCTGTCTGCATGTTTCTTTCTCATCACAATTTTGTGCGCACGTCAAAATGTCCGATGCCATGCTAGGTGGACTAAGGGTAATGTCCGGCGGCCCCGGTTCAGCAAGACCGGTGGTTAATTTGGCATGAAGTGTCGCATTTTTTATTTAGTAGCAAGGCATGGAAACTCCTATGCATATGCAAAGATCATATTAGATGAACCACTAGGACCATATACAAGTTATTCCCTTTGCCACTTGATATATGGTTCAACTCGTGGGTTAACACTTAACCCAAGCATGGCCATGCATTGTTGATCCAATCACTTGAGAAATCCCATGATATCTCTCACGCAGAGAGGGGAAAATTCCATCTTGACAGTCTATGTCTCATAGCATGCTTTCCGACCACCGAAGACCACCTTTATAACTACCTAGTTACGGAGCAGTGTTTGATAGTCCCTAAGTAGGACATTTCACATCTTGAGTACATACCATAATCTTAGGTCTAAGGACATAACGTACATGTTATGAATAGAGACAATCTCATGTTGGGTTAGTCCAGCCTATATGTCTCACATGTGCCCACATTATTAGTTTGACATCTCCATGTCTATGACTTGTGAAACATAGTCATCAACTAATACATGTGCTGGTCTAATATTCAAGTTTGTTCTCACAAGAACGCTAACCAGGGATAACTTTAGAATAGCCATTCAAGTAATTGAGTTCCACAAACAATTCACATAATTGCCAATCAACACAAGTTGTCTATAATGGATATTCAGTGAAAACTTAATACATGTCATAGATACAATCGGAATATCATCATCTCTATGATTACCTCTAGGTCATATTCCCAACAGTGCATCCCGAGGCTCGCGGCTGTCGATGATGTGATCTCGAACAGGGGTTGCCTTCTTTGGTTGGGGGTGGTCGCCTGATGACTGAGCCCTCCCTCTTGTGTCGGGAAGGCTTGGTGGGTCATTTTGAGGCTGCCCCTCAGTGTCTCGAGGTGAGCTCTCAGCCTATTGCACAACCGCGACCTCAAGGAGACCCTGGACCTCTTGCTGGACTCAACAGGCCTTGGGGTTCGAGGGGCCGGCATGTTGCAGAGAAGCATGGCGGCAGCGATGACGTTTTGGCTAGCTCGGTTGAAGATGGGGCGCTCGACCGCTCCCTCCCTGATGATCTGCATGTTGACTTGTCGAGCTCTGGCTTGAGCTCCTATGCCACGGCCGCGCGCGCTCCCGCTTGAGGGTCCACTCGAGCTGGCGCAGGCGCTCCCAATCCTCATCGAGCTTGGCCTGCATCTCTCAAACTTGCATGAGCTGGGCATCTTGGGCATCCTGGGGCAGCCATGCATCGTTAGGCACAGCTGGGGGCTCCTCTCGATCAGGTGTGGCATTGGCTCCCACTGCTGCTGCCGTAGCTGCCGCGGCATCGTCGGTTTCATCGCTCGATGCGATGGCCCCGTCGACCTGGAAGCACTTGCACGTGGGGTCATAGCTGTCGTCGGCAGAGTCGGAGTTGGGGTGGCTCCAGTAGAAGTTGGGGAAGAGGCCGCATCACTCCTCTTCTAGCTGATGCTGAAATGTATCGAGCTTGTAGTGCTTGGGTCCGGGAGTCCCTAAAGACTCTGGGTAATCAGAGGCTAGCGTGGAAGTCACCAAGTCCATGGTGGCACGGAGGAGATGCCCTGGGAGGTCCTCGTACACGCTCATGTTGGTGCTCACCGAGGAGGAGCATGACTTTGCGTCATTGTTGAGGCCGAATGGAAACGGTCGATGAGACTCGAACAGCCCGTGCGAGACCTCGTTGGGTGGTGCTGGGGCCACGCCCGTCGGAGAGACCACTCCTGGTCCCCTCGGCAAACGCATAGCAAAGCTGAAGTCTGGGTTATCGCAGGGTCCTCCTGGCTCACCCTTCACACCCAAAGACAGGTCAGACAGGCCCTCTACAAGGAATCCCCTGTCGCTAGTCGGAGGTGTGGTAGCCATGGTGGACGCCGCTTCTCCCGAGAGCAGGCGACGGTGTTTGCACCGATCACGCTGCCCTTTGGCTGCTGACACGTGGCAAGAGCAGCGGGACCAATGTGCCATCCTCCCACTCCTGGAAGGCTTGTTGTCGTTGTCCTTCGGATCCCTGGGTGGAAGCAGGATCATCCCCCAGCCGCGGCCAAGTGACATGAACTCTAGATTCCCGAATCAGATCACCGTGGCGAACGGAAGTGGTGAAACGGGGTCTGCCATCCGAAAAAATGGCGGAAAATGGTCGTGACACGCAGATCCCCCTACCTGGCGTGCCAACTATCGATGTCTTAACCCGGGGGCCAAGCACCAATGAGTGAATTTGTGTTGTGTGCTCCCTAATCTGGATGGTGATGCAAGATGAACACACGATTTTTATCCTAGTTCAGGCAAGAGAAGGCCCTATGTCCAGCGAGGGGAGAGAGATTGTATTATCTTGCACCGAAGTGCTTGTACAAGGGGGATATATGCGATTGAGTATGAACGGGGGGTGAAGAGCAATGCCTAAGCCCAGAAGCGCTATGCCTATGCCTTGCCGCTAGGGAGCTCGGATTTCTCTAAGTGTTGTCCGATATGTGTTCCAATAAATCAAACTAGCCCCGGGCATCCCCTTTTATAGGCCAAGGGGAGGCTCAGGTGTACAGGAACCCTAGGGTTGTCATAGGTTATGATGTCGAGGGGGTGATGCCGATCGTGTCATAGTTGTTGTAGAGGCGTGCACTGGGCATGGCCCGCCCTATAGCGACGTGCTCGGAGATGATGGGTGTCCTCCGGGTGCGTTACAATGATGTTGTCGATGGTCGGTGAAAGACCTGCGCCCCTATGGAGAGCGTTCTAGTCCCTGTAGACGTCACATTAGGAGTTGTTGGAGCGCTGACCAAAGGCGTTGACGTCCAAGTGGAGGGGTGGTCGAGGGGGTCAAGGTCTGGACGGACAAGGCCGAGCCCCGAGAAATACTATGCGGGTGTTGACAATCGCGTCTTGAGGGGGTGCCTGACGAGGCACAGTGTCCGGCATGGTTTAACAGTGCGGTACGAGCCGCTGATTCTCCGGGTATGGGCGGTAAAAGGAAGATTTGATCGTCGTACCTGGTCACTGTATCCCTGCTGTAGTCATGAGGTTAGGCAGGAGTTTGGTGGGAGCATTAAATGCCCTGGACCCCGTACGAGAAGTAGGTGAGCCGGAGGGGGAGCAGCAGTCGATGGGGGGTCGTTCGTCCGCGCGGAGTTCCATCACTCGACAGTATTTACGGAGATGGGGACTTTGTCTTGTCGTAGTAAATATTTTCCTATTAAAAAAATACGGAATATGTGGCGGTGTCTGCTTGAGAGCATACGGGGCGGTCTCCCCACCCGAAGGTTTGAATTTGGGCCAAATTTTCGCTCCACGCCCGCCAACATGTTGATGTGTCTTTTTACCTTTCCACGCTGAAAATATATTTATCTAAGACAAGGGCACTTATGGTATTATGCTGGCCACATAAAAACGCAAGGACGGGCTTTCTCCGCCCCCATCTCCCATTCTTGCAGCCGCACCGATCTCTCTTCCTGCTCCTGCCTCCCTCTCCACTTTTAAACTTTCAAGCAGTGTCGCGCGCTGCTATGCCCACCTCGCGAGAGTTCCGAGGAGTCCTCTGCTCGCCGGCGATTCGATCCTTCTGTCTCTCATGTCTCCGGTGATCGCCGTTGGCCACGGGTGTTACAGTGAATCCGCGGCTCCTTGACGACCCAACCTGAGACCTGGCAATGTTGGACGGACGGATTAATTGAAGCACTAAATAAGCAGAGTGCACTGTACAAGTGTTTTATTTTGTCCACTTTAGCAGCTTGCTCTAACCGTCGATAATGTCCCAATCTTGATCCCTATACAATCCGATAACGTCAAAATCATGTTGAGGCCGGGACGGGTTTTCCTTGTCCTAGCCGATTAATTCGCCAGCAAACTGAAATTTTGGAAAAAGAAGGTAACGACATCAGGAAAGCGTGTGGTCCGAACCAAATTAAAAGAGTGATTACATCTATCAACTCCATCCTCTCACTCTATATATTTCCAGCTAAGCATCGCCAAAATCGAAATACATTTATATATATTTTGTGTATGTGCTTCAATTCATGAGCAAAGTGGGCGAAGGGACATTGTAATCCAACAAGAATTTCGGGGCTACGACCATGACGGGTCGTTTCCCTGTAGCCTTAATGGCCGTGGCTGTGCTATTGGCGTGGGCAGCACAGCTCCGGCCAAAGACGACGATGGCGGTGGCGGCCATGGCGGACCAACAAGCTGACCTCATCGTCCGGCTGCCCGGGCAGCCCGACGACGGCGTGGACTTCCCCATGTACTCTGGGTACGTCACCGTGGACCACCACACAGGCCGAGCACTGTTCTATTGGCTCCAGGAGGTGCCTCCGGAGGCCCAGCCGGCACCACTCGTGCTGTGGCTCAACGGCGGGCCTGGGTGCTCCTCGGTGGCCTACGGCGCTTCTGAGGAGCTCGGCGCGTTCCGCATCCGGCCCGATGGCGCGACGCTCTTCCTCAACATGTACCGGTGGAACACAGGTATGGTGGTACGCCGGCCGCTTGCAGTTGCAGCTATGCATCGGTGGGTGGGCGGTGGTTTTAGCTTTCATTTTCGATCGTTGTGAAATGAAAGTAGCTAGTGATGTTGGCGTGTGAACAAACCATGTGATGTCATGTCATCGATCTGGCTGAATGCAGCGGCGAACATCCTGTTCTTGGACTCGCCGGCCGGCGTCGGATTCTCTTACACCAACACCACCTCCGACCTCTACGACTCCGGGGACAGGAGAACAGGTTCAGTTTTGCAACCGTATTTGATTAATTCAGGTTTGTTTGTTCCATGGTTTCAGACTTTAAGCCCGCGATTTCAAAACTGTTGCAGCTCATGATTCCTACAAGTTTCTGGTGAGATGGTTTGAGAGGTTCCCGCAGTACAAGTACCGCGATTTCTACATCGCTGGGGAGAGCTACGCAGGCAATGAGCTAACTTTTCCATCTACTCTTACCCACCAATCTGTTTGTTTCTCCTCCAATATATATAGTGCAATGTATGAGTAATTAACATCGATCGATCATCAGGAATTCTTCAAATCTGCAGGGCACTACGTTCCGCAGCTGTCCCAGATTGTGTACCGGAAGAACAAAGGCGTGGAGAAACCGATTATCTACTTCAAAGGCTTCATGGTACATACTTCCTAAAAGCTACTCCTGTTAGCTAGTTTGCACGCATCATGGGTCAACGACGTCGTCCTTGCATTGACATGTTATACATACCTGCAGTCCAAATCCTATCAGCGTGAAGGCACATTATATTATATTAATTATGTTATGTTATTAATTTGACTATTATGTTATTATAATTTGATTTGATTTTAGGTCGGGAACGCGGTGACGGATGACTACCACGACCAAGTGGGCACGTTCGAGTCATGGTGGAACCACGGGCTCATCTCCGACGCCACGTACCGGTTGCTGGGCGCCACCTGCGTGCACGACGAGATCGAGCACGCGTCGGCGCCGTGCAACGTCGCGTACTACAGAGCGACGGCAGAGCAGGGCGACATCGACCCCTACAGCATCTACACGCCCACATGCAACCAGACGGCACCGTCGTCGTCCACGACGAGGAGGATCCGGAGGCTCAACGGCCGCTACGTGAGTTGCAATGCCTTCGTCTCATCTCTAAACACACCTCTGCGCTGCGCCGTTTTTCACTTTTCTACAAGTAAAAGTCCAACAAATGAAAACGCCTTGTGGTTGGACCTTTTTTTTTTTCAAGTTCACTTGGTGGTTATATATGCTAGCTGGCAAAGTTTTGCAACGTTCGCTTTGTGGCACCTTTGATTTGTTTTCCCTTGTCGTTGTCGTCTCTACATACTGATCTGATCGGTTCTTGCTTTCTCCGTGGATGGGGCCATGTACACAACGTTGATGAACCTGAACGCATGCAGCCATGGATGAGGGGATCTTATGACCCTTGCACCGAAAGCCACTCCACGGTGTATTACAACCGCCCGGAGGTGCAGCGGGCTCTCCACGCCAACGTCACCGGCATAAACTACACATGGGCCACCTGCAGGTGCGTGCATCATGATCACGTGAATAAATGAACATATATATGCAACAGCTTCTTCACATTTATATACTGGTCTAAACCGGCATAAACTCGCAAGTTCAAACCTTAGCGCTAGGAGTGTGTTAATTTTAGATTGTCACAAAAACCGATTCATCTGTATATATAGTTTGGCAAGTTTGTTTCATGTGCTAGATGGTTTGTGCTTATATTCATGTGTTGATTAATGAGTGCAGTGACACCGTCAGCGACAACTGGGGAGATTCACCGAAGTCCGTGCTTCATATCTACAAGGAACTTATTGCAGCTGGCCTGAGAATATGGGTCTTCAGGTTTGTTCCTTGCACCCTTGATTTCCTTATTATATCCATCCTGTGTGCGTTTTTTGTTATTTTATATTTGCGAATTAGGCTATATCGTTATAAGTTTCATTTCACCGAATACTGAATACATAAAGCGTATTAGTTCCTTTCTAGGCAGTTCTAGTCCACATACAGGTTTGAGTGGCCAGTTTATAACAAGTCCGCACAACTTTAGGACTAATTTATTCAGAAAGAGGGAACAATTATTTATAATTCTACTTTAATATTGGAACCATTTTCAAATTTGGAGGAATCGATGTTCTATTCATATCCACGGATACCGCTGATAACATGTGGCCAAAGCCATAGGCAATAGTCCATGACGTGATCAGAGTTTGTTTTCTACGGGCTCTGTTCTGCTGACTATCGATCAAGAAATCCTTGAGTCGCCGTTCTTTATTAAATATAGTCTTCGATAAGATTAGGCTGCTTATGCTCCTTACCGAAGCTTCTGCAAGAGAGCATGAGACGCAAAGCAACCATTCTTTGGTATCACTGTCACCTCACAACTCACGTGCAGCGCGCTTTGACTGAATAAAAATGCAAAATGTGTCAGCCTGCCATCAGGTCAAAAACGCTCGCACTTCCCTCCTCAATAGTTATTTTCTTGAGCAGAAATGTGGAATAGCAACAGGTCACAACTCGACTACCGATCGTATTGAGCTGTGACTTCTGCCAGTAGTCACAAACAGTAAAATTTCGTCAATTACACCTTCCTTTGATTGCATTGAACACGATCGACCCGTCATCACAAGTCAGATCGAAAGCGGCACAAAACTGCATTTGATTCATGATTCATTTACATGAACCAAAATTCTATTTCGCTTCATTGACCATTCTGATGACAAGACTGAGATGTTGTGGCATATTACATCGGCACGAAATTATGACTAATAAGATTCTAAATTTTTTTTCTCGAATACGCACGATAATGTGTATTTTGCATTAAGAAGATAAAGTTTATGTACAAGAATGCCGACGGCAAAAACGAAAAGAGTTTATGTACAAGAATGCCGGCGGCAAAAAAGAAAAGGACTACATAATTAAAAGAACAACAACAAAAATAAGAGATCAAAAAGTCAAGACTCATAAGATACTAAATTTCTATCACGTCATCCGGCTGATCGTCTTATCTAGAAAACTGTAGTAGAATGAGCGAGTGATTTTTTGTTTTGTTTAATTTCCAGTGGAGACACGGACTCAGTAGTCCCCTTGACAGCAACAAGATACTCCATTGATGCTTTGGACCTTCCAACTGTCGTTAGTTGGTATCCTTGGTATGACGACATCAAGGAGGTGAGCTTCATCCCTCTCCAACCTGATATATATGAAACCAATGAGCGCATTTATAAATTCAGTAACTTGATAGACATTCCCCCAACGAGTTAATAACAACTATGCTTGTGTTGTTCTTTGTGTGATTATTGCTTTGAACAGGTTGGTGGATGGAGCCAAGTGTACAAGGGGCTGACCTTGGTGACTGTCCGAGGGGCAGGGCATGAGGTTCCGCTCCACCGCCCGAGACAGGCGCTCATACTGTTCCAACACTTCTTGCATGGGAAACCTATGCCTAAAAAATGGAACTGATGTATAACTCCCATTTGTTTTCTCAGCATAAAGCCAAGAAATATCACCTTGAGTGTAAATGGGTAAACAATGGAATGAAATCATGAATAAGGTGTCAAATTATCACAGTCCGGTACTTGTCACTTCGTGATCCACATGTAAATTATAATGAACGGACTGGCACGCCTGATAGGAATGAATTAGGTCACTTAAAAACTATGTACTCTAAACCACTTTTATAAACCTGTAACAATGCAAGTTTTGTCTAGATATGCACTAGGTTTTTTCTAAATGTTCCTATCCTAGCATAGAATTTTGTATCCATAGGTTCAAATCTCAATTAACCTATCAAGCTAGACTAGGAACACAGTGCGCGTGCACGCACACACGCACCAAATTTGCAATAAGTAAATGTGTGGTGTAAACGAGTTCGAGAATGCAAACTTATTTTTTTATCAAGGTATCACTATACAAAAAAAATTCATACTTTGAAATTTGAACTAGTCCTTGTTGGAGCCCCTCACAAAGGCTTGCAAGGGTCAAGCTCCTAGTCGATTAATTTCATGGATAATACATAGACTTTCCTGCATACAAGTGGGTTTCCATGTGGCATCTCCTGGGCTGCTCGGCACTAACTCCACTAGGTGAGCTTCGGCCAAAACACTATGAGTTGTACTCCCTCAAGGCTTATATGGTGTAAGGAGACATTAACACTAAAAATTAGTCCTAACCTAGAGCAAGCACTAAAGCTACCTCTAACCAGTGTAAACACAAATCCTACCACTTTAGCTAATTGCCTAAAGCAAATGGTGGATGTAGCACAAAGGGATGAACCTGAACTCAACTATAGTTTCAATAAGCTCTAACACAATCCAAATGGATGGGTATGGGTACATAATCCTCCAACTCAACTAATTGTTCCAAACTCGAGAAGCAAAAGGTGTGAGCAATGGATAGTGTCAGTGACCACACAAGAGAAATCTAGTGGCCTACCACGTCGACTAGCCATTGTCAACCGTTGGAAGCTTATTTCATTTGGTGATTCTTATGTACCCTGTCAGATAAATCTAGTGTGTTTTCCATAGAATAGGGACCTTTCGGAACTGCACCTCTAATCTTTGATGCATTCTCTTATGCTCTCTTCTCCATTGTGCCTGTGCAATGGCTCTATTGAAACTCCGGTGCCATACCGGAAGCATGCCATGCACACTGCCAATTCTGCCTTAGATTAGACCCACTGATTACTCCAATGCACCCACCGGAGAGCTATAATGCAAACAAAAAACTATGGTGCTCGTCGAACAGCGTTTCTTCATGTCCATTTGTCCAGGCTTCACTTGTACAATGTCTTGAGTTTCTTGATTGTTTTCTAGGATGATATTCGAAGCTCCTCTATCTTTTATCTTTCTTTAAGCTCTTGATCTCCACCTTAGCCTAGCTCAAGCCCATCTTTGAATTTTTAGGACTAATATCTAATGTATACTATCAAATGTTGCTAATTAGTGGCGGAGAGTGCTGCCAAATGAAGCAGGAGCAAGTTAAGGCCAGTTTAGTTTAACTCTGATAGTTTCACACCAATCACACAGGCTAACAAGCATATAGATGAAAATTTTTAGTGGCAAATGCATGGAGGAAGGGGGGCAAGTGCCCAGTTTCGCCTCCACTGCCCTCCGCTAGTGTTGCTAATCCTAATGGTTATGTTTTCAATAGAACAACAAATTCACTATGCCCTCGCAGTGTCTACATATGTTTTTTTTTACAATCTCCCTTCTTTTTGACGATTGATGACGACACAACCAAAGTAAGTAATAAAAGATACATAAAAATACTACTTACTTAGCTTGGATGCAACGCAAGAGCAAGATAATGTGTTATAATTGAAGTATGGATGCTATCAAACGAATACTTACCTTGCTCTTACTGTTTTAAAGTTGTCACCCTTTATATGGTTGTTCCCCTTAGTCCATAATCCATTTACCCCTTTCTTCATATAGCACTTGCAACCCATACCAACATAAGAAATATTTTTTCTTGAATTTGTATTTGATGTTTGTTTGGTTCATGCTTTCTCTACCTTCAAACGCTTAAAAGGAGCAGCCAGTAAGCCTTGCATCCAGGAACACAAGAATGAAGTAAACATATCTTAGCCAGGCTAACGGGATGCAGGGTATTAGCATATTAATGATGGTACTATAAGATGATTAGCATAACTTAAGGCATACAATATATTTTTATAGAGAATTAAGTATTATTATGGTAAAAATATTATTTAGTGTTTTTTTATCTAAACTCAATATGACATCTCTTAGTGTAGGCAACCAAACAAGCGCTCTGCTCGGCCTAGTTATCTGGATTCAACAAACCAAAGAAGGACAGCTTACAATTGTAGAGTCGGTAGGGCCTAGTTCCTAGATGCAAGCTTGGCTCCTCTTAGTCTCTAAAAAATTGGATCGGCCCCCGTGTCACTCCACGGGGTGACTCGGGTGGCGTATCATTGCGTCATCGCCGAAGACCGCCGCCTGCGCTCCTCCGCTCTGCCTCCGCCTAAGCCAGCCCCCGGGAAGCCCAATTGGAGGCGAGAATGGCAGCGGTAGGGGTGGGTTTCTTCTTCTCCCATGGAGCTCCAGCGAGCCAGTGGGCACCGTCGTGGGGGAGATACCCCGCCTAAGCCTGGTCGTGGGGGCCGACTAGCTAGGCGACTTCCCCTGGCTGGTCAGTGGCAAGGCTCCTCTGATTGATGTTGGAGGTGGTGGTGCCTGGCTTGGGGCATGGGATCTTGATCCTGTGACCCTTAGGCCAGGGGCGGCTGAGCCAGAACTGCTGCATGACTAGGTTTCGACGGCTTTACTTGCGCAATGGTGGCAGTCGGCCTAGAGGAGAATGATGATGGCCAGATCAAGACAGAGGCGACAATCAATGGTGTAACAGTTCAGCAATTGGTGGGCAATGGTAGAGTTTTGACGGTGGTGACGCCTATGGGCACCACTTTTCTTGCTAAAGGCGTCGTCTTGTCCTTCATGATGATCTCTCATTCTCTAGTGGGGCAATGATGGCATCTGCGGATGTCATTTTTCTCGTTGGAGATGTCGCTCTTAGAAGATCCCTTGGGTTGTCGTCTTTGGTGCTAACAACGAGATGGTAGCTCTGTTGCATATATACCAAGTGCTTCATGTTGTTGCTAGGATACAACATTCGGTGTCTTCAATGATGGTCGGTGTCCAACGATCTTTCAGTACCCTTACTAGGTCTGACAGACGTGTTTTGGTGGCATTATTTTGACATTGGTGGTCATATTCTTGTGGTGTTGACATTACAGAGCAAGTCAGTCATTGTGTAGGACTACTCGAACTCCTTGTTGGCGATTTTTTTCGGTCAGTTTCTTTTATTTTGGTTTTTCTTGTTGTAATAATTTGGCCTGATGCATTCTTGAAAGGGGATGACTGAAGCCAGAAATACAGTTTTCTTCATTAAAAAAGTCTCAGACTAGCCAAAACAGAAGAATGCACACAAGATGCATTTCTATTTCGTACCAATTACAATTGCTCAAGCTTTCTTCAATGTTAAGAACAAGGCACAATTACATTGGTCACTTTGATCAAAAAGATGTAGATTACAATAAGTCAAACAACTCAAAAAGATGTGGCTTCATCATAAACATCAATCCAATTCTTCATACTAAAAAACCAATATTTTAGAGGTCAAACACAAACAAAAAAGCCAATCCTAGTCTCGAGCAATACCCAACAGTTGGAAGCCTAAAACTTCCAAAATGATGGTGTTGGGGGCAAGGGAAACCCTGGCCACCCACCTGCCAACCGGGTACTCCATCACCGAATACGGCGCGCAATTTGCCGATATCTTGTATCGGTATCAACAGGATGATATCGGTGAATCCTGACTGATATCGGTAGTGTGCGCTCGACTGGTACAAGGATAGATCGCCTCACCAAATGAAGGTATCGGTTTGGGCAGAGTGGTTTCGGTCAGGATTGTTCCTGGCATGAAGGGGGATCACCAAACCGATATAGCGTATCGGTGCTGAGCGATGGAGTTTCGGTATCATTTATTTTTTGGTGCAGGTGATGACATGAAGAGATGACATACGCCGACAGGTGCCCGCCAGGTGGGCCAAGTCTTGTCGGTGGTTCGGCAACCGGGGGGAATCCCATGGTACTATGATGAGATTACCCTCAATCTCACGAGAATGTTCTCGGCATGTGTGGTAGGTAGGAGGGTAGTTTAGGAATGTAAAGGTCTACGGGCCGCTATAAATAGCCCCTTCCCCATGAGTGGAGGGGCAAGTCATGTATTGTCACATCAAACTACTATGAATATAGATTCGGTTCGTATATTTTTTAGTTCGTTTGGCAAAAGAGGGATACTCGGTTTCTCGCTTTCGCCAACAGTGGCACCCACCATGGTTGTAGCCCGATCACGAAATGCCACCAAAGGGCAAGACGAAGTCCGGCACGTCCAAGGATGCCACTGGAACGTCAGAACAAGGTGTCGATCCAATTAACACTCCAGTAGCCAAAACAGCAGCAGCCGCGGGGGTGGGAATTGTAGATACCGGAACAATAGCAGATGAGATAGTCACAGCAGGGGGCACAGTGGTCATACAACATGGACCGGGGACGGAGGCATCACCAAACGGCACTGGTGCGATCACAGGAAACACTTCGATTCCACCAAATACCAATGCAGCCAGTGCAAGTGAACCACCGCAGCCGCATGATGCTGATGACATCGAAGGTCAAAATCAGAACAACGAACATGACACCACGCACGGTAAGTTACTCAAGGCACTGGATGAGCACATGGCAAAAATACAGGCGTTACAACAACAGCGAGACGAGTTGGCAGCAGCGCTAAGGTTGCAGAACGAAATCAATTCGTTGCAGTCCAACAACAGATCCGAACTACGACCATCGCATGGTAACTTGACGGGTAACAGTCTCTAGGCGATAGATGTCACTTCGCCATTATCGACAGAACTGCAACATTACCCATGGCCTGCTGGCTACAAACCGAAGATTCCAGGGTACAACGGCAGATCAAACCCATTGAAGTTCCTGACAAGCTATGAAGCAGCAATTCATGTAGCCGGAGGGAATGAATAATTCCTGGCGAAATCGCTAATTCTAGTGATGGATGATGTAGCTCAAGACTGGTACATTTCCCTGAAACCATTATCAATTTTGTCATGCCAACAGGCGAAAGCAGAGTTACTTGCAACATTCCAAGGGTTTCAAATCGATCAAAGAACAATGCTAGACCTATTACTATTGTTCCAACCAGACGATGAGCCTCTAGCCAAATACCTCGAGCGCATCATCGAGCTTAAGGCATAGCTATCGGGCATCTCTATTGATGTTGTCATTGCGTCCACCATCAAGGGACTCAAATTAGGCAATTGCACCGAAGCATTCTCAAGAGACCCCCCGAAGATGGTCAAAGATTTGTTCGATGAAATGAGGAAGTTCGCGAGATCAGATGAAGACCTGTGGAAGCAAAAAATAGTGCACCCCGAAGCAAAATCAGCCGAAACAAAGTCAGAGCGGTAGCCCAGTGCACAGTGTACAGGGTGAGCCAGCCCAACCGACGTGTCAGAATCAAACCGAGCAGCATGGACGAGGAAGCGGATCTCAGCATTGGGGTGGCCGTGGCGACAGAGGTGGCCATGGAAAGGGACGCAATCAGACCCAGTGTACACCTTACTGCTTTGTTTATGGTGAAGATAAGGGCCATTTCTCCCGAGAATGCAAATACGCACAACTAGCAAAAGAGCAGAGGGAAAAAGAAGTAGGTATTTCATAACTCTAGAGACAACAGTGCACCGCAAATGCAGGCGTACAGACCACCTGCATTGCCTCAATCTCCTCAAATGTTAAATCCATACGCCTACTACCAACCACCCATCGCCTGGCAACAAACTCAGCCTTGTCTTCAATACCAGCAACCAAACCAGCATTAATCAAAGTTACATTTGGTTGCCACATCAACATTGGCACCAACCGAGCACAATGCACAAGCACAACAAATGGGACAGGAACAGGAAAATTGTGAGGAGCTGCAAATAGTCAACATAGTTATGCCCACCAATGGTCACATCTACGCCATCATTGGCAGCTCTAACCTAGAGCACGAGAACAAAAAAGATCGCCAGGATTTCAAAAGAATAGTCTTATCAGTCACATCGCATATGCTAGTGCACAGACCAGCTTGGAAGCTAGACTCCATCACCTTCGTAGCCACTGCATTTATTGGGGGTTATACATTGCACAACATACTGATTGACAATGGCAATTCAAGTGATATACTATTTACCAAAGCATTCAATCAAATGAAGCTTAACAGGCAAAACCTGCAACCAGCTGGTAAAGCTCTATTCAGGTTCGGCGGAAATCACATAGATGCTATCGGCAAGAAAACACTGACAGTGGCATTCTCCCAGAATGACAAGGTACAGGCTGAAGAGATAACTTTTGACATCTTAGACATGGAGTATCCATACACAGCTATTTTTGGCAGAGGAATCATCAACAAATTCAATATCATTATCAAGCAAAGTTACCTATGTATGAAGATGCCTTCACCTTTCGGGATAATGACGGTCCACGGAGACCAGGTTGCTACTCATAAAATCGATGGTAAGCCAATCCCAGGGTACAGCATGGTGCATGAGCTCAAAGAAGCAAACAAAGAAGATTGCAACCCCGAACCAAGCATCAAGAAGGCCAAAGAATGAAAAGCCGAGCCAGGCGAAAACACCAAAATTGTACCACTAAACCTAAACCGACCAGACAAACGTGTCCATATCGGGCGCAATTTAAGTGACAATGAAATAGCAGAACTGCTCCAGTTCCTAAGGGATAACAGTGATGTATTCACCTGGTCTACGGATGACTTACACGGGGTAGACCACCAACTAGCACAACATAGTTTAAATGTGGACCCAACAGCTAGACCCCAAAAACAAAAGCTACGAAAGATGTCCACCGAAAGAGCAAAAGCAGCTGCGGCAGAGGTACAAAGATTATTTGATGCCGGAGTCATCAGGCCATTACAATATCCCGAATGGCCAGCAAACATAGTCATGGTGAGGAAAAAGAACTTGAAATGGCAGATGTGTGTGGCCTTCATAGATCTCAACAAGCACTGCCCAGAAGATCCATATCCACTGACCCGAATAGACAAGCTTGTGGACATAGCTGCAGGCTGTGAACTCATGAGTTTGCTTGATTGTTTCCTAGGTTACCACTAGATATGGCTCAACCCCTCAGACGAAGAAAAAACTAGTTTCATCACGCTAAAGGGCACCTACTGCTACAAGAGGATGCCGGAAGGACTCAGAAACGCAGGTCCAACATTCTCACAAATGTCGAACGAAGTATTTCGGGAGCAGAAAAAGAAAAAGAACTTGGTCGCTTACATCGACGACATTGTTGTCAAAAGCAACAAGAAGTAGACACACATAGAAGACTTGAAAGAAACATTTGCTAACCTGCAGTCAAGTGGTTTAAAGCTAAACCCAGAAAAGTGCATATTTGGGATAAGTAAGGGGAAGCTACTTGGTTGCCTGGTATCGGCCAGGGGAATTGAGGCGAACCCGAACAAAATAGCAGCCATAATCAACATGCAACCACCACAGACAAAGAAGCAAGTCCAAAAGCTAGTGGGCAGAATTGCCTCGCTAAGCAAATTCATAACAAGATCGGTCGAAAAGAGTATGCCATTCTTCAAGGTACTAAAAAACAGTGACAGTTTTGATTGGGGCCCAGAGCACCAGCAAGCTTTCGAAGATCTCAAAAGATATTTAACGAAGCTCACAACCCTAACGAAGCCATCACCGAATGCAGTACTCTTACTGTACCTGGCAGCTTTGCCGTCGATAGTTAGTGCTGTCCTGGTCAAGGAAAAGGAGCAGGACGAAAAAATGCAGCAGCTCCCAATATACTTTGTCTCCGAAGCATTATCCAGAGCTAAATTAAACTACAGCGAGCTGGAGAAGATAGCTTACACTGTGGTCATGGCGTCAAGGAAGCTGAGGCATTACTTTCAAGCCCACCATATCAGAGTACTCTCAGCCCAACCACTGAAGGCTTTGTTTCGTAACACCGAGGCCATTGGTTGATTAGGCAAATGGGCACCCGAACTAATGAGTTTTTCATTGATTTCGAGCACCGGTCAGCCATCATGTCACAGGTACTCGCGGATTACATAGCCGAAGGGGCACCGCGCGCAGACCTCACTACCTTGCAATTCAATGAGCCTCCATGGACGGCCACACCGATGGCACATGGTGCTCCACCGGGCTGGAATATCAGCAGTCTTGATTCCACCGTTGGGCCCGAAAATATGATATGCGGCAAGATTATAATTCCTGACCACCAACAACATCGCCGAATATGAAGTAGTGCTCCTAGGCCTCAGGAACTTGAGAGCTCTAGGGGTACATAGATGCATCATCAAGTCAGATTTGCAGGTGGTGGTGGGGCACATCGAGAAAGAGAACATAGCAAAAGAGACAGAATTAGTAAAATACCTTGCAGTGGTCAGAAGAATGGAGAAGCACTTCACAGGGGTTCACATTAAAGTACATACCACGAGGAGAAAACAAGGAGGCCGATGAGCTGGCAAAGTCCGCTGCCTCTGGCATAACTATGCCATCAGACATTTTCTACCAGGAACTCACAATCAAGGGCATCAAAGAGGAAGAAGATTCTCCAGCAGTGGTACATGCAATTGCCAGCGATGATTGGAGGGCACCAATATGGGCCTGTCTGACAAACACTTATGAACCAGCGGATGAGAAAGACAAGCAACGAATGGACTCCCGAACAAAGCAATACACAATAGTGGGAGAGAACATGTATAAGAGAGGCATTGTCGCACCGATGTTAAAATGCATCTGCAGAGCCGAAGGGCAGCAGCTCCTCACAGACATACATGACGGAACCTGTGGAGCTCACAGAGGATATCATGAGATAGCACATAGTGCTATGAGGCAAGGATTTTACTGGCCAACCATAGTCCAAGATGCAAAAAAAATCACTCAAACATGTCATGATTGCCAAATGTTCGCAAAAAAACAACATGCGCCAGCAAATCCGACCAAATCCATATATCCGACCTGGCCTTTGCAGCGATGGGGAGTTGACATAGTTGGTCCTAAGCCGCCAGCGCCTGGCAACTTAAAATATGTGGTAGTTGCACTTGAGTACTTCACCAAATGGATCGAAGCAAAAGCACTCGCAAGGATCACATCTGGCACCCTAATCAGTTTTGTATGGCAAAGAATCATATGTCACTTCAGAGTACCAGCGTACATCACCGTCGACAAGAACAAACAATTTGACTCACTGCAGTTCAAAAAATTTTGCCAAGAGTTTAGAATTAAGCTATCAATTGTATCTGTGAACCACCCCGAATCAAACGGCGCGGTCGAAAGAGCCAATGGCGAAATCTTTAGTACAATATCAAAGCGCCTGGATGACACCAAAGCAAAGGGCAGGTGGGCGAAAGAGCTCGTACCAGCGGTCTGGGTGCATAACATATCCGAGACAGGACAACAGGGTTCACACCTTTCCGCCTGCTATTCGGAGATGAAGCAATCACTCCGGAAGAGATGAAACTAGGATCATTCGGAACCAAAATAGTAGCAACTACACCAATCCAAAGATATGTTGAACTGGAAATAGCAGAACTATCCAAACTGCATGTAGCAGAGCAACTCGACAAGTATATTTAGCAAACCAAGAACTTGAGGGAGAAGAAGGTGCTACGAAAGAACATAACTCTAGGGGACTGTTGGCAGTCCTTAGAGTCTATTTTCTACTGCCAATATGTTACTAAAATAAATAGTAGGTAGGGCTTTCAACTAACATTTCCATAAGTTTTGGTGTGTACTTGACTTGTAGGTGTGACATGTGGAAATGCACAAAAACCATAAAGAAAGTGCATTCCAGAATTCGTATTCAGAAAAGGCGCAAAGAAGAAGAAAAGCCCACCTTCATTAGCAATCTGGGCCCATTCATAACCAAAGGAGAAGTCCAGGCCTAGAGACGAACCGTCCTAATTGGACTATAAAAGAGAGGGAGAGCTCCCCTCCATCACACACATCATCATTTGGAGCCAGTAACCTCAACTCTCACTTGTATTCTTTAAATTAGTTTTAGTAGTAGTAGAGCAAGGCAAGAGCTAGCAAGGAGACCTTGACTCCTTGGAAGAAGAAGAACACCTCAGTATGAATACAATGCAGTTCTCTTCCAAGTTCAAGTTCTTATCTTATTTATATAGCAATGCATATAAACTAGAGTATAGTCTTGTTCATGTTATGATCATGATATATGAACTAGCATATAGTTTACGTGTTATGTTCTTGACATGTTTATCGTTGTGGGATGAGGTGATGGTTCGTTGTGCCTTTTCGGTTGCTCTTAACCTAGCCTGTCACTCCGAAGGGGTGGGGTCCTAGGGGGTTAGGAGTTGTTTCTAATTACATGGGCGTGGTGCCCGGGTATGCGGAGATCGGTGGATATGTGGGTACCCCACGGGCAGAGGGGTAGGTGGGCAGGTGGTGATAGCCCTGTCCATCCCAAGCACTCCCCCACGTTTGGGTATTCAGTAGGAGTTCATAAAGTCTCTATTAGCTGGCAGACTAGCTGCGGGGATCTCCCTGTCATCCTAGACTTAGTCCTAATGCTAGACATGCTAGTTACATGTTTACTAACAGTTCTTTGCATAGCTGTGAATGACCAATGCCTGCTCAGTTAGATGTATTCTTTTATTCTTTATTTCTCTTTTATCCTTGAGGTTGGCTCACATGTTGTTCACTATCCTTGAACTATGATTTACCCCTGTCTATGCTATATCTACCTATGCACTCAATAAGTGATCATGTTTATACCAAAGCTAGATGCATTCGTCCTGCCCTCCTACGGGAAATTATAAATATGACACCCCTGAATACTCACGGGTTGGAATGTTGCAATGATAGTTCTGTGCGCTTGTGGATTTATTCATACTGAGCTATCATGATTGGCGTACCTAATTACCATTACCTAATGACTGTAATTCTTGTGCACCCCAAGGCATCGTGCTTCAGTTTTGTATATCGTAAGTAATGATGGTTAGGAAGGCCAATCAGGCACTTCTAACTGTTATTACCAGACTGTATTACCTCGGTTGACGCCTTAAGAGCCAAGAGTTACCTTCCTCAAGTAATGATGGTTAGGGATGTCAACACACATTTCTAGTGTTGTTACTAGGGATGGGTTTTTAGTCTATCTTTAGTAGTGACGCTAAGAAATGCCAACAAGCATTTCTGGCGTCGTTGCCGGGGAGGGCAAAGGAAATAAAACATCTAGCTTGCTATAAACATTAATTGCAGAATAAGCAATGGTAGCCATAGTTTAGGCAGGCTAACTTCACTTGTTTTCTTCCTCTTTTTATTGGAAAGAAAACAGGATAGTGTATGAGTGGTTTTGACCTACCGAACAACTTCATCGATGATCCAGAGGCACTCCTAAGGAAGAACAGGTCCCGTACCGCTTCTTCTTCTACTCCACTGGCAGACGAACCATTCACTCTTGCATCATCCGCTACTATCACCATGGCCAACTCACTCCGCGACTACTCCACCCCTGCTGTTCCCAACTTGCCCATTGGGCTTGCTGTCAATATCGGGAATGGAAACTTCGACCTTCGTACTGGCCTAATCAAGACGGTGCAGGCAAGCCGGTTATGTGGCTTGCCAAACGAGGACGCAAATGCTCATTTTCAACACTTCCTTGAGTTGTGCGACACCATCATCATCAAAGACGTCACACCAACTAGCATCAAGCTCCGCCTGTTTCCTTTCTCCCTTGTGGGGAAGCTGAAATAGTGGTTCCACCAGAGCATGGAAGCTGTTAACACGTGGGATAAATGTTCCACGGTGTTCCTCGCCAAGTTCTTCCCCATGAGCAAAACCAGTGCTCTAAGGGGGAAGATATCCAACTTCCCGCAAACATCACTCGAGTCCGTCCCTGAATCATGGGAAAGGCTGCAGGACTATGTCCGAGCCTGTCCCCACCATGGAATGGGAGATTGGCTTGTACTCCAGAACTTCTATGAGGGCCTGACGGCCATGTCAAAGGGGCACATTGATGCCACAGCTGGAGGGGCATTCCTCTTCCTCACAATCGAGAATGCCACTGCACTCATCGAAAAGATGGTGGCAAACCAAAGCTAGGGAGAAGGAAGAGAAACACAAGAAGGCATGTATTCCGTGAAGGAGACGGACTTGCTTGCCTCAAAATAGACCTCGTAATAAAGAGGCTAGACGACAATGCCACCAAGCCCACCACAGGCACAGTCCAAGTCATAGGCTGACACATGACATGTGAAGTCTATGGAAATGTTGGCCATTCGGGGAATAACTATCCTAAAACCCAGAAAGAAGCACTCTACGTCAACAACGGGTTTCGCCAACATCAACAATAAGGTAATAACGGGTGGAACATCTAGAACTACTCGCAAGGTAACAATCTCAATTCAAATTTCAATTTGAATTTCAATCAACCTTCCTTGAGAAACTTTGTTTTAGAGCAAACTAAGTTTAATGCATATCTTGCTAAAAGATTTTCCTTCAATGATAAAATGTGTAAATCTATAAATGCTAAACTTGACACTCTGTCTTCTTTTGTTAAACATCAACTGAGTTTCAATAAAATTATAGAAACCCAGTTTGCTCAAATTGCTTCTTCTATTCCTGTCAACAATACGGGGAAAATCCCGGGGCAACCCAAGAATTCTCCTGAGTTTGTTCATGCAGCTGCAGAGCAATGAAGAGGGGGAAGTCTTGCCAACAGACTATAAATGTCGAGCCCTTGCCAAAGGTCATCGGTAGTTATCTTTCAAAAAAAAAGAGAAAGAGTTGAAAAAAGCATCAGAGATATTAAAAAATATATAAAAATAAAAAAGAGAGAGAGAGAAGGAGTTTCCTCCTTTGCACCTTTGCTACCAATAAGGCCCGGTCCATATACACTAGTTTCGTGTATGACCCGGCCTGATGGTTCACCTGAGTTGAAGCCTGTACAACCAAGCCACCGGTGTAGCATCTTCAAAGAAATCCACGTATGCTGCCGGAAAGAACATTCAGGTATGAAAAAGGTAATAAAAGTTCACCAACCCCTTCGCTCATACTTGTCTCCTTATGATCATTCAAATTCATGTTTCCATGTTTATGTCATATGCTCTTGTTTGGATGTATTCTCGCGAGTAACATCCATAGGCTGTTTTCAAATTAAGCATGGTGCTTAGGTAGAAATAGCCTTCTTTAATCAAGTTTTGGCATGGTGTTGAAATTTGATTAATGAACCTTGAGTTATTTTCGTAAACAATGGCAGTAATCTGATATGGAGATAAGTCTTGGCTTTGTTTTTATTTGCATCCATTTTTTGTCAGCCTTGCTTGAGCTGTAATAAAAGTTGGTTGAACAAGTTTTGAAAAATAAAAAATAAGTAAATAAAAATCTAGATAATAAATTTTTGTTTCCTTGATCTTTTAGTCAATAAGACTCTTGCCTGTTGTAGTCCCTCTTGTTTTGTTTTCTTTGTTATAATAAAAGCAGGTACAAAAATAAGTGTGGGGGAGATCCCTCAAGCATAACTCAAAACAAACTTGAGATCTCCCCAACACATTGCACAAACATCAAGCAACTCATCGAACAGAAGGACAAGACAAACAACTTCCATTAGTACCTTCATCTTCAACGATGGTTTGTGTAACTCCGTCCTTGCTCTTTTCAAAGTTTTGAAATTTAACATTGAGCACTTTTGAAAAGACAAAACTTCTGTTGCTCCATCTCCATGCCATCCTATGATTAAAGTTTGGATACTCTTTATTCCTTGCCAATATTCCTGCTACTTGCGAACACGTATCATAGGGACCCCATTTTGTCTAAGTAATTGATGAATGAGATATAGTAGGATGACATGACGCTTGCTCTTTTCTTGCAAAGAACTTGGGATTTATTTTTACAAAACAAAAATCAATATAGCATGTTCCTTGTATGATATGCAAATACCTACCAAGGCCATATATGATCTTTCATGACAAAAACCTACCACATATGCCTCTTACTTTGTGTTGAGTTTGGTCAAGTTTTGTGACCCCTGTTGAGAGATGTTTCATGCTCCCAAGATCAAAATTCACGAACCCACAAATAAAGTTGCGAACTCTTACACTGAGAGTTGCACACAACACTCATTCATCCATCCACCAAATAATTACACTACTCCTACCCTGGGAGTAGGCGCAAAATATACCTTCCACTTTGATCCACCCAAAATGTTCTACTCCTACACTGGGAGTGGACCAAAAATATGCTTGTTAGGTTCCATCCAAATAAATGCTCTGAATCCTTGTTCACATCTCCCTTGAAGTTTTTGTTGCAAATAGAGGCATGAGGCTATCATTCAAAAGGAGGAGAAGAAATGAAAATAAAAAAGTGGAGAAGAAAAAAAAGAAAAAAAAAGGGTCATAAAAAATAGATACAAAATGAAGGGAGAAAGAAAAGGTGGAAGAAAAGAATAACAAAAAAAGAAAGAAAAAGAGAAAGAAGAGAGAATAAGTATAGCCCATGCCCTCATAAAAGTTTTTCCTAAGTCTTAATAAAGAGGGAGATGTGTTTTTCTAGAGCATAGTAGAATTAGGTTAGACACATTCATACCCACCATATTGTCTCCACACACTTGCACATTCTGATCTAAGAGTATGACGCTTCCCTCCGGTGCGGTCCAGGGTTTGTCTTGACAATACATGCAAGGTAGGTGTGCCTTAGTATTTTCCTCCCGACCTAAAGCTCCAGGTAAACTTTTTAGAGGTACGGTGATCAAGTGAAGGCAATCCCTATATATGCCTTGGTGAGAAACCACATACCAAAAAGTGACTTGAGAGAATCATTCAAGGAACAAGTGCTATCTTTTTTTTTCAAAACTTTACAAAAACCCAAGTTTCTGAGCAGGGATACAAGAAGATTTGAATCCAGGCTATTCTATTTTTCAATTACCCAAGATGACTTGGTAGACACTTGGAAGTTCACAGGTTTAGGTGAAGCTTGGAATAACTTGTATGTAGATTTCAAATCAAGGAGATAAACCCGCTTAGTCCTTCAAACCTTTACTCGAGGATGAGCAAAGGACTAAGTGTGAGGGAGTTGTTGGCGGTCCTTAGAGCCTATTTTCTACCGCCAATATGTTACTAAAAATAGATAGTAGGGAGGGCTTTAAACTAATATTTCCATAAGTTTTGGTGTGTACTTGACTTGCAGGTGTGACATGTGGAAATACACAAAAACCATAAAAAAAGCGCATTACAGAATTCATATTCAAAAAAGGCGCAAAGAAGAAGAGAAGCCTCCTTCATTAGCATTCTGGGCCTATTCGTAACCACAGGAGAAGTCCAGGCCCAGAGATGAATCGACCACGGGAAGGCGGCAGCCAAACGGACCCACCAGGGGGGAGGCCGGTCCCCTAGTGGGGGCCGCTTGGGCCTAGTCTTCTCAGGTGGTGTGTACGATGGTTCCCTCAAGGCGGTTCCACCTGCTTCCATATTTGTTGGTGCCCGAACCGTCCTAATTGGACTATAAAATAGAGGGAGAGCTCCCATCCTACACACACATCATCATTTGGAGCCACTAACCTCACCTCTCACTTGTATTCTTTAGATTAGTTTTAGTAGTAGTAGAGCAAGGCAAGAGCTAGCAAGGAGAGCTTGTCTCCTTGGAAGAAGAAGAACACCTCGGTATGAATACAATGCAGTTCTCTTCAAGGTTCAAGTTCTTATCTTATTTATATAGCAATACATATGAACTAGAGTATAGTCTTGTTCATATTATGATCATGATATATGAACTAGAATATAGTTTATGTGTTATGTTCTTGACATGTTCATCGTTGTTCTTCATCGTTCATCGTCTTAGTATGAATAAAGGAAGAATTAGGGATGAGGTGACGGTTCGTTGTGCCTTCTTGGTTGCTCTTAACCTAGCCTGTCACTCCGAAGGGGTGGGGTCCTAGGGGGTTAGGAATTGTTTCCAATTACACGGGCGTGGTGTCCGTGTATGCGGAGATCGGCAGATATGTGGGTACCCCACGGGAAGAGGGGTAGGTGGGCAGGTGGTTATAGCCCTGTCCATCCCAAGCACTCCCCCATGTTCGGGTATTTATTAGGAGTTCGTAAAGTCTCTATCGGCTGGCAGACCAGCTGCGGGGATCTCCCTATCATCCCAGACTTAGTCCTAATGCTAGACATGCTAGTTACATGTTTACTAATAGTTCTTTGCATAGCTGTATATGACCAATGCCTACTCAGTTAGATGTATTCTTTTATTCTTTATTTCTCTTTTATCCTTGAGGTTGGCTCACATGTGTGTCCACTATCCTTGAACTATGATTTACCCCTGTCTATGCTATGTCTACCTATGCACTCAATAAGTGATCATGTTTATACCAAAGCTAGATGCATTCATCCTTCCCTCCTACGTAAAATTTTAAATACGACACCCATGAAACTCATGGGTTGAAATGGAGTAATGATAGTTTCGTGCGCTTGTGAATTTATTCATACTGGGCTATCATGATTGGCGTACCTAATTACCATTACCTAAGGACTGTAATTCTTATGCACCCCAAGGAGCCATGCTTTAGTTTTGCATATCGTATGTAATGATGGTTAGGAAGGCTAATCAGACACTTCTAACTGTTATTACCAGACTGCATTACCTCGGCCGGCGCCATTATGGGCCGAGAGTTACCTTCCTGAAGTAATGATGGTTAGGGATGTCAACGCACGTTTCTAGTATTGTTACTACAGATGGGCTTTTAGTCTATCTTTAGTAGTGACGCTAAGAAACACCAACAGGGACATGGTCTTAATTTAGCACGCTGACAAGCAAGGAAAGCTGCAGTCGCAATGGTCTGGCCCGTTCATCATGGAAAAAATGATACAGCCGGGCGTCTACACAATGATGAACGATTAGGGAATTGAATCGGCAAGAACATGGAATGCCGATAATCTCTGACATTTCTATCCATGAGATATTTTGGATTACAAAAGATCTGTAATAATTATAACTAATTACTATCATTTTGAACTCTTTGGCATTCGGTGGCTTGCACTCTTTTTCCTCACGGGGAAAGCCCATCATTTTGGGTGTGAGGTTTTTTTAATGAGGCAGCCATTTGTACCCCTAAGCACTCTTCTTTTTATGTTCTATTCCTCAAAATATCGATGGATCAGAAATAACCGAAAACATATGGCGAACAACACGCCATGGATAATCGGTAGGATATCCAAAGTTGCAAGCAACTCAACAGCCCACAGGTGTCATCACATGGAGGGTGAAGAAACCGACTCCATGATCAGGCAAAAGCCAAAAAAAGGGGGAATAAACCCACTCAACTAAAGGCCTCCCACATACATTTATGCATCTGCATTCATTCGCATTAAACAAGGACTGACAAGCTAGTCCCCCACCGGAGCAAACTATTTGCCCAACTACTATAGTACATACAGTACAACACTCTTTAATAACCTGTATTAATTCCATCACGCAAGGCAGCACCAAGGACGCCGAGCGGCCCTTATAAAGGGGTCTCCCACCTCACAGAAACCAAATCACCATAGGATGAGGTTTAGGTGCTAGCTCTCAAATCAGAAATAGGAGGCATCAGGAATGGGAATACCAAGTACCCGGGCCCCGACCCTACTTCTAAACCATCATCAACATGTTCCTCAAGTACTCAAGTAGAGTACTTAGCTGGGGGACAGCGGGATCACATCGATGCACAGCGGAAGCCAAAAGCTCGGTCGCGAAGGCATCGATGCAGGCGTATCGACACCCCATCGCATCCACTGATGATGAAAGCCGAGCAGGCAATGATGATTAGCAAGGGCGGAGACTCACAGCTGCGGTACTACGGATGCATTAGGCGCTCTGGTCATCTTGTGCACCGGATGCTTTATCTGCAGAGAGAATACTTGGTTCCACAGCAACAAATGGCCGATGGGTCACAACCATCTCATCAGCCAGAGTGTGCCCTATTTGCGAAACATGGGCAAATGCAGATGCAAGTGACTCAAACCGACACCATCGTTGACTCAACAAGGATCTTTGCAATACCGGTAATTAGAATATTTGATGCGGTAAACTTGAGCTATAGGCTAGGATAATAACTACCTAGGCCAGCCAGCCATATTGTAACTATTGAGTTTGGTAACCGCAATCAAAATTAATGTTGGAACCGTTATCAGCTCCGATAAAAGGGGGAGGATGGTGTTTTTAACTAAAACAACCAAGCAAGCATAAAATACTGAATCTAATAACGGTTCTAGTACTCACCAAATGAACAATCTCAAGCAAAAAGGGCGATAACATTTTCATTCATCATGGCCATGTCCCCATCGTGCGTAAATAACATTGTCAACATCCTCATATTCAGTTTTAACCTCTACCGATTCACGCTCTGAATCTAATATTTCCTCGGTCACAAACACCCGAGGCGCATAATAAGCTTGATTTTTAGCCAGCTTCTACATGGTCCGATGATATCGGTGCCGAATAAATGGCACCAAAGGAGCGCTCGGATGTTTGGTTCCGATACCGATACCATATACTACACTTCACAAAGAAATTTCCACATTTAATCATCAGAGGATAGTGCTCAAAAATCTCTCCAAAAGGCTCCTCCAGGGGAACCAGTGCAATTCAAAGTTTTTAGTGCAAATTTGTCTCACAAAGTACACACAAACCATAAATGCGACAAGTTTCAACACAACTTCAAACAAGTTTTCCAACACAAACGCAATTAAGCTACCCTATCTGTGGTCACGCCCTTGTTGGCATCGACATCAGCTGCAGGAGCCGAGGCAGGGGCTTTAGGAGGCACGCTTCCTGAGGTGTCACCAGCTTGACCGGGGGGAGTATCAGCTTGGGGAGTCCCTTCATTTGCATCTCGGGCCTCTATATATGCATCAATTCTGGACTAGATGGCGTCCTTCTCGGCTTTGTTCTGCACATATGATCCGAAAGTTACAGCCAGCTTAAAAAAAATCTTAGGGTTAGCCAAGAAAGTCACTTACATTGGCGCGAGACATAGCGGCTCGATAGGTAGCAAGGTCCCGACCACCGGATTTCCAGAAAGCATCAAAGAAATCAATGGCAGCACACTACTAGGAGGATCGATATTCTAGTAAGTCTAGGCCTCCTCAGCTAGCCGCATGCTGTCCACATGTTCACAGCCAGCCCCACACAAAGCCATAACAAGAGCCCGCACTGACTCAATGCCGGTATACTCCCGACCGAGGTCAAGAAGTTCACCTAGGGCGTCAAGTTTGGTAGCCATCCACTTAATGTGGTCCTGAAGAAGCGAGGTATCGGGGGCTGGTGGTGTGGCTTCATTACCGATGGCGGCCAAAAGCCAGAGGTAGGTGTCAATGCAGTCCTAAGTCACGCCGCCCGCATGCTTCAGTAGATGCCTTTCGGCCTTGCGGCCCTCCTTTGCGTCCTGATCGGCTTTCATGAGGTTCCCCTCCACCAGTTTACGTGCAGCCATCTCGGTTTGAACCTTAGCTGAGAGGACGACAACTTGCTTCTTTAGCTCCTCCGCCTGGGCCTCACTTGTCTCGGCACGATGCAAAAGCGCGAATCGATCGGCACAGCCTTGCAGCATCAAGGCCTGGCTAAGCAGTGCGCTCTGACAAAAATATGTCAAGAGATCAGCCAAATACATAAAAATAGAAACAAAGCAAAAACCACGACAACAGTAACCTATCGAAATAGCATAGTTCTCCACCGCCAGCAGCAGTTCGTTGTCGGGCTCCTTGGCCAAATCACGTTCCACGTCAATGGCAGCAAAAGCACGGCCACACTCCTCGGTGAACCAGATAGTCTCCAGCGAAGGAACCACTCCAGCCCACCAAAAGTCTACATGATACACCAATACAACATTTGAATAAACACCCAAGGCTCTTTCTAATTCATAGCAGCGTTCGCGCCCTAGGGCTCATCTCATCAGAAGAAGAGTCACCCGAATACACATGCATGCTCCCATAATCCTCGGGAAGGCTTTCAAAAGGCAGCTTCCCATAACTGAAAAGGGTACAGCTAGCCATTTCGGCAGTCAACCGCACACATTCACTCCAAAGCCTTAACTTACCAACAGATGCCTTGTCCTCCTCAAGCTCCCCGGCGCTAGTAGTGCATGCCGCGGAGCTAGAAGTGTTAGTACCAGGTTCATGAGGGACCGCCTTAAGCTTCTTCTCCAAAACAGCGAGCAAGCTATCAGTCACCGCGCGCTTACGAGCCGGCTTCAGGACGATGCCACCGCTGGACATCGCGTCATTCCCAACAAGGATCATGCACGGATTCATCGGGCGTTTCGACATAGTGTCAGAACCGAAACTCAAAGACTCCTGCGGCACCAAAACAACAATTTTTAGCCAAATCAACAAGTGCAAACGAGGCTGCGTCGAGGGAAAAAACAAAAAATGTTCAAGTGCATGCAAATAAAACAATACCAAATCGCCTAGTTTGGTACTATAAGAACATTCTTCTCTCCTGGAGCAGCTCTGCTACGCTTTATCGGCTTAACCCACTCCCTCTTAGCCAAATCTCAACCCACAATGATGTCAACACATTCTTTGGCCACTCCTCGGCCAACGGACTTCCATTTTCTCCTCTCGGCTACCACGGTGCTCCGAGGTCCACTGGCACGACCACGTCCACCAGCAATATTCAGCTGGTTTGGTTCCCTAGAAGCTGGTCCTCTAACATCTACATCAGTCGGTCCCTTCTTTTTCGGTGCTCGGACACAGGAAGTTGGCAAAGGATGATTAGTGTAAAACACATTCATCGCATCAAAGGCTCGGTTAATATGGTTCTAGTTTCCCAAATGGCAAACCTGCATCCGATACTCTCGACCGATATAGCAACCACCTATCCGGTTGGCCAGTTTCTCAATCGGCAACATAGGCCTCATTGCTATCATAATAGGCAGGCCTGTCACACAAGAAGTAGGCCCCCGATAACCTACATGGTCCATGATCCCACCAATTCGAACTCCGTGACACAATGGCCATGGGTCCAGAGCAACCATCTTTTCAATCAAGTCACGACTAGTTTGACGTTCGCATGTCAGCTTGAAGGCATTATCGACCGCCAATTCTTCCAGTCCTTCTGGATCGTGTGGTATCAATTTCTATCCCTCCATCTGGGTCATCAGGGAAACATACAAGTTAGTTTTTGACAGATTTCTAGTAATAGCCCACTCCAACTCCGCCTCACAGCAAACCCCCAGGTAAAACCAGTCCTGTTTCCAATTGTTACTGTTTTCTACAACTTGTCATCCACAAACTGATGGCCAAACTGAGGTGGTGAATCGCACATTGTCCACCATGTTGAGAGCAATTTTAAAGCGTAATTTGAAGATGTGGGAGGAGTGTTTGCCTCATGTGGAGTTTGCATACAATAGGACTGTACATTCTACAACAAAGGTAAGTCCCTTCCAAGTAGTGTATGGCTTTAACCCCCGTGCTCCAATTGATCTTTTGCCTTTACCATCTGTTGAGAGAACGCATAGTGATGCTATGGAGCGTGCTGAATTTATTAGAAAACTGCATGAAACAACAAAAATAAATAATGAAAAGATGAATGAGAAGTATAGAATTGCTGGAAGTGAAGGTAGAAAGGAAGTAAAACTTGAACCGGGTGATTTGGTATGGTTATATTTAAGAAAAGAAAGATTTCCAGATTTGCGTAAGTCTAAATTAATGCCAAGAGGTGCTGGTCCTTATAAAATAATTGAGAAAATAAATGATAATGCATATAAACTTGAGTTGCCGCCCGAGTTCGCGGTTAGTCCCATATTTAACATTGCAGATTTAAAACCATACTTGGGAGAGGAAGATGAGCTTGAGTTGAGGACGACTCCAGTTCAAGAGGGGGAGGATGTTGAGGACATCGCTTCTTCTTGTGCACCTGCTGATCCTCTCCAAGGCCCAATGACCCGAGCTCGAATGCGTCAACTACATTTACAGGTGAGCTCGTTTTTAAGCGATACTTTTCATACTTTTGAGAATAGATTACTACCTAATGATTTAATATTGCTTAGGAACAATGGAGAGGCTTCTGAAGAACTTGGACGAGGAGTTGGAGACGAGCTGGGCCAGCAAGGGCGTGCAACACAAGCTGATTTCGCATCTGTCTCGGACTGCCAGACCAGCCTGGACTAGAACTGGTCATACGGACTCATACGGACTCCGTTTTGGACGTTCTACATATGGTTGGAAAGCTAACTTCATAAGGAAGCCAATAGAAGTGGTCTCACATCAAAACCTCTTTGGAGTCCACGGGAATTATCGAAGCAAGTCAACATTCCGAATCTGTCTTGGTGCTGCGTCACCTTATTTTGGTCCAATGGGCCGTGTATCGTTTATGAGCCTGTTAGTGGGCGCGTCCAGGGTAGGCGACGACCCTAAGTTCTTTATAAACATACGCTGCCGTCGTCGTTAGGTTTTGGGTTTTGCTTAGATTATTCTGTCCATCGACAGCCGCCGTTCATCGGTTTGTGGAACCCCAACTCGAGTGCTTAATCATTCATTTGCAGATTGTCCCATTAATTGAGCTGCGTTCTTTCGAGTTCTTGCTTGTGTTCTTCGTTTCGCAGGCAGGGATTAGCCTTCGTGGCGAGGTCAACCGGTTGGAGACACGGTTGATAACCAGAGGAGTCGTGGTGCTAAGATTGCAGGGTTCGGGTCTTTGGATCTGAAGCCGGATCGGTGTGTCGTGCTCCACCAAAACGATAGTTATCTCCATCTGACGGAAGATCAGGGAATCACGTCCCCATCACACCTCCTATACATTTAGCTAGAAAACGCATCGGCGAAGTGGGGAAACACACTTCGCCCCTTTCCTTTTGTCTCCTTAAGCAACTATGCACTTGATCATGATTTCTTGACTTAGGTGACAACCATATTGACTCTTCAAGCAAAGCCGCTACGTCAGCTTCGCTGGTCATTAAGAGTTTAGCGAAGTCATCTTCGCCGGATAACCTGAAACATGTGAAAACATATACGCGAAGTTTGAAACAATCGCGGCGAAAATTCTACGTCATCTTCGCCGAATATTGAGTTGTCTCAAATATTTATAATAAGAGTTTGTTCTCGACTCCAGAATTTGTGATGGAAGTTTGTGTGTCAAAGTTGTTTCCCAACAGCAGCCCCTCGCGGGTGAAGGCCTACTCCAAAGGTCTGAATCCTGCGAAGTTTATATGAAACTTTGCCTAACAAACGCCGTCCAAACTTTGGAGTTGGCCGGTTTGAATTTTGAACCCTACGACTAGTTTTAACTGGTTGACTGAGCTTTGCCCATAAATAGCGATGCCTCCCCCCTGGAGTCATCATTTTCAAAGGAGGGAAAGCTCTGCCAAAATTTTTCTTGAGTTAGAAAGTTTGAGATAGTTTTTCTTGATATCTGTTGCTTTTGTGCTTGTCTTGTTTTGAATTCTTGAATGAAGTGTGTCTGAAAACTTCGGCTAGGTTTGTTCCTTCAAGTTTTTGTGTCTTTTAATTTTGTCAGGTATTGTTTTGATCTTGATTTTTCGCAGATGTCTTCGCGAGACTTACAGGATCAAATTCATTCCCAAGAAAGCTCTAAAGGCGAAGAGGACAAGTCTCAGATGGATTCTGATGAGGAGAATCTTGATGGGGTTGATGCATCTGTTGAAGATTTGGTGAAAGATGAGGAAGGCTTTACTTTGACTTTTGGAAGGACTTTGTTCGAAAAGGGTCATCTTGATGAGATGGTTCAATTGAAGTTTGTTGAGCGCAGTGAAGTGAGGGTGCCTGATCCTGCGGAGACCAATCCGAAGCTATATCCGGATGAATGTATTGTTTATAAGGATTTGTTTACTGCTGGTCTTTGCTTCCCTTGTCAAGATTTCTTTGAAGATGTGCTGAAGGCCTTCAATATTCAGATGCATCACTTGACACCTAACGGAGTGGTTAGGTTGGCTCAGTTTGTTTGGGCTGTGAAGTCCCAGGAAGCTAATGCTAATATTGCCGCTTTTTGTGAGTTGTTTGAGATGCATACTCAATTCAAAGAGTTTATGCTTGATGGTCGAGTGGTTACCAAGTACTTTGCTTGTTCTAGCTTTAAAACGGCTCGTAATGCCGTTCAAGTCTCTCCGGCAACGAAGAATAAGTGGGGTGTTGGAGATTGGTCGAGATATTGGTTCTATCATAAGGTGCCTATGGTTGAAGAAAGGGACCCAGAGACGAAGAAAATGGTGAAGAAAGTTTGATTTCTACTAGTGCCTTTTTGGCGAGAAGAAAAAAAAAAGAGAACAAGGAGACAGTTGTTTGTTCTGCGATTGCGAGTGTTTCATTGGGGGTTTCTTCCATACTTGTACTTCCTTTGTCCTTGTTCACACACTTTTGGTACTTGGAACACGTTAGGCCAGCAACAAGCATAAGTACTTTGGACTAGAGTTCAGCATTGCTCGCTGTTACTGAGTTGTGTGCCATATATATACATATATTTTCTGTTTGTGCGCCTTCCAAGCTCCACATTATCTTCAGATCAGTATAGAAAAAGATCTTGCAATCGTGGCCCACATCCTCAGGTATCACAACCGAGATCCACCGTTGCCATCCTCTGCATGTGTTGGTAAGAACTTGGGTAAGAACTTGTTAAGACTTGTGTGAGGGTGTGATTCCACCAATTGAACCCAAGTAGCTCATAGGAGTTTTTGCTAATCACTAATCATGCCAGACGACACTCCTGTTTTGCAAAGTGACTTGCAGGTCATCAGGGATTTACTCACCAACCAGTCGAGGATGCTGGAGGCGTTACAAAAGGATATTCGAACAGTCCACATTGATGTTGAACGTGTGGACAGGCGAGTATCCACGATTTCTGGAAGGGTGGAACAACTTGAGAACAATCCACCCAAGCCGGACGATGATCAAGGACAAGAGGGAGGTGATGACGAGGCTTCTTTTCCTGAAATAGAAGAAGATGTTGTTTATAATTCCGATGGCCTTCCTGATCACATTAGGACAAACGAAAACCGCTTACGCAGAAGATGCAAGATGAAGAATACAATTGGTATGGGAGGTAATAGACATCAAGGTAACGATGATCCATATGCTAAAATTAAATTTTCCATACCATCTTTTATTGGTAAATATGATGCTGAGGAATATTTAGATTGGGAGCTGACAGTAGAACAAAAATTTTCTGCTCATCTTGTACCTGAACGTCATAAGGTTAGACAAGCCACTAGTGAATTTAAAGATTTCGCTCTAATCTGGTGGACTGCTTTGAAAGTAAAACCTTCAACATGGGAGAATCTTAAATTTGCTATGCGTGATAGGTTTGTTCCAATTACTTATCAGCGAGATATGCGTAAGAAACTACAGCGCTTAGACCAGGGAGATATGCTTGTTCAGGATTATTTTGCAGCGCTACAAAAGGGCATGATGCGTTGTGGTATAGAAGAAGAACCCGAGGATAAATTGTGTCGTTTTTATGGTGGTTTGAGAAAAGAAATTCAGGATCTTGTTGATTATAGGGAGTATAATACTACCAACCAGTTGTTTCAGCTTGCCATGCTTGCAGAAAAAGAATTGCAGGGACGACAACCACAACAGCAAAGGAGCCGAAGTAACTACGGCAGTTCTTTTTCGTCGAAGAATGTGCCATCGGGCGCTAAGGCTGCGAGTGCGTCTCCTTCAGCAGCGGCACCAGCAGCCACGCGTTCGCCACCCGCTGCATCTTTTCCTTCAACCGCTGGTAAGACTCGTATGCAGGAACCGTCATCTTCTGTGGCTTCTACCGGTCGCTCTACAGGTATTCAGTGCCGTCGCTGCCAAGGGTACAGTCACATAGCAAGAGAATGTCCAAGCACACGGGCATACGTTAGCAAGATGAAGAATGTTCAGCAGGACCCTGCAACTCCTATTGCTCCTGCTGTTGGTGAAGGGGAAGTTTCTGAAGCGCTGAGGTGAGACTTAGAGTTTTGTCAGGAGAAAGGTTTGGGTCTTGACTGCTTCAAGTTCATAGGCATTGGAGCTGATAATCTTTGAGTTATGCCTGGTACTTCTGAGATTCAACTTTCGAAGTGCATTGATGAAGCTTTTACTGTTCCGGATGCCGAGCTTGAATTATCAAAAAGCCTTTGCTTGAAGTTGCTGATGCAGGTCTGTCGATGATGTACAAAGGTTCTATCTTGATGAGAGGGTTGCGAATGGGTTTAGAAGAAAAGGAGAAAAATTTTGCTCTTCACGAACATGATTATCAAGTTGAAATTGAAAATCTGAAGAGGCAACTTGCCGAAAAAGAAAAGGAAAGAGCTGATGCTGTAGATGCTCACAATGTTTTGGAGGGCAAACTTATCAGTGCTCTTGCTCGAGTTGAAGAAAGAGAGGATGATATCAAGAAGGTTATGGAGGATAATGAAAAGTTGAAGCAAGGCATGAGGCGTATTGAAAGAAAGATTAAGGATCAGGATAAATCCTTCTTTGATAAATGCAATCGCATTTGGGAGCTCTGTTTTGAAAGCTATGATAAGTTTGGGGCTAGGCCTGGTGAAAAATTTTGGGATCTAGGTGACTGTGATAGTTTCTTTAGTTGGTTTTGCCGCCAATACGAAGATTTGTCCCGAGTCATGGAGACCACTATTGATATTGGGGTTTATTATTCTGCTCGTGCTTTGTTTCATTTGATGAGACAAAGCCAGGATCCCTTGTTTGCGCAACTTTGTGATGACCAGTACAAGTTTTCTTCTGTGGATAACTTGACTAATGTGACGAGGGCTACACAAATGTTGTGTAACAAGTATCTTGAGCAGTATTGGAGGTCTGGTGGTCGAGCTCATTGTTTTGATAAAGCTAAGGAGAAGTTGCAGAAGGTATGCAATGTATTTAGCTTGTTGTGGTTTTTTCTATTCTTTTGTGTCTAACTTTTTCTTTTTGCTTGTTAGCAAATTGCAAAAGAGGCGGAGGATGCTCAGAAGGAGGCCGAGGAGATTGCGAAGAGGGAGGCCAGAGCTAGGGGTCAAAGCGGTGCCGGATCTAGCAATGTTAGTGGTGGCCAGCCTTAGGTTTTAGTTATCTTTTCCTTTTATGAGATGAGAGAGTTTCAAGATACAATGGTTCTAAGTTATTGACTTTGTAATATATATACTTGGAAGTTGTTTGACTATTTATCCATTATGCGCAGGTTCCTCATGCTGAGCCTATGGAGGATGTCGAAGACATTACCCCGCTGTTAATGTCTAAAGATAACATTGTTTTCGAGCCTAGCGAATTTTATGACTTTCGTACGAAGTATGATGATTGTGATGTCGATGATTTTCTTGTCCGTAAGTTTTTTCTCTCGTTATTTTAGACTTGTTACTTTTTCTTTGGGGGTTTTGTCTTACAAATCTTTTATAGATGTGAATAAATGATATTGCAGTATCAGGCCTCCTAACTGTCGAGTTTTTTATTTCACGGATTTTGCACAGGTAAAGTTTGTTATGTAAAGTTTATTTTTCGTTTGTGGTTGGACTTTCGTCTTCTAACCTCTTTTTCCTATAGTCATCTGGGTCAAGTACTTCGTCGGCAAATGTTTATGAAGACTATTTACGCCGTGAAGCAGACAATATTATTAATGAAGTTGTGAGCGACATACTTGGTGATGCTGCCGAAGTAGTTAGTTCTCAAGATAACTAATTTTGTAAACGCATTTTTGTAATTGGGCAAGTTGTATTGCAAGACATCTTTGTTATACTGTGAAGTGTGTGAGCTTACCTTCGCTTGTAAATGATTGTTGTATAATCGATTTGAATTTTATCGTCTTTCTTTTTGAGGATCCTGCTTTTTGTTTGAGGTGATTGTCTGTGCTTCGCTTAAAGACTGGTAATGTTTTTGCTCTGACGAGACCGATTTAAAGAATTTAATAAATTTTAAAACGTCGTTCCTTCTTTTCTTTCGAAGCAGACGCGTATACTTTGCTTAGAGACTGAAAATATTTTCTTCTTAGTGGAATAAGTTCGAGAAATTTGCCTTAGCGAATTTTGAAATGCCGTCTCTTCCTTTTTGTGAGAAGTGGACGCATGCACTTCGCTTAGAAGCTTGAAACGCTTTCACCTTAATGAAATAAAGTCAAAAGATTTGTCTTAGCAAATTTTGAAACGCCGTCCCTTCTTTTTCATACGAATTGGACGCGTACGCTTCCTTAGAAGCTGAAAATATTTTCACCTTAGTGAAATGAAGTCGAAAAATTTGCCTTAGCAAATTTTGAAACGCCGTCCCTTCTTTTTCGTACGAAGTGGAGGCGTACGCTTCCTTAGAAGCTGAAAACATTTTTACCTTAGTAAAATAAAATCAAAAAATTTGCCTTAGCAAATTTTGAAACGCCGTCCCTTCTTTTTCGTGCGAAGTGAACACATACGCTTCTTTAGAAGCTGAAAATATTTTCACTTTAGTATAATGAAGTCAAAAAATTTGCCTTATCAAATTTTAAAACGTCATCACTTATTTTTCGTGCGAAGTGGACGCGTACGCTTCCTTAGAAGCTGAAAACATTTTCACCTTAATGAAATGAAATCAAAAAATTTTCCTTAGCAAATTTTGAAACGCCGCCCCTTCTTTTTCGTGAGAAGTGGATGCGTATGCTTTCTTAGAAGTTGAAAACATTTTTATCTTAGTAAAATGAAGTTCATAGAGTTCATAAAGTTTCAACATTGTCCAGCAAACGGGCATTCAAACAAAAGGTGATCAATGTCTTCCTCTTGGCCACTATCACATAGGACGCAGAGTTCATCATCCTCAATATTTAAGTGCCTTCTTCGGAGCATGGTTTTGGTATTTAAGCGGTCTACCAGAACCAACCAGGCAAAAATTTTTATTCTAGGTGTGCATTTAGATTTCCATAGCGTCTTGTAGACTGGATGGGTCTCCACCTCACTGAAAGCATGGGCATAGAATCTACGATGAGGAATATTTGGGTCCCCATGTTGGCGTTCAGGAATCAACACCATCTTCATCATATGGTATATTGTGTAGGTAGTCCTGAAGTGAGAGCAATTCCTCATGAGCCTGAGTGGAAAGCGGCAGAAAGAAGATCTTCTCCAGATCTTGTTCTGACATCAAACTTTACACTGAAATGGACTTGTTTGTTGCAAATGAGTATAGCCTAGGGTACTCACTGGAGAGAAATGTGTCCAAAGATCATTCCAGAAGGAGACCGTGGAACCATCTCCAAGAGTACATCTAGCAAATCCTTGGTAAATAACATTGAGACACATCACATCACGCCACCAGAATGAACCCAGTTCTCGGCATTCATGTGGGACTTTGCCTTCGTAGTATCTATTCCATATCAGAGTGACCCAGGGAATATCGGCCTTGTTATAGAATTTATGGAGCTGCTTTAACAGGAGTTCATCATTTTGCAACCTCAAATTGATGACGCCTAGGCCCCCTTTCTCTTTGGGCTGCATGATAGTTGGCCATGCTACTAGATTGCCACCTTTTGCTGTGTCGTCACTTCCCCTCCACAGACACTGCTTGCGTGCACGGTCAATATTTTCAATGAAACCCTTAGGGACTTTGATAGTGCACAGGGTATAGGTGACAATGGGAGTGATTGCTGAATTAATCATCTACAATCTTCCAGAATATGAGAGCCAAGTGGTGCAAGCAGGGAGCCTACGTTCCACTCTATCCATAATAGGAGACAAATCATCGATTGTTGGCTTGGTAGTGCCCATTGGAGGGCCTAAGTATGTGAACGGTAGGGAATCGATCTGATAGCCAAAGGTATTCGCTAGGTGCTGCATTCTTTCTGGTGTCACGTTGATCGGTATCATCAATGACTTGTTATATTAACTATGAGACCTGACGCTGTTTCGTAAATTTGCAACAAGGCTTTGAGGAAAAACAGTTGATTTGCATCAGCTTGGAGAACGAGGAGGGTGTCGTCGGCGTATTGAATTATGGGGAATTCATCATCTGCAAGAGGAAGGGGGGCCTTTAGCAGATCCTGACTTGCCGCCTTATTGGCCAAAATCTAAAGCAACTCCGCTGCAATGACAAAGAGCAAGGGCGATAGGGGGTCGCCTTGTCGTACACCTCGCTTGCACTTGAAAGATTTTCCAGCAACACTATTCAAGAGAATCATTGATGAACCTGAGGAGAGGATTGCACCGATCCAAGTCTGCCATTTTTTGGGAAGCCAAAATTCTGCAACATTTGGAGGATGGTAACATGCTTAATGGTATCAAACGCTTTCTCGAAATCAAGCTTCAATATGATGGCCTCCCTTCTAGACTGATGACACTGATGGATGTATTCGAAACTCCAGGCCAAGCTGTCTTTATGGAATGAGAGCGAATGAACCCGTACTGGTTCTTGTGCAAAATATTTAGGATAACTGACTGCAGCTTGTCTGCTAGGATTTTAGTCAATAACTTAACACTGATGTTTAGCAGCGAAATGGGTCTGAAGTCATTGACGGTCTCTGGGTTGGCGATTTTGGGCACCAGGGTGATATATGAGCTATTGATACATTCCAGGTTAGCTGACCCTATATAAAATTCCTCACATAACGCATAGAAATTGTACTTGATTATTCGCCAACATCTCTTCATAAACAAACCGTTAAAGCCATCGGGCCCTGGGGATTTGTCACATGGCATTCTTCTAACGATTTCATCAATCTCACTGTGCTGGAACGGTAGGGTTAGGTCCTCCAGACCAGACACTGCAGTGACTAGTGTCTGAAGCTCAAAGACCATCATAGGCTCTGTAGAAACCCCCATGATGCAGAAGTTGATGACTCCACTCTCTTGTTCTAAATAAGTTCTTCTTGAAGTTCAGTATCTTTGTCACTGTTTGTTTTGCTGGAATGGAGTGTTTGAAGCTGTTTCATTTTCAGATATATTTTCACTTACAGAATCCAGTGGCAACCCAGCCATTTCACATGCGGCCATTTCACATGCAGGATCTTGAGATTCATCTGAAATACCAACAATTTGCTTTCTGTATTCTTCATTGGAGGCTGCATCAGGCTGCTTGTTGTTAAGCTCAAGAACTAATGTTTGTGTTTCTTGCCATTCGTCAGTGATGTCTACCGGTAGCGGTTCAGGAACGGTGTCAACTGATAATTCTGCTAGGCTGTGTTCTTGTTTGATCTCCTTCATGTATTTGTCTCCAAGGACATGGGTGGTTGAATCATCTGATGATGTTATCTCTGGAATCACAAAATCAGTCCCAGCACCCTTAACTGGTATTTCTGCAGTATCATGCTTGTCAATAAATTTCCGAATTTCTGTTGAACCCAAAACTGATATTTCCTTCGGATTTGCATCAAATACTTGACCAGCTGACAACATATCAAGCAATTTCATTGTATCATCATTAATTCAGGTGTTGAACTCTTTGGTGTTAGGCTCTTCGAGAAAACAATCAACTAGAATGTCCAATACCAGCTGGTCATGCTTCTCTGAGGAGCCATCTAACTCAGCAAATGCTTTTGAACCCTTCAATTTTCTCTCGAGCATTGTCACTTCTTTGACAATATTCTCCTTGTTATCGGTAATACAGATTCCTGATGAAGCCATCCTTGATATGTACCGAGATTCAGCAGAGAATCCATCTTCGACCTCTCTTATCTCCTTTTCTTCAACACAAACTTCTGAGAGACCAGAATTGACCATCATGCTCTGTCACAAGGTTCACACGTCTCTCCTCCTCCGGTTCGTCTTCTCTGGCAAATTCATTGGCATCGCTGGCGGGATCCACGCTGTGGCTCTACAGCGACGACGCGACATAGACCAGGGTGAGCCAGCTGAAACACACGAGAAAGGCAAGCACCGCCAAGAAAAGCACCGGAAGGATCAGCAGACAAGGCAACCGGGGAGGCGAGAATGCCCAGACCTGCGAGGGATGTGGTAGTGGACATGGACAAGGAAATGGCGGCAGCCTGCCCCTCCGTCCCCCCCGTGCGCTAGTCAGCACGACCATCTCCTCCTACCACCACCGCCCAAGCTCAAAGCCATGACCATCAGCTTCAAGAACAAGCAACTCGTGCAAACGGGGAAGAAAGATTGGATTGTATGGTTGGCCTGGCTTCTTCGTGTCTCATAATTGCTTTGCTTTTGTGCAATGCCAAAGCTGGAGAATCAAACTCGGTAAAGGCAGACTGAGTTCCTTTCATGTTTGATTATACGATGGTTTGAAATTTTGGCTTCTGGGGTCTCAGGGTCGTGCAAGTGCAGGTGGAGGTGGGGCCCTCCAAGAAGTGAAGCTGTTTACCGGTGGCGCCTTGAGTTGAGATAAGTGAGGTGTGGCGTGTCGCAAACTAACAGGTCAGTTCGGTCTTTGGATTAAGACCGGTTCAGGATAAAGGTTGGTCTTGGATGCTTATCGGCAGCAAAAGTGTTCGGAAAGACATCATCAAGGTGAGGGAATCCATCACTTGGAACACATCACATCCTAGTGGCGACACTAACCCCAATAATTCAAAGGCGTTTAACAAAAGTTTGTGATTTCTCACCTTTTGTTCACATTTAGAATCGGAAAGTAGGAACATTGTCATGATGGAAGATTGGAGCCAATTTTGTGAATGAACAGGTCCCAGAGAACAAGAAATTTGCAAGAATGGTCACATTAAAAGTTCTCACATTGAACGTGGTTTTAGGAAGCTGTCTAGCAAGAAAATATTTTGTTGGCTATAAGTGTGATTCTATAAGAGGTCCGGCACACCAGTGACACATGGAGGGCGATTCGAGAGCGGAGGAAGCAGAGGTAGGCGGCAGTGGCCGACCACAACGGCGGCGGCACTGTGTGTGCGCGTGCGTAGGAGCTGGGGCGGCGCTGGGCAGGTGGCGGTTAGGGTTAGGGGGCGGCGGATAGGGTAGGAGAGGAGGGAGCCAAGAGTTGAGTAGGGTTAGGATTAACCCAATTCTCTTCTTGATTAAACTGTGTACATGGGGTTTACATTTAGTCTTTGCAAGACTTGGCCCCTAAGCACCTAGTGATATGGCGCTATCTGTTGCTTCTATTTTATTTGTCTCTATTTTTCTAATCCATCTAGATGACTTGCCCTTTTCCTTAGACGCGGTGGCGGCTACGCGGGTGCGCCTGCTCCTCCTCTTGTCCGCACGTGCGGCCCTTCGGCCCACGAGATGCGGTCTGTTGTGGTAGCCCCTCCTCTCTGGGCCCGAGTTGGCCCAATTTCTTCCTAATTCCGATGGGCCGTCGTTTGTCACACCCGGTTCTAAGGACAAAACCAGATATACACTATATGTGAGTCTTAAAGGTCAAATCTCACATATAGCTACAAATAGTATCAAATACAATGCTTTAAATGTAACGTACTCAATATATAAAAGATCTCAATATATAAAAGATCACCTAATGAACAATCAGCGGAAGGATGACTTCAAACTCCGGGTGTAGACTTCACTCCACTGGATCTAACTGACTGGTTGACAACAAGCCTAATACTTCTCCTGAGGTGTGGGGGAAATAGCAAGAGTGAGTCCATGTCGAACTCAACAAGTATAGCAATAAGGTAGTATAGCCCATAAACTCATGATCATTGTAACATAAATAATGCAAAATATAACGATAAATAATGAGCATCTTAACATAACCAGAATCATCATCTAATGTAAATGTCTCCAAGGCCGCTCGTGTCCTTGAGCAAGGCTAGTATACCAGTTTATTAAACTCTGCGCAGAAGTGTACACTTTCACTGTGAGCCGTGATTTACCCTTTCGCCCGAGGTCCGTCGTCCTCTTAGCTCACTACCAAGGAAAGCCGGCAGGGTTCACTATGAAGCCTTTCAAAGGTTTGTCTAACTAATTAGGGCTGCCAGATCATCAGATGTAGGAACCCCCTTCCAATATGGCACAATCTTTCCCGGCTGTACTCATAAGGACAGAGGTTGTCCTATACCCAACTTGGGACCCCTAACTAACCAGAAAAGTTCCTCATACTGAGCTAAAACCAGAGCCATATAGCCCTCACAGTTATACGGTAAATCCCAAATGATCACGTACAGATAAGATCTTAATTTGTTAAAAAGTCATCTTTTAATGTTTATTGCTTAAACATTAATTAAATCACAAGATCATGGTCATAGAAGAAACACCCAAACCATACTTGCCTTAAGACTTGCTTTACACCCAAAGCAATGTGCTTGAGAAACATCATCTTTATCTTTCATTCTGTAGCTTCTGATCTCCAATGCTCCCAACGGTTATTCTTCTACTCGTAACAAGCACCATACACAGGGAACATACAAGCAACAAGGACAAGCAACTAAGAACAGTATACCACACAAGGTAAAACAACATGCTAAAAGAGAGCTATAGCTATGATCACAAGAAACGCCTGCCGAAAGGCTTTACATTATAAAAGAAAACTTTAAGCTTTATTTACTTTATTTAGAGAAAAACATAAACAAGTTATTAACTCATAGAACATAAAACCATAATTTATTTTAAAAACCAAGTTAAACTAACTATGTTTTATTTATAAACATATCTCACGTTATTAAGACATTTAAACTTTGCTTTGCAAACGACATAAACATACGAGAGCATCTATGGTCTATTACATGTAGCATGTTTAATCTAACCAAATCATAATTAGAAACACATAGGTTAAGATTAATCAAATTAACATGTCATGTATAATTATGAAGATATGAAATGGATATTGTTTTTAACTATAAAACTAACTAATTACAAGCATATTAAACAATTTAATATTTAGCTATCTATGGAAAAATATGTGGCATGTAAAACATTAACACTACTGCATAGAGTGCGTCGACACGAATCTAACGCAATAAGAATCGCTCGAATCGGAATTAAAACGGTGAAACGGCAGAGATAATACAATTGATGGCAAATCTGTAAATAACTACTGGGTGGCAGACTCGTAATTACCATCATCTTCCACCTCTGGCTGTTGGAGATCGTGGCCATGGCAGCCATGGTGCCGCTGCACCAGCGCTGGAGGCAAGGGGCCTCGGCCCTAGCCTGCTGGACGGCCGGTGGTGGCCGGCTGCGGCCTGCTACGGCCTGCTGCGGCTTTCTACAGCCGGCGACGACTGGCTGCGGCCTGCTACGGCCGGTGGCAGCGGCCAGCTGCGGCCTGTTACGGCCGGCGGTGGCCAGCTACGGCCTGTTACGGCCGACGACGGCCAGCTACCGCGCACGGGGAAGGGAGGACCACGGCCCTCGGCCGGGACTTGGCCGGCCGGCAGCGGCTGGCTGTGGCCGGTGATGGCTGCTGTGGCCTGCGGCGGCTGGCTGTGGCCGGCTACAGCTGGCTCTGGCCGGCTGTGTGCGGCTAAGGTTTGCGGGTGGCGGCGCGGCGCCTTCTATGGTTGCCAAGGGGCTGCGGTGCACGGGGTTGACCCTCTTTATAGCCGGCGGGGAACCGGTGGGGCTGAAACCGCTGGGCTTGGCCCGTTGGGCCGGCTGCGGCTACCTATGGCCGCTGGTGGCCAGCTGGTGCTCGCTGTGGCCGGCCAGAGTTGGCCATGGTCGGCTGGAGCTGGCCAATGCTAGCCATAGTTGGCCAGTTGAGGCCAGGAAAGGCTCAAAGTGGCCGGAGAAGGCTATGGCTGGATTGTGGCCGGCCAAAGTTGTCCATGGCCGACTCTGAGTGGCCACAAGTGGCTATGGCTATCCGTGGTTGGCCAAAGCTGGCCAGATGAGGCTAGGAGAGGCTAGAGAAAGCTAGGTCGGGTCAGGATAGACTAGGGCAAGCCAGGGATGTCTAGAGACTGAACTAGGTCTGGTAGGGCTAGGTAGAGGATGGTGCCTAGCTAGAGCGATGGCCCACCCTAAAGAGGGAAAGGAAAGGCGCTCTCTCTCTCTATCTATGCAAGGGAAAGGGTTTTTCTGAAAACGTTTTCCAAAACCTTCTTGAGGCAAACCTGGGTTTTTGAAGCTTTATTTCCAAACACGAAAAGAACCTAGCCATGTCTTGCTCGGGTTTTAGAAATTATTTTTCAAACACCAGCAAAATAAAACAAGGCACCAAGCACAAACCCATCATTGTTATCTTCATAAAAGTTTTATAAAGCCACACTTTTCACCATTTTATAATGATAACAAAAGAATAAAATTTTGGCTAATTTTAAAGAAATTAGTAAATCCTTTAGTTTATTTAGTGTTTCCGGTTCACATCCAAAAATAGAAATTTTGGGCTGTGACATCGTTAGACTTGTTACAGTACTCCCCCTTTTCTGCTCGGCGCATCCTCACGATGAAACTGGAGTCAGGCGTTGAGGGAAGCTGAATCTGGTAAGGTGGCCTCTGGATGGCAGGTCATGCGACCATTGATTGAGTGGTTGAGGTCGAAGTGGAGCTGCATAGCGTCAAAGTTGTTGCGGGACGCTTAGTAGACGTAGCTGTGGGGTTGGTATTTGATGTTGTTTATGATGAGCATAATGGTGGAGATTGCGCCTTCTTTGCTGGTGTCGGTGATTATGCCAGGTTAAAGTGTAGAAGCGTCTAAACAAAGTTTGGCAAGGTTGGTGATGACCATGCTCTGTGGTGCGTGAGTTGCTGTGAACTTCGGGCTATAGAGGTGGTTGCCATTGTTGTAGACATGGTTGTTGCTCATGTGAGGCACTACAGGTACCCAATCATAGAGCAACTTATCGCTATAGCTGTAGAGGGGGTAGTTGTTCAAGGGTGGGTCGTTGCCGATGTTCGTGGTCCAAGCATTGTTGACGTAGGTGACCTTGCAGCCCAAGTTGTTGATGAAGGCCATGGTGATGACATACACCATGTTGCACCCTTGAAGGGTGCTCGTCGGTGCATCGTTGTCGTATGCCGCAGTTGGAGGTCGACGCAGTTTGGGCGTCAGTTGCCCTATGTGACATGGTCCGACCTCTAGCAATGCTGTGTTGCCTGCTATGGCAGCTTTTGGGGCATTGCTGGAACCAAGCCAAGTTGACGTGGTGATAATGGTGTTGATTTTGCCTGCGTCGTAATTGTTGGAGTGTTGTGTGTCGGGCCGTCAAGGTGCTTGCTGTTGGCTATGTCAATGTGGCCGAAAACGGAGTAAATATAGTCGTTTGAGGCCACATTGTTGTCATGGACATCGCGTGATGGCTTGCTGCCATTGCTGTTGTCGGTGTCCTGTGTTGGTTCAATGTCGAGGATGATGGTGGTACCATAGTGGATGGGGTGATGTGTCTGTTGTTCGTGGAGCTCATGGCGATGTTGGTGTCGATGTTGGAGCATGTCCAGTTGGTCTCCTTTGCCATTAGGTGCTTTTCGTCAAACACCTATTTTGCGTTGTTTTCAACGATGTAGTACTTGGCGCGTATCGGTGCCGACATGATGTCGGTGGCTCTGCTGAAGAAGGTGAGGGTGCTGAGCAGTAGGGATATGCACCATAGTAGTGTACTTGTCCAAGTTGCAGATGTCTTTGTTGCTAGTGGCCTTTTTTGGTTCGATCAGGGTTGGACTGCAAAGGTAGTGGCGCCATGGGCTTGCCTAGTGTTCGAAGCATTGCCATTGTTGTTGACGTTGTCGTCGGTGGCGCTGGTGTTCGAAGCGTTGCCATTGTTGTTGACGTTGTCGTCGGTGGCGCTGGCTTGCCTAGTGTTCGAAGCGTTGCCATTGTTGTTGCCATTGCCTAGTGCTACGGCGCCATTGCTAGTTTAGTCGTGGTAGCTCGGCGACATTCTGCTTGGTTGGTCATTCAACGAGCGACTGGTGGGCGTCGTTGGTGACGTCCTCTCTGTCGATGATGGCGTTCAAACCCAAGATGGTTTGGATCATGACAACGGCGGTGTCGAAGGGACGCATCTCTTTGTTGCTGGTGATGTTGAGGGCGGCTTTGTCGGCGTTGCGTGTTGGTTCATCCTTCTTGGTGTTGAGGCCATGATCTAGATCGCCGATTGCATCATCGATGATCTCATTGGCGTCGTCGATCTGAACATTGTCTCGTTGCTACAGCATATATCAAAATTGGATCTCGAAACTTACAAGTGCAGCTTTGATGTCCACGCAAATTTCCTCAATGTTGTCATTCATGGTGACGTTCATGGTGGCGGTGGTGGCCATGGATCGTAGTGGTCGTTCGATACCAGCGATAAGAGGTCTGGCACACCAGTGACATGGGGAGGGCGATCCGGGAGCGGAGGAGGCGAAGGTAGGCGGCAGCGGCCGACCGTGGTGGTGGAGGTGTTGTGCGCGCGTGTGCACAGGAGCGATGGCGGTGTTGTACGCGCACGTATGCAAGAGTGGGGGAGGCGCTGGGCAGGTGGCGGTTAGGGTTAGGGGGCAGCGGCTAGGATAGGAGAGGAGGGAGCCAAGATCTAAGAGCTAGGGTTGGGATTAACCCAATTCCCTTCTTGATTAAAATAAGTACGTGAGGGTTTACATTTGTGTGTTTGCAAGACTTAGCCCCTAAGCAACTAGCTATACGGCTCTATCCATTGCTTCTATTTTATTTATCTCTATTTTCCTAACCCATCTGGATGATGTGCCCTTTTTTGTAGAAGGCGGCGGCTGCGCGGGCGCGCCCGCTCCTACTCTTGTCCGCACGTGCGGCCCTTCGGCCCATGAGACACGGTCTGTTGCGGCAACCCTACCTCTTCTGGGCCCAAGTTGGCCCTATTTCTTCCCAATTCCGCTAGGCCATCGTTAGATTTGTTACAAATTCCGCTAAACTTTCTCAACTTATTCTAGTTTTTGTTGTGAGCGAGTTTACATATTTTTTGTAACTAAAGACCATCAGAACCTTTCAAACTTTACTCTATTTTTTCTTACTTCAATGTAAAATTAAAAATGCTAGCAGATGTGTGTATTTTATACATAAGGTTTGAAGAGAGGAATATTTTGACAAATTGTTGACGACCAAAATATGGCTGGAGAGTCGAACATGGAACTAAAATCAAATTGGGACAAAGGGCTTCATTTGGGGTTAAGTTGCATTAGAATGGAGTCTACACTCTTCAAAAACATGTCCATACACACACTCTGCAAAAACACATGTCCATACCGATTTTGGAGACGCCTATGCCATCAAAACAAGATGCTTAGTTGTGGCTTGATAAAATGGTCACCATGGTTTTCGCTGACCAAGGACACTACATGACTTTTTAGTTGAAAAATCCTCTGATCTCCTCAGAAACTTTTAGACTACATGTGAAATAGGTTTCCTACTAAGACAAGACTACCTCGTCTATTTATATAAGAGGATCCCAGTTGATTTAGAGATCTATCTATCCAATTGTGAAAAGATCATTCTATCTATCTATCCAATTGTGAAAAGATCATTCTATCTTACTTTTTATCTTCTTCGTCAACCTCTCCCAACCTCTCTTGTTGTCCAATACCAATAAGATTTGGTCCCGCTATGCATTCTCATCGATGATTTTATCGGTTTGGTGGGTCTTTTGAACAAAGAATTAAAATAAGGAAAAAATTGCACTTTCCCTCCTCTAATTTTTGTGAAAGTTTGCTTCCTCCTTGAACTCTAAAACCGAGCGAACCACCTCCCTTAACTTTTCAAACCGTGTGTTTCACCTCTTTGGAGCGGTTTTGAAGGCAGTTTTGTAATTTTTTTCTTTTTATTTATTTCGGCTGGATGTTTGAAATTTGATTTGTTGGACTCCACATGAGTAAATATATAATATGATACATTTTAGTACAAAGTTTTTGTTATAATATATAATATGGTATGCTTTAGTATAAAGTTTTTGTTGGACTACACGTGAGTAAATATATAATATGGTATAGTACACAGTGAATATATAATATAATATACTTTAGTACAAAGTTTTTGTTATAGATTTAGATCTATGTTTTTTAAATTAATTAGAATAATTTATATCTACAGTTTCTATGGTTCAGTTGTGGTGAAATTATTGTGGTGGCCTAATTATTGTATGCTTTAAATGTAGTAAAAATCTCACACTCATTGGATCATGTATAACTTAGTTACAGATTTGTTTAGGGTTTATGCTTGCTAAATCTAAATAAATTTATAACTAAGTTATGCATGATCCAAAGTATGAAAATTTTACTATTGTTCAAGCACATACAATAATTAGGCCACCATAATAATTTCACCACAATTTGACTATAGAAATAGAAAACTGTAGATCTAAATTTATAGCAAAAACTTTATACCAGAGTATTCATTATGTCGATCTACTCATGTGTGGAGTCCAACAAAGTTGAATTTTCTATTTTATGATTTTTGTATGATTCACTTTTATTTTTCCAATATCTAGCCAAAATAAATAAAGACAAAACCACATTCAAAACTGCTCTAGGGATGTAAATTGTATGGTTTGAAAAGTTAAGGGACATGGTTTTCCCACTTTTGAAGTACATGGAGGAAAAGCAAACTTTCATAAAAGTTAAGACAAGAAAAGTGAACTTTTTTCTTAAAATAATTTGTTTCGTGGGTCTTAAACTAATTATAGACACGTGGAACACTAACAGATTAACTGTACTCAAGAGATATCCCTCCGAAAAGGAAAGGAAATGAAACTGTATCTTATGCAAACAATAATCGTTAAATTCAAAAAATATCCTCCAGAAAAGAAAAAGAAGAAGAAATAAGGATACATGCGTCTTTTGCCAACATTGTTGTCTAGCTAAAATTTTTTCAGAAACTTATTTATTATATGGGATGGAGTACTTTTGATTGAATTCTAATATTGAGGCTCAATTATAGTTTTTTTTTTCTATCAGAGCACACATGCCGGGGTTCTAGACCACCACCCAAACCGTGCGTCGCCTGAGACTGTTTTTGCTGAAGTATGAGCTACTCTATTACAGGGTCTAGGAGCATAAGTAAATCTAAAACCCTAAAACAAAGCACTCGGTCCCCGAATCTCCTCTAGTATGGAAGATATGCATGATCGTCGATTTGCATCTGCCGACCAAAGCTTCAGAAGTTCATGACAATCCGTTTCAAGCCAAACATTCCGGACTCTAGCCTGCAGCGCCAAGGATAGTCCATCCCGGCACGCTGTCGCTTCCATGCTTAGGGCGTCCAGACGGTGATCATACCACTTAGCCCCGCCCCAAACGAATTCACCAGCGTGGTTGCGAAGTATAGCACCAGTCGCACCTTTCCACTTCCATTCGTAGAAAGTCCCATCTGTGTTGCACTTGAGCCACCCTTCAAGTGGTCAACACCAATGGGGTGCATTACTGCCTGGCTTTGGTCCAGCCAGTGGTTGAGTGAGCTGGCTGAGATCGAAGGCCAGGTCGATTGCCCATTGTACTGCCACTCGAATGGCAATGCTCGCTCTCCATGTCTGGTCCTGTTCCTTTGCATCCGCAAGGAGTACATGCCGATAATTATCGCAGCTTGTCCCATGGTACCCCTTCCTTCCACTATATCGTTTGCCCATGTATCACGATGCAGTGGAGGTAGTTTGACTCCATTCAGAGCTTTGAAATGGCTCCAGAACGATCTAGCCACCGTGCACTTCATCAACACATGACTGATGGATTCCTCTTCTGCTCCACATACTTCGCAGTTTGGAGTTCGCTCCACATACCGGCGATGTAGTATAAGTTTTGCCGGAAGAAATTCATGGATAACGCGCCACCAAAATACCCTGATCTTAGGTGGCACCTCCAATTTCTAAATCTTCTTCCACACAATGTTCCCCGACCCTCCAGGATCAGTCCCAACGTCATTCCCGATTCGAGCATCGTCCAGGAGTCTGTGGGCTGACCTCCATGCTTTTCAGGTTCCCATGCCATACATCTTCATTCATAGGCCTTACTGATGTGCGCATGATGGCTGCCACGTCCACTGGGATGAAATGCTGGATGATGTAGCCCTCATCCCACTGTCCGTTGACTGTCATTAGATCGGATACACGAGCTTCTATTTCAGAGGTCCTGCCTGGTCAGAAAAATAACTCTCCCTGCTACTACCTCAAGCCATTGTGTTATGTGTGGTAGTCTGACGACTGTAAGCTAAAATTTTAAAATTCACCAACATCTGACCGAGCAGCCTTTGCCGCCAAGCGCTCCAGCTCTAAGAAATAACATTTCAATGGACGAAGAATAACTTGCCAGATCAAAGTGAGGCACTAAAAAGAAACATGAAACATTTTCTCAGTCGTGTAAATATCTGTCACTGACAAAATCCAGGACCAGAAACTAAAATATGTATATATTTTACCAATACTGCTGCAAAATATTACTCATAAATTGATCCTACTCGTAAGAAGGAATACAAATCTGAGCATAAGGTAAACAAGAAAGAAGTAAACTCAAATGCAATTTACTGATTTACATATTGCAACATCAGAGGTAACGGCAAAGGTAATTATTTGTGCAACGTCATGAAATTTATAACAGTACCAAGCAACGAACATCCAATAAACATAAATGTGTACTGCAGTTTCCTCATAGCTGCATATATTTTATAAGTCTCATACTTTGGTGCATGATGCACAACATTCTCGGTAAGTAGCAACTCATATTGTGCAAAGTCCATTTGCCATGGAAGTACATATCTTGCATCCATACATCTCTCTGGAAAGCACACAATAGTCACCGGTACTGAATCTCAATATAGCAAGAAATAATTATGTTTCCTATATGCACAATTTCCCTCTGAGCTACCTTTACATGCAATACAGGTTCCAATTTGGATCTGTGTAACTCCAAAATGGAATCAACCAGATCAATATGTGGACAGTGATATCCTAGGAGTGGTCAAGTTTTTCATATGAGCCCATGTAGTTAGGTTTGATGCAGGCTGTATGATACTACCAACAAGCTGATGATGTTCAATACACCACCATATCAACCATTGCTGCATGTTCCGCGACTCGTGAAAGCTCATGATAAAGACTGCCTGATAAATAATAGAGCATAGAACTCCTCAAGATTCGATAACTGCACGCTGCACGCTCTACCAGTTTATACTTGATTCTCCCATGAGCTTGTCCATTCAATTTTTCATTTCAAATGTGCTACTGACAGCTATTCAAGTGACATCCATTCTTTTAATGACACTTTAATCTTCAACTCATCAATACCATACAAGTTTCCATTATACATATCATTCAACCAGAACTGACTGTGTAGTAATCTGGCTGAGTACACTATCACTGATTTGCATAAACCTCAGAATAATAATCTCATGAAGTTTGTGCACACATGTACATCAAGGAATGGTTCAGTCAACATTTCCATCTTTACGACATTTCTATCGTTCTGTCGGTTTCTGTGATTTTCTCTTTTTATCTTGGATCTGACGAACACATTCCGCAACCAAAACACTAAACTTCGGGGTGACCTTGCCTGTAAGGGGTGGGTTAAAGCCAACCTTCCTATAAGCTTGTGCAATGCTTTTCTGACATCTTTGCAAGTGAATATTACAGAGGGAGGGAGCTGCAGACTTTATGATCGGCCTACCACACGTGACAAGCCCTCCCTGTAGCCCACTGGAAAAACAGGGCAGAATTAGAACATTCATGTTACAATCAATTAAGTGGAAGAAACTGTATGAAATATAATTTATATATAAAAAATTACTATGCTCTTGGTGATTTATGTAAAAAAAGCCAACTAAGAATCAAGTAGTCGTAACAAGAACCCCAAGGAAAGTTGGGTCTGCTGCCTGGATAGCTAGGCGACACCTTTGAAACAGATCTTTCAAATTCTAATTAGATTAAGTGATGCAAATCAAAATCTGCAAATAGTAAAATCTGGTGCTTACTTAAAATCACAACCTATTTAGATGGAACTCGATAATGATGATAGGAAATCATATTTCATTAGCAAACATGTATCAGCTCACTTAGACAGAGAAAAACAACCATATACATTATTTTCTTATGTCATTACATTATTTGCTGATACTGATCGATCCAACTCTGCTAAATCATAAAATAGCTTGCTATCAAAAGCAAGGTTACTATAGTTCGCTGGGACAATTCTATGAAATGCAACATCAGCAATCCATAAGCGGGAAGCTAGAACTGAAAAGACAATCACACAAATTTATGCTGCACAGCTTGAACAAATTTAGGCAACACCTATATTGAAAAAATTTGTCTAGTAGGCAACAATAAACAGGTAAGGGGGACGACAGAGTATCCATATGGAGCAAACGTTCTGGAGCCTACATATCTAAATGAAATTCAAAAACTACTTCCCTTCTAAATAAAATCACAAAATGACACATAAAACACCACTAGTATAGTATCATCTTTAACGACCCCATCTGTTTCAATCAGCCATTGACATACAAAGTGGGATCATCTCATATTTCTCCAGAGAAGCATGGCAATCCAACCCACAACAGAGATATAGAGGTTGCATCCTCTTTCAGAAACACTACTAAGCCTGAATGACTAGTGGGCCAGATCCAGACTAGTAAGGCAACGGAATCAGTAAACCCTAACCAGACCAAGATCCACGGCTTCTTTCTTCCAAATCACGTGTAGTGTACGGGAGAAGAGACGAACCTCTTGGTGATGTACGCACAGGGCTTGTAGAGCATCTGTTTCGGATCCGAGAGGATGTGGGAGTGGCAGAAGCGAGTCGTGGCCATGGCCCGCACCTTCCAACCAGTGAACCCGCACTTCTTCCCCTCGGCACCGGTGCCGGCCTCGGTGGCTCCCCGGCCGCCGGGATGGGGCCCCCTGGAGGGGCTGGCGGCTGCTCTGCCTCCGGTGGGCTCCGGGCGAGGTCCCAAACGTACTGCCGGTGCCGCGAGCGCACCTCCTCGGCCATGGCCCAGTAGAGCCGGCGGTACACACCGCCTAGCCGGGCCGCGCGGCGGCGCCGCCACCGGAGGAACTCCTCTCGCGTGAGCGCCTCCACTGTGGTCTCCATCTCCGGCGACGGCGGGTCGTCGGGGGCAATGCTAGGGTTTTGGGGCTGCGCCTCCAGCGGCACCGCAGCGGGCGCCGGAGTCGGCGCCAGCGCCACCAGTGCATCGGGGTTCCGGGACGAGGCCATGGCGCGCGGAGATTCATACAGGCCGGTGCGCAATTTGGGGTGGTATCTTCGGATGTTGGAGAGGACGGAAGGCATTGGCTTATTTGTGGCTTGCTAGAGGGGTCAATGCCTCGACTGTTTATTGTCAAAAAATGCCTTGATCGTAATTTGTAAAAAAAGTTTTTTTCATCGGTGCCATCGCAAATTTTTGACTTTGGAAATCTGTATTACAATTCAACTATTCTAAAATTTGCCATTAGCATTCTTATTCTAAATGAACCCTGCCATTCTCTACGTCTTTTGTACGTTTAGGCCCACATTCAGATCGAATACGGATACGCATCTTCCGTACGGAGCAGAACGCCCCTGCTTGCTTCTCTTCCCTCTAGTCGCTGACGTGCGGTCAGCTTCTCCTCTAACCTCCAGTCAACTTCCTCCTTCAACCTCCCGCATTGACGCCATGCCCATAGGAGGGCTGTGACACGCCCACACACCCGCAAGGCAGCGGTGACGGCAGTGGCTCGCCTGCCTCAGAAGCAGCCCCCACATGTCGCCGCCCGGCGACCCCGCGGCGCCTGAGCCGGAGCTCCTCTGCTGCCTGGCACTGGCGCCCCCTCTTGCGCTGGCATGAATATGACAACGAAGACGCTGTTGCTGCTGACGTTGGACACGTCTAAGTTCCACCATTAACCTCACTGGCGAGATGAGCGCGAGCGCGTCGCTCGGTCGGTTGGCCGCGACCGCAGGTTCTGCCGCCGCACTGCGAGGCCGTCCATGTGTGGTGACTCCGGGCGCGACCTCTCTAGCGCCGCGGGAGGGGCTCGGTCACGGGACCCGTGCGGACCGCCGTGGATGAGCTCCGCCTCGCCGGGCGCGGACCGCCTCGCCGCAGTGCCGAGCTCCGCCGGGCGTAGTCGCGGGCATGAGCCCTGTCACTGTAGGGGAGCTATGCTTCGCTAAGCGTGGGCCCGTCGGTGCCATTGCGAGGCTGCTGCGCCCGCCGTCTGCCATGCCGTGAGGCCAGCGCACCTCCACAAGGTCGTCCCCTGCCCAAGATAGTCGCGCCCATAGTCCATTGCGTCGTGAGGCCTCCACGGCCACAATCTTTTGTACGTTGCCCCCTCTTGCGGGAGGTTGAAGGAGGAAGGTGACTGGAGGTAGAAGGAGAAGCTACGTGTATGGCCCGTATGTCAGAGACTAGAGGGAAGAGAAGCAGCAAGGGCGTTCTGGTCCATAGGAAGATGCGTACCCGTACACGGCCTGACAGTGAGCCCAAACGTACAAAAGACGTAGAGAATGGCAAGGTTTATATAGATGAAGAATTGTAATGGCAAATTTTGAAATAGGTGAATTGTAATGGCAGATTTCCAAAATCGAAAAATTGTGATGGCACGGATCAAAAAAATGAAAATAAAATGCCTCGATGGTCTGACTGTATGAGATCCACGTGAGGTGGGGGGGTGTCGAAGTACACATTGCGCAAGACACCTCTCAGCCCCACCGAGTCACTGAGTGTTTCTTCCTTGAGGCATCTCGAATGTTCAACGATGAAAAAATATGAGTCTATCTATCTCCCATTTGAAATTTTTAAGAAATCATGAGCATCTGATTTTTTTACTCGTCTTCTTCCCCGTCCCGTCGCCCACCGCCTCCCACCACTCACCGCGCATATCGCAACGCGATAGAGTTTCGCCAGAGATCCGTAGCGGAGCACTAGATTTCTTTAACGGGTCTTCTTTCTCCTCTCATAGCCCGCTACCCACTGCCCTTGTTGTAGCGCAACAGGGTTTTCCTACCGTGCCCACGGGGCCATTCTTGTTCTAGGATACTTCTCTGGTTGATGCAGGAAGCTAGCACACGCACCAATGCATGCTCTGCTTGCCTACCCATGAAATAGATTATGTTCTCGTTTCTCTAGAGCCAGCCTCTGCTTGCCTTTTTACATGGCACAGACTTAGCTAGGGGCTTAGTGTAGGTATCCAATCATGCAGAGGTTGCATCGCGAGAGAATGGTTGGGCTGCATGCAGCCTTCCAATCAAGCCATACACTCACAGTGTGTAGTAGGTCACTAATAGCTCGCCCACATGATGAGAGACAAACATGAGCATGCCAGCTTTGCTCCTAGCCGCTTTGTGCTACCGCCTTAGAGCCTGGTAGTGTACCTACTCCTCACTGCTGGCCGCCATCGTCGCACTACGGATCTGTGACGTCGTGTGCTTAACACTACACGGTCTACCTTCACCAATAAACCATGTGCTCACTCCTGGCATATGCATCCCGAGTGCAAGTGTTCCATCACAGCCGGTTGTCTCCTCCCACCCTCATACACTTGTGGTCCGTATGTTTACCACAGTGCAAGGTGCCTCCATAGGTCGTGTGCTCACCACCATCGTATGCTACGCCAGACATTCCACCATCGCTCCCTCTTCCACCATTCACTCTGGCCACCATCACCACCCCGCTGTTGCACCCCCGATCCATGTTGGCATGCGTTCACCACCACGAGGGATAGCTCCTCTAGGCTCATGATGGTCATGTGCTGGCAGCCCCGGTGTCGTGCCACTCATGTTTGGAATCTTTTTTATTTTTAACTTTTTTAAAGTATTTTTAAAAAACATGTAATTTTTTTTTATTTTTAAGGTTAACCGTTTTGATAGCGTCATCGTTGATGGCGCCACAAAAGAATGATGTAGTACAAGGGCTCCGCGCCCTGGCCCCATCTGTCGCGCCATCAATCATGGCGCTACACTGTGATGTCATCATTTATGGTGCCACAGATGAGGCCAGGGGTGCCACGTCCCCTGTGGCGTCATCAACCATGGCGTCACAGTGTGAAAATACGGCAACCACCAAAACAGTTAGTCTTAAAAATAAAAAAAATTCACGGTCTTTTCTCAAAATACTTTAAAAAATGGTTAAACATAAAAAAAGATTCCATGTCTCCACCACCAGTCGTATCTCCTCCCCTTATGTTCGCCGCCTGCACTTCTTTTATCACCGACCACGTGTGAGAAAACCAATGTTGGCGTCCTCGCTTCACTAGTGTGCTACTCAATCACTAGTGTGCTACTCAACGCCTATTTCGAACACGCAAGACCGGATCATGCTAAAGCCACTTGGTCGACACATAATGATGTTTGTAGTGCACAAAAGGTGCTTGTGGTATTGCTATTGTGAGACTTAACAGTGTGCACATGAACTTCAACAAAAAAACAATGATAATGGCAGTTAGGATAAAACCAGTGGTCATAACGGGAGATGCTTCAACCAAAATGCTAGTCAATATGTGAAGCGTGACATACACATGAACTAGAGACCGTTCCACCATTCCACTCCATGGGTGGAGAATTTTCTCCCCATCATGTTTTACATGGACCCAACGCAATACACTAAAATACTTGGGCTGCAAAAATATGACTTTGAGCTGTGTTGGGGAGCTCACTCAACGTAGGTTGAGATTCTCTTCTGCTTCAACTTATGAAAGACTTGATCATTGTTTAGGCAATGTAGAATGGTGTTTGGTGTATCCGACTACTTCTATCCTTCACCTTCCTATGATGTACAGCGACCACACTCCCGTTCTAGCGGTTCCTAATTCTCAACGTCCTCGTATTAATAAACCTTTTTGTTTTGAAAATTGGTGGCTAATGAATCGTGAATATGATAACATTGCCCAGCAAATCTGGCAGCGCTCTACTAATTATTATTTCTCACAGAAAACCAAATTCCTTGCTGCAGATCTCAAGAAATAGAGAAAAAAGAAGCCCAGAATAATGATTTGCTTGCTACAATTGAATAGCAACTTCTCGACCAGCAGAACCTCCATCCTTCCTAGCAAAATCATGCCTTGCAACAACAACTTCACGAGAAGCACAGTGATCTCTTGGCTAAAGCAAAAAGCTACCACATTCAACGTGCCAAGAAGAACTGGGCAGTAGCTGATGACAGGAATACTGCTTTCTTTTACTGTGCAATCATCAAGAGGAACAGGAAGAACCGCATTCCCCATCTTACCGGTCCCGATGGCTCCCATTCCACCACCCCTAAACAAATTGCTGAAATTCTTATCAACTACTTCACTGATATTTTTTCCTCCCCTGTTCCCACTCGTCTATCTCCAGGCCCAATATTACCACTACCTCCAATACTGCTACCACTCCTACTCATTCTCATAGTATGCTTCCAATTAACCACATTAACCACCCTACCACTCCCAACACAAGCATTCAAGAAGAGGAAGCAGTTCATAACAATGAGATCTTCAGGTACACTTATTCCAGTTCTTCACCTAATGAAATTCACGATATTATTAGGCACATGAGAAGCAATGTAGCCCCTGGGCCTGATGATCTCAATGCTGGCTTCTACAAATCAGCATGGGAATGGGCTAAGGATGACATCTACAAAGTGGTAAAGGACTTCTACACTTATGCTTCTTTACCCAATGACATTAATCAAACTTTTATCTCTCTTATCCCTAAAAAAAATCAATCCCTCTACTCCTCAGGACTACAGGCCGATCAGTTTGTGCAATGTTATTTATAAGATCATTACTAGGTCTTTGGCTAATAGAATAAAAAATCATCTCCCTAATTACATTAATCATGCTCAGTATGCTTTTATTGCTAATAGGCATATTTCCTCTAACATCATTATGACTCAGGAGATCATCCACTCCTTTAACTTGAAAGGTTGGAAGCACAATGCCTTTATTCTCAAAATTGACCTGGCCAAAGCTTTTGCCAGATTAGAGTGGGACTTCATTGCAGCTGCTCTCCAAAGGCTGGATCTTAATAATCATTTTATTAGGCTTATCAATGCTTGCATTTCCTCTCTTACTTTTGTAGTTCTAGTGAATGATCAGCCTGCAGGTCACATTCTCAAAGTGGCCTTCGGCAGGGCTACCCCTCATCTCCATATCTCTTTGTTATTGTGATTAATGAATTGTCTATTAGATTGCAGGAGGCTCTACATCTTAATAATCTTGTAGGTATATCTCTTGGCCCAGGTTGTCCTTCTATCCACTCCCTCTTATTTGCAGATGACCTCATCCTTTGTGGCAAAGCAACACTAGAAGAAACTCAAACCATCAAAATATTTTATTTGATTTTTGTCGTCAATCAGGTCAGACACCTAATCTCCAAACATCCTCCATTTTCTTTAGCAAAAATGTTCCTAACAATATCAAGACTCAGATCAAGAGCATCTTTCCTCTCCCGGATCTTCAGCCTAATACCATGCACCTAGGTCATCCTTTGATCTTTAGCCATAAAGATAAGAATCATGCTTATAATTTCATTTATAACAATTTCTTTTCTAAATTGGGAACCCTTAAAGCTAATAAGCTCAATCATGCAGGTAGGCTCCAGTATATTAAATCTGTTCTTGCTTCTATTCCTGTTTACTACATGTCAACTGTCCTTTTCACCAAAAATTTTATCAAAAAAATTAACACTATCATTAGACTTTTTGGTGGGCAGGAGTCCAATAAGAATAGGATAGAAGCCCCATTGCTATCGATCTTGGGACGACATTTGTGTTCCCACAAAGATGATGGACTTGAAATTAGGAACATGGAGATGATCAACAAAAGTCTCATTATCCATTCAGCCTGGAATATTGCTAATAGTAAAGACCCCTTCCTCTCTGCTATCTTAAAAGCCAAATATTATCCCTATGAATCTTTCTAGAGAGCTCCCAATAATGGCCCTAAGTCCATCTATTGGTCCTTTATTATGCAGGTTAAGCACCTTATCCATGCCAATACCACTGTCCAAATTCACTCTGGGAAGTCTTCCATTTGGTCCACCCCGTGGACTCCGATTTGGCATCACATCCACCATCACCTTCTCATGTCGGTTACCAACCATCCACTCCCTGCTACTATTTTTGATCTTTGGATCCAATGCACCAACGAATGGAACCATCAGCTTCTCTCCACCACCTTCACCCAATAGGTCATTTATATTATTGAAAATACTCCTGTTGTCACCTCCAACCATGATGATATTCTCTGATGGACTCCTGCTACTAATAGTTCTTTCACCACTAAAGCTGCTTATAGGTACCTGGCGTCTCAAGAGGCACATCACCTACTTGACCAAGGCTCCAGAAGCATCAATCCTAATGCCAACTGTATTCTACAAAAAATCTAGGAAAGTAAGGTCCTTCCCTCTCTCCTCAAAACCTTCGCCTGAAGGTTAATAAGAAGAGCTATTGCCACTACTGAAAGAGCTGGCAGATTCTCCACCCATATTGACCAACATTGTACCTACTGTGGCGCTGTTGAAACTGATAATCATCTTTTCTTCTTATGCCAGCTACCAAGTCAAGTTTGGTCCTCAGCTAATCCTCCTTTATAGTTAACAGGCATCGACCCAGATGAAGATGGTGTATAGCTATCGCTTCCTTTGCTTATTACTGCCAATCCTACTGATAATACTCTTTGTAAAACTCTTTTCTTCTTATGGTATATTTGGAAGGCCCGCGATGACAATAGATTTCAAAGGAAAACATGGACTTCCTTCCAAATTCACCAAGCATCCAGTACCCACATGCAAACTCATCTCACTGCTCTAGAAGAATAGGTAAAAACTGGACAACCCGCCGATCCTCCTCTCGGTCCTGTTGTTGCCCCGACGGCCCAGCAGAGTATTGCCTCCAACCAAGGTAAAACAGCTCCACATGCAGGCATTTCCCCTCTCAACTCAATGGACAGACTCCTGGTCCAAGCACCCACTTTTCTGGAAGGTTGGCGATGCTATACTGATGCTTCCACCACTCCTGATCACTTGGCGCATGGAACTAGAGATGCTGGACTGGGTATTTTCTTTGTTAATATGCAGGTTAATCCACCTCATACCATCTTCATCAAGGTGGCAATGAGGTCTTCTTCCTTTATCCTGATGTCAGAGGCTAGAGCCATGGTGCTTACAATGAAGATGTTGATATCTTTGCAACTCCAGCAGGGAACCATTCTTTGTGACAATCAACAGCTTGTCCACTTCCTCAATAGAAGTGACCTCGACCACCCCCGGATTGGAGAATCAAACATCTTACACAGCTTATCGCTACTTCCATGGAATCCAACTCCTTTGTAGTTCACAGAGTAGACAGAAATCTAAATCACATGGCTAATTGTCTCGCTAGGCAAGCTTTTAGTGTTATCAGACTAGTTTTGATGGTGTTTGCATTCACGCAAGCCATGATCATGAGTGTCCCCTTCTTATGGCACTCAACAATGTAACCATTAATCATGTAATAGTTCTAACAACTTTTTGCTGTTAATCAATATATAATGTTTCATTGTCAAAAAAATAGGTTGTGTTGGAAGAATAAAATTATAGGGTTAGGGGAGATATAGTTAATTTTTTGATATAAGTTGGGTTATAGACTTACATAATTAAAAATTGATTTTTTTCACACATTAGTAGGCCTATATGTGTAGAGATGCCAGGTGGCTAGGCACATTTAAGAGAAAGGGATGACGAGAGGAATAAAGGAAAGGAAACATATATGCTTGCAAAATATAAGGTCGTAAATGATCATGGTATGATCGATGGATAAATGAAAGACAAGGAAAAGAACGTGGAGGCGTGATTGAAGTGGAAGGGGGAACTCTATGTATGTGCTATTAATTTATTTCATCATTAATAGAAATACGTGAATACCCCACTCGTTACTATGGAATAAAAATTTTTATAAAAAGAACTTATATGAAACGGAATGATACATCAGAATATTAGTAAGCTTTGGGAATAAACAGTATGGAACAATTCGCTGCATGCTGAATGCAATTCTGACAATCTGCTAGGTAAATCACATATGAGGAAGACAAACTTGAATTCTTACATACCCATGGAAATGGCAGGGGATTCCAACTCTAGCTATTTTCATAAATGTGCAAATGGCAGAAGAAGGAAAATGAGAATATCCATGCTGGAAATAGATGGCCAAGAGGTGATGGACCCCAAAATCCTGAAAGAACATGTTACAAATTTTTACAAACAACTCTTTGGTAGGGCTGAGGTGGCCACCATCAAAGAGATGAGGAATAACACTGCCCCTGGGCCAGATGGGTCCTCTGTGGAGTTTTTTAAAGCCCTCCGGCCACAAATTAGAGGTATCATTAAAGAAATGCTAGATAGGCTACATGATGGAACTCTAGAGCTATGGAGATTGAATTATGGAGTTATTCTTCTGCCCAAAGTCAAACCAGCTACAAGCATTAGGCAATTTAGAACTACTGCCTTCTCAATGTCATCTACAAAATAATTACCAATACATTAACACTAAGATTAACTAGAGTGATTGGTAGAGTTATAAATCTTTGTCAAACTGATTTCATTCATAAAAGAAATATTCTGGAGGGAGTGGGGATCTTACAAGAGGTGTTGCATGAGCTAAAAGTATCTAAGTCTATTGGAGTCATCCTTAAGTTGGACTTTGAGAAGGCTTACGACAAAGTAGACTGGAATTTTTTGGAAGAAGTACAAAGAAGCTAAGGTTTAACAGAGACATGGATCCAATGGGTCAATCAAGCCATTGAAAGTCTCTGGTTTGCTTTTGGATAATTGATGAAACCTTAGGACTAACCTTTGATCTAAGTGGATGATTTAGATAAGGTGGTCCTTGCCAAGTGTGGAGCTCATTATGAGTGAGACATGATACAAAGTCATGTAACCAAGATGGTGAAGATCAAGATGAGGCTTGGCTCGATGGACCGGTTGAAAGTGTGAAGGGCAAGTCGAGGCTTTGAAGCGAAGGACTACGTGATGGTGAAGCTTGAGCAAGACTTGGCGCCGATGGACCGACTCAATGATGAAGAGCAAGCAAGGTCGAGATCGACGGACCAAGAGGGTTACATGATGCCATGAAGTGGATCATGTCATTTGGTGACTTGGCGGTTGATGGAAAAGCAAAATAGGCTCAAGGAAAAGGTATAAAGCTATAGGCCCATTTTGTTTTGCACTCAAGACATAATAGAGGGTGTGAGTGGTTTAAGATCGATAGCCGAACTATGAAGAGGGGAAGTATTCAGTAATTCAGTTCATGAGTGCCACTAGGTCGATCATTCATGTTGATGCATTAGGATCTAGTGTGCTAATTGGAAAACCTTTGAAAATGATTGAGAAAATGCTAACACACATGCATATGGAGATGTACACTTGGTGGTGTTGGCACATTTTGCAAAGGTGGTGGAGTTTGTAGTGTTGAGATGGGTTTGGGTACGGCTTTTAGGAAAATGAGATGGCTATTTTCTATTGTGTTGGATGCAAATTGTTGGTGAAATCATGCTAACTCTTGGTCACAAGGTGGTACACTTGTTGGTTAGCATGGTGGAGAAGATAGCATTGATGATGGCTTGATGAGTGCATATTTAAAAGCGTCGAACGCTGGTGGCATGAGCGTCGGACGCTGGTCGAGCGTCCAATGTGTTGTCGTCTGGAAACAGCAATTGGAGCTGGCGTTCAGATGCATCCAATGTTGTGCGTCAGACATGCAACATCAGCGTCTGTGGGATATGATGTAAGAGAGCTGTTGGCGGTACGTTGCTTGGTTGAATGCGTTGTTGGTATAAATTAAGTGCAACTCAAATATGAAGGATTCCACAAGCACATAGAAAGTACCATTGTAGCATTTTACTGGGAGTATTCATGTATCGTTATTTATATTTTACCACAGGGAAGCATGGGTTAAAGAATCTAATAATTCACTATCATGTATCTACTAACTTAGTAAACCAACTAGACTAAAGCAGGGGTAAATGATATAGGATATATGAATGGAAGCACACATAGGAGAATTCTATGATAAATGAGTAGCTGGCTAAAATGAGAGGACAACGGGAAAGATCAAGGTTCCTATATACTTCTCTAGTACTTGGGTTCTAAAGTAACAAAAGATTGATAGATATAGCAATCATACAATAACACTTTGGGACATCGGAACACTAACCATGGAAAGGGATGAGAAGGGGGCTAGGAAGTTCTGACTACGGTCCTACAAACACCAACCCGAACGAGGTGGAATATGTCGGCAATCAGGAATGTCACGATCCTGGGGCTACCACAACAATCCATAGGATTGGGTGCAATCTTAGGTAATCTCTAGTCTAGACACCAAGTCTACACTATCAATTACTACTCTAATTATCTAGAATAACTAGAGCACTCAATGCGAGCGAAGATCCCATGCTAAGGTATAACAACTATATTAAGCAATCTAATGAAAGGCATAGAAGTACATAGAGAAGATAAATATATTAAAGCATAAGTCTTGCAAAGAGTAGATACAAAGACATACCAAATCCCTAAAGACTTCTCCAGAACTAGAGCATAACTCCGCTCTCCCTAACTCTCATCTAGATCTAGTCTACTACATTGGAAAGTCTAGCCCTAATTATCTAGAGATGAGAGATCATCCTTTTGAGGGACGCCTCTACAACTCCACAATGAGATATGAATAATGAATTAGGGTTTCTCCCAGGGCTAGGGGCCTTGCTTATATAGCCCCATAAGATGCACCATGACCGTCGGATCAAACCGACCTTAATCAATGACTTAGATTGGACATCAAAGGCGATGGGAGCAGGATCCACGAGCTTGGACTTAATTGGTCCAGGTCAGCGGGCGGGCGCCCAAGAAGGTAGGGCGAGCACCCTGCCACTGTGGTAGATCGGCCTCATCTTTGGTGGGCTTGTAGATATCATTGTTTGCTTTCCAAATCATCTTGGATCACCCCCAACGGAGTTCGTATGTGTCCTAGGCATCCGTTTTACTCCGGACTGCTCCTCGAGCCTATTTGCAATCTTCTTGAAGGTGTAACTTTCTCTTCAGGACTCTGATTTTAGTGAAACAAAACTCCATTTTATGTGTCTTGATGAATACGCAATGGTTCACTTTATTTTATCATTTGATATACTTCTATTTGGTGATTCTGGTAATTTTCTGCTTTAACCCCTGCAAAACATAGATTCACCAAAAGTCATGGAATTCTATTAGTGTAACCCCTATATCTTGATGGTAATTATGTTTAGGTCTTTTTTCATGTCTCGTTGACGGTTAATAATTGGAGTTATCTACTATCAACAAACTCCCCCAAGCTTACCCTTGCTCGTCCCTGAGCAAAGATAAACTCAGTGATGGATCAGGAGTTGCTACAATGCTTTCACGCCTCAAAAGTACACATGCGTTCAAACAAGAACTCTCCTCTGGATTAGAGTCAACCATCTTGACTTTCAACTTACCCATATTACCTTCAACCATGGAGCTTATAGCCTTCACTTGGGTCTTGAGCAATTGAAAGACAGAATGATCAAGTCAAGCACTATGTCTCGAGTTCTTCGATCAACCTTCATTCCAGAGTTTTTCTAAGTTTTCGAAATAAAACTCAGAGATTCCTTTGTATGACTCTCTCAGGTCTCTCATATGTGGTATTTGTTGATCCTCACCAAGGCAACAATGGTGTTATGCCTTCTCTCAGAATATGTGGTATTTTTGGACAAAGGCAAAGTAACATTGTGCCTCATCTCTCTCACATTATAACTAATAAAATTATGTGGAGTTCATAGATGAGAAAGAAACAGCTCATACATACTTGCAATACATATGTTGCCTAATCCAACCATGGATCCCTCGTCATACAATCAAATCAAGATGTGCATGTGTGGTTGCAAATGAGTAATGAACAATATGAAAGAGAATATTTGTGCAAGGTATAAGGGGTGAAAGTCTAATTCTACAATGCTCTATTACAAAGGTAACTTCTCTCAACTTGAAACTTTAGAGGATTGAAAAACTGGGGCTTTGCTATATATACAATATAATTTTTTTCTCATCACACTTTTTTCTTATTTTTTTGTTTTTTTCTTCTTCTCTTTTTTTGAAAAGCCTAGAATCTAATGCTATGAAACTTTTGAGAGAAAAGAAAATACTTCGAGCATTTATTTTGAAACTTGGGTGGCAAACAGGGAAAACCTGTGGGGAGAATAATTTTGGTGTTCACTCCCAATGTAGGAGCAGAACATTTTTGAGTGGATCTAAATAGGTAAATATGGTGGTGCGTACTTCTAGGGTAGAAGTAGCAAGGGGTGCATAGTGTGTGTGATCTTGATTTTAACTGCATGAAAAATTCCTAAGGGTCGACACAGCTGGACCAAACTCAATACGCACAAGCAGTAGATAAATGTGAAAGTTTTCCTATTCTAGCTAGCATGCATATATGGTTGTGGTAGAAATTTAAGGTCTCATCATACATGAACTCATCATGTAGCATTTTTATGTTTTTCAAAAGATAAATCTTCAGAACTCTAGTGTCTCTAGGAACAAGATAAACAGCGGCTCAGACCTTCTCATATCATATCCGTCAATTATCTAGACTTAGATCAAGCATTCGCTACCCACAAGTTTCAAGTTCAGAGCAAATCTTAGACCAAAACAATTTTATCAAAAACTTGAGAGAGTTCAAGGCTAAAAACTAGGTACTTGAAAGGATTTATGATAGAGCAACTATTCATTATTTCCAAGCAAAGAGATTATCTTCAGAATTCATTTTATTCACAACCAGCACTTTGCTCACTATAACTTTTTATTTTAAAATTAAAGATCACATAAGACATATAGCTATAAAAAGAAATCTTTATTTGGTTTTATGGTTATGCATATTATTATTTTTAATAAAATCAAACTCAATACTAAAAGTTGTAAAGGGAAAGAAATACTTAGCTAGATACACGGGGATGCCCTCCCCCAAGCTGGTTGTTGATGTAGTCGTTCACTCTTTAAGTGTAGCAAACTTGGAGTAGGGTTGTACTTCCTCTTGTGGAGTGTCTATGATGGAGACTGTTAAGACAACACTCCGACAGTGGACAGAACATCTACTTGCTTGTCAGCTCTTCTTGATCCTTGAAATCCTGTGGAACTCAAATAGACAACAAAACTTGTAGAACTGATTAAGCGTTAGTGGTCAACCACATAAGCCTTGAGTATCTAGAACCTCATCCTTTGTCAGGATCTCTCTTCTAATATTTTTGCTACTTTTATATTTTATATGATGCAAGAGAAATGCAACAAGAATTAATTATGCAATGTGGAAAAGTAAATATGCTAATGGAAAAACATATGCAATGCTAAAAGGGGAAATAAGGATAACTGCCAAGTTTACCTCCTTGGTGAGGGTTCGATGATTTGAGTCCTTCGAATAGGACTTCTTGCCATGTTTACTCCTTAGGTGCATCATCTTATCCCAAATGTGGAGAGACCTTGATGATTGTGCCTCTTGAGATGGTAACTTCAATGTGCTTGTTTGCAAACTTAGAACTTCTACTTTTAGAATTTGGGGAATCTATCTTGCCTGTATTTTGCTTGAAGGGTGTCCTGCTTGCAAAGACAAGGTAGAGATCAAGTGCATGGGTCCTAATGATGGAAAAACACCAACAGATCCATAACCTTATTTATTCTAACCTTAGGCACATCACGCATGATAAGATATTACATGCACAGCTCATTTATGAGTGGCAAGATCAGAAGGATGAGCATGAATGCAGCATCAAAACATTTTAACAACAAGAATGGAATTACTTAAGCTATGGAAGGATTGTCAAAATGTATCATGATTAAGACTATCCTCTTCCAAAGCTCAGATATGCTACACTCTAGTTCATGACTATGAAATCAAGAGATTGATGCTATGAACAAGCTCAAGAAACAAGACATGTTGAGTTAGTTAGATTGATTCAGACAAGTTGCAACTCAAACATGGTTGTTACTTATTGTGAATACCAGAGCCAAGGAAAGCTTTTTTAAATAAAGACCACTTACCTTGAGTTGTTACCTTTATCATTGGAGCGTGATGACACCATCTGATGAAGTGTAGTAGATGTGTTTTGGTAGTCCTTTGCTTTTTCTTGTAGCTTGCCCTGCTCGGTTCACCTTTCACCTTGATTTGTTCAAAAGCATTATGTCCTGACCTTTTGCTCTACTCTTATTGTTTCTTCTCTGTAGAGGATTAGTGGACAACACATACCCAAAGGAATGTACTAATAATAACAAGGGTAGAGTTTTCACACAGCTAAAGGTCACTTCCTATGTTATAGAAAAGTTGGTTTGAACATTTTAAATAGCATAGAACATTTACTTACCATTACTTCTTCTCTCAAGGATTGATTTCATTTCATCTTAAGATTGATTTGCTTTTATAGAGTAAGAATCATTCAAACTTGTAGAGAGAAAGTAAGAGTGAGTAGAGAGATTGCAAACCAGCGTGCTGGAGCGACGAGGGTGTCAGAGGAGGAAGGGTATTGTTGGATCATCTTTAGAGGAATCATCAACCTTCCTCCCCCAAGCTTGAACTTTTCTACCACTTGACGCTGTTGGAGAGGGCTCTTGAGTTTAGGTCCCTTAAGCAAAGACGTCTCCTTGCATTTTGCTCTTCTTTGAATTATCTGATCCAAGAGATGAGCATGCAGAAAGTTGCATGCTCTTCGTTCATCAACCTTTCTTGATTTTTCTTGATCCTTGGTTAACGAGCTAATGTTCATTGGAGATGTAGACTTGAGTTCCTCCTTGATTTATTTCTGACGGCATGGTGAATAGTTCTGTTAGCGATACACTAGCCGTCTTGATGGTCAAGGGAGGAACTTCATCGAGAATTGAATGAAAGTATCATCCCCAATGACACAAGAACATCATCTTGCAATCGTGGTTGTTCATAGTCCTCTAGATTTGAGTCGACAATCCATCATTGATCGATGTATGTTGTCGACGTGCTAGATGGTGTCTTCAAGGACAATGAGAGCAGGTCTCTGATTGGCTAATATCAGGTGAGTTGCACCACGCTTCTCATTGGCATCCTAGCTTGAGTTTTGGCAAGACTCAATGCTATGATGTCTTAACTTTCTTCATGGCTAGTCACATTCATCCACTTTCTCTGGGTGAGTGCTCTTGATGTAATCTTCTATAAGGCACTCATCTTCTTTCTATTCCATTACTAAAGTGGTGTCTTGGCAGGTTCATGCCAAGCCATGAACAGAAATAGCTTATATTTTTTCGTGCAAAATGTTAGTGGACACATACCCGAAGGATTGCAGAAAATTTGAAATATGGGTTGTTGTCCACAACTTATGCAATTTTCATGTATGCTAACAAAGAGAAGGTTGTTGAATTATTTTAGCTTAGATTCTATTTACCATATTTGTTTTCTGCATTCTAGCATGGTTCAAGGCAAAGGTAACTTGTAGCAAAAGACATAGTGAGTGATATTTGATACTTATAGTTTTTCCATGGATGATGAATGAGTCGTGTCTTTTGCGCAAAGTTGTTGGAGTTCATAATATGCCTTGCTTTATCTCTCATATGAGTTCATCTCTTGACTTACCCAAATTGGATTTATGAATTTTCTGCAGGGGTTAGTCCAACAAAATAACCACTGTCTACACTAGCAATTTTCAGTTCAATAACCAAACTAGACTCCATGTCTAATTTAATTAAGGAAGACTTTTTAACCTAAGCACCACGCTTACATTAAAAGCCTTTAGAAGTACTCATATGTAGCACTTCCAAACCAAAGCATACTATAGCAAACAAGGTAGCATGAAAAGCACTATAGAGATTTACTCATTTAGAGATGAACGAGCATGATCATGGTGATGATTTTTTTCTATTTTTAGATGCAAGAGACATGGATGCAAGAATTTAAAAGATAACTACTCATAAATTTAAAGTCCATGAGCAAGAGTCTCACCTTTCTTGATCACACTTACCATGACTCACATGATGGTTGTGAGTAGTGCAGCTTCAATGTTCGTCACTTGAGATGTGAGTTGAATTATTGTGACGATGACCTTTTCTCCAATCTACACATGGTTAGAAATATATATGTATACAAATACATGTGAGATGGTAGGGTTCCAATGTTGATGAATGTTGAATATTGCGGCACCCTGGGTTAGTCAAGGTCTCTTTTCTTTCCTGTGGAATCTTGCTGAAAGGTCAAAACAACTTATTTTGTCCTGTCTATTCCACAACTCAACAGAACAAGGGGTAATCATACTAAATCTAATGATACACTAAATTAGCAGACATCAAGATCATTATCAAAATCTTTACGCCAAATCCTTCCCCGACAATGGCGCCAAAAATGCTTGTTGGTATAAATTAAGTGCAACTAAAATATGAAGGATTCCACAAGCGTACAGAAAATACCATTGCAGCATTTTACCAGGAGTATCCAGGTATCGTTATTTATATTTTACCACAGGGAAGCATGGGTTAAAGAATCTAATAATTCACCATCATGTATCTACTAACTTAGTAAACCAACTAGACTAAAGTAGGAGTGAATGATATAGGATATTGAATGAAAGCACACATAGGAGAATTCTACGATAAATGAGTAGCTAGCTAAAGTGAGAGGACAACGAAAGAGATCAAGGTTCCTATACACTTCTCTAGTTCTTGGGTTCTAAAGTAATAGAAGATTGATAGATATAGCCATCATACAATAGCACTTTGGGACATTGGAACACTAATCACGGAAACGGATGAGAAGGGGGCTAGGAAGTTCCATCTACGGTCCTACAAACACCAACCCGAACAAGGTGGAATACGTCAGCCATCATGACTGTCACGATCCTGGGGCTACCACAACAATCAGTAGGATTGGGTGCAATCTCAGGTAACCTCTAGTCTAGACACCAAGTCTATCAATTACTACTCTAATTATCTAGAATAACTAGAGCACTTGATGCGAGCGAAGATCCCATGCTAAGGTATAACAACTATACTAAGAAATCTAATGAAAGGCATAGAAGTACATAGAGAAGATAAATATATTAAAGCATAAGTCTTGTAAAGAGTAGATACAAAGACATACCAAATCCCTAAAGACTTCTCCAGAACTAGAGCACAGCTCCGCTCTCCCTAACTCTCATCTAGATCTAGTCGACTATATTGGAAATTCTAGCCCCAATTCTCTAGAGATGAAGATCATCCTTTTAAGGGATGCCTATACATCTCCACAATGAGATATGAATAATGAATTAGGGTTTCTCCCAGGGTTAGAGGCCTTGCTTATATAGCCCCATAAGATGCACCATGACCGTCGGATTAAACCAACCTTAATCAACGACTTAGATTAGACCTCAAAGGTGGTGGGAGCAGGATCCGTGAGCCTGGACCTGATTGGTCCAGGTCAGCGGGCGGGCGCCCAAGAAGGTAGGACGGGCGCCCTGCCACCATGGTAGATCGGCCTCATCTTTGGCGGGCTTGTAGATATCGTTGTTTGCTTTCTGAATCATCTTGGATCACCCCCAAACGGAGTTCGTATGTGTCCTGGGCATCCGTTTTACTCCGTACTGCTCCTCGAGCCTATTTGCAATCTTCTAGAGGGTGTAACTTTCTCGTCAGGACACCGATTTTAGTGAAACAAGACTCCATTTGATGTGTCTCGATGAGCTCTACGCAATGGTCATTTTATTTTATCATTTGATATACTTCTATTTGGTGATTCTGGTACTTTTGTGCTTTAACCCCTGTAAAATATAGATTCACCAAAACTCATAGAATTCTGTCGATGTAACCCCTATATCTTGATGGTTATTATGTTTAGGTCCTTTTTCATGTCTCGTTGACGGTTAAAAATTGGAGTTATCTCCCGTCAACATGCGTTGGATCGGCAGCGTCCAACGGCTCTGTTTGGAGATCAGGTCAGTTTATGACCCACTCTGAGTAGCGTCGGACGCGTTCGATGGTCTTGTAACGGCTAGTTTTGAACTACAGTTCTTGGCACAAAATGGTTGTCGTCGGACGTGTCTAACGGTCCCGATGTTTGCTAGATTGAGGGTAATGACTCTTTTTGCATGTGGGGTCCTATAAATAGAAGATGGTGAAATCTTGTGTTTGGTTTTGATAATTGATGACACCTAATGTTGCTAATGTTTTGCTCTAAGTGTGACTGGACACATAGCAAGATGATGGTAACATAATGGTGAGGCCTCGGGCTCGGTGATGGACTTGGACATGGTGATGATCAGGCATCGAGGCTCAAGGCTAAGGTATCAAGAAATAGGTGTTTTCCCTTTCAATGATCAAGACACTATAGAGAGCGTGATCACGTTTAGGATTGATAACCAACTATCAAGAGGGGAATTTACAGTTGAAGTCGTGGTCCAAGTGCCTCTAGTTTTGACTTTGCATGATGCATATGAGAGACTAACTAGAGAGCTAACACTTGCCATATTTCATGAGATGAAATGCTAACTCATGTGATCGAGAGTGTTTTACATGTGGGAGTTGGTGCCCTAAGGCAAGTGGTTTGACTTGGATCGGCAACGGCGCGACGATGATAACAAAACGACAAAATCAGCTGCTTCTGTAACGCGCCGAACGCTCGATGGTGGGCTGCAGTGGCCTGGCACGCCGGACGCGCGCGCTGGACGCGTTGCTGGCACTGTTCAGCGTCCGGCGCTGCTAGACGTGCCAGGTCTCGCTGTGCAATGGTGCCAGACGCTAACGCCGGACACGTCTGGTGCCCGCCGGACGCCACCCAGAGCGGACCAGCAGCGGGCCGAGCTGCCGGACGTGGAGCGCCGGACGCGGCTCGGTGGCGTCGGACGCTGACATAGCGGCTGTAGTTCAAACGCGAGGCTCCAACTGTCGACTAGCGCATAAGGCGCCGGACGCATCCGACGGTCCCGGCTGACGCTTCCGGCGCGTGTAACGCCGGCCTCTGAAGTGCGAAAACGGCACCGGACAACGCGTCCGGTGCTTAGAAAAAAATGCCCCTGAGCTGAGTAACGGTTGGATTTTGTGGGGAGGCTATAAATAGAGGTTTGGCCAGTTGGGGAGCGAACCTTTGTCCATTCTAACATCTTTGAGCATCCTTTGAGCTAGAGAGAACCTCCCCCACTCATCTCTTGACTTGATTGTTCATCTAGAGTGAGATTGAATGAGAATCAAGTGCTAAGCATTGAGAGTTGCATCTAGAGGCACTTGTTCTTTGAGTTCGCTGCGGAGTTCTTGTTACTCTTGGGTGATTCCCTTCACCCTAGATGGTTTGGAGACAGCGGGGTGTTGAGCTCGAGGTGGGGATTGTTCGAGGCCGCACCCAGTGATCTTGTGAGGGGTTCTTGGTCCTTCCCCGCGGGAGTTCGTGAAAGGATACTCTAGTGGATTGCGCGTGGCTTGGAGGATCCTTGTCTTGTGTTGAGAGTGCGGCTCTCGGCAGCAGTATTTGGCATTGAGAGCCAATTGAGCGAGCACCTCTCCAAGCAAGTGTATCGCCACAACGAGGACTAGCTTGCCGGGAAGCAAGTGAACCTCGGTAAAAAATTATTGTGTCAATATTGTGATTACTGAGGATTCTCTTGTGTGGTTATCTTGATTGGGTGATTGGCCATCAACACTTCACGTCGGTATAACAATCCAATCCTCCTCTGTTGTATCTAGCTTTATATCTTTGTTCATACATTGCTTGTCTTGCTAGACATTGAGTAGAACTTGCTAGATTATGTATCTTTTACTTTATCTTATTGTGTTGCTCTTGCTAGCTTAGTGAAGTGCCTAGAGTAATCTTATTTAGAATTGCTAGGCTTGTTATTGATTGGGTGCTAGTAGTATAGCCTATATACTAGACTTGTTAGAAAGGCTTGCATAGAGTAATCGAAGCTTTAGCTTTGCATTTACGCCATTTCTTAGTCTAACAAGTTGCTTAAGTGTCTTTGCAAGAAATTTTGTTAGGCTATTCACCCCCTCTAGCCATTAGGACCTTACAGATGGCAGGGTGTGTGCCATCTCTCTTGACTTTCAAACTCTCTTGACATTCTATTGAGCTGAAGCAAAGCCCTCTTACTCATCTCTCTTGCTGGATTGCTAATCTTGAGTGAGATTGAGTGATTTGAAGTGCATTTGCATGTGGTGATACATCTAGTGGCACTTGCGAGTCATTTGGCCGGTAGATTTCTTGTTACTCTTGGAGAGTACTGCACCTAGCCGGCTTGGATATTGATGAAGGCATTGGCAAGAAAAGGTGGTTGTTCTTGGCCACCTCCGATTGATTTATGAGAGGTTCTTGAGCTTTCCTCGATGGAGTGCCAAAAGCTACTCTATTGGAATGCGTGTGTCATTGAGCTACCTCACTTGTGAGTGGTGTCTTGCAATGCTTTTGTGGGAGCTTGCCTTGAGGGGCCTTGACTTGAGGGTGAAGAACCGGGGAACCATCTAGGTGTTGGTCGACACAACCGAAGACGTAGCTTGTCAGTGCACAAGTGAAGTCCGGGTGAACAAATCATTGTGTCATCATTTGTCTCTCGGTGATTGGTCTTCATATTGATTGTTGTCATTGTTATTGATTGATTATCATCTTGGTGATTGGCAACATCTTCACTTCACCGTTGGTATAAGAATCCCCTCTGTATCTTGTATCTACTTTCATATCATTTCTTGTGTAGCTTGTGTAGAATTAGTTGTTCTTGCTAGCTCATAGAAAGTAGTGACATAGCTCTTGAGTGACATAGAGATCATAATATACTAGAATTATCAATAGGAGGCTTTCTCACCATCTAGGCTAGGCAAAACTTGTATTTACGCCATTTGTTGTACTAATCCAGTTTGTCTTATGCAACAACATAGCCTTTTGTCCCAAGTAAGTTGGGGTAGGCTAGAGATGAAACACAAAAGAGACATGAAAACAAAGAACACATAAATGGTACAAGAAAAAGATTATGGTTTAGGCACGTTAATTGCTAGTCTCCAAGCACTCCTATCCATAGCTAAATCCTTAGGGATATTCCACTCCTTAAGATCTCTCTTAACCGACTCGTCCCAAGTCAGTTTAGGTCGACCTCTACCTCTCTTTACATTATCGACCCGCTTTAGAACCCCACTATGCACCGGTGCCTCAGAAGGTCTCCGTTGGACATGGCCAAACCATCTCAACTGGTGTTGAATCAAATTTTCCTCAATTGGTGCCACCCCAACCCTATCTCGAATATCGTCATTCCAGACTCTATCCCTCCTTGTGTGCCCACAACACAATCATAACATACGCATCTCTGCTACACTCAATTGCTGGATATGTCGTCTTTTTGTAGGCCAACATTCAGCACCGTATAACATCACCGGACGAATCGCTGTCCTATAAAACTTACCTTTTAACTTCTGAGGCACCCTTCTGTCACAGAGGACGCCTGAAGCTTGACGCCATTTCAACCAACCGGCTAAAATTCTATGCCTAACATCTTCATCAATGTCACCATCCTTTTGTAGCATCGATCCTAAATACCAAAAAGTATCCTTCTTGGCCACCACTTGCCCATCGAGGCTAACGTCTCCCTCCTCATTCCTAGTCACGCTGAAATCGCACCTCATGTACTCGGTCTTGGTCCTACTAAGTCTAAACCCTTTCGACTCTAACGTGTGCCTCCATAGTTCTAACTTCCTATTAACCCCTGCTCTAGTCTCATCTACTAGCACCATATCATCAGCAAAGAGCATACACCAAGGGATATCACCTTGTATGTCCCTTGTGACCTCATCCATCACCAAAGCAAATAAATAAGGGCTCAATGTCGACCCTTGATGTAGTCCTATTTTAATTGGAAAGTCACTGGTGTCACCATCACATGTTCGGACACACGTCACCACATCCCTGTACATATCCTTGATGAGGGTGATGTACTTAGTTGGGACTTTGTGCTTTTCCAAGGCCCACCACATGACATTTCTTGGTACTTTGTCATATGCCTTCTCGAGGTCAATAAAGACTATGTGCAAGTCCTTCCTCTGCTCCCTATACCTCTCCATCAACTGTCGTAATAAGAAAATTGCCTCCATGGTCGACCTACCAGGCACAAACCCAAATTGGTTTTGGGTCACACTTGTCACTCTTCTTAGGCGATGCTCGATAACCCTCTCCCAGAGCTTCATCGTATGGCTCATCAACTTAATCCCACGGTAATTAGTACAACTTTGAACATCTCCCTTGTTCTTGAAGATCGGTACTAATATACTTCTCCTCCATTCTTCAGGCATCTTGTTTGACCGAAAAATGAGATTAAAAAGCTTAGTTAACCATATTATCGCTCTGGCACCCAGGCATCTCCACATCTCAATGGGGATACCGTCAGGGCCCATCGCTTTACCTCCCTTCATCCTCTTCAAAGCCTCCCCGATCTCTGCCTCCTGAAATCTCCTCACAAAACGTCTGTTGGTATCATCAAATGAGTCATCCAACTCCAAGGTAGGACCCTCATTCTCCCCATTAAACAACTTGTCAAAGTACTCTCTCCACCTGTCCTTGATCTCCTCATCCCTCACCAAAAGTTGATCCATCTCATCCTTGATGCATTTGATTTGGTTGATGTCCCTCGTCTTCCTCTCGTGGATCCTAGCCATCCTATAAATGTCCTTCTCCCCTTCCTTCATGCCTAGTCGTTAATAAAGGTCATCATACGCCTGACCTTTTGCTACACTCACCGCTCGTTTTGCAGCCCTCTTTGCTATTTTATAGCCCTCAATGTTGGCTGCACTCTTGTCATGATGGAGGCGCTTGAACCACTCTTTCTTCTCCCTAATAGCCCTTTGCACCTCGTCATTCCACCACCAGGTGTCTTTCGCTTCCCGTTTGTCTCCCCTACTCACTCCAAACACATCCGAAGCCACCTTCCGAACACATGTTGCCATCTTTAGCCACATGTCATCTGCATCTTCTCCTTCTTCCCATGGCCCCTCATCTAGCATCCTCTCCTTAAATGTTTGCGCGGCTTCCCCCTAAGCTTCCACCATTTTGTTCTCGCAATCTTGGCCTGATTTTTTCGATGGACACGTACCCGAAAGCGAAAATCCGCCACCACAAGCTTGTGTTGAGGGACAACACACTCCCCAGGTAACATCTTACAATCTAAGCAAGCACGTCTATCCCCCCTCCTTGCAAGGATAAAGTCGATCTGACTCAGGTGTTGTCCGCTACGAAAGGTCACTAGATGGGATTCCCTCTTCTTAAAGACGGTGTTCGCTATCAACAAATCGTAGGCCAACGTGAAGTTCAAAACATCCTCTCCCTCTTGATTTCTACTACCATACCCGAAATCCCCATACACCCGCTCGAAACCTACATTAGTCGCACCCACATGGCCGTTGAGGTCTCCTCCTATGAGGAGTTTCTCGCTGATAGGCACAGTACTAACCATGCTATTGAGATCTTCCCAAAACTGCCTCTTGGTGCTCTCGCAAAGACCTACCTGTGGGGCATAGGCACTGATCACATTCAGAGCCAAATCTCCAACTACCAACCGGACTAGGATAATCCGGTCGCCTTGCCTCCGCACCTCAACAACTCCATCCTTAAGGCTCCTATCGATCAAGATGCCTATACCATTCCTACCCGATGTTGTCCCCGTCTACCAAAGTTTGTAGCTAGTATCCTCCACCTCCTTCGTCTTCTGGCCCTTCCATTTAGTCTCCTGAATGCATAGAATATTTACACGCCTCCTAATTGCTATATCGACTAGCTCTCTTAACTTACCCGTTAGGGACCCTACATTCCAGCTACCTAGACAAATCCTAGTTGGCTCGGCTAGCTTCCTTACCCTTCGCACCCATCAAGGGAAGTGCGAAGACCCTTGCTCATTTTTCACTACACCCGGGCGCAGATGTAGCGCGACACAAAGGTTGCGACGACCCGACCCTTGCTCATTTATCATCGTACCCGGATCATGATACGACGCGCCACTAAGGGAATGACGTCCCGGCCCTTGCACATTTGACACTACACCCGGGTTCCGATGTAGCGCGTCGCTAAGAGGGTTACGCCCCAATGAATCTCTTGTGGGTTTCATATCCATGAGAGTGGCTGGTTTTGAAATGTTGGCTAGCCGCACCTAACACATCCTCCTCCTTTATCCAGGCTTGGGACCGGCTATGTTGAAATGACTCAAGAAAGTCTTCCAATCAACATAGGCGAAGCTTTTATAGTTTGTCTTATGGTTTGTAAAAATTCTTATAGGCTATTCACCCCCTCTAGCCATCTTGGACCTTACAGCTATTTGAGGAGGTCGAGTTTGTATTGACTTTAATGAAGAAAGAGGGGAGTATTTTAGGAGCTCTAAGGGTCTGAGGCTGGGGAATCCATTGTCCCCTCTGCTGTTCAACATTGTTGCTGATGCTTTAGCAATCATGTTGTCTAGAGCTAGTCAGGCAAGTTTCATTAGAGGACTGGTTCCTAATTTGGTTGAGGAGGGATTACTCACTTATAATATGTTGATGATACCATTCTTCTCCTCCATTTCTCTCCTGAGAATCTCAACAATGTTAGACTTATTTTATCCTGCCATGAGGCCATGTCAGGGATGAAGATTAATTTTGAGAAGAGTGAGATGTTTACCATTGGGATTAGCCCACAAGAGAAACATGTAGTAGCTGATATTCTGGGTTGCAAAGTGTAACATTCCCAATGACTTATCTTGGGATGCCTGTCAGTTATCAGAGAATCAGAGAAAAGGCTAGGTACCTAGCAGTATGAATATCTATCTTCTGGAGGAAAAGCCACTCTTATTGACTCTTGATTGTCAAGCATCCCCATGTACACAATGGGGGTGTATCAGCTCTATGAGGGGAACCATCAAAATCTGGATACTGTGACATCTAGATTCTTTTCATAGGGTACCTCAAAGAAGAGAAAGTACCACATGATTAAATGGGAAGCACTCAACAGACCTAAGATGTTTGGGGTGTTGGGAATATGCCCAACAAGTAATCATAGAGATGATGATATTCCGTTTGTATCTATGACATGTATTAAGTGTTCATTGAATATCCATTATAGACAATTTGTATTGATTGGCAATTATGTGAATTATTTGTGAAACTCAATTTCTTGAATGGTTATTCTAAAGTAGTCCTTGGTCGGCGTTCGTGTGAAGAACACATTTAAATATTAGACCAACACATGTATTAGTTGATGGCTATGTTTCACAAGTCATGGACATGGAGATGTCAAATAATAATGTGGGCACATGTGAGACATGTAGGCTGGACTGACCCAACATGAGATTGTCTCTATTCATGTCATGTACGTTATGTCCTTTGACCTGAGATTGTGGTATGTACTCAAGATGTGAAACGGCCAACTCAGGGACTGTCACTGCTCTGTAATTGGGTAGTTATAAAGGTGGTCTTATGGTGGTCGGGAAGCATGCTATGAGACATAGACAGTCAAGATGGAATTTTTCCCTCTCTACGCGAGAGAGATATCACTGGATCATTCAAGTGATTGGATCAATAAATGCATGGCCGTGCTTAAATTAAGTGTTAACCCACGAGTTGAACCATATATCATGTGGCAAAGGGAATAACTGGTACGTGGTCATAGTGGTTCATCAGATATGATCTTTGCGTATGCATAGGAGTTGTCACGCCTTGCTAGAGGCCGCTGTCAACTATTGGGCGAGTAGGAGTACTCGGCCCATGTCTATGTATACGTGAACCCATAGGGTTGCACGCTTAAGGGCTGGAATCCTAATTCGGGTTGGACCCGGATTAGACAAGGCTTAGGGTTTCCTAATGGGCCTCCAACTCGGGGTCGCATAAGGACGCCTATATAAGCAAGGGTAGGGGCGAGGCAAACCTGATCCGCTTGATTTTTAGCTGCCATCGTCCACCCCATGTTCACGCCTTTGCTCCTCGCGGAACTAGCAGTCCGGTTGCGCATTGCTTCTCCCCGCACGTGTATGATATCTCAGAGGTGCTGCATCTGCGGCACAAGGACGGACCTCATCGATCACTGTGGTCGGTAGCTGGTCGGCGACTGGTCGGACTGGTCGGGAACGTGCTCGGATGATCCGCGAGTGAAGGGTGTACTTGACGGATAACCACGCAACTGCACGGCACTGCTGTGACGTATTCGACTACATCGAGTCTTCTACTGCACCTACGCGGCTAATAATAATCTCGTGATCTATATCTAGCAGTAGATCCTGGTTTATATGGTAGAAAAGTTTTATTTTCTGGCTAGCGTAGCACCCTCATGGGGGTCTTGGTTTTATGGATGTGTGGGTGATGAATACTTGTTTGATGGTGAAATGTATTGACAAAATTGAGAGAGCTGACACCAGTCTATGCTGCTGTATTTTAAGGAAGAAATATCTAGGTGATGGAAGTATCTTTCAAGCCAAAGTAAGAAAAGACTCACAATTCTGGAGAACACTTTTGGACTTAAGGAAGGAGTATGAGAAAGGCATAGTTAACAATGGCAAGCAAACCAGATTCTGGCTTGACTGTTGGTTGGGGCCATGCCCTTTGAATATTAGATTCCCAAAGTTGTTCTAGATTGCTGCTAACCCAAATATAAATGTAGCTGATGTGGCAAAAGAAGGAGTCTGGGATTTATAGTTTAGAAGACTGCTAGACAATGATAGATCTCAGGACAAATCTCATTTACTGGAGTTGCTAGGGGAAGTGACTCTAGAGGAAGGCAGAGATGAAACCATCTGGCTGCTTGAAAAGTCTCATAAATACACTACTAAATCTTTATATAATGCTATGACTACAGGTGGGGGTGATCGACAGAAAAATGTTGCTGGTGTGGAAATGCTTTGTGCCTATGAAAGTGAAAATCTTCTAGTGGATGATTAGTCGAGATAGATTACAATGTGGAGTTCAGCTGAATAAAAAAACTGGTCTGAGAGATGCTTGATTTGTGAGAAATTTGAAACCTCTGACCATATTATTTTCCAATGCCTGTTGGCTGTTTAACTCTAGGCATGTTTTCGGGTATCATTGGGTTGGGATTGCTCGCCCACTAGTTGCGAGATGTTGTTTATTGATGTGACCATAATTCTCTATGTAGGTGCAATGTGGACGCTCCAGAAGACGAGGAATGATGCTGTGTTCAACAAGAAGATGGTGCCAACTCCGGTGACGATTGTGTTCGATACGCTTATGCTGGTGAAGTCATGGAACCCTCTATTGAAGCCAAAACTCAAGCCCATGGCAGAGGAAATGATGAGCTTGCTTTCAGCGAATGCAAATCTGTAGATGTGTTTCTAGGGTCGATCTCAGTATGCAATCGTTTTGCGCCCAATGGCGATGTAACTAAGAACGCCAGTTTTTATCTGCCTTCTTTTTGGTTGCTTCTGGAGCCAAGTAGGGCTGGTTGGATAGTAGAGGTTGATGAGTGTCGAGTTAAGTTCGAGAGTTCGAGTTGTGGTAATCCATCCTGTAAGCTGGCAACCCCACCAAAAACAGTTACCTTCATTACGCTTTATTAAAGCCGGGCGATGCCTTTTATCTAAAAAATGGCACTCACCATAGCTTGTTGGAGGACGAATGCAGTAGCAACATAAAAAGATGTAAGTGAATTTTCTATCCATCAAATAATTGAAAACTTTGATTGATCGGAGCTAGTTGGGAGGAGGCTTGATCGGTCTTCAAACCCAAATGTATCCGGAAGAGATAAAGCTGCAAAAAGAAACATATGAAGCCAGCAAATGTGACACCCAAGTGAATAAAAAGGCCTATGCTCCTGGCTTCGCGACGTTTGGTGCGTCAGTTTCAAGTTTTGAGTCCCAAGAGATTTTGGCGTGTCTACACTACCTGTTCTGTATTCTCTGTCAGTGTCAGAAGCAACACAAATTGATGCATCATGAGGTCTTCATAAGTGAATGGAGAGTGGAAGCATTGAAAGGTCATTATCGGTTGCATGTTAGTGAGTCATGGGACCCGCTGATGACACGTGGCTTCATGAAATTATAAAAAAATATGTTAGTGGAGTTTATCTATATAAGAGATATAGATACCACACATTGATAGTGTGCTATCAATGAAAGAGATGTACTCTCTCCATTCTATGAGCTTTGTGTGGCTCGGGAAGCGCAACTTTGAGGAGAACATGATTTTCAAACGATAAAAGACAGCGGGATAGAGGGAGTAGTGTCGAATAATGCTTTGGACATTCGGGGTATGATACCTCCATCAGGTTAGAAATCGATGGCATATGTTAGATGGAATTTTCCAAACCCATACAACAAGGGCATTGGAGTCCTTAGACAAGTTTTATGTTTTCCCATTTGTTCATTTCTTTACCATAATAAATTGATGGACGTATGTAACATTATCAGTATAAGATGTCTTTAATAACTTTATATATTTATGAACACACCATATGGATATCATTTACTACTGAATATTTGGCAATCTCACTCTGCTAAATGGGGCGTACCTTTTTTTTTTGCCCAAATTAATGTCAGCTTTTATTTACCAATTAGCATATTCCTCATCTGATTGCAAATCGAATCATGCCCGTTTTCTATAATCCCACGTATAGAAACATAATCCACCAAGATATAAGATATATCAGAGTCGATCTGATCGAATCTGACGTATTTTGTCCGTCTTCATTCATTCTATTTCTTCCACGGACTCGCACTCTTTCATCTCCTCCTCCCATTGTTTGTTGTGACTCTCGGAGAAGGAGAGAGAGGATAGAGAGGGAAAGAGAGGGAGAGAGCACGCGCGTGCGAGAGAGAGGGAGAGAATGCAGAGGTCTCTGTGGAGGCACACCTTCTCGTCCCCTGCCTGTGTCCACGCTATCGAAAGCTCCGACGATGGCTCTCGCCGCTCCACCATGCCATCATCAAACAATGAAGATTCACGCAAGAAGATGAACAAGAAGGTAATGAAGTTACTTCACCTGCCCTTGAAGCACAGGCAGCGCATCCCCCAAGCAGTGTTCAAATCGTTCTCTTGGGGTGCCAAGGAGGAGGATCCCAGCCAAAACAAAAAGGATGGTGTCGTCGTCCGTGAGCGCGAGGAGAGCGATGTGGATACGTTCGTGTCCGCCAACAGCTCCGAGCTGCGCTCCTTCTCCACTGGCGTCGACGTCGACGACTCCGAGCCGCCGTCGTTTCGGCTTAGCCCGCCGCCCAGCATCTTCCCAACCGGCAGTATTGAACGCCATGCCCCGGCCGCACCCATGAAGATCGTCCGAAAGCTTCCATTCGGGTACGTTATTGGCCGTCAGCTGGATACCCCCGCGGCGCCATCAGCGCCGCCGCCGCCGTCTGTGACAACGCTGTCAAGAAAAATCAAAACGGCCATGCCATTGATGGCTTGGCTGCACCTCCGGTCGAGGTCACGGATGGTCAGAAAGAAGGTTGGCCGAGCTTTCAAACAAGTATGTCAGCGAGGCAGGCGTGAAGGTGTAGAAGAATCCGATAGCTGCGGCAATGACAACGATGAAGATGTGTTCTGGAAGAAGGACGTCAAGGGACTTCGCTGCCGGCGGGTGCAGGACGACGACGCTCCATACTGAATGGACGGGGACGTGTGGATCGAACGCTTTTGTCAACGATGTTCACCGTTCACATATAACGCACATGATTTCGAAGGGTGTGGATGAACAATAGAAATTAGGATAAGGATGTATGGAAAAAAATATTCCACATCCTTCTCTGCTATATCTGTTTTAATTCCTGGTGTTCCAAAACAAGTTCATAGAATTTTTCATTCAGTTGTATGTTTCGCAGTTCGATTTGTCAAATAGTGCGATCTTCTATATACCAGTAGACTATTTCTTTCACTGCTAAAAAGGGAAATTCTAGAGAGGAATCAAATTGATTCCTGGGACGGGTTTGAAACGTCTCTAAGCAAGCATTCGTAGTAATAATGTATTTCTAGGTACTGCCATGCAATTACACTGGAAATAAATTTCTAAGCGATCGAGCTAAGGCGGATCATGTCTTCATGAAACTAGTTTTCATATCTTTAAACTTTTATATGAACTAATCACTTCTCCAATACACTTCATGTGCCTAAATTTAAGATAATTTCAGACAATACTCTATATCACTAACTAGTAGAAGTAGATTGTTACTTGACATATCAAAATTTTGCCCTTGTCTCACTATAGAAACAGTGACATATTGTTAATTGTCTTTGTGCCAATGCAAATCAGATTTGTGTTTGTAAAAGAAATTCATGCAAATCAGATTCGTGTCTGTCAAACAAATTCATATGCCATAACAAATCAATTATTTAAGTTTCACCTCACCCTTGTGGGTTCCAATATGCACAAAGGATTTGTCCCCCCCCCCCCACACACACACTCAGGGCAAGAACACGCGAATGCGCTGGCCTATCCGGCATGACATGCAAGGGGGCGCGACCGCCGAGGCATGGCTCGCCGAGGACGCAACACGTTGGGACGCAGCCGCCAAAGTGTTGCCCGCCTGTCGGTGTTATGAAACTACCGACTAGTAAATTGTTGTATGTATGTCGGGATCGGATGGTGAGATAATGAGTATAGATGGGCAATGGCCCGGCCCGGCCAGGCATGCATGGCACGACAACGGGCCAGCACGGACCGATAGGCTACGTGCCGAGAAGGCATGCGGGCCGTGCCTACCAGGTACATGGGCCTAGCCTTCGACCCAGGCACAACCCTATGGGCTGATTTTTGGGCTGGGACGGCCCGAGAAGCACGGCCTCTCTAGCAGGCCAGGCCGGCCCGACGCCTAGAGAGGGAGGCAAGGGAAATCAGGACAGCCACGGGTGATGAGGATATCAACATCATTGATACATCCACGGCTCAGATTCATGGCTGTAGAATTGTACCAAATTGCAATATAAACCACGGCTTCATACGGACTCGAATTGGGACGTTTTAGCACTCTATAAAAAGCCTATCAAGTCTAATTTTGAATGGATGGAACATCAACCTTCCCGATGAAAATGGATCGGATACTAACAAATATTAGGCATACCATATTTGTTTTCATATTTAGGTCCGGATTTGGATACGAATACGGATAATGTCCATCATGCCAGATAGGATACGATGGGTATCGACATTGTAAACATGAGATTTTAGTATTCGGATACAGATACGGTATCGGATGTTGAATATCTAGACACAAATATGGACGGATTTAAACCCCTCTAAACGAATTCGGTCTCGAATACGGTCAAAAATATCCGTACCATTTTCATCCATAATCAACTTCATATCCTTATGGAGACGTCCGTAATTATTATTTTTCGGCAGTGACCTATTCTGGCCACAGGTGTTGCGGCATCCATTTTTAGCCGATGCACACCACCAACTTGTGATGGCCACCTCGACCTCATACAGAGTCCGATTTAGATGATCAAACACTTGATGGAAAGATAATGAAGTCTATTTTTCAACTAATGCAACATCAGCCTCATAACACCTCTGAGTCGGCTACAATTTTAGAAGTCAATAAGAGAGCTCCGTATAACCATGAACTCCATGCAACCATGCAGTGGATGTCATTGTTCTCTTTTGTTTTACTTAGTCAAGAGATTTAGCACCGCACTCTTTGGTCTCCCTCTCATGTACATAAGGCTCCTATAGCCATCGTTATTAGATGGGTTTTGTTTAGATGAAAGTTTATTGACTAGACCATCTATTCTACTTGATTCGGAACCCCACATTGTTATCATGATTCAGTTTCTACCTTCATATATTATTTAGCATTTGAGTGCTTGTTCTATCTGTTCTTGCATGTTCTTCGATTGCTTGCAGGAATTACCGTAGTGGTTTGGTTGGCCGTGATCCACAAGTTCATGCACAACAGCTGGAATTGGTGTATCAATCGCGAAGGCACAACGTCCTTGGATGGTTGTAGTCGGGTCGTGAACGTCGTTCCAGAGAAATCGAAGTAATCTCTCTCCACCGAAAGATCGGGACAATCTTTGTCTAATCAACGAGAGGCGGCCGCTGCCGCTGAAATACTCGCCCCGAGGTAGATTTGGCCGGTGGCGCCCTGAGGCAGGGTCGTGTGGGGAGGCATGGAGGTCGGAGGTGGGGACGCGCGTGGATGTGTAAGGCATGACAGCAAGCCAGAGCTAGCAGCCGCCGACAGCATCGAGGAGGAGCAGCAAGCCGAACGACAGGCGGCCGCGTGGGGGCGTCGAGGAAGAGGAAGCAACCAGGGGTGAGAAGGGGGTCGCCACCGTCGGCGGCTCGGTGTGGGGCCGTGGAGCCGAGTCACGCTCATGCGCCTCCAATGTGACTCGCGACCGGAGAAAGCGAAGTTACGGTGTCAGGGACTCGAGGTCAGGGGAGAGGAGTGCGGCGTTGGTGGAGTTTGGAGTGGTGGGGATCTGAGGGAGAGGGACTGGCCCAATGGGATAGGGTTTCGGTGGAATTCAGTGAGATGGGCCTTTATTCCTTTAGCAGGCCAAGGAAGAAGTGGGCCATCATCAACAGACCTTCCACAAGTTTACGGGGCATGTTGTGTTGGCCCACGGGCTTGTTTCTCGGGCCGTGCCAGCCTAGGCCCACTGGCTACGGGCCAGGCCATGCTTGGGCCGGGCAAAAAAATCGTCCTTGTGTCGAGCCAACGGGCTCAGGCTGCATGCCCAATTATAATAATGAGACACAAGGTTTATACTGGTTCTGGCCGAACAATCCCTACGTCCAATGAGAGATGGTACTCATGTTCCTTGACTCTTACTTGTGAGGGGGTGTACAAGCTTGGTCGAGAGGGAATAGGGCTCCTAAGTCTTTGTGATTGAATGGGTACGTGATTGAACAGTGCCCTGAATGGTGGTCTGCCCCTCCTTTTATAGTCCAATGAAGGGCAGTGTACAGAATGAGGGAGAAGTAGAAAGAAAAGGATTTCTATATCTATGTCTCGATGCTTTCCTTGCTTCTGAAGAATATGTGGATTGCTAGTTCTCCTTGTCTCCGAATTGCTTCTGCCCTGATGGGGTCCGGTTGTCCTTTTTTCATCGTGTCGCGCCCTCCTCAGGGTCTTGTGGGGGTCTGGTCGTCGTCGTACTCACATGTTCTTTCCGTTACGCGGTAGATAATGGCCCCGGTAGGGGGCAGGGTGCTGTTTGCCTGGCGTCGCATGGTTGTCTACGCTAGGGAATTGTATACATCACATCATAGTAGCTTCTCTTGATTGTCATCAGAGCCAGATTCCTAGTCATGATATCAGATATGTCCTCCTCTCAGGGGTCTAACTTATCTTAGGGCCATGACCCTAGTTGGTCGATGATAGGGTTCGGTACCTCTTGGGCCAGGGAAAACATCATGATCCCCTACAGCGACTACCTACACCATGCCCGCACAATGTCATAGGGACACTTGTAGCAGGAGCGGTGCTCAGAGATTCTCCGCCGTTTCGGTACGACAGACCTAGGGTTCGAGCGTTCCACGTGCCCTTGCACGTTCCAACATGGCCTCCCCATTCTGTCATACAGCGTTGGGTACAGTGGCGTGTTGCGACATTAAATGGAACGCCGTTCACTCTTTCCACGTCAACCAAGGCACGCTTCTCTCCGGTGTTAGGTCCGCGTAGAGTGGGAAAGGCCTCGCTCCGATCCGTTCGTCCTCGTTACGTAGTCGCTTCCCTGGCCCCCTGAGGGGTGGGTTGATTTCTTGGGCCACTATCCCGGCCCATGACTGCTGCTTCTGTTTCGTCTATGTGGGCTTTCTTACTCGTGCGACTAGATACCCCTAATCTAGGTATCCAACACCGCCGCCCATTAGGGCTCCGCTTCTAAGACAAGTGAACAAGCATGATGAAGAAGACGACAAACATAGAGAAGTAAATAAATCTAAGAGACTGTAGTCTTTTAATTAGTGTCACAAAATCAACTCAGCTTCACCGAGGAAGTTGCTCACGAAGCTAAGCTCCAAAACACTTCACTGGTGAGCTGGTCTTATATACAAGATGAGTTTCTATTTGTTTTGGTATATTTGTTTCTAAACAAGGACCAATGCTTTTGGTTTTGTAACATTTTTCATTGTGAAACCAGTAAATTTAGTTTCCAATAATTTTTTTTTAAAAAACAAGTCATCATGATCGTCTTTGAGTTTGGAGCCACAAAACCTTCTAGCTGTCCAAACGTTTTGAGTATGAAACTACAGGACTCTTCTAGCTGCCCGATCCTATTCGTAACACGTGTGTAGGCATGTGGCTCAACCTTTCTTAAACTCAAAGATTGATTTGTTACTGATTCAACATTTATTTTGGGTCTTCGATTTATTTGTTACTGATCCAGCATTTCTTAAAAATAGCTCAAATCGTATGTCCCATTGTAACGTAGCCCTTGCACACCAAAATTTTACTTTATTACAACAACAAAAATAAGAAAGGAATTTTTACTTTTGGTCCTGATGTCAGTTCTCTCAGAATATTGAGTTTTCACTTATTTGAAATGATCCAAACATCAAATCCACAAAATATTCCACAAAATATCCCGTCTCTTGACCCTATTCTAAATCTAAGTTGTCTAGAATCATGCATAGTAAGAAGACATGGTTTGAGAATGCTCAAGTATAAACGGTTTTAACCAGCTGATATAATCCACACTTTGATAAAGCTACCATAATAGGTAGACCTCAACAAATTGTTTCCAGAGAGAGGTATACAAAAGATCTAGCCATGTACATGAACATATCTCACAATTTCAACAATAGTTCGACCATCTTCTGCGCAGCCGAATTCTCTGCATCCCTCACTCTGGACATAGGATCACCCATGGTTACAAAAGTGCCAGTTTTGGTATCTACCTGAACAGAACATACAAAGTTCCTTTGATGTGCAGGGCCACCTTCTTTTTCTAACCTGAAAAGAAACATGATAGTTACAAGGTCACTAACATGTAGATGATAATCACATAAAATAATATATGAAAGTAGGAAGGATTGGGAATCAATATTAACATGTAGATGATAACCATATATAAAATAGTATATATGAAAGCAAAAAGGATCACATTGAACTCTCGGACGGTATAAATACGAGATTGCAATATCTCTAACTACCAAATACTCTAGCACCCCTACAGTTGTAGCGGGAACACGGACAATGGTTCAGCGCATGGATGCACAGAGAAATGTCATGCAGAAAATGGGGAGAGTGGTGTCATGGTTGATTCATGGCCTAAGGCCGCACCCTGGCACCATGCCGAAGGGGCGGAAACTATCCCTAGCTGCCGGACTCCCTCCTTATGGAGGAGTCCAGATCCAACAAGGATTACGAAAAGGAACATGATTAAAATTAAAATGAAATCAGTTTAGGAAAATTGATTTTTTTAGGAGGGAGATTCCAAATCTACAAGGACTCACCTATAGATTTCTTGGGAGAATACAGAGGTCATGTACTCATGAGAATCAACAAGAAAATAGACGATATACAACAACAATAACATAGCCTTTTTTTTCAAGCAAGTTGGGGTAGGCTAGAGATGAAACCCACAAGAGACAAGTCACAGAGTAACATATAAAAGTCATGAAGGCACATAGATGGCTAGTCTCCAAACGCTCCTATCTATAGCTAAATCCTTGGAGATATCCCACTCCTTAAGGTCTCTCTTAACCGACTCGTCCTAAGTCAATTTAGATCGACCTCTGCGCTCTTTACATTGTCGTCCCGCTTTAGAACCCCACTACGCACCGACGCCTCAGGAGGCCTTCGTTGAACATGTCCAAACCATCTCAACCAATGTTGAATCAACATCTCCTCAATTAGGGGTACCCCAACCCTATTCCGAATATCGCCGTTCCAGGCTCTATCTCTCCTTGTGTGCCCACAAACCCAACGCAACATACGCATCTTCGCTACACTCAGTTGTTGGACATGTCGCTTTTTTGTAGGCCAATATTCCGCATCGTATAACATCGCCGGGAGAATCGCCATCCTATAGACGATATATCCCCCTAATTCTCTCTACCTCACAGCCCTTGCGCCTCCCTTTCTCCCTGCATGCTGCAAGCCATTGCGCCCCTGCTGCCGCCACTGCCCTGCAGACAGCCTCACTAGCAGCGGTAACCACGGGCCGCCGTCAAGCTCCCATTCCTCGCCCTCCAACCTCCTTCCCATATACAACCTTATGCTTCCCACCACCAACAATCTAAGCCGATCACATATACATATGCACGGTGTCGTGACCACGACACCCAGGACCCATAGCACACATCGTCACCTAGGTGATGTTGGCAAAAGACACTGGAAATTGGTGAGCCAAAGGCACCATGACCCCTTGGGGTTTGCTTTCTTATATAGCATAAAGGTTTACTTGAGATATAAGATGCTCATAGCATATTCTTAGGCATAAAGCATAAAGTTGCAAAAGGTAAATAGAGATAGGCTCCTTGGTTGTCAAGCAAGCTCTAGCTTTGAACATGATCAGGTCAAGGGCATTACACTAATCTAGCAACTGAATTAGAGAATGAACTTAGTAACTAATAGATGACAGGCTTATGCAACCGGTGACACCTCATAAACCATGATTCATAGTGATTCGTCACTCAAGTCCACATGAGACATTTGCATGATCCCATCAAGATGATGGTTTGCTCAACATGATTGTATGACAAGAGATGGAAAAACCAAAGGAGCAAAAGTATGGGGCACCCTATTCTTGAATCCAAGCAAATACTTTGCCATAAGAGAAAAAGATAGGAGACAAGCTACAAGGTTGAGAATCATGTTTAATGAAGTTATATGAAAGATGGTGAGTGATGATGGGGGATAGAACAATAAGAAAGCCGATGACTATGATAGGAGTGAGGGCAAATCCTTGGGCTAAAGGCGAATCCTTCTAAAATCAAGGAGCAATAAGAGACAGGGATAGAAAAAAATTGTAGTAAGTTCTGTACAACTATTTCCTTCCCTTTTTCTCAAAGCAATGAACTAACAATGGAATTGTATGTTTGGAATGCAAATTACAGTTCTTTTGTTATGGTCAGCAGGGGGACTCGTGGCTGAGGAACAGCGCATGGGCGACGCACACGCCACGGCACCAGCCTGTCCTAGTCACCGCGGCCAGGAAAGCACCACGCTCCTAGATTCTAGGATCTCGGTTTAGATGTTACTTAGTTTGTTAGCCATGCATTCGGTTAGCGATTTGTTAGCCATGCATTCGGTTAGTGATTTGTTAGTTAGTGGCAATAAAGCCTGAACACTTTGTTATGGAATGTTAAGCCTGGGATTGGAGATTATTCTCCCCTTGGGCCCCCGGGCGCCACTGTTCCTCGTCATTATCCTATCGCCTTCGTGGAACAGCCAGGCGCCCAACATGGCGTTGCCGCCTCGTCACCGCAACAGCTCGCTCTCCATCCTCTCTCTCGTACTCGATACTCTTAGCCCTAGCTCGCCACAACATCTTTGGTCGGCTGCATATGGTGGCACAAACTTGGCTAGGGGCTTAGTGTAGACATAATTAGCAAAAAGAATTGGAGACCATAATTAGCAAAAAGAATTGGAGACCATAATTAGCCTTTGTTGCGCTGCATCTGGATGTGAGTTTGGTAGCAATATTCCTTGCATGGTATGGGATTCTGCATTGTATTTTGTGTAGGTCCATACCCAAAAAAAATCCGTTAGAGCATCAAAGGTTAAATAAGTTGGTATATGTCAGCTACAACCGGAAGATGGAAAACAGATTTTTGTAAAAGTAGGGAGCTGGTTTCGGAAAGGAAAGAAATGCAATCCACTATAGCTAGAATATTTTCATTGGGAAAAGGAATGGGTCGATGAAAATTGTGAACCAGTTCATGAAGATGGTAACAATGCTGACTTCGGCTAATGTGGATGATGTTATCGGTGCAACTCACGATTTACAGGGACATAACTTGCCTAGGGCTGCTGCTGCTCGTGCTGCTGTTGCGGCCCCTGTGAGGCATACTAATGATAGGAACAGGAAGCATCCAGGAAGACAGTGGCTTAAGATATTGATGAAGAAGATGACGATCAAGACCAAGAACAGCTTGGAGAATCTGATTCAGCAACAGCAATGGAAGGAGGATGAAGAATCTATTCATACTACTGATGGATCTGCACCAACTGCGACTGGAGATACATGGAGGCTTCCGTTTGAATGATGATTTGCTTAATTCGATAGCTAAGCTGCCTACTTGTGTTGGACTATTGAATGTCAATGTTTGTCACTTGAACTTATTTAGGTGGCTAGCAGGCTGCTTATGAGCCTATGTAATATGTACTGAACTAGTTTGGTTATGTAATATGCTGGCTGTGGCTGCTATGGTTTGCTAAATGCTAGTTATCTGCTAATGCTGCAGTGCTGTTGTTGAGCTCCTCTACTTATAAGTTTGTCAAGATCAATTCTACTGATGGAATTAAGCCTACATATGTATCTTACTTTTTAGCATCTTTAGCTTTATGCTTTAGTGTTGCCTTGGCTCTCAAGTTGATCATGAGGTGCCTTGACTGTCAAGGGTCTAGGAGGATCTTGCTTTATGCAAGAATATGCTTAGTGTAGTTGGTAGAGGCTGCTCCATATAAGCAGCAGCCACCCCTCTGTATTCTCAAGCTTTGCAACTTTCCAATCCAATAACAAGCCATAGCAAGCAAACTGACCTCTGTCAGTTCTGCTCTGCCTTTACCAATTCCAACAATTGGCATCGAAGCCTTGGGTTTTGCAATGCCCCCAGCAGCCGCCGCCATGTCCACCACTGTTGAGCGTGCTCGCCTCGCCACCGTAGCCAAGGAGCAGAAGCCAGAGCCCAGCAGCAAGGACACGGACTCAGCTTGTCTCAAGGCGCAGCTGGCCACAGCAGAGGCCGCAGCGAAGCATGCGGGAGAAGCCGCTGCCGCCGCGGTAGCAGTAGCGCAGGCCGCCATGGCCGCGGTCGCTGCTCTGCGTGCGGAGGCCAAGGAGGAGGACGATGAGGAGGCGGAGGGATCAGCTGCTGGTTCCCAGCCACCGCCCTGAGATCTCCATCGTGAATCGCGGTCTCCGGATCGCTACCACCGCGGCCATCGGGGGCGGTCCCCGGTGATGGATGTGTACCGCGGGGAGAGCACCACATGGCCAGTGCTCAACCGCGGCAACTACCACAAGTGAAGCCTGCTGATGAAGATGAAGCTCCAAGCGCGCAGGCTCTGGGAGGCCGTGTACTTTGGCGACGTCACGTACGGGGAGGATCGGCGCGCCTTGGAGGCTCTCTGCGCCGCTGTCCCGCCGGAGTTGGCCGTCGCCATCGCCAACAAGCGCACCGCCAAGCTTGCCTGGGATGCAATTGCGATACGGTGCATCGGTGGTGAGCGCGTACAACGTTCCACTCTGCAGCAGCTACACGACGAGTGGGAAGCTCTGGCCACAGGCCAGGGGAGCAAGTCGAGGACTTTTCCCTGCGGCTCACCAGTTTGATGGAGCAGATGGCCCTCAATGGCGACCACGACCTCAACGAATAACGTGCTGTGGAGAAGCTTCTCCGGTGCGTGCCGAAGAGGTTCGGCCAGATCGTCAACTCGATCGAGACGCTCCTTGATTTTGGGACGCTCAACATCGAGGATGTGACCGGTCGGCTCAAGGTGGTCTAGGATCGCGAGAGCGCGCCGGAGGCCGAGTCCGCCGCACCTAAGTTGCTCTACACCATCGAGTAGTGGTGCGCCTTCGACAAGAAGGAGGAGGGCGTTGGCTCATCCAAGGACGGAGATTGGCATCGGCGTCCCCGCGGCGGCAAGAAGAACAAGGGAAAGGAAGGCGGGCAAGAAGGGGATCGTGGAGGAGCGGACCGCGGTGGTAGAGGCAAGGCCAGAGCCACCGGCGGTGATCGCCGTGGGAACCAAGATACGTGCTTGAACTGTGGCCTGGTAGGTCACCGGGCACGTGATTTCCCCCGTCCACGCCACAATCGGGAGCAAGGCGGCGCGGCGTACATGGCAAAAGCAGATGAGGATCATGCTCTGTTTTTGGCGCATGGTTTCCTGGAGATGGATGGGGAGCAGAGCGCGGGCAAGGCTCAAGCTTGCTCCTTCTATGCTAAAACTGCTGATTTGGACTTGGAGGAGCCGCGAGCGCGTGCCTTTCTTGGCACCAACTCTGGCGGTGGCGAGAAGATGGATGGGTGGTACCTGGACAGCGATGCCACACACCACATGACTGGACACCGGGAGCTCTTCAAAGACCTCGACACACCGGCCAGAGGTACGGTGAGATTCGATGATGAATCTAATGTGCAGATCAAAGGCATCGGCTCCATCATCTTCGAGGCCAAGAACGGCGAGCACCAGGTGCTGCACGACGTATACTTCATCCCGATGCTACGGAACTCGATGATGAGTCTCGGCCAGCTCGACGAGGCCGGCTCCAAGGTGGAGAACGAGGATGACATCTTGAGGATCTAGGATCGCTCCAAGAAGCTCCTCGTCAAGGTTCACTGTGGCGCCAACAGGCTCAACATCCTCCACATCAACATGGCCAAGCCGCTGTGCCTCATCGCGAGCAAGGATGACACAATCTGGCTCTGGCACGAGCGATACGGCCACGTCCACTTCAACGCGCTCTAGCAGCTGTCCAAGGGTGGCATGGTACGCGGGTTTCCGATGATCGACCACACCATGCACCGCCGAGCTTCGTTCCCGTCTGAGGCCAAGTTTCGCATGCAGGAGGCGCTGGAGCTGGTACACGGCAATCTCTGCGGCCCCGTGACCCCGGCGGCAGGTGCTACTTCCTCCTGCTGGTCGATGATGCCACGTGGTACATGTGGGTCGCGCTGCTCACCACCAAGGATGCTACTGGGGATGCCATCAAGCACCTACAGGCAGTTGTAGAGAAGAGGAGCGGGAAGAAGATGCGGACGCTGCACGCCGACAATGGGCTCGAGTTCACCATCACCGAGTTCGTGGTGTACTACGCTGATGAAGGCATCGAGCACCACTACAGCACCCCCTACACACTGCAGCAGAATAGGGTGGTGGAGAGGAGGAACCAAACCATTGTCACCATGGCACGCGCGCTGCTGAAGCAGAGGAACCTAGCGGCATGCTTCTGGGGTGAGGCCATGGTGACTGCCGTTCATCACTTGAACAGGTCACCCACCAAAAGGTGCTGCAGGGCAAGATGCCATACAAGGCCTGGCATGGCAAGGCGCAGGCGGCGGGCTACCTGTGCACATTCGGCTACGTGGCCTTCGTTAAGGACCTGTCGCAGCTAAAGAAGCTGGATGATCACAGCCGCCCCTGCATCTTTATGGGCTATGCTGACGGTTCCAAGGCGTACCGGGCACTAGACCCGGCGACCTAGCGCGTGCGTGTCTCGCGGGACATTATCTTCGATGAGAGCCGTGGCTGGGACTGGGTCAATGAGGGAGGCTTCGGCGGACAAGGAGTTCATCGTTGAGCATCTCTGGGAGAACAGATCGAGGGGAGCGAGCACGGCGTCGCCTTCATCCCCTGCTTTGAGCCAGTCTCTGCTCCAGCCACACCGCGTGCACCGACTCCAGCTCCAGGGGAGTAGAGGAGACCAGAAGCAGAGCAGGGTGAAACTCCCCTGGCCCAGGCGACTCCGGGCCCAAGCGCAGTCAAGGCCGCGCCAGCAGCGGCACGCCTACAGCTACGCCCGCGATTCAGCTAGCCACGCCATTGGAGGGTGATGAGGACCAGCTAGACACATACTACAACAATGAGCTGCTCCGCTACCGCATGGTGATAAACATCATCGACGACGGGACGCCACCAGGTTTGGGGCCGCGGCTGTTCGCCCAGCTCCACCTCACGCATGCTGGTGAGCCGATCAACCACACGGAAGCCAAGGGTGATCCGGCATGGGAGGTGGCCATGAGGCAGGAGCTGGAGGTAGTGGAGAAGAATGGCAGTGGAGAAGAATGCCACTGACCCATCTCACACAAATGGGTCTACAAGATCAAGAAGGATGAGAAGGGGATGATGACCAAGCACAAGGTGAGGCTCGTGGTGTGCGGTTTCGTGCAGCAGGAGGGTATCGACTTCGATGATGCTTTCACGCCGGTGGTGAGGATAGAGGCCATGCGGATGCTCCTTGCACTGGCGGCACAGGGAGGTACACCACAAGGATGTGAAGTCTACCTTTCTAAATGGCGACCTCAAGAAGGAGGTGTACGTGTGGCAACCGCCCGGGTTTGCCATCGCCAGAGAAGAAGGGAAGGTGTACCAGCTACACAAGGCCCTCTACGGGCTCAGGCAGGCGCTGCGCGCCTGGAACGCGAAGTTGGACCGCCCCCTGAAGGAGATGGGGTTGAAGCAGAGCGAGCATGAGGCGTCGGTATACAGGCAGGGCGAGGGTCGCTCCGTCCTGCTGATTGGCGTCTATGTTGACGACCTTGTCATCACCGGTGCTAACTGGAAGGAGGTGGAAGAGTTCAAGAAGGAGATGAAGAAGAGGTTCGAGATGAGCGACCTTGGCCTGATCTCCTTCTACCTGGGCATCGAGGTTCACTAGGATGCTAAGGGCATCACGCTGCGGCAGGCACACTACGCCTAGCACATCCTCGAGCTCGGGGGAATGGTGGACTGCAACCCGACGGCTATGCTATGGAGAAGCTCAAGCTCAGTAGCGAGAGCGAGGCAGAGGAGGTGGATCCCACTCAGTACCAACACCTCATCGTTAGCCTGCAGTACTTGGTGCAAACTAGGCCGGACTTGGCGTTCGCCGTCAGCTACCTCAGTCGCTTCATGGAGCGGCTGATGATCGAGCAGCAGCAGGCAATCAAGCACGTGCTCCGCTACGTGGCTAGGACCCTGGACTATGGTCTTCGCTACATGGGGGCCCCCAGCACAGCGCGCATCATCGGCTACTGCGATAGCGACGTCGCCAGCGACATCGACACAAGCAAGAGTACCAGCGGGGCCATGTTCTTCCTAGGCAATTGCTTGGTCAGCTGGCAGTCGATTAAGCAGAAGGTGGTGGCTTTGTCCAGCTGCGAGGCAGAGTACATCGCCACAGCCTCTATAGCAACTCAAGCTCTTTGGCTGTCCAGGCTGCTCGAGGAGCTTCTGGGCAGGAAGGTGAAGGTGGTGGAGGTCAGCATGGACAACAAGTCTACCTTGGCACTGGCCAAGAACCCTGTCTTCCATGACAGGAGAAAGCACATCAGGACTAAGTTCCACTTCATCAGGGATTGCCTTGAAGATGGTAGCATCAAGGCCAGCTACATTCCCACCAATGATCAGCTGGCTGATATCCTCACCAAGTCTCTGGGGAAGACCAAGTTCGAGGAGATGAGAAGAATTGGCTTGAAGAGGATCAAGTAGTGTTAGGCTTAAAGGGGAGATTGATGGAACTAAGCCTACACATGTATCTTACTTTTCAGCATCTTTAGCTTTATGCTTTAGTGTTGCCTTGGCTCTCAAGTTAATCATGAGGTGCCTTGGCTGTCAAGGGTCTAGGAGCATCTTGCTTTATGCAAGAATATGCTTAGTTTAGTTGGTAGAGGCCCTGCTCTATATAAGCAATAGCCACCGCTTTGTATTCTCAAGCTTTGCAACTTTCCAATCAAATAACAAGCCATAGCAGGAAAACTGACCTCTATCAATTGTGCTCTGCCTTGACCAATTCCAACAACTAGTGTTGCTAATTATGGTCTTCTTTGGTATTCCAGCGGCAAGTCAGCAAAGAAATGGAGATTGGGATAGGAATATGGAGTTCGGGATAGTGCAGAAAAGTAGAAAACAACTCTCTCAAGTCACCAAGCTAAACACTAATGTAGTCTTGATGTTTGCTTTATTGTGTATACTTGTATAATATATACAAGCAATTCAAGTTCAAATTGAATTTAATTCCATATCTTTTTGAAGGTTGTCATCAATTACCAAAAAGGGGGAGATTGAAAGCTCTAGTTTGGTTTTGACAATTAATGACACCTAAGTTGCTAATGGTTTCTCTAAGTGAATGTAGAATGTATATTAGCAACAGATGTGATGAAGGACCATGGTGGCATGGTGATGACCACAAGATCACGGTGATAGACATGGTGGACATGGTGTCATGATCTAACCCCGAGAGATTGAAAAGAGGCCCATGGAGATCAAGGCAAAGGTATAACTTGATAGGGCATTTTTGGTTTTGTGATCGAGACACTATAGAGAGTGTGATCACATTTAGGATAGATAGCCGACTATCAAGAGGGGAAATCACAGTTGACTCAAAAATGAAGTGCCACTAGGTCTAACTAATGAGCATATGCATTTAGAATCTAGTGCAGTAACCTAATGCCTTGCACAATGTTTGAAAATGCTAACACTCGTGCACAATGTATGGAGAACCTTTGGTGTTGGCCTATGAAGCAAAGTCATGCAAGTTTGGATTGAAGAGAAAAGGGAAAGAGGCGTCAGACTAGGCGTCAGACGCAAGTTCTCAGGTCATCGGACAGAGAATGGTTCTTAGTCCGATGGTCAAGTTCTTCGATGGAACAGGAGCCACGCAGACACGTGGCGACGAACAGTGTGTTTCAATCCAACAATCGGCATCAAACGGAGGACAACACTCACGAGCTCTCGGGATGCAGTCAGGACAGCATCGGATGGAGAATGGCGTCGCACGCATATGCCTGCGTATGAAGCTGGATTCAAATGGGCGGTAGCTTCACGCGTGGACGACGGCGAACCAGAGGATGACACGTGGTGTCGGACGGAGAATCATCCGAACCGGATGTTGTCCGACGCTGTGGGAGCTCTCTGGACTCTCACTGGACCATGTCGAACGCTAGCATGGTTTTCGTCCGACGGTCACTGACACAATCAAGGACGTGTAGCACGATATGGCTCTCTTAGGCATCGGATGCAGGACGTCGGACAGTGGAGATTTTTCGTTCGACGCCCCTGGAGTTTGCAGCCTATGGTACCCAATGGCTCCTTTGGTGAGGGGGTGTCCCTCCTCTATAAATATGAGATGGTCGGCTATGGGGTATCTCTCTTGGCCATTTGACTTGCTTATGCTCTCTTTGAGCTAGAGATACTCCCCTCCACTCGTCTCCTTGCTTGATTGCTTGATTCTTGTGAGATTGAGTGAGATTCAAGTGCATTGCTTTAGAGTTGCATGTAGTGGCAGTTGACACTTGAGTTTGCTGCGGATTTCTTGTTACTCTTGGGTGTTTCTCGACACCCTAGTGACTTGGAGCAGCGGCGGTGTTGAGCTCAAGATTGGGGACTTGTTCGAGGCCACACCGGTGGATTTGTGAGGGGTTCTTGATCCTTCCCCACGGGAGATCATAATTGCATACTCTAGTGGATTGCTCGTGGCTTGGAGGATCCCCATCTTGTGTTGGTTGCATGGCACCCGGCTGTAGGTTTGGCTTTGAGATGCCAATTAGCACGTGAACCTCCAAGTGGATGTATCGCCACAACGAGGACTGCCGGGAAGCAAGTGAACCTCAGTAAAAAATCTTGGTGTCATCTCTCTTGCCAAGGTTCCTCACATTGTATTGTGCTCGTGATTGATTGGTTCATTTCCTCTATATCGACGGTATAACAATCCAATCCCCTCTCTTTTACTTCAGTAGACATATCTTGTGTAGGCGTAGATTGCTTAGTCTAGCTCTCTAGAAGTAATTCATCGACCTAGCTTTGTTGGCGTGTCTAGAGATCATAGTCATCTTGCTAGAATTATTTAGCTGGGTTGCATAGCTTAGTTGTACTAGTGCTAGTGAGCTACGCTTTCTTAAGTACTAATCATTTGTCTTAGTGCTTTGCAAGAAATTTTTATAGGCTATTCAAACCCCCTAGCTATTTAGGACCTTTCACTAGCAACAGAAAGAATTATAACAACAGGAAATTGTACGAACCTATGATGGTTCATGATCATAGCACAAATGGACATGAACTAACTGATAACATGCGTTGTTGGTAGCCATAGCACAGAGCATTAATCTAAGAAGAACAATGAACTGACAACAACAATGGAATGCTACTATGGAAGGGAGCAAACATGAATGGCCTGCAACAGTGAAAGAGGTTGCGGGTGTTCGTGTGGATCCAGAGCTAGGTCCACGTTGGTGATGTCGCCGTCGTGTAGACTGCTGTCCAAGGCGAGGCTGGGTCAATAGCACCATCAGACGGGAGGGTGGAGCCTGTATCGAGGCTGATCCATGGCGATGTGGCCATGCTTGGGTGGTTCGTCGTTGCGCGATGACGAGGCTAGGGGTAGCGCGGGAGGCGGCGAACCATCCATGGTTGCGGGACGTGCGGGATGCGGTGACGGTGCGGCGGCACGATGGGGACATGCATAGCAACGACGTCGTCAGCTAGGGCTAAGACAAAGAAGTGATGTGACGAGGAGTTTTTGGTGCCTTTAGTGGGAGACGGGGAGTGGATAAGTTTTCTAGAGGAGATGAGGTGTCGAGCATCCAGGGTGTGCACGGGGGATCAAACGGCCAGGAGTCGAAGACTAGATGAACAATGAACTGTGAGGAGGAATCGGGTTGGGCACTGTGGATCTATAGTGCCATCACTGAAAACAAAGGATTTTTATAGATATAGTAGATATATGTCTTGATATATATAGGACAACTATATGGACTTTGACTAAGATCAATAGGCCTGGTCCACGACTAATCGTGATTAATCGCCTTGTTGGTCCCATGGCGACTAGGTTCAACTATACAATTTGTATACATTGGGTGTTTCCCAGGGGCAGGCCTACATTGGTGCAAGGGTATTCAAATGAACAGCAAGGGTATTCAAATGAACACCCATTATTTTTGCCAAAAAAACATTATATATATCACGGGTATCTAGTCATTCGGTCGACAAAACTTATCCATATGCTATTTGCCTTCCTACCTGCAATCGTTCAAGATAGTCCAATAGCCTATTTTTCTCTCAACCTGTGCAACATAAAAACAATCAATATGCCGTGGACTGTGGTTGTTGTCTGGGGCTAGCGGCACTTTGTGATACTACAAGCCAGAATCGTAAAGTAATTTGTAATTTGTCTTATTACTCTCTAGTTCAATAGGATATTGATTGAAATTTGCAAATGAGTATACGAACTCAGTTCTATGTTATATCTACTGTATATTGGAATACTATGTAGTATGTATATCTTCTGTATATTAGAGAACTATGTATATAGATGGCAAATAAAACCTTTCATATTTTGAATATCCAGCCTTAAAATTCTGGGCCTGTCTCTGGTGTTTTCATCAGAGATGCATGTGCATGTTATGACCATGATTGTTTTAGAAAGCTACTAAGGCAATTGAATACACGGTTCAGAATAAAGTAATCAAATAATTAACAAGACTGATAAGACTCTATCTGCTACAATATTTAATCTGCAATCTGACATCATTTAAATTTGGAAAATGCAAACGCATATCATGCAGTCACCAAACATAATAAACTCATGAAGCTCGCAACGAGGGTCAAAAACTGAAAATTCTGTGCATTATTGATTCATACCAACAAATTGACATGAGTCAAGAACCTTACTTAAAGATAGGTTTTGGCCAATGCTTTCCGATACACTGCTCAGTAAGTTTCTGTTTACACTCCCTGATCTCTCCAGTCTCATCAACCAATCCATTGGCAAGACCACTGATCAACACTTGCTGCTTTGCACCACCGATAAGGTTGCCCAATGCATCTCGCGCAGCATTGAGCTTGGCAATTACCTTCTGCTCCGAGGAGCCAAGTCCAACGATCTCCCCACCAACAAATACATTTACTGTGGTCATGCCACCCTTCTGCCATGTCTTGAACTGTGCAACTTTGCCATATTTCTGGCATAGCTCATGCAATGTAGTCACAGGTTGCTCATCTATTGTTTCTGCTGTGATAATTGACTCAAACAGCCACCTTGTAACCTGAACCATACAATAGAAATATAACCATACAGTGTATATATATATATATTAAGATTGCACAGATAAAATTCTGACCATGACTTTAGGTAAAAGATTTCATACAATAGAAACATAAAGTTTTCATTAGAAATTATAAATATTTAGGAATATATTTTTGTGTGGACTACACAAAGTTTTGAAAGTCGACGATTACGTCTCGCCTAGGCGCGCCTAGTTGCTAGGCTACGGCCTGGCGCCTAGACTAGGGGGTAGTCAGCCCTCTAGTCGGGCGGCGCGCCTAGGCGGAGCCGGGCGGCGACTCAGCGCAACTTTGCGACGCCCACGAGGCCTAGGCGGCGAGGAATCGGGCAATTCTAGCGTGGCGGCGTGGAATTGCGGGAAATTTTGGCTGCGCGCGGGAAAGAAGCCGCGCTCGGGAAAGAATGCGCATGCAGGAGGAGGATAAGGCCAGGAAAGGGGAAAGGATGCCGCGCGCCCGCTCATGCTCGCCTCGACCTCCGCCTCCTTGCGATGCCACCCGCAGGGAACCAGCTCCCGCCGGCGACGCTCGTCCCTTCCTGCTAGGCTCGTCCGAACTCTTCCTCCTCCCCGCCTCGACCTCCACCTCCCTGCGATGCCGCCTGTGGAGAAGCAGCGCCCGTCGGCGAAGCTCGCCTCGGCCTGCTTCTCTCCTGCTCCTCTGCTCAAAGGCCGAAGCTCAAAGGTCTATATGTTCTCCCCTGCTCCTCTCCTCTGTTTTCTTTCCCTGCTTCTATCCTCTGTTCCCTTTCCTGCTCCTCTCCTCTGTTTCCTTTCCCTGCTTCTATCCTCTGTTCCCTTTCCTGCTCCTCTCATCTGTTTCATTTGAAGTGCTCTGAAATCTGCAGCTTGCTCCACTTTTATTTGTCCGAAACTGTGAACTTGGCAAAAGGCCTATTAAAACGCCTAGCAAAGCCACATGTTGCAAAATTACACTTTTAACAATCTCCTGTTCCAGCGAAGGGGCTCTAATCAACAAGACACGGGCTTGTAAGGGACATATGGTCATTTTAAATGGCTGTGATGCCACATGGGCAAAGTGATTACTTGTCATCCTTAAATTCACACACTGAGGACTAACATTCAAGGCCTATTCTACTCAATCTTCTCCATGTTAGACAGAAGGCCAATCACTGATGTGTCTAGCAAATGTTGGTTAAAACAGCGTGGTCCTTCGCTAGTGAGCATGGCTGTTTAGAGTCTATTGATTTGACCAAAAACTAATCACAAGTGTGGCTTTACAATAGGTATGTCAGAGAATATATAGTTTTTACTGTCTTCATTTCAAATGTAGCTTTATTATAGCTTTACTAAACAATGAAAAGGCACTCTATGCTGTAGTTTTCACTAATCTATTGCTACCTCCATTCCAAATTATAAGATGTTTTGGTACTTCTAGATACATAGACTTTCATATGCATCTAGATATACATTTATGTCTAGATACATAGTAAAACCAATGCATCTAGAAAAGCCAAAACATCTTATAATTTGGAATGGAGTA
>CM041639.1:21260191-21271538 GCA_023333625.1 Bothriochloa decipiens | reverse complement strand
ACAATAATCATGCGTGTGGGCCATATGATTTAGGAGGTTCTGCCACACTCCCTTTATTTTTTTATCTCTTATCTTCTCTCTAGATTTTCCCTGCATTCCATGCTTTCTTTTGTCTACTTTGATCAGAAAATGTGTTTTTTCTTTCTTTTACTAAGCAAGCTGCATGCTATTGGAGATTATAGCTTATTCTTGTTATCCACGATCGCTGGGAAAATCAGCCAGATTAAAACCTGTATGTCATACCCATGCACTTCGGTTATGAGATGGGGTTCATGGCTCTTGTGCAGGTCATGATATTCGTGCAGGCCACGTATTAGGCCACATATTTGTTTGACAACTTCCCCTTAGATATAGGACCCGATGCTTTAAAAATATAACATCATACTCCATGTTCCATGCTGGGTCAGCTCATCTTTGTCTATTTGTCTCCTTATAAATTGATAATCACATAGACAGGAACACGGAGTATGTCACTTTCTTATGTTTGTTTCACTAACCACTTATACAACAACAACAACATAGCCTTTTGTCCCAAACAAGTTGGGGTAGGCTAAAGATGAAACCCAAAAGAGGTATGAAAACAAAGAACACATAAATGGTAAAAGAAAAAAGATTACGGTTCAGGCACGTTAATTGCTAGTCTCCAAGTGCTCCTATCCATAGCTAAATCCTTAGGGATATTCCACTCCTTAAGGTCTCTCTTAACTGACTCGTTCCAAATTAGTTTAGGTCGACCTCTACCTCTCTTTACATTATCGACCCGCTTTAGAACCCCACTACGCACCGGCGCCTCAAGAGGCCTCCGTTGGACATGGCCAAACCATCTCAACCGGTGTTGAATCAATTTTTCCACAATTGGTGTCACCCCAACCCTATCCCGAATATCGTCGTTCCGGACTCTATCCCTCCTTGTGTGCCCACAACACCATCGTAACATACGCATCTCTGCTACACTCAATTGCTGGATATGTCGCCTTTTTATAGGCCAACATTCAGCACCGTATAACATCACCGGACGAATCGCTGTCCTATAAAACTTACCTTTTAACTTCTGAGGTACCCTTCTGTCACAGAGGACGCCTGAAGCTTGATGCCATTTCAACCAACCGGCTGAAATTCTATGCCTAACATCTTCACTAACCACTTATGTTACTATCAATTCTATTTATTGCGGGCCATTCCAGCCATGATTCAGGACACAATGAACTAACAGCCTATTTATCAGGCACAAACATTTGGCTCTTTGGGAATGAGAGAAAATTGCTTTCATTTTGAGCAGGCATCATGCATAATCTATTATGCTAATACTTTGATGAAAATTGCATGTGCATTGTTAAATGATACGATCTGATGTTCATTCGCTTGTGAGGTGCTGGGCATGGGTGTTAGCTATATCATGCAGTTTGTGAAAGTAAACCAGTTATCGGCTTATCGCCATGCCTTGAGGCTCCAAGTTGAGGAACAAATGATGATTGTTCGCTTGTGAGGTACTGGGCATGGGTGTTGCGAGGTGTTGGGCATGGGTGTTAGCTATATTAGCTATATCATGAAGTTTCTGAGTGTAAACCAGTTATCGCCATGCCCTGAGGCTCCAAGTTGATGAAGAAATGATGATTGTTCACTTGTGAGGTACTGGGCATGGGTGTTACTTATACCATGCAGTTTCTAAGGGTTTTTGAGGGTAAACCAGTTATCACCATGCCTTGAGGCTCCAAGTTGATGAACAAATGATGATTGCTATGTTTCTGAGGCCTCTAAAGAACCTATTTTTGTGATAAAAAGATTCTTGGCTTCTTCACTGTTGCACCATACTTTTCCTGCAATTGTTACTTTACATGTTTGTTGTCAGAAAGTGATCTCCCTGTACGAGCACTGCAACCTACACATTCAATAAGTCACAATGATCCCATCACATGTTTTTTCCTGCTAAGCGTGGTTATATGTTTCTGTCTTTATATTGATTTAAGAAATAGTATGTCCATGCCGGTCTATGCTTTGTTGCAGTGAGCAGGTAATTGACCTCAGAGGAAGCAATCTCATGATGGTAATGAAAAAGAAAATTTAGAGATATATTCGGAGTTTAGGAATCCAACCCTTTTTTACCATCCGAGCTTGGCTGCAATAAATATGAAGTGCCTTCAGCTCATCATAGTGCAGGTTGCAGTTTCTTCTTAGTTGGTTCCAACTACACCTAAATGATCCATGATTAATTAGAAGGTGCTATTTGCTTTTGTTCTACCTTATGCATGAATTTTGGTATATGCAACCAGACTTCAAATACCTGTGTTTGACTTTTGGTTTCTTTCCTTTTCCATATCTGGTGTATCCTAGCTTATGGCAATTAGCTATATATGACTTCTCTCAGTCTAGCCCAATTATCTAAAACTCCATCAGATTGATCTCGAATGACACCGTGTTGACATTTACAGCCGCTGCGTTTTTTTACAGAGAAATGATTTCAGGTTTTATATCTAAAGTCTCCAAAAAAAGATCAGATTTCATGGAATAGAATTTGAGAGTGCATCCCTACACCTTGGGTTCCCTGTTTTTCATTGTGCCATTACGGTGAACCCAACAGATGCAGGTAGCCCTCCTTTTCAATGATTCCATTTCCAGCCTTATCTGAATATGCCATGCCTTTATTTCTCTTCCATGTCTGTTTGTTCATTGTAGGATTATGGGACATAATACATGTATATGGGACACTAGGCTGCCTTCTTTTTCACAGTTGTGTTCATTGATGCTTTATTTTTTAACTATGAAGTTGCAATATCTTAGGTTGCCAACTGCCCATCAATATTGTCTGGAAAAAACTGATATCTGGGGTCCTTTTGATTTCTTCTCTAAAATCTTACCCACATATTGCTCCCATTGTATCATGTCTATTATATTTACTGATAAATAGTGGTGGCAGTGTATTAAAAATCTTGAATTCAAGGATCTATCCTGATATGCTCATCACTTATTAAGCTATTTAGAACATCAATAGAATATATCGAATTGCTTTGTCTACAGATTTAGAAATATGGCAGAACCTCCTAAATCATATGGCCCACACGCATGATTATTGTCTAAACAGACTCTAAATAACCATGAATATGTTTCATAAGACTTAAAAGGTCTATCGGATAAATCCTGAATCATCCATGATTCTCTGAGCAGGATCAATCATTACAAAGAGACATTGCAGTATTACAATAGTTTTATACAAATAATATACATCAGAGTAAAATAGCAAAAGGATTACAATAACATAAGTTTACAAACCGTTCAGTTTAAACTTACAAACCATAAGTTGAATTAATACAAACCATAGTAGCAGTGGAGTAACAATATAACTTATTACAAAAACCTTGATTATATGCTCTGCCCAAGAGCGAGACATCCTATTCGTCATCACTTTCCTTGACGACTGTCATGTAGCAGGATGCGAAGCACTCCTGCCCATGAGACTCACCTGCAACAAGGGTTCAATAAACCCTGAGTACAAAAGTACTCAACAAGACTGACCCGACGAAAAAGAGAGGTGAAGACTCAGGAAATGCAGGCTAGAGGGACAAGGTAAGGCTTGCAAGAGATAAGAATTTTTGCAGAAAAGCATTGACAGAAAGTAAAGTTGTCTTGCCCAAGATCAAGATTACCAACCAACTTCATTCTTAAACCTTAAACATCATTCAAGTTGTTACTATGATGATGAACACCGATCGAGTCTTCTTCTCCGAGAAGCAACGGCGATTCGAATCCATTTTCGTACCTAGCTGGGACATAGATCACTGGGATACCAGAGACTTTAACTCCGTTGCATACCAGATCACATATATACCGGGATAATAACCGTAGCCATATATCATCACATGATACACGTGAGCACTTCGACCCAGTGTACCGATGTACATGAGAATTTAAACCCACAGTATAACATACTATGATATATGTGGGGACTCTGGCCCACTATATATCACTCCATGACATACATGGGGACTCTGGCCCACTGTATGACACTTCATGCATGTGGATTTCTAGTTTCTCGATATCACCAGTTCACCATCGACACGGGACCTAGGGCATCAACAGACGGAAACACTACAGAGGGACTCCTTTCCCAATGCAAGTTAGCCGTCCGGACTCAATTTATTAACTAAAAGCATGATTCTAACAGATAAAACCAATCTCATCTTTTTTATTCTTTTACTTTTGAACACTTAACTAATTAAGCAAGGCTAAGCATTACTACACATCTGCCAGAACAGGTAACAAGGAATATGGAAGTAAGACAGGTAATGCAATTGGTGGGTTTTCACTCAACTCCTATTACTTAATGCAACATAACATAACTGAAGCGATAAAACTTTTTATAAAATAGAATAGGGTTTGAATGCATCTAGGGCTTGCCTTGGTGGTTGGGGTAGACGGTCTCGAGTTTTGGATCAACTCCCAACTCCTGAGCCTGCACTTCCTTGGAATCTGATGCGACAACGTTAAACTCTTCGTTAACGGAAACTATACGAATAAATGATATGCTTCAACATGATGGAATAGTAAACATGATGCTTGATAAATGCATGATCAGATTAAGGGCTTGAGTACAACTTTCCTTCACGATAAAGTTACAAGCCAACAAAACTTACCAAGTCCGTTAGGGTTAACTACATCTTTAATGACATTATTTACGCACATGAAATAACATCGATTAAACCCTAATGATATGATCCAGGTAAGCGCAAACAATTTATTAAAATGCCAAAGGTCATAGGGTTAATGACCTAAGGTCATCAATCAATCCCAAAGTCAAACAAATCCTATAATGAAGGGATTAATTAATTATTTAAAAACATAAAATAAAGGCATAAAAATTAAAGTTGTCTAATTGAGCTTAAAATTTTATTTTGAAAATCTCTTGACTTAATTAGATGGCAAAATAAATTTCAAAAATAAAAGCCAATTATTTTATTTATTAAAAATCATTGAAGGTGCATTTTTCATATAAAAGAGCTAATTTTAACTTATGCAAAAATTACTCAAATTTGACATTTCATATTTTTCTTATGTAGAGGACATCATAAAAAACACACACAAAAATTTTTAGAATTTTTGGAGCTATACATGAATTACTATGATTTTTCAAAGAAAATAGCATTTAAAATTATTTTCTAGAAATAGAAAAAGAAAATCCTTTTTCTCTCCCCGCGTTGACCCGACAGCGACGGCGCTTGACCGGCGGCTATCTCGGCGGCGGCGAGGTCTCCAGCCATGAGACTTGGTCCTACGTGCTCAACTCGACACGGCGAACATGATTATCTAGCTAATGAAGCGGTGGAGCATAGGCAGCAGGCTCGCCGGCCGCCATGGCGGCACGGCGGAGCTTGGGCGCGGCGGCAACGCTCACCGGAGTGATTTCCGGTGACGGTGAGTGCACGGACATGGGCTACGCACTCTTGCGAACACAATCATCAACAAAATGAGACCCAATTTGACCCCCAGCCGCAACGGCCACGCGCGCGGCAGAGCGGCATGAACATGCCGGCGGCGAGCCAAGGCGGCCGGACGCTACGATGCGGGAAAGATGAAATTGAAGACATGGAGAGGCATAGGAGATCACCACGGTTCTGGTGCGCTCGAAGATGAAAGCTCGGAGTGGCTGAGTCGGGTTGCGGACGGTGGCGCTGATGGCGGCGGCGGCGCTCCAACGGCAAGGTTCGCGTCACGGAGACTCCTGTGTACCATCAAGCTGGCCAAGATGCGCATGAGGGGCAGGATAGCATAGAGAACATAATAGGAGGGTTAAAGAAAATATATTTTCAACCTTGGCGGTGGTGGCCGGCGAGAAAGCTCGCGGCGGCTCGGCGACCAGCCGCGAGGAAGATGATGGCGTGCGGGCGCTATGGGCGATGAGGGCGGGCACTAGCTGGCTCAGAAGAAGCGCAAGGTCGAGGCGGAGCTTCTGGCAAAAGCAATTGGATAGCGGTGGATCGATGGAGGTGAATTGGAGCGACAGAGCAAGGTCATCGGCGGTGGCGGCAGGGAGGAAAAGAAGAAGAAAAGAGGTGGCGGCCGACCTATTTATAGGGCAGGGGCGAGATATGAGCGAGAGACACGGTGACGATGAAGCTTCGCGGGCGGGAGGCGAGCTGGCGGCAGCACACGCCGGCCTACTTTAACGCCCCAGAGTCCAAACGGCTCAGATTCACTCTGCACGTTGAGCAAACCACACCTACCACCATCCCACTTAAGCTTTCGTCCTCGCTTCGCTTAAAAGGATTAACCCGGGGATGGTGGGATGGACTCTAGAAGCCTTATATGTTGGTCTATCTCGCCTTTAACAATCAAGGTGGGACTAAACTCTCCACAACATCTCATAACAACCACATGGACCACTATGGGCCAAACGGGCCGGGTGTGACATACACCCCCCTCAAAGAACTCGACGTCCTCATCGAGCCCAACATACCCACAACCGGACCAACGTGACCAGGAATGTTCCCCTCTTGGCACACACGACCGTGCGCCCAGTGCCAGCACATGTGCCACGCCGTGCACTCCGCAGAGCCTACACGCGCATGAACCCCCATGTCCAGCCCCTGGCCCGCACGCGCCCGTGGCCGCGAAGGTCGGCTCTGATACCACTTTTAACACCCCAGAGTCCAAACGGCTCAGATTCACTCTGCACGTTGAGCAAACCACACCTACCACCATCCCACTTAAGCTTTCTTCCTCGCTTCGCTTAAAAGGATTAACCCAGGGATGGTGGGATGGACTCTAGAAGCCTTATATGTTGGTCTATCCCGCCTTTAACAACCAAGGTGGGACTAAACTCTCCACAACATCTCATAACAACCACATGGACCACTATGGGCCAAACGGGCCGGGTGTGACATATCTATAACACCCCAAAAATTTACATTTTGGGTTGTTATTAGAAAGTGCTAAATAAAATGTGCTTTTCTATATTTTTTTAGAAAATAATGGAATGGGTTTGTGCTTGGTGCTTTGCTTGGTTTTGCTGGTGTAAAAAAGAATTTTCTAAACCTCGAGCAAGTCACGTCTAGGTTTTCTTCGAATTTGAAAATAAAGCTTCGGAAACCCAAGTTTGCCTTGAGAAGGTTTTGGGAAAACGTTTTTAGAAAAATCCTTTCTCTTGCTTAGAGAGAGAGAGAGTTTTCTTTTTCCTCTGTACTGTTGGCCACCGCTCTAGCTAGACACCATCCCCTATCAAGCTCCAGTCATCCCAGGCTTACCCTAGCCTATCCTGGCCCGACCTAGCTTGATCTGGCCTCTCCTAGCCTTAACTGGCCAGCTCTGGCCAGCCCTGGCCAGCCCTAGCCGGCCACGGCCACCCTGGCCAGGCAAGCAGTAACCCCAGCAGGCCATGGCCGAGGCCCCTTCACCCGGCGCGAGCAGCCGCATGGCTGCCATGGCCATGACCTGGACCGGAAGATGGACAGAGGTAGAAGATGAGGTATTTACGACTTTGCCACCAAGCGATTTATTTACAGTTACACCATCGATCGTTTAATCCCCGCCATTTCACCGTTTTAACTCCGATTTGAGTGATTCCAGTTGCGTTAGTTTTGTGTCGTCGCGATCTACACAGGAGTAGTAAAATTTATCATGTATCTAATTTATGAATTTATTTATTTAAATGCCTTTGATTGATAACTGTTTAATAGTCTTCTAATTAAAAGTAACCTAGGGTTACATTTTTCGTTCCCGTTGCTTTGCGAACGTGTCGACGTATGTTGCTTGTTATGAATAATGTTTGTCACATCAGGTGTCTATGTAAGTAATCTTGTTTAATTAATTTATGCTCTCTTGTGTAAAAGTAATTTTAGGTTTATACCTTGAGTGTTTGTACATGCCTGTCAATATGACTAATACCAATTTACATGCTTCTTTATTAATTATGCCTTGTGTAGTTTTACATTGAAACTTGTTATGTTTCTTATAGTAGTTCTCACATGCCTATAAGTTGGATCATGTTAGTGTTTGACTTAGTTTACTTTCACCTCGATATTTAATGCTAATATGTTTTATATCAGCAATAATGTCTTTTCGTTAATGGCATGCTTAGTTCAACCTTGAATCATAAATGCTCTATGTTTAATATCAACATGTCTTGTCATTTATGTCCTGCTTAAATTAATCTTTAAGCATATGATGTTTTCTTTAATGCTCTCGCATGTTCTAAGCTTTATAAATTATGAATGTTTAATTGGCTTAGATAATATAATTGCTTATAAATAGAGTATTACTAATGTTTAACCCTGCTTTACATTTCAACATCATCCAACTGATTTGACTTTATGTCTTTCTTATATGTTCTGCATCTTGCTTTAGTAAATGTATGAATCTTAAAGTTTGTATCTATGCTTGTTGCAGGTGCCTCGATAGCCGTGTTTTCTTTAATGATAGATTCATCGTTTGTCGTTCTTGCGCTCTTACGATCGTAGCACTGAGTTTGGCCATTTAGAACGTTCTGTTTTTAGTTCCCCTTTTGATTGGTGTATTGTTCTTAGTCTTGTCTTTTTGTGTGTTTGTTTGTGTTGTTTGGTTGCTGCGACTAGACGAAGAGCGGTTTGTTAACGCCGAAGACTAAGCAGAGGACCGACAAGTGCAGCTGAAGCTGGAGGCCAGAAGAGCAGCTAGACTTTGGATTTAAGGCAAGTGCAGGCATTCTTTTGAACATATTGCGCCTATTCATGTTTAAGTAAATTCACTGCATGTGTCATAAATCGGCAAACCATAGGACTTACTAGCCACTTTACCCAAATTTATCCTATGGGGGTATTAGTTGTTAGGTTTTAGGTTGCTAGTGCTCTATCTCACCTTTCACCTGCCTAATGAAGATAAAACTTGCTTCTTAAAATATGTTGGAGCCGTGGGCTCTTGGCTTCGACCGTTGGAGAAGTTGATGCATGTCCGCATTGTTGGTTGGCGGTGAAAGAAGGGGGAATGGATGTCAGTGGGCTCGTAGCGACGGGGGCATCCATATCTCCTCCCCCTTGTGGACCTTTCGTGGAGCGGCAACCTGGGACTTCCGTACAGCTCCAGGCTAATGGGCTCTGGCTTGGTCGATTAGCAGGACCATCATGGGCAGGTGGGTAGCTTACCGATGGGTGCCATGATTTGGTGGGAAGGGTGTTACAAGTTCTAGCATGGGAGTTCTGGTTGATCCGTAGACCGGGGCGGCGGCTATGAGTACGTCTCTCATGTGCTTGGGACATCGCGGATCGGGCTACCACTGCCTATGACCCTGTGAAAAACCTTGTTGTGATCTCTGCCAGCCTATCTTGGTAATGGGCTAAGAGACTTGCAACCTCGGGTATAAAGAGTAATCATGATCTGGAGTGAAAGTGTACACCTCTGCGCAGAGTTAAAATCGATATATCGTCCGTGCTCACGGTCACGAGCGGCCCGGATCCTCGCATGATTAGCCAAATGGTTTAAGCTATGAAATCGTGGTGATGTTGCTGAGGTTGCTACCTCGGGTTTTATCGGGATGGCTATCCTGTGTTCCTTTGAGATGGCTATCTCATGTTTAATGTTGTTAATGATATATGTTTATATCTATGATGCTAAATGACACATTAATTGTTACTCAAACCTTAATAAAGGGTTGGGTTTTTCAACCAAGATGATTAGAGAATAGGTTGCAATAAGTTAAATCTTAATGTTACATTAAAATGCTAAGTCTACCTTTCAGCTTTACCTTGTACTAGCCTTGCATGTCATTACTTTCCGTCTGTACTTGCGGAGTTTCGACATGGAACTCACTCTTGCTATAGTTTGTAGTAAAGTGTTCCTCAAAGGAAGGATAAAGAAGTTGGGTATTGGAAGTGTTTGGCATACGGAGCCCCCAATCAACAGTCCCTGAGAAGAATGAAGACTGAAGAGAAGTCTTAGCCAGCGTTCCGCGTTACTCTGATTGTGTAAGTGTTAAATATATATGTTTCTGCTATATAATACATTGTTTTCCTGATATTACCATTTTTCGTTGTATGTATGGACTTCCTGGGCACACATATGATGACCTCTGGTCTTCTTTGGAAACCAGGGTGTGACACCTGCGCAGCGGTGGATGGCGGCGCGGCTTGAGAAGCCGGCAATGGCGTCCGTTCACAGGTCTCGGTGCTGTTCTCGATAATTACAGAAATGCCATTTGTCAAAAATAATAAATTATTTCAAAATTTATATAAGAACATGAAAATCTCTAAAAATAGAATTTGCATAACTTTTCAAGAGCTACACTTTTCATTCAACTGGCATCCTCAAATTCTGTATAGATTTTGAAATATGAATTCAAATTCAAAAGGGGAATAAAACCCTAGAAATAAACATTTAAAATTACTTTTGATTTTTCAATAAAACTTGAAAATCTTGAAAACTATAAAATGTTTAACTTTGCAAAGTAAACATGTTTCATATATAAAGTTTTCTCAAATTATGCATAAATTTTGAATTATAATTTTAAAATCAAAAGGGGATAAATGCTGAAAAACTATATTTTCAAAGTTATTTGAAATTCTTTTTGGAAACTTAAAAAACTTTATGTACCATTATTGTAGCTCTTGTCAAGATCTACAAACTATATTTTTAGATTATCCCCAAATTCTTTATAGATTTTGAATTATAGAAAAGGAGATAAAACCAGGTTTTGAAATAAAGGGTTTTTAAAACCGAATTCAAACTCGATTTGGTTTCTAATTTAATTGGTTGGTCATTAGTGATCACAAACATCATCCAAGGACATTTTTAGGTCAATGACCCAATAGTACCCTTGGTTGACCAAGTTAACTTTTGAAAAATATTTTACAGCTTCCCAATCTGAATTTAGATTTGAATTACAAAACTTGGGAATAAGCTTTGAAACCCAAATTCAACTTCAAATATGAAAATAAATTTTAAGGGTTATGCTTGACACTAGTGTAAACACGGTTTACACCTCAAGTACATAGAATATAAACCAAGTATTTGGGATGGCATTCAAAAGTAGGGTTTTATTATTTTATGTGACAAAACATTCCAAAACCAGAATCAACCTATGAATGTAAATTTGTTTTAGTTGATGCACGTTAAGGTTGACTTAAACATAAATGCTTTGCGATGCATATGATGACATGGCAGGTTTTAGTTAATATAACACCAGAGGTGTTACAAGAAAGTACAAAGTTTGCTCAGAATGTAATTTGGTCTAATTCATCACAGCTAATTGATCGGTGTTCTTTTCCTATTTTGCCTGAAATAATGACAGAGAATGACAGAACCAGAGGATAGGTGGTTCAAAAAGGACTGTTGTTTAGGTACGTGTTGTTTGTGTTTCATATTGCATCCTCCACCTACGATTGCAAAA